>CM076848.1:11502398-12723861 GCA_039519185.1 Astragalus membranaceus
TATAATGCAGACAATTAACCCATCTATACCTTTCGTGCTTTATGTCACAAGAGACGGTCTTTTTTTCACATGTCCTAATGAGCTAGATTCCTGTTTAGACCTGTAGGATGGATGGTAGCTGGGAATTACTAGTATGCTGTGATGGGCATACTGACTCGGCTGACCATTTAATGTAGAATGTACCCATACCTGACTTCTTTATGATGCTTTCATACTTCGTAGCAATTTGTATTACTTTGAAGCATCAGCATATTCTTAACTTCATGAACGTCAAGTTCGAACTTAAAAATGATGACACCAATCACACCATATATTCACCAATAGCAGTGTAACTTGTTGTCATGCGTAAGCTTATACCTGAATCAGGTAGTAAGTCACGTCACCAAGGAAGGAAATGGTGGCAAGTATCACTTCATTTTTTTTTTAAATGGTGAAGCCATATAATCACCAATAGCAGTATAACACTTGTTATCATGCGTCAGCTCATACCTGAATCAGGTAGTAATTCGGGTTACCAAGGAAGAAAATGTTGGCAAGTATCACTTCACCATTTGTATGCATATTGTTCTCGGCTGGGTAGAAGATGGCTTTTCTTTATTCAGAAAATCAGTGTAAAAAGCGATAGAATGAGAAATGTATAATATTAGACGGTCCTAGGCCCACAGCCCAATTGGAAAGGAAATGGATTAGGTACCTTGAGCATTAGGTGCCTTGGTACCTTTATTTTATTTTTAGCCATTAGATAAATCACATGGTTCTAATTATGACAAGTGTCCACCCCCTACTATCACAACCCCTACTAATACAACCCCTACTATAACAACCCCTAACAACCCCTACTATCTTATCATAACCCCTACTGGACACATGTCAAATTTACAACCACAGAATTGATCCAACGGATAAAAAGTAAGGAAAGGTACCAAGGTACCGCGCCCTCAAGGCATGCAATCCGTTCCCAATTGGAAATTATGCTTTTAGTTAAGAATCCTTTTTTCGTCAGACACAAATTGTTCAATCTTCAGATTATGCTTTAGGATTTCTTATAATTTGCTTTGCTATAAAATTAGGATTTTTTGGATATTACTTTTTATTTTGTATGTGGGCGATGTGATGGAACGAAGGTTCGACATCAAATTGGAGTCCTTGCAAACTAACCTTAAGCCAATAAACCTTTGTCACTAGCCCATTCTCCAGAGAAATTTTTGACACAACTGGTGTATTGCACCGTCGCTATAGACATCAACCTACATTCTTGTTTTTGAAATCTCTTTTTAGGATTTGAATTTTTCCAGGACTGTAAAAGCAAAGAGGAGCGTTGTTATTTGTTCAAATGATGTGATGCACTTGAGGTAGTGAATATGCTCTTCTTTGCATGCTAGATTATCTTGAAGTAATTAGGTGAGTGGGTGACGTAAAAGAAGCATTGATAGTTTGTTTAATATTAGTAACTTAAGCAAATGAGAATAAAAATCTATCCGATCCTTTTATCCCTTGAACTTTTATATCAAGAACTTCACTAATTTTGGTTACTAATATTAGTTATCTCTGACTTGTAGAAACAATGTGCTCTTCTTCATTAGTCAAGAAAGATGTGGAAATCAAGAAAGAACCTGCATACAATGGCGACGGTGGTGCTGAAACTGACATGGGGAATGAGAAGGGAATTCGCAGCAAATGCATTGCAAATTGCTCCACCCCAGGCCAGCTATGCAAAAACTAACGGATATGATTCTATTGATCTTTCATTGAGACCACCGGGGTGATAAAATCTGAATGTATCGTGAAAGCCTTCTCACCTGACTTGTTAGCGAAAAATGTCCCCATGGTGTTGGTGTGCAGATTGGAGTTGCTGTCCCTCATGTCACATGTGCATAGTTAGATTTTGATCTCGTTTCCTTTTTTCAAGTAGCTTGTCTAGAATAACTACATATGATATAACTACGGCTTCTTGTTTTCTTACATTAAACAAAAAGTATCGACAATGCTACCTTGTAATTACGAGTAAAATCCATTTTTGGTCACTTGAGAGGTGCATCATTTATCAGTTCAGTTCCTTGGCAATTTATTTTTCTGACCCTTTAACAATGTTTTTCTCCATCGATTTTATCTTATAACATACTAAGGTTGAAATGATTCGTTGTGGGGCGGGGTTTCAGGGACCTATGTGGCCCAAAATACTCACTTACGTGGTGTTTGACGTGACAACGTGGCACTTAACGTGCCACGTATAAGGCGTTAACTGTGCTGGCAACGACTAAAGGGACGGAAGGACTAATGTGTTCTGTTTTGAAATTGTCAGGGACTAATGTGTTCTGAAAAAATTGTCAGGAACCAATTTGTCTCGCCAGGAAATTGTCAAGAACCAATTTGGGTCTTTAGTCAATTACTTTTGTAGATGGAAATTGTGAGAAATTAAAAAAGTACAAATAATTAAAAAATTGTTTTTAGAGGTAGTTTTTATTTTTAATATTAATTCATATTTTTAGCTTTATTTAAATAATTTATATTTAATTTTCAATTATTTTTATGGATATTTCTAAGGTGAGGGAGCAAATCAAATCCCTCACCGGTGAATTACAAAAATTGGCCGTAGGATATTGTGTAAAATAGTATGACCGGTTAAGATTGTTGAATCAATCTGTATAAAATCTCAACCGTTGATGAATTTTTATACTACATTCTACTATCATTTTTAATGGTTCACCCGTGAGGAATTTGATTTGCTACTACAAGCACCCTATTTTTATAAGAGTAAATTTGGAAAGATAAATTTTTAATTTGATCTTATTGTTTTATAACTCAACTCCCACCTCATAATAGGGTGATTTCCCCTATAATATTATCTCAGCAAAATTAAGAAGAGATATACTAGGTTTTCTGAATCTTAAGAATATAAATCTTAGGGAATCTCTCACTCCACTTTCCCTCCAAACTCCAACCCCGCACACCCCCTACTCCCTTTCCTTTTTTTTTTTTCATATTACCACCTACCCCTTTCTTTTTCTTTTCATATTTTTATTTAGAAAAAAAATTAAATTTATAAGCTAATGAAGATGAAAATTAATTCCACGATAGATACGTAAAGTGTGATGCTAGCCACTGTGTTTTGGAGTACTTTAGAGTCTGGAAAAAATTTAACTGTTCAAATACACAAAGTTTGTTCCTCGATAATCAATTTCATTAAAAATGATTGATTTTGTAACAAAATATGTAAAGTGCGAAGCTAAACAGTTTTGTGTTTTGAGGTACTTTAGAATTCAAAAAAAAATTAGATGTACAAATGATTGATTTTGTAACAAAATATGTAAAAAGTAGTGTGTTTTGGGGTACATTCGTTTTTTTTTTCCTTTTTCATGTTTTAAACAGTGTGTTTTCGGGTAGTTTAAGGTTCAAAAAAAATTGAATTATTCAAATATGAAAAATTTGTTCCTCAATAACCGGTTTGTTGAAAGAAAATAGTAATTTTGTGATAAAATACGTAAAGTGCAATGCTAAGCAGTACGTATGTTTTGGGGTATTTTATCGGTAAAAAAAATTAATTGTTCAAATACGCAAAGTTTGTTACTCAGTAACCGGTTTAATGAAAAAAATAATTTTATGACAAAATATGCAAAGTACGACGTTAAGTAGTGTGTTTTCGGATGCTTTAGTGTTCGCAAAAAAAAATTCAACTATTCATATATGCAAAGTTTGTGTCTCAATAGCCGGTTTGCTGAAAAAAAATATAATTTCGTGACAAAATATGTAAAGTGTGATGCTAAGCAGAGTGTTTTGGGGTACTTTAGTGTTCGAAAAAAAAATTAACCGTTCAATTACTCAAATTTCATTCCTCAATATTTGTTGAAACAAATAATAATTTCGTGACAAGCACGTAAAGTTTGATGCTAAGCAGTGTGTTTTAGGGTACTTTAGCATTCAGACAAATTTTAATGATTCAAATAATTAAAATTCATTCATCAATAACTGGTTTGGTGAAAAAAATTAATTTAGTGACACAGACCCGTGCAACTCACCCTTTTAGTGATTCCACCACTTTAAAAAATTAATTTCTTTTTATACTTATTCTCTTTATATTTTTTAGAACCATATTTTTCTGAATCTTTAAAAGAATAATTTATTTTTATATTTCTTCTCCTTATCTTTCGGAACCTGAAATATTTATTAAATTCATTTAGTTGGATCACTACCAATTCATTTATTGAATTCATTTCTTCTTAGTATCTATGGATAGCCAATTTCAATTTTTTAGTCTTCTTATTTAATTTATGGTTATAATTTAGTTTTTATTTACGGATATTAGACAATATATTTTATAAACCAATACTTTTACTATGGATTATGTATATGGAACAATTTGTTTGAATTATATCTCTACACACTCAATTTTAGTTTTTAAGTTCGTAATTACCCTTTTTTTATTACAGACTTTTTTTTAGTTCATACTTATCTTCAATTAAAACAAGATTTTTTCATGTTGAAATTTAAAAAACAAATTTTACCCAACAATAATATTATATTAACTAAAGTTTTTACCCGGTTCAACGCACGAGTCAAGCGCGGATAGGAATGTAAACATGGGAAAATACGAATAGCCCCTGCCCTGCTACCATATAGGATGTAAGTCAAATTCACGTGAATATCAATTTTTTTCTGGCAACACATCCTCTGTTTTGTGTTGTCGTCTTGTTAGAGAATGTGACGTGTTTTAATCAAATTTTACTATAATATGAAAACCCATTACTATTGCTATAATAAGAAAACCAAAAAGAAAAGCACGAGAGAAAAAAAGGAGATGACTATTGAAGTCTTTTTATAATAGTCTATATTTCTTTATCCCGAAGGGAAAAGGATTATGTTTGGCTAGGGACTATTATAATTTAAGCTAAATAGTATTTTTGGTTTTTTATGTTTGCTCTAAGTTTTAATTTGGTCATTTATCTTTTTTTTAGTCTGTTTTGGTCCCTCATGTTTCATTTTGGTCCCTCCCGTCAGTTTTGTCTAACGGACGCCACGCTGGCAGTTAACTGCTGACGTGGTGTCCATCTTCATTAAATGACGTGGCAAAATTAATATTCTTTAATTCCAATTTAAATTACACATAAGCAATTTAGTTTTTTAAATTTTAAAAAAACAAAACATAAAACAAATTAAAACTCACTCACGTTCTTCTTGCACACACAAAGCTGATTCACGTTCCAGATCTGAAATAAATTAAAACAAATTAAAACTCACTTCCAGATCTGAAACAAAACATAAATTAGTTCATTTTCTTCTTTTGATTTGTGCTTTTAGTTCATCTTCTTCTTTTAATTAAATTAGTTCATTTTGAAAGCACAATTCTGAAAGCACCCAGATCTGAAAAACGATTTGGGTTTGAATTTGTTCATTTCGCTGTTTTCATGGAAGGAAGAAATCGATACTCAAAAGGAAAACAAAAGGAAAACAAAAAACGAAGGTCAAGCAGAAAACAGAATTGATTTTGGCAAAGGTGCAAACCGATTTGTTCATGAACAGCGAAAATAGCGATTTCAAACCCAGATCTATTCTTCCTAATAATTTCAGATCTGTATTCCCATTTTCTTCTTCACAACTAATCCTAATTTCAGATCTGTATTTTCGTCTCCTCCGTCTCCTCGCTAAAGAAATGAAACGTCGACGTTTCCACCGTTCTCTTCCAGATCTTCATTGTTTCTAGATTTGTGGGTTTTAATTTTTGTTGTAGAAAAAAATGAAGATCTGAAAAAATGGTTTTAATTTATGGGTTTAACTCCTGGAAAAAATGGTTTAATTTTTGTTGTTGAGAAAAATGAAGATCTGAAAAAAAAAATGAAGAGGATGAAATGATACGAAGAAGATGAACTATGCGTACAGATTTAATTTTGTTTGATTTTTGTATTTTGTTTTGTTGTTAATTTAATAAACTTAAATAAACTTAAGACGTCACGTCAGCAGTTAACTGCCAGCGTGGCATCCGTTAGCCAAAACTGACGGCAGGGACCAAAATGAAACAAAAATGAAACATGAGGGACCAAAACGGACCAAAAAAAAGATAAAAGACCAAAGTGAAACTTAAAACAAACATAAAGGATCAAAAGTACTATTTAGCCCGTAATATATAGGTACTTACTAGAATAGAAAAGAAAAAATAAGTGTAACAAAATTATTAATCATTCTGAAAGATAAAGAGATAAGGCAATCTGAAAGGCTACTACCACCAATACCACCGTAGCTGCTACTTGGATGCAAGAGAGGTAAACAATGAAAATCGCACTCACGAAATCACTCCCAACTCGGCACGTGCGGATTCTGTTAACTCACGCGTGCCATTCCTTTCCAAGTACAACTAACCCGCAAAAGTCTTTTTTTAATTATAGAAAGTGCAACACGCATGCCGCACCGGTAATCATAACCAATTCCGGTTTTGCTCATAGGGAAGTCCCAAGCCACAAAACCGAAACCACAATGGGAGAAAAAGAAGCCATTGAAGTTCAAAGCAATTTCCGTTCAGAGTTCCTGAAAGTTCTGCGTAGCAGAAGACCTCCTCAAGGTATAACAATCAAACTTTACTAAATTCCACAATCTCCGTTTCCATAGCTGAATCTAGTTTGTTATTTAATTTTCAGTTCCGTTAACCGTTGAACTTGCAAAACCAGTGGTGAATCCTTTGCTGGAGAACGATGAGGTTTCAACTTTCAACAATCGCACCGTTTCTTTTCTTTTTTTAGTTATCTTCTTGATTTGCTCGTTGTTCAATCGCTTCAAAAATTTCTAGGAAGAGATTATGAAGTCTTGTGCAAAGGAAAACATTGAGAACTTCGATGATTTGCTAAAAGAGGAGAATCTCTACTTGACTATAGAGGTGATTAATTAATTGATTTTGATTTGTTTGAGTTGAATTTGTTGAATCCCAACTCCATACATGAGACACAGATCAGAGAGAGAGGAGAGGAGATACGGAGAAGAGAAGAGAGAGCTAGGGCTCGTGCCCTCTCTTTCTCAGTCGCACACAACACTCTCACCACCACACACACTGAGAGTCAGAGAGGGAGAGTCACGTGAGAAGCACACACCCACAAGCTACAGTAAAAATGAATTGTATATTAAGTGTACCCTATTTCAAGGTATATATCTGTATCAGTTTGTTACAAAATGATAAACTAAATGTAAGCCAAATTAACACCAAATGATAGGCAAATTACAAATTCAGTTACAATGAAAGTACTAAAGTACCCTTATTACAAATTGACTAAAAGGCAGTAAATGGTAAATGAATTAAACTGAATTACAAATACTCAACACCCTCCCTTAATTCAGTTACAACCACAGAGTCAGAAATTTATCATTCCCAGCTCCATCTTCAGTTTCAGAAATTACTCAATTTTGAGCCCCATTGTTAGTATGTCTGCCACCTGCTGCTGAGTGTTGCAGTAGGCAACTTCAATGGTGCCTTTCTCAACCTATTCACGCAGAAAATGAAATTTAGTGTCAATACGCTTGCTGCGCCCATGCAGCACAGGATTTTTGGCCAAGTTAATTGCTGATTTGTTGTCTATCAGCAATGTAACTGGGCTGTTCACTGTCACTTGCAGTTGCTGCATCAGTGTGCTCAGCCACACTGCTTGACATGCAGTCACTGCACCTGCTATATACTCAGATTCACAAGAAGACAATGCAACCACAGGTTGCTTCTTGGAACACCAAGAGATTGGAGCCTTGTTCCACAAGAACACATAGCCAGTTGTGGACCTTCTGTCCACCTTGTCCCTACACCAATCCGCATCTGAGTACCCCACCAAACTGTCATCAGTTTCACCAAGTTTCTGCTTTGCTGGAAACAGAATCCCAGTTCTGATTGTGCCACTGATGTACTTCAGAATCCTTGTTGTAGCAAGGAAGTGAGTCATCTTTGGCTTGCTCATAAACCTGCTTACTACTCCAACTGGGTAGCTTAGGTCAGGCCTTGTGTTACACAGGTACCTTAGACTTCCTACAAGCTGTTTGAACAGTGTAGGATCCACATCTTCACCTTCTGAATCTGCTTCCAGTTTCAGGTTTGCTTCTGCTGGTGTCACAGCAGCTTTGCAATTCTCCATTTCAAACCTCTTCAAGATTTCTCCTGCATACTTGGCCTGATGCAGTATTATCCCTCTGTTTTCATACACAAACTGCATCCCAAGGAAATAATTCACTCTTCCAAGGTCAGTTATTTCAAACTCTGTTTTCAGCAGCTTCTTCAACTTGCTGATTTCAGTGTCACTGCTGCCAGTGATCAGCATGTCGTCCACATAGAGACATATCAGTTTCTTTTCACCATTTTCAGAATTCTTCACATAAATTCCATACTCCACTATACACTTCTTGTAGTCTAGTTCATGGAAGAAGGCATCTATCTTCTTATTCCATGCCCTATAAGCTTGTTTAAGACCATATAGTGCCTTATGCAGCTTATACACTAGCTGTACCCTCCCTTTCTTCTCAAAACCAAGAGGTTGCAGCACATACACCTCCTCTTCCAATGGACCATTTAGGAAGGCTAACTTGACATCTAAGTGGTATAATCCCCATCCCTTATTGCTAGCTAGACCAATCACCATCCTAATTGTCTCATGCCTAGCAACCGGAGCAAACACCTCAAAATAATCAAGGCCTTGTCTTTGTAGAAAACCCTTTGCTACTAATCTAGCCTTGTGCTTTGCAATTTTGCCATCTGAGTTCAGTTTCACTTTAAAAACCCATTTGACACTAATTGCCTTCTTATTCTTAGGCAGCTCAGTCAATTCCCAGCTCTTGTTCTTCTCTATTGAACTGGGCTATTCTTTCATAGCAGCCACCCACACTCCTTCCTTCAAAGCATCTGTATGACTGAGTGGCTCAGTATCAGCCAACATTGCAAGCTGAATCAGCTCCCCTTCACTGTCAACTTGACTGTCTTCAATCAGATCATACTCTGCTAGCCTTCTTGGAGGCACCCTCTGCCTCTGAGGTCTGCCTTGTACCACCCGATCCTCCTCTGAATGAGAATCACTGTCTTCCTGCTGTTGCTGAGGCACTTAAGTTGCAGCAGGAGCAGGTTCTTGTTCCTGAACTGGTGCTTCAGTTTCAGGTTCTTCAAATAGCACAGGCTATTAGGCAGGTTCTTCTCCTTCAACATACACCTTACCATGTCCATCAACATTCTGTTCCTCCTCTCAGCTACACCATTGTGCTGAGGTGTGTAGGGGGGCAGTCACTTCATGCTCAATCCCTTGATCTTCACAGTACTTCTTGAACTCTGCTGAGTTGTACTCCCCTCCACCATCAGTTCTGAGAATCTTAAGCTGGCAGCCACTCTGTTTCTCAGCTAAGTTCTTAAACTTCTTAAACTGATCAAGCACTTCACTCTTTGCTTTGATCAGATAAATCCAAATCATCCTTGTGTATTCATCTACAAAGGAAACAAAATACTTGTTTCCTCCTAGGGAAGGGACTTCCAAGGGCCCACACACATCAGAATGTACCACACCTAAGGCATGTGTTGCCCTTGGTGGCAATTCTGATGTGAAAGGCAGCCTTGTTTGTTTGCTTCTCATACAAATATCACAAGTTTTGTCAACTGCAGCTACTGCAGGAACTCCTACAACCAAATTCTTTGAATGTAAATGACCTAAACTTTTGAAGTTCAGGTGACCATACCTCTTGTGCCATAAGGCACTGTCATTTGCTCCTTCAGCTGCAGCAAAGCATTGTGTCTCAGCTGCTTTGATGCTGACTTTGAATGTTCTGTTCTTCTCCAAGTGAGACTCCAGAATGAGCCTCTTCTTCTCGTCATAGAGCTGCAGCAGTCCATCCTCCATGTTCACTGAGAAGCCCTTCTCCAATGAGTTGCCCCACGCTCATCAGGTTGCTCTTCATCCCAGGTACATACCAGACCTCCTCTATTACCACTGACTTGCCATCATATCTCTTCACTAAGATGTTCCCCATGGCCTCTGCTTGCAAGTATCTGTCATCAGCCAATTTGATTCTTGTCTTCTTGCTGCTGTCAAAGTTAGTCAGCCACTTCCTATTGCCTGTCATGTGGTTGGAGCAGCCTGTGTCTAAGTACCACAGCTCCTCCACCACTGAGTTAGCTGCTGTTGTCACCATCAACAGGACTGGTTCATTTTCTGAATCACCTTTGGCTATGTTAGCCTCTTCTTTCTGGTTCTCCTTATTGGACCAGCACTCATCTGCAACGTGCCCATACTTGTCGCAGTTGTAGCACTTGACATTCTTCTTATCAAATTTACCCTTTTCATTCTTCTTCCCTCCCTTACTTGCAGAGTCCCCCTTCTCTGCAGTACCAGTGTCTGTGTTCTTCTTGTTCAGCCATTGCTTCTTCTTTTTCTTCCACTGGTTCTCTTTCCAGTTTGACTTGTCACCAGTCCCTTTCTTACTGGTTTGAGCCTTGAGAGCCTGTTCAGTTTCCTTCACAGGCCCTCTGTCATGTATACGCATCTCATGTGCTTCTAGGTTACCTTGCAATTCCTCTATTGTAAATGCAGAGGTATCCTTAGCTTGTTCTATAGCTACTACTATGTAGTCAAACTGTTCAGACAGGGAACGAAGTACCTTTTCCACTAGGGTTTGCTCTGTGATAACTTCTCCACAAGCCTTCATCTGATTAGCAACAGTGACTACGCGAGATACGTAGTCACCAACCTTCTCACCGGCCTTCATCTGCAGTAGCTCGTACTGCTTACGCAGTAACTGTAGCTTGGCCTTCTTCACCTTCTCATCGCCACCGTAGCACCTCACTAACGTATCCCAAGCAGCCTTCGCAGTCGTTGACTCAGCAATCTTCTCGAAGACCTTCGGATCTACGCACTGGTGGATGTAGAAAAGTGCTTTCTGGTCCTTCTTCCTCCGTTCACGGTGCGCACTGCGTTGCGTTCTCCGCGAGCTCAGGCATGCTGTCGTTTACCAGATCTAGCACATCCTGTGCTCCGAATAGCACCCTCATCTGAATCGACCACCGGTTCCAGTTAGAACCGTCGAACACAGGGAGATGTGTTGAACCCTCTGTTTCCTCCGTTCATCGTGGATCTGTGCTTCACTCACTCAGGATCTCACAATCGCTCGTGTTTAGCCTAACCCTAGGAATCGGATCGTTGATTCCTTTCGATTCGCGCTTCAAACCGATGCGATTTGAAACGACGAGATCTCACTCAAACTCACCGTTCGCTCGTGTTTCCCAATGTTTCTCTACGTAGCTCTAGATACCATGTTGAATCCCAACTCCATACATGAGACACAGATCAGAGAGAGGAGAGGAGATACGGAGAAGAGAAGAGAGAGCTAGGGCTCGTGCCCTCTCTTTCTCAGTCGCACACAACACTCTCACCACCACACACACACTGAGAGTCAGAGAGGGAGAGTCACGTGAGAAGCACACACCCACAAGCTACAGGAAAAATGAATTGTATATTAAGTGTACCCTATTACAAGGTATATATCTGTATCAGTTTGTTACAAAATGATCAACTAAATGTAAGCCAAATTAACACCAAATGATAGGAAAATTACAAATTCAGTTACAATGAAAGTACTAAAGTACCCTTATTACAAATTGACTAAAAGGCAGTAAATGGTAAATGAATTAAACTGAATTACAAATACTCAACAGAATTTTGGATCAGTAATTTTGTTGTTCAGATGTGATTTTGAGGTGTCAAGAGAAAAATTAGTTGAAACGATTTTGATTTTGGATAGTAGGTAGGAGATCAAGGACGGTTACCTGTGTTGATTTTGAGTTTGAAGGAAAGTGATAAGAAGAGAAGAAGGCCTGCAGTCGTTTTCCTTCACGGTACAGGCAAATATAAAGAGTACTTGCGCCCACTGCTTGAGGTCAATTAATGCTGCATTAACTCTGGTTCACTCATCGTTCATTGGACTCGTTTGTGTTGTACTAGCATTGATTATAATCGTTGATTGATTCTATTTCTCTGTCTTTGGTTTCTATTTTTGTTTTTCGTGTTTTAGGCTTATGCTTCGCGTGGATATATAGCAATTGCGATTGATTCGCGTTACCACGGTGAACGTGCGAATAGTGCAACAACCTATCGCGATGTATGCGTTTACTTTGCTTACTGTTTTAGTCCTGATCAATGAATTGCAATATTGCATGCTATTTAGGAAAACAGCTTATAATTTTTTTTTTGTTGGAAAAAACAGCTTATAATTATAACTTCAATTTATCTGTTCCGAACAATAAGCTTTTGGAATTGATTTGATTTTGAAAACTCTTCGACTTAAATTTATGTAACTCAAATTTGGTGGAATTTTAGTGGAAAATATTCAAAGTAATAGCAGTAATAAAGTAAATTACTCAGAAATTAAACTCAAAACTGATCATGTTTTTCTTTTTTTGACCTTTGTCCTGGTCAAAACCCTTGGGCAAAAATAAAAACAGGCTCTTATTTCTGCATGGAAAACCGGCGAGACAATGCCATTCATTTATGACACGGTAGTTTCCTTCCTTCGGTATCATTCTGCTTTATTGTTTAGATTGAGTCACTTTCTCCTCCAAACGATTTAGCTTAACTGTAGCTGATGGCATTAATTCAGTTTAAACTCATGATTACTTTGTTTCAAAAAGGGTGTACCATTCCATGATCTGGCAGGTATGGGACTTGATTAAATTGGCAGATTATTTAACGCAGAGAGAGGATATAGATCCTTCTAGGATAGGAATCACTGGAATATCACTTGGAGGTTGGTTAAGAGAAGTTGAGAGGAATATGTCAGATGTCCGATTTGTTGTGACTCATCACTTATATATTCCTTGATTCAGGAATGCATGCATGGTTTGCTGCAGCTGCTGATACTCGCTATGCTGTGGTTGCTCCTTTGATTGGTGTTCAGGTGATACTGTACAATTGAATGAAGTTATATTTAACAAGATATGCTTCTGAAAAAACAAATTGAACTATTTTCGCATCATATACTTGCAGGGATTTCGATGGGCCATAGACAATGATAAGTGGCAGGCTCGAGTTGATAGTATCAAGCCTGTTTTTGAAGGTATGATAATGTCAAAACAAATGAGTTTGTTTCTGGAATTGCTTTTATGTTGCACCTGTTTTTTGGTTTGGTTTAGTTACTGCTCCTGCTACTTCATTTAGATTCATATAATTTGAAAAATTGAAGTTAGTGTTTACATAAACCCAGTAATCTTGTACATGCTACTTTCTATATGCAGTACATGGTGTACGATTTCATGTTAAGTCAAACAATTTCTTAAGACATGCTCTCTGTAACAATTTGACATTTAAGTTTATGGTGAAGATGAATGCATTCTGGTAATTGCATTCTGATGCTCTTAGGTTCATGGATGCAGTGGCCCGTGATGATTTGGGCAAAGGTGCTATTGACAAGGAAGTGGTGGAGAAGGTCAGCTAAGTTTTTATAATTCAATTTCCAACTACAGTTCTCTCTCCAAATGTATTTCTATATGCTTTGATATGATTATTGCTTTTAAAAAAACATGATTGACAATGCTGGGAGCCTTGGTACATATCCTATAATTGCTAGTTATTCACCCACCGGACAGTGTCCATATGGGATTCTAACTCTAACTCAATTGTTTTGCAGTAGATACGGGATACTAACCTCGAGATTTTATATTTCTGAATCAGGTGTGGGACAGGATTGCTCCTGGTTTAGCTTCCCAGTTTGATTCCACCTACTCTATCCCATCTATTGCGCCACGTCCTTTGCTTATTCTCAATGGTAAGATCCTTATATCTATTGTGTATTAAACATTTTCCGCTTGATCACGCTTTAGTACAGCACTTGCAATTATTTGGGGTGTTTTAATTAGATTGTAGACCTTTGCATCTGTATTAGTCATTTAAATTGCTCCATCCCTTTAGCTTTTGGGGGGTTTTTGAATTTAACTTGGAATTGCTTGGTTGTTCGGAACACCAGGAGCGGAAGATCCTAGGTGTCCTCTTGCTGGCTTGACAACTCCTAGATCAAGAGCATGCCAGGCATACGGAAAGTTACACTGCTTGGATAATTTCAAGGTATAAACTCATTGTTTGGTCACTTTGGTGAGCATCCTCAACTTGACCAATATGGTCTTCGGTTATCAGCTTAATAAGATACCTAGATTTAACTGCAACCTGCAATTTTCATTTCGAGTGTTGCACCGTTTTATTAAAAAAAAACCACTTGTAATAAGAATCCCTTATATTGAAGTTTTACAATTGATTGCTTTGATATGCAGCTTATTGCAGAACCTGGAATTGGGCACCAAATAACGAAATTCCAGGTGAAAGAATCATCTAAATGGTTTGACAAGTTTTTGAAACCTCAGTCCTCAGATGTGTTATTTAAGTCTGGTGTGTAATTGTAAAATTATAAACCAACTTTGCTCTGTTTCGTTTGAAGTGCATTTGTGTGACTGTATGTGTGTTGCCTTATGATTATCTGCTAAATGTATCCTCCAGTCCAAGATACTGCTATAAGATATCGAACCTTACGTTTATGTAAGTCCGACTTTATGCCAATAGACATGTTTTATGACAAACAATTACAGATTGTGGCCAAAGAACACAATAGCTTCAGGTGGGATTTCGAAACCCATAAACCAGTGGCCGATTCAGAATCTTTCGTGGTAGCAAAAAAGAATCTATACTATATATAACTAAATAAATAATTTTATGACAAATTCAAAACCATAAAATTTGATGTGCATTGTGTATTTAATATGAGAGATCTAGTAAAAATTAGAAGAATAAAAGGACAAAACAAAACTTATTAAGCATTTATTTTAAAAAGATTGTCTTCATGGGGAAACATCTAGTTTTTTTCCGGCAAAACAAAACTTCATTTTAAAGTAAACATATTTTAAATTATGGGGGCAATTGCCCCATAGCTTTTATTTTTTGGTTTGGACTATCACTGGCTACTCACAGAGTGTTCCAACGCTTTCAACGAAAGAGTAATCACCGCTCAAACTGGCTAACACCGAGTTTGTCGCCTGCAGAAATCGATAGAATGGGGATCAAATTGCCCCCATTGCTACAAAGGTGGATCCGACACTGCCATAATAATAATAATAACCGGTTTGTGTTGCGAGCCATAGGAAAGAGTGATTTGACGCATGCATATCAGTAAAGACTCTCCATTTCTTTGGGATCCATTGCTATATGTGTATAAATGTACATAAAAATCTAATATAAAATTATGCATTTATATAGCTAAATCTTTAATAAGGAATCATATTTCTTTTGAAAAACGAAGATCTTAACAAAGGCAAGAGGTGAATGCAGAGTTGGGCACGATGGATAAGGGGCTGGGGCACAATTGTGGGATGTCTCAGGCACAATTGCAGGTGCCTTAACATCGTCTGTTTCAAAATGCCCCAAAAAATCAAATTGCTATAGTCAGTCAAAATAGAGGGTCCAAGCTGGGATCACTTTGGTGTTGATCCATCCTTATTAGGTGGACCCAGTCCATGGACGGTGCTTTCTCCCATCCTCTTTCCCGGTTCGAAAAAATTTCATATAAATACATACACTATGACCTCCAAGAAACTTCTCTTTCTTCCTTTGAGGAGAGAGCACGGCCATTTTCCAATGGCCGGTCCTCTCGGAAGAAGCAAAATACTTCCTCCAAGAGGAATCCAAAGTAGGTAGCTCAGTTGGCGAGCTAAGAGATATCGAAGTAGTGCACCAAAAGAGTGCAAGAAAGATGTCTCGGGTTCAAACCCCAGAAACTAACATTCCCCCACCCCACCAACATTGCTTATCAAAAAAACTTCCTCCAGGAGGAGCCAAGAATTAGATCGTGAATTATCACCATCAGTCAAACCAGGAAAACAAATGGGCTGGCTGCACATTTGTTGATCAATACTAAAAATATCAAATGCACAGAAATCTAAATATCGACCTCGAAATATGTCTTCAATAAAAATGGAAGCATCAAGGATTATTCAAGCATGTTGCTCATTGAGCTCAATTCTGGCATAAGCCTAGATAAGTGAAATCACATCTACACTTTGTAAAAAATCACATCTACACTTTGTAAAAGTCACAACTTTAATACACATCATCAAACAATGAAAATCATGTCTTAAAATGATACATTTTAAACAAATGATTAGAACAATGAACTGCTGTATAAGACATAAGTCATCGGATTCAGCCTTTCTTTGGCATTGCAGCAAGTCTAGTGTACATTCTTGCCATGGACTGATACCCTCTGACATCACCTGAACGCAAAAGATTACCTGTAATACCAAAAGAAAATAAGTGAGAAATGTCTCCTTTGCTGTTATGCAACTTTGGAATTCTTCAGCTCACCATTCTTAGTCTTGGTAAAAAGAAATTAAGGTATATATTTGGAAAGAGTAGGGCTTCGAAATGATACTGAAGGCAGTTCTATAATTAATAACACAGTTCGCTTTGCGTAGATGAATTATATATTTTTTCCTCATGCCATGAGACTAGAGAAAAATAAGGAAAAGAATATGAATCATGTAATGTTTGTCAACCTGAATCACAATTCAGTGGGCTGTCAGGTTCTGGATGAGCCATCAAAGCAATTATAGCCCTACAGACAGACTGCAGCGTCCACGCAGGGCTCCAAGCATTTTTCAAGATATCTAGGCAAATCTCCCCTGTCTGGAAAATTACTAGATGTTCAGATTTTATCCATGAAAAAATGGTCAAGAATAACAAATCCGATAAAATGTAGTTATCTATCGGGCTACTAGAGAACAGGAGGAAGCAAAAATAATCAAACAGGCATTCAAATTCAAATCAATATTCTTTTCAGCATCCAGTGAATTCTAATGAAAATCAAGGGGAATAGTGGAAATTAGTCACTAATTTATCAGCCTCCCATAATTTGTTAACAAGATTTGCCTTCCAACCATAGAGAAGGTAATCAAGACAGCTGAGACAAAGCACAAACACACATCATACCATACATGAGCACTGAAGTAGGTGAGTCTATGACTGTGTTGGATGTTCCAGAACATTTCATTCAAACAAAGGGTGTTCACTACACTAGATTGGAATGATCCGATGAATCAAAAATAATCCAAAGTTCCAAACAAAACTAATTAACTTGGTCCATAATAATTACAATTGGTTCACATCACTTCAAATCTGAACCCAACCAATTACTATTGGTGTCAGATTTATCAACAACCTGAACAAGTCAGATCAATTTTTTTTATATATTTTTAAAACTTCCATTTTTCCTTCTCATTCATTTGCTCCTATGTAGTTTTTTCTGCGTATATTTGGTCATGTTATGTTTACTATCCAACTTTAGTATCATATTAAGGTAAAGAGATTAAACTAAATACTGAAGAAAACAGTATAAATGTGTAAAAAACTAAAATTCAACTAAATATAATACCAACATTTGGAATTAATTTAATTATTGTCTCGAGTCCTTAAAAAACAAAGGAATATATTTAACTTATAGTAATATAAAATTCAATTTTTTTGTTAAAAAGATATCAGAAGATAAAAAAGTAAAATATATAACAACTTTTTCTTGTTTTAACCTAAAAGCATGAACCAAACCAAACTGATCTTAATGCAATCATTTGATCCGGATTGATTGAATTTTTTATTAAAAAAAACAAATCAAAACAATCCAATCACATGTGATTACTCCTAATTTCGCCACTGATAATTCACGTCATAGTATAGGAACTACAAGGGTATTTGACCCCATTTTTTCACCAAGCAAACAACTATTAGACCCTTTTTAAACTATGCAACACTAAGCTGGAAAGTTTGAGAAAGCATTCACCAGTAAAACAAATTAGGATAATCTAATTCTCTTCAGAAATCACAGTCATGTTTTAAAGGTGAAAATGTATTAGCATCTAACAAACTTACATCACTTACAGAGGGACCCATCCTACCTTAAAATGCACATTCGGATGAAAGATTTTAGTCAAAAACCGGACTTGAGGTGGTTGAAGAGGATATTGCTCTGGAACAGAAAATGCAAGCTGGAAGACACCCCCTTCAAAAGGAGTCTCTGAGGGTCCCTATAGAAGAAAGAACAAAAACCACCAGCCACTGTCATCACAGACTCATCAATTATCTTCTATAATCCTCCTCAAGAGTGTTAGCAATCATACCTTGATAAGAGCTGTCCATTTAAAAATGTTAGAATCATCACAGACCAGTTGAATATCAGGATCAGCTGTTTTCTCTCTTTGCACCTCTTTGTACTCCTTGAATAGCCTTGCCCTTGATGCCTACGCAAAAAAACACAACCCAGATTCAAGGCTTTATTGGAGAATAAAGTCTAGTACAAATACAGCTGCATCAAATGGCAACAGAATCAGATATGCAATTTTTTTATTGCATCACGCCACAATCTTGATTCTTGCAAGTTAATTCAAAATACCTATTCCTTTAGATAATCCATTCCACACACAAATAACCACAAGCCAATTCAAAACACACATAGGTTACTCACAACAATTGCATCTATCTATTAACTAACAAAGAAAAGAGAACAACGACGATGAGTGGTGACAAACCTGCATGTTTGATATGTACGAGATGGAAAATAATCCTCTGAATGGATTTAACTGCAAGATTGACAAACCTGCGTGGTAATGAACGAAATTGAGAAGAAAACATAAAAAGGTATGAAGGAATTAAATATTGTACCGGCTCAAGAAACTGTTGATTGATATGTTCAGATTTCGCGATTTGCAGAAAGGAAAGAACGGAAAAAATGGTATATTGGATTGGGTCAATTATGGATCGGAAATGAAGAAATAAAAAAGTAATTTGGAACCCTAAAACTGTGGACCCACGGAGAAGACGATGATGGCCAGCATGCTCCCACTCACAGCTGGCACCCGCGTTTTTTTTTTTTTACACTTTGTTTGGATGCCCAAAGAAATACAAAAGAGAGAAATAAGAAAGAAAGAAAGAAATAGAAGAGAAGGGAGATGGGAGGGAGATATAGAAAAGAAATTCTTTGATCTTTGGGTGAATGTAATTAGTAAATAAAGAAATACTAAAAGTTTTTTTCTCTTGCTTGAATAGATAGAAATATGAATAGAAGGAAATGCACAAAAAATTGATTACAATTTTAATTATCCCTTTATAAAGAGAATTTAATATTTTGTAAATATCATTATTTATTTATTTATAATTTAATAATAAACTTAATTTTGTGAAATTATAGAAAATAAAATAAGATTGAAAAATTAAGCAAATAATATGTTATGCACCCTGTCTCCATGTTATACTTTTTATTATATTAGCTTTTTAACTATATTTTTCAGTAAAAGAAAAACTAATTTTTTAATATTTCAAGTTTTTAATATGTCAATTGATAACATAAAAATTCTGGTCGTTAGATAATTGCAAGTCACAACTGCGGTAGTGGATTTCAGCGTGGGAATGGTGGGAGGTAGGAGTATTCGCGATACTGTTTTGTTTTGTTTTGAGCCTACAAATCATTTGAATCGAAAGGTAAAAATACATGTATTTTGGTTTGGTTTGGTTGGCTTCTTAAAAAAAATTGAACCAATTAGTTTATTTTTTTGCAAGACAAAACATAATTTAAAATAGAGATAAAATTAACTAATTTAATTATAAATCTAAAGATTTTTTTTTTTATCTAGGCAAAATAGTTGTGTGAGGTAGAGATAAAGGACTTGGCGCAGGTTGTGTGAGGAAGAGATAAAAGACTTGTGGATTCAAGCTGATATAGATGGAAACGGTGTTCTTGATTACAAAGAATTCATGATAAAGTATTTCACATAAAACTGTATAAATATCAATGGATCAAACAAGAAAAGACTCCAAAGTAATGAAAAGAGTTTAGTAAAAAATGCATTCATGCACCCAATGAATACAAGTTGAGCCATGAGTGTAAACCTTGAATATAAATGCTCATGTCCACAAGGCATATAGCGGTGCGGTGATGACAACATATTATATAGAATTAGTCTACATGATAATCATTATTATAGTTTGGCTTAATTACAGTTTTGGTCCCCCTATTTTCACCAAATCTCGATTTTGGTCCATCAAGTTTTTTTCCCACGAATTTAGTCCCCCTACTTTCCCAATTTGTAAAATCCTAGTCCCCCAAGCATTTGGTCAAAATTAAGATTCACTTATCCTACGTGGACTGCCATGTAAGCATCCTATGTGGCATTTTAATATTTTTTTTAAAAAAAAAATTAACAAAAGAAGGAACGAAGGAACGAAGGAACGAAGTGCGACAGTGTGCGACAGTGAGTCTTCTTCCTCCCTGAGTTCCGACCTCCTCTTCCATCTTCTTCCTCCCTGAGCTCCTTTCATCTTCTTCGCTGAGAGCTGAGAGCTTCAATGGCGCGAACCATAAACTCACACGAACCTTCGTCTCCCTGAATCGAACCTTCGTCTCCCCTGAATCGTACATTCTTCAATGGCGCGAATCAACAAGTGTTCTATTCAGGGAGACGAAGGTTCGTGTGGGTTTATGGTTCGCGCCATTGAAGCTCTCAGCTCTCAGCGAAGAAGATGAAAGGAGCTTAGGGAGGAAGAAGATGGAAGAGGAGGTCGGAGCTCAGGGAGGAAGAAGACTCACTGTCGCACACTGTCGCACTTCGTTCCTTCGTTCCTTCTTTTGTTAATTTTTTAAAAAAAAAAATATTAAAATGCCACATAGGATGCCTACGTGGCAGTCCACGTAGGATAAGTGAATCTTAATTTTGACCAAATGCTTGGGGGACTAGGATTTTACAAATTGGAAAAGTAGGGGGACTAAATTCGTGGGAAAAAAACTTGAGGAACCAAAATCGAGATTTGGTGAAAATAGGGGGACCAAAACTATAATTAAGCCTTATAGTTTCGATGTCATTGGACATAATCATGTTAACTTAGGAGTTCTATTAGGGCGGAGCTAACATAAAATTTATGGAGTGGCCAAATATAAAGAAAAATAAAATATAGTTTTAAAATTAATAAATTAAATTTAATTAATAAGTAAAAAATATTCAGCGTAACTTGATCTATGTACCTAATACGGGTTAGATAGGCTTGACTACTTGGAGATGAAATTCCATTTTTCATTGTGCTTTGTTTCTTTTGCTAAATTATGGTCTTGATTACAAAGAATCCATGGCTCGGTTTGGTTTGGTAGGTGGAGCAAAAATCGCGGATCAAACTGAACTGCGTGGTTGACTTAAAAAAATTGAATAAATCTGATAAATATTGGTATTTTGTAGTTTTCTATTTGATTGGTTCGGTTTTGAACACCCCTAGTTGGAGATACCACAAGGTGCATATGGATGGTTAAGGGTAGAATAGGGAAAACATGAAAATTGTTCAACCCTTCACAAAAGTCTCGCCTATTGATCGATGAGAGAAATTTTTTGCATGAGTCCCACCCATAAAACTTCCCTCTCTTCTTATTTCTCTCCTCTTCCAAACTATAGAAATCATCTATTTGTCTTCTCCATCTCTCTCTTTGCTAAATATACCCAAACAAATACACTGTTAATAAAAAGCACTCTTAATGTGTTACGAAGAATTTTTGCAAGAAAGAGAATAATGCATAAAAATAAAGCATGTGACCGATGAACAATTCGCTAACAATATATGGGAGGAGTGTGGGTGACATCCCTAAAATTTCTCTCTCTTCATTTCTTCCCTCGTCCAAACCATATGAATGTTTTCTCTCCTATCTCTCTCTTATTTCTCTCTTGTAAATATATGTAAACAAACAGTGTAACATGCTGCTACATAATATTCTTCTCTTTTTTGTAAAAATCTCTTGTATCATTTAGTATTTTCTTTTAATAAACCTTTGTTTGGCTTTTAGGATGAGGGTCAATTAATTCCCTCATGGGTCTACTAGTCAAATTGACCGTGTGATCTAATATAAAATATTACGAATGAATGAGATTTCATGCTATTTGTTATAATCTCAACTACTTATAATATTTTATATTATACCTAACTGACAAATTAACTGGTACGCCGGTGAGGGATTTAGTTGATCCCTCATCCTATAAATTACTTTCTTTGTTATATCTATTTTTTATCAACAACTTTCTTTGTTATATCTATTTTTTATCAACATTTTTTTCGTTCTTTATACTCCATCCGCTACAAAATACATGTCATTTTATGGTTATTTACCCATATCAAGAAGAGTAATAAACTTTGTTACTTTTGACGAAAGTATTTATCTTTTTTCTTTAATACCCTTAAGTATTCATTATTTCATTCTACGTATTTCTCCCTTTGCAAATAAATAGTTAGAGGTATTATTAACAAAACAATAAATGTTGCATTGGATTTTAAACACAATTAAATGAAACAAAATTATTCTTACAAAACGATATCTATTGTAAAACGAGGGCAATATCCTAAAAAAATAGTTTTAGTGAACCGAAGCATATGAGAATAGAGTTTTATTTACATACACATACAGTGTACAGGTTTTAATTTACAACCACAACCAATCACACATAATAAAATGGTTGGTTACCAATTAACTAATTTGTTTTTAATGATGTGTCAATTTTAATTAGTAGATAGCGTAAAATACTTATACACTTATTATGGATATAAATTAAATCTACGAGAATATATGACTGGCCAAGTTTGTATAAGCAGATGGGACTTTTGCAATTTGTACCAAAAAGGCGGTAAATGGTGTCTTCCTCATCCGCTTGAGGAAAAAGATTGTCGAAGTTTGTTTTGTGGTTGGTATTGGCCGGAAGATCCAATTTGGGACAATTGTTCCCTCCAAAAGACTCTTGTCATTTTGTTAGCAAGTTGAATTCAACAAAAATAAAAAAAATAGAAAACGTTCTCACACAATAAACAGACATATTCAGCGAATAAGAAGAGTACAGGTAGTAAAGTACTAAAGTTACTACTTGTGTTGGCATGAATCCACGTACTGTTATTTTTTCAAAATACAAGACAAATATTACAATACCCTATTCAAAGTTCAATCAAAGAATTTGAAGGAATTATGGAAATTAACATTTCTCACTCTTCATAATTAATTAATCACTAACATGTATGATTTATCTATTAAAAAAGGTAAATCACGCTATTTTTATCAGATTTCAGTTCGCCTTGAAGGGCACAGTTTTTCTAAAGTAAACAACTTAAGATGTAAATTCAATTATAAGTAAAAGAATATCAACAGTTGAGATTATTTACTTACTCTACTCACTTAGGAGAAATCAAATCCCAAATTTTAAGGGAATCCTAAAGGGATTTTTACCCATAAAAATCTCCCAAAGAGAGAGATGCCACTAAAACTTCAGTCCAACTCCTACGAATTTATGATGCTCTAGCCATTTTCTCCTATTAATTTTCAGTGTCTTCTCTCTAAAAGAAATGTACATGAATATATTCTATTGCCATTTGCCAGACGAGCAACACAAAACAGGACAATAAAAAAATATACAGATATCATTATATATAAGAAAGTAAACGAAAAGGAAAAAAAGAAAAAATGATGATGAATTAGCAAACATGTGAAAAATGCAAAACCCAATCATAGGTATATGTGCCATCAGCTCGGACCTGGAGTAGATTTTGGTTTCACTTTTGCCATGTCAACAAGGTCCCCAAATAACTTATCCTCTGGCTTCGAAGGCTTCCCAGATGGCGCATAAGATGTAGCAGAAACCTGGTAAGAATTTCTTAGAGCATTATCATCTCTAACGGACAAACCATACATTTGCTGGTCGACATATTGAAGCCCTTGTTGCTGACCATAGCCATATCCCATGAATTGGTTACCATACATCTGTTGAGGATACCTGGAAGCCACAGGACCATTTTGCATTTGAGGTGAAACCATACCCATATAGGGACCTGCAACACCTTGAATATACTGAGGGTGCAAGCCCAATTGGTTGCTCTGAACATGGTTATTGATTGCTGACATATGGTTTGGCTGCATATACATTCCAGCAGTCTGGTCATACCCCGTTGCTTGAGGTCCCTGAGGAGGTGCAGCAGTTTGTACATGTGTCATTACCACTTGAGTGACTTGCATTGGTTGGGGGTATTGGCTGCCGGCTACCGGACTACCATTGTCTGTAGGTTGAGCTTCCCACGGAGGCGGCGGCAATGACCCACCAACTTGTGTACCTGTATAAATTGAAGACTTAATTTTCCATGAATCGACTAAAAAACAGTGATCAAAAATCAGAATTCTGACAAAAAACTGCTAAAAAAAGAGAACATAATTGTTAAAGGATTTGAGCTAAATAGGAATTAAATTTAACAAAGAAGCATTAAGTGTACCATAAACTGGTGAAGGTGGCTGTTGCTGCTGCCCAACTTGACCATTCCAGGCACGACCTGTGCTTTGTGTATATTGTGATTGCTCATATCGAGGTGACCCCACATCTGGCATACTTCCGTTGGGGTAAAATACACCTTGAGAGATGAAAGTTTGCTGTTGTTGAACTTGAAACGGTGGAGCTAATGGATTGTTTTGGCCAGCAGCATTAGTTGGCTGGATATTAATAGAAGTTGGTGCATTGCTTCCATTAGAAAACATATCAAAAAGAACGAGGGCGTTCTGTTGAGAGATAGGACTGGCAGGCTGTTGTTCTCCTACAGGAACAAGTGCAAGTGAATTGTCTGCTTTTGGTGAGTTATAGTCTTCACCACTGAGCAGATCCAATTTGGGATCAACCTTTGCGGGAGTAGCTGAGCCATTTGATGTAGGGGGTGCAGGAAGCAGCAACTGATTCAATGTTTGAGACCCTGCTTCAGCACTAGAAGAGGATCTGCAAAAACAAATTAACTTGAGAGCCATATAACCAAAAGGCAGCAGACAGGTTTAGTCAACTTATAATGTGATTCTGACACCAATCCATTTTCTGCGTGTTTCTATAAACAAGTCTGGAACCAAAACTAGCCTATGACCTTATTGCTCAGGTATTAAGTAACTAAGTAAAACACATAAAAGAAGACCTCCTGATAGTGATGCACAACGCTCCCAAGTGCAAATAAGAAGAATGAGGAAAACTAAGCAGCCAAAATATAAGAGAACCCTGGCTTTAACGCAAACAACAAAAACTCATTTTCAATTCCATAACAGAGCAAATACACCATTCCAGTAGAAACAACATAAAAAAGTTTATGGGTTCCAATGGCAAAAATAATACAGAATTTATTTTGAATTGTAAAATTTAACGTGTCAAGAAGAAATGGCAGATAGTAACGAATTGCATGTATTTTAATAGGGTAAAAAATGAATGACTTGCATTTTAAATCGGTAAGACTGATAGTATCCCAGGTTAAAGCATGCAGAGCAGTAATAAAGATCAATGATAGACACTGGGCTACCTCTCATCAGTTTGTTTACTAGTATCTCCAGTATCAATCAAAGGACCATCAACATCTACAAGTGCTCCGGAAGATGCAGGATTTGGTTTCTCGGTGTTATTTTGAGGAGAAGTTACTGAAGCAATGGATTCATACTTGGCCAGTACATGCTGCAAATCATCATTAAGAGCTAATCCTTGGCAGAGCAGTGACTCATCCCTGGAGAAAATACAAACCACAATAACTTGGTTCTTTCCTTTGGATTCAAATGAGAAATTTTATTAAGAACAAAAGGAACCAAACAAGTAAAGAATATGATAACATGTCCATCATTATATCATAAATGAACAAGAACATCAGGCCTTACGAAGTTGAATTAACAAGATGTACCACTCTCTGCTTGTATGTCCGACATTGCTCCACCAAATCAACAATAACTTCCTGCCGAATCCCCTAAAATAGAAGTGAAGTTCATATATGACATTCAATAGAATCAGTGCTTTCAATTGACAAAAGCCTTTGTTTCAGAAAATATTATTTTGTCTACATTTACATACATCATCATAATTTGAAAGTTTAATTTGAACAACTTACTTCTTTGTTACCAGGCTCTAAAGCACTGAGCATTTCCGCAAGAACATCCATAATACCTTTTGCATTCTGAATTTCAGTCATACTGGAAATAGAAAGCTCAATCAAAACAAATAAATGCATAATCACACACAATAATAACAGTTTGGAATGGAATACTAACAACACACTATTGGGTCACCTAGGCCCATTCCATGACCAACATGAAATTCACCCAATAATAATGTTGGTAAAAGTGTGTGTGTGTGTGTGTGTCAGAATCAGTATCAAGTTATCGACAACTAAGTTAACTTCATTTACATGATAATAATGAGGAGAGGGATAAAAATGTACCTTAGGGTTGGAAACTCAGACTCCGCTGAAGACTCAGCTGCGTGTTGTCGAGAATCAGAGTCACGTATATTTTGAGGGTATGATGTTAATGGTTGTGTTTGTAGTGGGGTAAATACAGGTGCAGATTGCTCAGACCTTTGAGGGAATACAGCCCCAGCATGCTAAAACAAAAAATCCTTTATAGAATTAAAGAAATGGGCAAACAAATTTATTTTAAAAAGGTTTTATGCAATATTCTGAGTGACCAATCATTCTGAAAAAACATAAAAGCAAACAGATGAGGGCCTTATATCCTGAATAAAAGTGCCAAATGCTCCTCTACTGTAAGAAGATATGAAAATATCTTTTAATATCTTGATATTAGGCACCTCCATGTGATCTCCCTGGATCTATACTTATTTCCGTGATCCAACCCACAATAACACATATTTTTTTAAGACATTGGTTTGGTCTTTATTTCAGTTTTACATAGGTTTTGTCTCTGTTGCAGTTTGGCATTGGTTTTGCCAGTTGCAATTTGCCATTGGTTTTTGTCTTAGCTGCAGTTTGGCACTGGTGATTTTTTCCTGATTGGGGATGTGTCTCAACTACAATTTGGCCTCGACTCTTGTTCCATATGTGATTTGTCCCTACCAACTATCCATATCACATTATATAATTATGGATATCTTTCTCTTTTAAAGGATATATTTGAAACAAGTACTCAGAAGGTTTTAACTTGAGGAAGAGTGCTAGAAGAAATGTTATAATATCTTGACGTTATACTATAGTATCTTTGATTATTTCATAGAATCGGCTTTTCATAGACTATTGCTTAAAATTAGTTTCCATTTTTTCGGTTATTATCTTAATTAGGATTTTGAGTCTTGTATTAGTGTAAATAATAAGGGTTAGTGTTTAGTACTCTTTCATATCAAAATCACAATCATCAATTGTATCAAACCATATTCGAAATTTGAAGTCTTCATTCTTTCTCTTCTCTCTTTATACTAAGTGTAATGATGGATGGTACGAATGCTCACTGACAAAATGTCAGAAAAAGCCGTGTTCCTTGAATTATGAGGATCGCATAACACTACACCCCACCCGCGTTGCCTACTTATTTTAAATTCTTATCTTCCGTATCGTACTATTAAGTATTTCTCTTATCTAAAACCTTATAGCTTCAGCATCTACAAGCTGTTTCCTTACTGCTCATAATGGTAAGTGGAGAGAAAATACTTGGTTGAAAATATCTCAATAAAAATAAGTTGGTAAGCATACCAACAGTTCCTGGTAGGCAGCATAGTACTGTGTATATCTTGCCCTTGGGCCTCCAAAAGCTTCTTGCCAAGTATCTATAAGAATCAGTATCTTCTCTCTGACATGGGGATCAGGCTACAATTGGCATGACAAATATCAAACATATTTTACATGATGAAAGCAGTCATAAAATAGGAAGGCTATTGAAACAACCAATCAATAAGAATACCTTTTTCTTTACTATTTTCACCATTTCATGAAGAACATCTCTCTCCGCAACATGCATGTGGACAATGTCCCCACAATTCTTTATGATTGTCTCCAGCAGCTAGTATATAACAGAAACAGACAAATAGAAAAACAAATAAGCATTTCTGATTGTTCAAGATGATACAGTCATGTTCATTATATCCCAACTAGAGAGAATTCTTCCTATCTAAACAAGCCTAATTCGAACAGCTATAGGGTATCCTTAAAAGGAACCCTAACACCAGGGCAATCTGAGTGAAGGATGGAAACTGCATCGTGGAACATTTAATTTCCATATACAGCACAGTGCTACCAACTTGACTCCTTACCAGTATGGTGGATAGACTTCTATTTAGAACATCATACGAGCATAACTACTGTAGAAGGATTATCTTGTATAATTGTCTCCAGAAGCTAGCATATAACAGAAACAGATCAACAGAAAAGCAGATAAGCATTTCTGATTGTTAAAGATGATACAGTCATGTTCAATTGTTCATTATATCCCGACTAGAGAGAATTCGTCCTATCTAAACAAACCCAGTTCGAACAGCTATAAGGTGTTCTTAAAAGGAACCCAAACACCAGGGCAATCTGAGTGAAGGATGGAAACTGCATTGTGGAACATTTAATTTCCATATACAGCACACTGCTACTGACAACTCCTAACCCGTATATGGTGGATAAACTTCTATTTAGAACATCATACTAACACAACTACTGTAGAAGGGTTATTTTCTATAAGCCCTCTATAATTAGGTCTATTTTAAGGGTTAAAATATGTTATAAATAAGGGCTTCTATGTTGTTCTTTTTCTTGTAACAAGCTGAAAGCTCAGTCACCTTAGCTTGAAGGGGAGCGTGGGAAAATCTTTTTTTTTACCAAAGCGTGGGAAAATCTTAGAAATATCTAATAATATCTTTTTATATCTTAAGACTTTATTTAGAGTATTTTAGATGATTTGAGTGGATTTTATATTTTATGATTTGTTTCCTTATTTAATTATTAAGATCTTCGTAATTATAGGCATATCATATCATATAGAAAGGAATAGAATCTCTTATGTTTATTTGTATTTATTGCATTAAACCTATATAAAACATACTCTGATGTATAGTCAAGACCCACGATTTCAGCATCTCTTGCCTCTGCTTTCTTTCTTTCAACAAAAATCCTATCCCAAGTTAATCTGCTTCTTTCCAAAATGAAATGGAATTCAATGTATAAAAGTATAGGACAACGTTGTCTGAATATTATTCATTTATTTAGAAAAGTCCTTTTTCCAACCGTTTGACAAGGATACTACCTTAGCTACGTAAACATCAAAACAATGACCATCATCACTAAATAATTGCTAATAGAGAAAGGGTTTCCACCATTTATTTATCAATCAACATGAAAAAAGTGGATCCAAGGAATCAAACTAGTTGAAAATTTCCTTCTATTCTAATATTTTTTTAATCTGCTGGCATATATGGTTGGAGTGGAATGAGGCATCTATTTTCTATTACATCTATAATGAGACAACCTTTGTAGGCGACTATCTGCTTATGGTTGTTTAAAGAGGAATGACCATTTCAGAACAGCAATAAGAAACATTAAATCAAACAATGCGCAGAAATATGAGGTCTAATAAAGATTTTTTTGTTAAGCAAGTCTAATAAAGAAATTTAAAAAATGCAAATGAAGATAAAGCAAATTATAAAGTATATCAGCTTACAGTTAGTGCAAGAAGTTGAACTTTAGAATTTCTACTTCCAATCCTCTTCTTTATACCTTTAACAACATCCTTTGCTTGCCTGAAATATCATAACCAAACTGAGTTCTAAAACTCTGGAGGAGCAAAACTTGAAAGTTATAAATAAGATTACGATCAGACATTTATATGCATTTAAACAATCGTAAGAAATGAAAAATCCAATTCCAAACTGTATAGACTCGGAAGTGAATAGAAACACGAACATGTATAAATTGAGATATGCCACACTTTTCTCCTAGTAGTAAAAGATGTAAATAACTGGTAATCAACATAAAACAGAACAACTACTATATGGGATTTCAAAAGTTTGAAACATAACCGAATGGACACAACAACACAAGCACAAAACTATTGATTCCTGGAAGGCTGGAAGGTCTGTAATGTCTTATAGAAGAGAACGAGGACATGCAAAATGAAGGGATCAGATCATCTCGTGTGAGAGTCATGTGAAAATTTCTCTTCCTCAACATTCAATAGCCAGTTATGAATATTTGCAAAGAGAGAGATAAGTGAAAATTTCACATGAAAATTTCAAAATAGTCAGTCATGTGAATGGGATCACTGATAACTAACATTACATCGACAAGAATAAAAAATGATACTACACAGCATGCACAGGAATAAGTGGATCACGCGCAAATTCGCAAAATTCATAATAGCTAAGCCATCTACTAGCCTTATTCCCTAATTGTTCATATAATCTATGGAACAAGAGCACTCAATCGCCAATCACCAAAGTCAAAAAGCGAAAACCTCTGGCTCGAATTCGAAATTTTTAATTCCTAGTTTTCGCTGTTCCATTGGAAAAGTTTATCACAAACACCATCGCCATGAAAGGAATAAATAAATGGAAGAAAAGACTCATCGTCAGCCTGCCATCACACAAATTCCACTCTATAACTTCGCTAACATAATTCATTCGTAACATGAAAACAAAGGAATCTAAGTCGTCCTTTCCATAAACTACGAGACAAGAAAAAAACACTATTGGATCAAAACACGCAACGAATCAGAAAGACAAGAAAACAGCGTATAAAAACACGTGTTCAAAGCCTGAAGCTATGCGTACCCAGGTTCACGATTGAGTTTGTCACAGATCTCGATATTCAACGCCCAATCAGGACCGATGAGCATGTCGCTCGTGGCACGTTCCACCATCGGGTTCACCATTGCAGCTCGCCAACGACGAAAGGATCGATACCTTTCCGGTGCGATCGAAGTGCAATTCCGGCGATACTGCAGAGATTTAAGTAACGGCCTCTCTATCTCTCCCCCACAAAGATTGCTAGCTACGCTGGTGGTGAATTCCGTTGAGGAAATGTCGGGGTAGAATTGGAATTTAGAAATTAGAATAATACCACAAACCAATAATAACGGTGCACGTGTCGGTGCTGAAGTGTGCTTCGCCACGATCCAGCTATGCCGACCAATTTGGATCGAAGTGGTGCATAAAATAATGGTTACCTGCTTCGGATGTTCAGTTGCACCACACCTGCTGACTCAAAACAAGATTTGGAATCATCTAGTCAGCCAAAGTTTCAATATAAAGAATACCGTTAGCGACGTCAATGGGTACTTTTTGGTGTACGTCCTTATACACTCTCGCACCCAAGTGCTCGCACCCGTGCGAGTCGTTCCTGTTACCTACACTTTAACGGTAAAAAATACTAAATAGAGAAATGATCATTGTTACGAATTCAAAATGTGGTGTTGTGTGAGCCTGCCATCTTTTATCCCCTAAAAACTGTTTATATGTATGCCACTTATGTCATTCAGACAAAATTCTTAGATTCTGTTTGGCAAAAATTAGCGGATAGTGGATCAGATTATAGCGGATAAGCTAGCTGATAGCAGATAAACTAACTGATAACTAATGAAGTATTTGATAAAATTAGCGGTTGAACTAGCTGATAAATATAAAACGACATAAAAGGACACATTTAATTGTTAGGTTTATCATCAATATAAAATACGACCAAATATATATAAATTATTATTGTTATAAATTCATGACAATTAAACTAACTATTAAGATATTTATAATTTAAATTTTAATAGTCTAATTTATATGTTTACTTGTAATTCTAATTTATTTTTTACTTAAAATTTATAATAGTCTAATTTTTTAAAGCAGCTAGTCTAACTTATTTATTCACTTAATAACTGGACTGATTTATTTATTTATTATCAACTAATTATTTATTTTAATGGTGTAATTTATTTACAAAAAGAAACAAAAATAATCTCATTCTACTTCCTAATTACATTAGATAAGATGACATTTATATAAAGAAAATAAATTGTGACCAGATAGAAAATTTTGTCAAAAAATATAGAAAGGAATGAAATAAAATGTACAAGCCAACAAACAACAGTGACGTACAAAACACACGTGATGTACCCGGGTATAAAAGAAAATTATTTTACTCTATTGAGGATAGAAAAGAAATATTATAAAAATAAGAAGAGTAAAAAGACTAAAAAGATGAAATGCTACAAGTTATAAGCTCAAACGTTACTTGAAGTAACGTTTTAAAAAACGCTATAAGCTATCCCATAAACGTTATCCGCTACTGCTTGTCAAACACCTCTAATTTTTTCTATTCGCTATCCATGGTGAAATCCGCTATAAGCTAACGGAATTGGTTTGACAAACATAGCCTCGGATGAAAACTCTCGTAACAAATAGCATAGCTATAATAAATAATATAAAAGCATCCAAAAAGTAATAGGATCACAAAAGGATTGACAAATTTGAATCTAAACAGCAAAAAGTGTTGTTCTAGTCTGGTTTAAAAGATGTCTCATTTCTGAACAATTATCAACATCATTTAACGTAGACCCAACTGAAGTCGGTCTCGTACATAAAACCAAATTTAATGTTCGTGGGTATATGAACACATAAATCAATTCTATAGAGATAGTAAGAATGATTCGAGAAGGGTTAATTGAGTACATGAGCACATAAGTCAATTCTATGAGCTATAAGGGTCTTACCTTCTGTTCGGTACCGTATCTCCGGTTAGGTATCCGGTCTTGGATAAGTAGTCCGGTCTGAGATAGTTGGTACTTAAGTTCTTGGTCAGTTCGAGTTGGTGCTCCGATCCGAGGTGGGGTGGTACCTGGAATGACACTCCGACGCTCAAGTCAGTGAGTGAGTCAATTACAAGTGAGAGTATAGGAGAAGTGTGTGTACCATTAATGTGAGCAATCAATGCTTATTTATAGATATCTGGAGTGGAGGAGGACTATTGGATCTAGGTCTGCAATCTCCACCGTTGGATGAATTGGGTCCTTTGTTATTGGGCCTTTTTGGTGGATTGGCCATTGATGCCCAATCCATAACAGTAGCCCCCCAAGTCGGGTCGCCTTAAGGCGAGCTAGACTTGACGTTTAGAGTTCGTGTCGGCCCCAAACCCCAGGGTGAGAGACTCACGGTATACCGGGACGATCTGAGGGACTCAGGTCGCGTCGAGTGACTCGAGGCTGTCCGTTCTTGAGAGATTCCAGTCATGGCGGGGTCAAAGGACCGGGGCGAGCCGAGGGAACCGAAGTGATCCGAGCATAGTTGCGTCCTGATTTCTGTGCCAGCTAACGACGTCATTGATGGGATGCGTCATTCGAGGATGATTGGGGTAATCATGGCGCTTGGAACGACGCGCCTGCCTAGGGGCTAGCGTTGGGAAGTGTAGCCTAGGCCAAGGCCCATCTGAGGTCTTCATGGTTTCTATAAATAGGAGGGAGGACCTCACTCACTTTGGACTGTTTTCTGAGAATTGCTCCGCTCCCGATCTTAAAGTCGTTCCGGAGTTGAATTCGCCTTTCAGAGTTGTGCTGAGTTTCGGTGAGGCCTTTGCTGTTCGTGACCTGCTTCAAGTGTTCGACGAGCTTCTTTTTTCACAAGGTTAGTTTCTTCCTTTTATTTATTGCTTCCGGCTTTAGATCACAGCCGGGTTCTCTCAGAACCCGTATTTATAGATACAGAGTGGGGGTCGTCAGGTCGGGTTCCGACTTGGTTGTGGACCCACTGTTTAAGTATCAACCTGACTCGTCAAACCCCCATTTCTGCAGGATCGGTCTGGCGAGGAGAAAACAAACCCGTCAGGTTGCTAACTCGGATCGCCCTAGTCTCGCAAAAGTAATGGCTTCCGGCACTGGAGAGTCGGTGGGATTTCGCACTAGTCCCCCCGGGTCGGTTGTTCCCGAGGTTCAAGATGACTTGGGCTCTGCTCCTTTGAGTATTCACGCTGAAGACCGCTCTCCTGGGGTTCCCAGCAACGAACCGGCGGATGAAGATAATACCGAGGTAGTGATCCTTGACTCGGAGGATTCTGACGCCGAGCCTGACTGTGAAGAACAGGGAAGTACTAGCTGGAGCTCGGATGAGAGCGAAGCGGAGGTTGCTGAGAGTCGCAACAATGAAGACGGACTTGGACATTGCGGGGACCCCGCGCATGAGGGAGGTGATTCCGATCAATACCCACGAGCCGGAGTAGGGCCGGTCGATGTTCTCTTGTCCCAACCTCTCAATGTTCCTCGGGAGTATTCATGGGTGTCGGAGACGTTGAGGGGAATTCAGTCCCTCTACAGGACTGGGGATGATATGAGTTTCTTTGTCAATCGCCTTTCCCGGAAGGATCAGATTTGGAACGTGGAGGGAATGGCTGAAGACCAACACGTAGCTGTCTGGCCGAAAGCTTTGAAATTTGTCATGTATGGGGTGACGATCCTTGATATGCATATTAGCCCCCTTTCACCGCCTTTCAGCAAGAGGCCTTGGAAATCTTGAACCTCGCTCCTTCCCAACTTCATCCCAACTCATAGGCGTTCCTTCGAGCTTTCGAGTTGATGTGCATTCATTTGGGGAGGCCAACCTCTTGTGACTTGTTCTTCCACCTTTTTGAGGTCAACCGGAGACATGAGGATGGCACCAAAGATCGGTGGGAGCACGTGAGTTTCGGGCTAGGAGGGGCGTAAAGATTTTCATGCCCTATTCCGATTCTTTGAAGAACTGGAAGAACAAGTACTTTTTTGTCGAGCCCGTGAACGAGGAGGCAGTGAGACACGTTGGTCAATATTCTGCGGACGGGAAATCATTGGAGTCCACTAAGTTTCAACTAGGGTGGTCTCTTTCTCATTTTAACCGGCGACCTCACTCCTACACCGTCAGCTTAGGGCGGCTATCCCCGGTTGATCAGGACTCGCTGGCGATCTTGACGAATTTCGCCGACCTGATTGTCTACCGGGATCCCAAAAAATTCGGGGTTGACGTAGCCCGATTGGTTGGGGCCGGATCAAAGTCTCAAGTGGCCGCCGTTCTTGGTAGGTTTTTGATAGATAATCCCGCCCATAATTTTTTGACTGCCGTTTCTTTTAACATTGTTTATTTCCCTTATTTTGCAGATAGCATGGGACCTGACAAGTTCTCTCGCTTGGCGGCTCTTGCGGAAAGGAAAGCTGGGGTTCAGCAGGAAAAGCCCGTTGCTGTCGTTCCGATCAATACAATCCCGGAGGCCAGTTTGGCAGGTGCAGGGAGGGTCGAAGCTGAGAGTCGGGCGAAAGGTAACACCAAGTTCCGAGGTGCTCTCTTTGATTTTTCTTTTTGGTTACTTCCGTTCTTGACTTCCTTATTTCTGCTATTTCAGGGGCTCTGGCAGAGAGGGACAATGAGAAGAAGGCCCGGGAGGAGCTTCAGAAGAAATATGAGGTGCTGGAGAGGGACCAGACCGCGCTCAAGGCGGTTGCGGATAAATTTGAAAAGGAGAGGGACTCTGCCCTTAATTTGTGCATGGAGCATGAGGTCTGTATCTCAGATCTTGAGAGCCAAGGGAGGCGGTCTGAGGAGGTGGTTTCTTCAATGAAGGCCCGGATATATGAGCTCGAGGCCGATCTCGTGAAAGCGAGACAGGCCCAGGTCGGGTCTAACGTTGATTCCTCGCCTCGGATTGCTGAGTTGGAAAAAGAGCTCCAGGAGGCACGCGCCAAAGCCGAGGCCGTGGAGAACGAGATGGTGGAGGTGGCCCAGATGGCTGTGGAGGTGGCTGGGGAGAATTTCGAAAAAGCGCTTGCTCAGGTCGCTGTTATCCATCCATCTCTGCCTTTGGACCGGGGGATTCTTCGTTTGGAGCATACTGTAGAAGGCGGGCGTGTTGTCAAGCCCCATCCTGACTCTGAAGCGTTTGAGGTCATTTACCCTCCCCCTTCCTTGCCGTGACTGTTGTTGATGGGATAGCTCTGGATTAGCTGTTTTTTGGGTTCCGGGTGGAACCGGTGGGGGAGAAAAGCCCCGGGTTCCAGGCGGAACCGGAATTTGTAATATGTCACCACCTTTTTTGAACTAGAGGACCCGGCCGTATCCGGGGTGATTTGTAACATAAATGTATTTTAATGTGCCTCCGGTTTCATTTACCTCGGTTGAGTCTTTATACTGTTGTTTTTCATTTGTGCACTTGCGTTTGATTCGCTCAAGTGGTAAGCGTCGCCTTAGGGGCAGTTTACCGGGACTCGGCCCAGATCGAACTCGTCCCTTAGGGTTGTGGCAACCTCGGCCAACTAGTTTGTTTTACGTAACGATGACCGCCTTCGGGGCAGTTTATCGGGACTCGGCCCAGATCGAACTCACCCCTTAGGGTAGCGACAACCTCGGTCAGCTAAAAGAAGATAAAATAGGTGATAAAATCGGTAGACACCGCAAACATAATTGATAACATCGGTATGCCGTTCTTTAGATAAGATAATTTATGCCATCGGTATACACCGTTCTTCAGATAAAATAAGAATAACGTCGGTATACACCGTTCTTCAGATAAAATGATTTACAACGTCGGTATACACCGTTCTTTAGATAAGATAAGAATAACGTCGGTATACACCGTTCTTCAGATAAAATGATTTACAACGTCGGTATACACCGTTCTTTAGGTAAGATAAGAATAACGTCGGTAGACACCGTTCTTCAGATAAGTTGAGAGTCAGCTGTAGTACTTTTTTAATTTAGTGGCGTTCCAAGTTCTTGGGATCGCCTTCCCGGCCAAGGTCTCGCATTCGTAGGCACCTCTGCCAGTTTTAGATAAAACTCGGTAAGGTCCTTCCCAGTTGGGGGCGAGCTTGCCCTGCGCGGCATTCTTCAAACCGACGTCGGCTCTTCGTAAAACTAAATCACCGACCTCAAGGTCCCTGGGGATCACTTTCGAGTTATATCGTGCTGCTACCCTCTGTTTTATTATTGCTTCTTTAAGGGAAGCCTGGCCTTGGACCTCATCGACGAGGTCGGAGTTTTCTTTCAACGCCTGGTTATTGTCTTCCAGAGGTTTCGGGTGGAGTGTCCTCCAGCTCAGCTCCCCGATCTCTACCGGGATTACCGCCTCCGTCCCGTACGAAAGCCGGAAAGGGGTCTCCCCCGTTGAGCTCTGCGGGGTGGTTCTGTAGGCCCACAGCACGTAGGGTAGCTCTTCAACCCAGTTTCCTTTTGCTTCATCGAGGCGCTTCCTCAGTCCATTGAGGAGAACTTTGTTGGCAGCCTCTGCCTGTCCGTTTGTTTGTGGGTGTTCTACCGAGGTGAACCGGTGTTTGATCTGGAGATCGGACATGAGTTTTCTGAAACCTCTGTCGGCGAACTGGGTTCTGTTGTCAGTGATTATTACCTCGGGGATCCCGAATCTCGTCATTATAATCTTTTTGAAGAACTTGATGCAGTTCTTTGCGCTGATGATGGCTAGAGGCTCGGCTTCGATCCATTTTGTGGAGTAATCCACCGCCACTATCAGGTATTTGATCTGGCCGGGGGCAGTTGGGAATGGTCCCAGGAGATCTATTCCCCACCATGCAAATGGCCATGGCGAGCTGAGGCTGGTGAGCTCCGTAGGAGGTGCTATGTGGACCTTGGCGTGGATTTGACACTTACTGCATTTCTTTACATAGTTCCTTGCATCGGTTTCCATGGTTGGCCAGAAATATCCTGCTCTTAATGCCTTCCGAGCTAGAGAGCGAGCTCCAAGGTGTTGCCCGCAGATTCCCTCGTGGATCTCGGCTAAGACGTAGTCCGCCTCTCCTCCTTCAATGCATTTTAACAGCGGTGCGGACAGGCTTCTTCTGTAAAGGTTTCCATTGATTATGGAAAAAGATGAGGCCTTCCTCCGGAGGATCTTGGCTTCGCTCGGGTCCGGAGGTTCGTCCCCCGTTCTGATGTAGTCCATTAACGGCGCGATCCAACCCTTGCTTTCGTCAACCACGTTAACAGAAAAATTTGCTTCCGGGTTCGGGATTACACTCGGCTTACTCAGTGTTTCCTGGATTATCGACCGGTGGTTCCCCGAAATTTTAGTGCTGGCAAGCTTGGAAAGTATGTCCGCCCTGATATTTTCCGATCTTGGAATGTGTTTTACTTCCGTGAATGTAAAAAGGGAGAGCAGCTCCTGCACACGGGTTAGGTACCTCTGCAAGATCGGATCTTTAGCTTCGTATTGTTTCCCGATTTGAGATAGCACCAATAATGAGTCGGTATTTAGGGAAATCCGGGAGACCCTGAGGTCGATCGCAAGCCGGAGTCCAGCTATGCATGCCTCGTATTCCGCCTGGTTGTTTGAGGTAGGGAAACCAAACGTGAGTGATACTTCGATTACAACGCCCGTCGGGCTTTCAAGCATTAGCCCTGCACTACTTCCTTTTAGATTTGAGGACCCGTCCACGTGGAGTGTCCATAACCCGTCCTCCGGGTCGGCGGGTGCCATCTCCGTGATAAAGTCAGCAAGTATCTGAGCTTTCATGGCCGGTCTCGTTTCGTATTTGATTCCAAACTCAGAGAGTTCTACTGCCCATTTGATCATTCGTCCCGCTAAATCGGGTCGGTGCAGGATCTGCCGGATTGGATAATTAGTTCGTACCACGATTGATGGGCGACGAAGTAAGGTCGGAGACGGCGTGCCGAGATGAGTAGAGCAAAGGCGATTTTCTCTATTTTCTGATATCTAACTTCTGATCCATGCAAAGCTTTACTCATGAAGTATACCGGGCTTTGACCAGTTTCGGTTTCCCTGATAAGCACGACCCCGATAGCCTCATCCGAGATGCCCAGATACAAGAATAAGTCTTCCCCTGGGCTTGGCCGACTTAGTATGGGCGGTTCGGATAGGACCTTTTTGAGCTGGGAGAGGGCCTCGTCCCGCTCCGGGGTCCATTCGAAAGTCGCTTCTTTCTTAAGCAGTTTAAACAATGGGAGTGATTTGAAGGCGGCGTTGGAAATGAAACGAGATAGTGCAGCTATCATACCGTTGAGTTTTTGGAGCTCTTTCTTAGTGGACAGGGTCCGCATTTCTGTTACCGCTCGGCATTTATCCGGGTTGGCTTCAATGCCCCTTTCCGTGAGATAGAAACCCAGGAATTTTCCAGCCTGGACCCCGAAAGTGCATTTTTCCGGGTTTAACCTCATATTGTTTCTTCGGATTTCAGTAAAAATCTCTTCCAGGTCGGATATGTGGAGGTCTTCCCTTTCGCTTTTTGCGATCATATCGTCGAGGTAGACTTCTACGTTACGGCCGATCTGATTTCGGAATACCTTGTTCATCATCCTTTGATAAGTGGCCCCCGCATTTTTTAAACCGAATGGCATGACCCGGTAGCAGAAATTACCGCGGTCAGTCATAAAGGCCGTCTTCTCTTGGTCGGGGGGAAACATCGGGATTTGGTTATATCCGGAATAAGCATCCATGAACGATAGTAAACGAAAACCTGAAGCATTATCGACGAGCCGATCAATGCTAGGAACAGGGAAGGCGTCCTTAGGACAGGCCTTATTAAGATCGGTATAGTCAACGCACATTCGCCACTTTCCATTGCTTTTCTTAACAAGTACAGGGTTTGAGAGCCAAGTTGTGTACTTGACTTCTCTTACAAAATCAGCCTTAACTAAATCATCTACGACTTTGGCCGTAGCAGCTGCTTTTTCCTGGCTTTGAGTTCTTTTGCGTTGAGCGACCCACTTTGCCCCGGGGTTAACCGCTAGCTGGTGACATGCGACCTCAGGGGGAATCCCGGGCATGTCTTTTGCCGACCAAGCGAAGAGATCGGCGTGAGATTTCAGGCAGAGGGTGAGCTTTGCTTTTACTTCGTCGGGGAGATCGGATCCGATCTGGACCGTTTGGGTCGGGTCCTCTCCCAGCTGGATTTGCATGAACTGTCCATCAGGTTGAGGTCGCCTAATTTTCTTTTTTAGTTCCCGTGCTAGCTCGTCGTCGCTTTCTTCCTCTAAGCTGTCCGGGTCATACCTTGCATCAAGGTCTGTGACGTTGACCTCGGCAGCTGGACCAGTTCTTTTCTTCTTTGGGCTTTTCTGAGCCCTTGCTTCTACGGGGGGAACCCCCTCCTCTGAGGCCTGTCTATTGTTTGCGTTCGTGTTGTCTAGTCGCAATATCAGTGCAAGTATACACGTCGTACAAGTAATAAAGTGGATAAAAATAAGAGATCATTTCCACGAGGATTGATTTACTTTCAGAGTTCAAGTCTTTAAAACACAAGTGAAACAAGTAATAAATCGGCACTAAAAGTTGATATTAAGACTAAGAACGTAGATAAAGCAAGTAAATAAGAAGTGGTTGTGAATATGGAAGAGTATGAGTTGGATTGCTGCATCCTCTAGTCAGACGTTATAACGTTTACACGTTGACGCGTACAAATGCTATGTTGTATAGACGTTATAACGTTTGAACGCTGTTGCAAAAGAGCTGTGCTTTTCAGTCACAAAACGTCAGAGCTTCAAGTACTAGAATTCCTATGTCTAGGTTCTAAGTAGGCCTACTCCTGTATTTTAAGTACCCACAGCAATGTCCTATGAACTATTATCCATTCTATGTCTAGACTTAGATAAAAATGCCTAAATGTCTTTAGTGCACCTTTTCATTCACATAAATCTTTGAGTTCTTTTCATAGACCATGTCTGTACCTATGAATCTACTTATTTTAAGTGGCCAATTTCAAAACAAGTTTGGAAATATTAACATGAAAAGATTTAAAACGCATAAACATCGCTACTTCATAACATTAAACTAGAGGTTCATTACATGCAAAACAACAACCCAACTACAAATGCTTAGCTCATGCTGAGCATCTTTACAGAAAGAAGAGGAGTTGAAATCCAAATACCGTACATAGAGAAAAGGAGACTAAACGCAAAAGATACGCCTAAGTAGCCTTCCTTCATGCACGCTGTAGAGACGTTACAACGTCTGAGCTTCACAGTAATGAGTGCGAAAAAATAGAAAATGGAGCTTGAGAAGGGTTTGGATGAAGAAGTCTGTGTCCAGAACCTCTTTAAGAAAACTCTCTCTGAAAATGGAGGAAGGTGGATGATGAATGGATGGATGCTCCCCCCCTCCTCCTCGTAGAGAGAGATAAGCTTTATCTAAATAGCCAAAAAAACAGCAGGTCACATGCTTGCTGATGTCATTCCCCACCTTCCAAGCTTGCTTGTAAATTAATTCTGTTCTGAAATGACACTGCACTGCTACAGTGCGTCAGCCGCGTCAGCGATGAGGAGAGAGAAGATCTTCTGCACTTCTAGATCTTTGACCATCATTTCTTGTGCGCCAAAAATAAGATATTTCTTTCTTGCTCTGCTGCCCTTCTTCAGACGTGATGAGGGACGTTGCCACGTTCAGTTTACTGCACAAACACAAGAAGCATCAAAACGCTCACAAAGGCGCCAATTGGCGCCAAAATGCCTAGAATTTGTAATTTAGCCCCCTGTCTAACTAAAAAGCGATAAACTAACAGAAACTAAATAAAAACAACCTACTATTGCCAGAGAACTTGCATGATTTAACTTTGAATAAGTATAAATAACTCATATAAATATGAGTTATCACACCCCCAAACTTAAGCCATTGCTTGTCCTCAAGAAATCCAAACACAACATATGAAAAGATGTGTGGAATTAAACACACCAGCAGTTTACATCCTGTTCATCCATTTGATCAAAAATTTTCCTCAAGGGGCTAATTTCTTCAGACTTACACTACACACTCACGCACCAATGCACAATTACATTCTAGATTCATTACTGCCCAAAGTGAGTGTGTGATTTCTGTATCAATTCTACTCCTAGCCAGGTTCAGAAGCTACCCTAGCTTATGAAAGAGTGGTTTCCATTATGGTGAGGGTATAACATTTTTCAAAACAGAGAGTAGGCTAACATTTTCACATAAGACATGAGGGTTATTTTAAGCACGACAAAGGGTCTTAATTGGATGCTAGGACTAGATTAGTGCAACTACTTTTCTGACTCACACAACCATACAGGACTGCAATCCCCTTATTGCTGAGCAACTTTCATTTGATTCACTTCAATTTGGGGTTTTTGTGATATATATATATATATATATATATATATATATATATATATATATATATATATATATATATATATATTTTCATATGACAATTTTGGATTGAGGCGCCCAGTATTTGTTTTGGGAGATTGCAGCAAACACAGAGAACATGTGGATTTTTCCACTTATTTGAAACACACACACTTTTTGGTCTTTTTGAAGTAGACGTTATAACGTTTGATAACACAACACGAAAACACACACGGCATACGTTATAACGTTACGGGTAGACGTTACAACGCTGCACTCACACTACACATGCACTAATCATCCTACAGTCTTTGCACCCAGCCTTAGCACAACCTGATATACCCCCAAACTTAGTTTCTACTGCTACTCTAAGTTTTTAATCAAGTTTTACAATCACCGTAGTCAACCAAAACTAGCTTTAGCATCACATAGCCCCTAGCTAACTAGGTTTTTCTCAAAACAGAGTTTGTGTGGAAGCAGTAATCAATTCTATTTATCAAGCATGCATCAGCTACTCACACAAATTCACACACAGTCATTCCTAGATTTAGCCCAAAGAGAAACATTTTTGATGATTAATAGAGTATGGAGGTAAACTGATTTCGCATTTGATTTTATGCATACACAAAACATAAAAATGATCCTCCCCCCCCCCCCCCCACACAGAAAGATGAGCAGTGTCCTCACTGCTCACTGATAATGAAAAGAGGGAAGAGGAACACTCAAACACAATATAAGCAAACAAACTAGTGACTACTAACTATCCAGACGTTGTAACGTCTGGACAGCTATTTATTTGTACTGAAATTACAAACTATAACTATACTACTGCTAAAAAGAGGGCTAACTTACTTGTTCAGAGCACCAGACCTGAGCCTTCCACTCTGTCTGGCTGGGATGCCTGCTTGAGCAGTCTTCTTTTTCTTTTCCTTCTTCTTTTTCTCTCCTGCACCATCACCAGTATCAACTGAAACTTCAGTTTCTTGGGACATTTTTGCACTGCTCTCAGCAACTCTTTTCTTTGCTTCCTCCCATGCTTTCTGTTTTTCCAGCTCTGCAGGATTAACCTGTTGTTGCTCTTTGGGGTCCACCTGGGCTTGTTCTCCCACTGGCTCTTGAGACGTTGTAACGTCTGCAGCTTTTTCTTCAGCAACAACAGCAGGAGCATTCTCTGAACCACTAGCAGCAACAAATGCTGCACTGGTAGTTGTGGCTGGCTTGTCTTTAGCAGCTTCAGATTTCTTCTTTACCTGCAACTTTTGCCTTTTGGTTGCAGGAGCATCAGCCAGTTGTTCTTCTTCTTCACCCGGTCTGGTTTCTTCACTTGCAGCAGCTAATTCATGCCTTTTCTTCTTCCCAAGTGGATTCTGGGTGGGTACAGTCTTGACTCTTTACTTTTTGGGTGGGGGAATGAGTTGTGGGTCTGGGTTACTTCCAACATCAGTTGGTTCAGACGTTGCCACGTCTGAACTGGTTACTTCTTGAGTGGGTGGTTGTGAAATGGGTTGATCTTGAGGTTGAGACTGTGGTGATTTGGGGATATTTTGGTCATCGTTGGATTGTTCTTTAGCTGGGGGTTGGGGTTGTTTGGGTTTTGGTGATGGGGGTGTGGGCTTGGCTGGTTTTTTGACTGTTTGGGTTGGTGGAGAGTCAGCCTCAATATCAGTCTTATCACTGGAGCTTCCCTTCTCTTCAGAATGTGTTTCTTCCTCTTCATCACTTAGGATTTCTCTGCTCACCTTCTTTGATTCCTCTGCATCACTCTCATTGATGCTATCCAGATCAGCTGATTTGAGCTCTTCTTCCTCACTACTTACCTTCTTCTGTTTTTTTCTTTGCTGGGCTCTTTCTTTTTGTGGCTGGGTTTCTTGTTTTCTTAACTCTTTCCTTCTTCACTGCCCTGAGGTTCATTGTTGATAAGGGTATGTTGTCTTCATCTTCCCCTTGCATCCAATCTGGAATTATTGGTTCTTCAATCACCATCTTACCTTTTGTTATCTGCGCATTTACCTTCTTTTGCCATTCAAACTGCTCCTTGACAAACTTGGCTAGGCTGTTTTGCTGGTCCACCAGACGTTGTAACTTCTGTGCATCAACTGACGTGGTAGCATCTGCAGCTCTCTGCCTAGCTTTGAACTTTGTAGAGAATGCCCCTTGGGGTTCCTCTCTTAGCTCAGAGGCTTCAATCTCCACTCCAACCTCCATGCAGAGATCAGTGATTAAGCAGGGGAAGTATAGGTATCCATCCTTCCTGTTCTGCCATTTGTTTATCTCCCTATTGATGAGCTTACCCACCTCAATCTTATCTCTTGACATAATAGCATCAATAGCAATCAGCCTCTCCTTATCAACCCAGAGAGTGTGAGAGGTGTGGGTATCAAGCAGTGCCTAATGAAATGAAACCAAGTGCTGGCCTCATCACAAAGGTACCTTTTTAAAATTTTGAATTCATTCCCATGGTCGCCTTTTCGCTCCCAAACAACTCAGAAGGGATAAGATTACGGTTTCTGAAAGTGTCTGCAGGTGGTTTTGATGATTATAACTGGTGTGTGTTTATTGGGAAGGGTTTGTGGGAAGTTGAGAAGTAGGTGGTGGCGTGGGCTTGGAAAAAGGGGTAACCGTTGAGAAGTGACGTCACGATCACTTCGGCAGTCACGTCTTTAAAAAAGTTTTATTTAACATTTTTCATTTGAAAACTGCTTGACTCATTTTCTTTTCTTTTTCATTTAAAATTTTACCCAGACAGCAAACGTGACAACGTCCTAGACATGCAAAGACGTTATAACGTTTACTATACTTTAATAACTTGAGTCCTCAATCTCTCCTACCTTCAGCTTCCATTCCTGCATAAAACAAAAATTTAAAGACACAAAATTGTTGGTTAGTTAAAACCATTGGGTTGCCTCCCAAGAGCGCTTGCTTTAAGAGTCTTCAGCCAGACTATTCCCTTTTTAATTCAGGGGTTGTTGAGAGCCACTGTGGTCTTGTCCCTAACCACATGTTCTCCATGGTATTGTTTCACTCTTTGGCCATTGACTTTGAAAGTGGAATTAGTTTTTTCATCAAATAGGTCCACAGCACCATGAGGATAGACTTTTACCAGTTTGAAGGGTCCTGACCATCTTGATTTTAGCTTCCCAGGGAACAACTTTAACCTTGAATTAAACAGCAAAACTGGTTGTCCCTCTACTAGCTCCCTTCTTTGAATTTTCTGATCGTGCCACTTCTTGGTTTTCTCCTTATAGATTGCTGAATTCTCATAGGCAGTGTGTCTGAATTCATCTAGCTCATTTAGTTGAAGGAGTCTTGCTTCTCCAGCCTTTGAATGATCTAAGTTCAGTTGTTTCAGTGCCCAGTGAGCTTTGTGCTGGAGTTCAATAGGCAGATGACAAGCTTTTCCGAAGACTAGCTTGTATGGTGACATGCCCAGTGGTGTCTTAAATGCTGTTCTGTACGCCCACAGTGCATCATCAAGGTGCAGAGACCATTCTTTCCTGTTTGGACCAACCATCTTCTCAAGTATCCTTTTAATTTCTCTGTTGGAGATTTCTGCCTGACCACTTGTCTGAGGGTGATAAGCTGTAGCAATCTTGTGCTTCACTCCGTACTTAGCTAACAAGTTCTCAATTAGCTTGTTACAGAAGTGAGAGCCTTCATCACTGATTATAGCTCTTGGAGTACCAAATCTTGTGAAGATGTTTTGCTTAAGGAATCTGCTGACTGATTTGGCTTCATTATTGGGCAATGCAACAGCTTCCACCCATTTTGATACATAGTCTACAGCTACCAAAATGTATAAGTTTCCATGAGACATAGGAAATGGCCCCATGAAGTCCATTCCCCAAACATCAAACAGTTCCACTTCAAGGATATTTGTCAATGGCATTTCTTGCTTGTTGGAGATGTTTCCAATTCTTTGGCATTTATCACAGTTCTTCACCAATTCATGAGCATCTTTGAAGAGTGTTGGCCAATAATATCCTGACTGTAACACCTTTGCTGCAGTTCTGGTTCCTCCAAAATGTCCTCCATAAGGTGATGCATGACATTGTTGTAACACATGAAGTTGTTCCTCTTCAGCAAGGCATCTCCTAAGCAACTGATCTTGACACATCTTATACAGATAGGGCTCATCCCACAAATAGTGTTTCACGGTGTGGAAGAACTTTTTTCTTTGCTGATGGTTGAAATCTATAGGCACAATCTTGCTGACTAGGAAGTTGACTATATCAGCATACCAGGGTGCAGTAGCATCAGACGTTATAACGTTTGAAGAAATTGCCATAGACGTGGTAATGTCTTCGGCTACTGTGGCTACTGTCAGCAGTTTTTCATCAGGGAAATTTTCCTTTATCTCTTCTGCACCTGTACCTGCATCAACATTCTCAAGCCTAGAAAGATGATCAGCAACTTGGTTCTCCACCCCCTTTTTATCATGAATTTCCAAGTCAAATTCTTGAAGGAGGAGAACCCATCTGATGAGTCTTGGCTTTGCATCTTTTTTAGCAATCAAATACTTGATGGCTGAGTGATCAGTAAAAACAATAACTTTTGCACCCACCAAGTATGATCGAAATTTGTCAAAAGCAAATACAACAGCCAGTAATTCTTTCTTAGTTACAGTATAATTTAATTGGGCATCGTCTAAGGTTTTACTAGCATAATAGATAGAGTGAAAAATTTTGCCATACCTTTGACCCAATACAGCTCCCACAGCGTAGTCACTCGCATCACACATTAATTCAAATGGTTTGGACCAGTCAGGAGTGACTATCACAGGAGCTGTTACAAGGGCAGTCTTTAATTTCTGGAAGGCTTCATGACATTGCTCATCAAAGTTGAAGACGTTATCACGTTGCAGCAGCAGACACAAAGGTTTGGAAATTTTTGAGAAATCCTTGATAAACCTTCTGTAAAAACCAGCATGCCCTAAGAAACTTCTAATACCTTTGACGGTGGTAGGTGGAGGTAATTTGTCAATAACATCAATTTTTGCTTTATCAACCTCCAACCCTTTCTTTGAAATCTTATGCCCCAAAACAATTCCCTCTTGAACCATAAAGTGGCATTTCTCCCAGTTGAGCACTAAGTTGGTCTCTTCACATCTTACTAGAACTCCTTCTAAGTTATCCAAGCATGCCTTGTATGAGTCTCCATAGACTGAAAAGTCATCCATGAAAACTTCCATGGATTTTTCAATAAAATCAGAGAATAAAGCCATCATACACCTCTGGAATGTTGCAGGAGCATTACACAGCCCAAATGGCATCCTCCTGAAGGCAAAGGTACCATAAGGACAAGTGAATGTGGTCTTCTCTTGGTCTTCAGGCACAATAACTATCTGGTTATATCCTGAGTAACCATCAAGGAAACAATAGAATTCTTTGCCTGCAAGTCTATCCAACATCTGGTCAATAAATGGCAGAGGAAAATGGTCCTTCTTGGTTGCTTTGTTCAGCTTCCTGTAGTCCATACATATCCTCTATCCAGTCACCGTCCTTGTTGGAATCAATTCATTTTTGTCATTGGTCACCACAGTAACTCCACCCTTCTTTGGCACACATTGAACTGGGCTCACCCATGAGCTGTCACTGATTGGGTAGATGATTCCTGCGTCTAGCCATTTGATAATTTCCTTCTTGACTACCTCCTTCATTATTGGGTTCAATCGCCTTTGCCCTTCAATGCTGTTCTTTGCATTCTCTTCCAAGACAATTCTGTGCATACAAATTGTGGGACTGATACCCTTGATATCCGCCATTTGCCAACCAATGGCTTTCTTGTGTCTTTTCAAGGTGCTAATGAGATCACTTTCCTGCTCTTGTGAGAGATTAGAAGAAATGATCACAGGTAAAGAATCATTTTCCCCTAAAAAGGCATACTTCAGGTGATCAGGTAACACCTTCAGCTCCAGCGTGGGTGGTTCTTCAATGGAAGGAACTATCTTCTTGAGATTGGAGTCTTCTTGCCCCAAGGATTCATACTTCTTTGTCCACGCCTTGGGTACAGGAGAGTCAGACGTGACAACGTCTGCAGTCGACGTTGTAACGTTTTGCGGAACAACTTCTTCTGCTAACAACTCTTGAATCTCATCATTGCCCAGAATTTTCTCCAAGTGGTCATTATCTTTATTGAATTGTTTTTGAACCACATGGTCAAGGGCAACCACAAAGGAGCATTCTTCTGTGTTAGGTTCAGGATACTTGAGTGCGTTGAGGACGTTGAACTTGACTTATTGGTCATTGACTCTCATGATTAATTCTCCTTTCTGCACATCAATGAGTGTCCTTCCAGTGGCTAGAAATGGTCGCCCCAAGATGATAGGAACTTCCTTATCTGCATCAAAATCTAAAATAACAAAGTCCACTGGAAAAACAAATTTGTCAACTTTAATCAAAACATCTTCTAATATGCCCTCAGGATAAACTCTACTTTTATCAGCTAAGGTAAGACTTAAAGAAGTAGGTCTGGCAGTTCCTATACCAAGTTTATCATAAATGGACTTGGGCATCAAGTTAATACTTGCCCCCAAGTCACATAAAGCTTTGCCAAGGTAAAAATCTCCAATGGAGCATGGTATAGTAAAACTGCCAGGATCCTTCAGTTTTCTAGGGAGTTTATTCTGCATAATTAAGCTACATTCTTCAGTTAAAGCAATAGTTTCAAACTCCCCTAGCCTTCTTCTTTTGGTGATGATATCCTTTAGGAACTTGGCATAGTTTGGCATCTGCTGTAGAGCTTCTACCAAGGGAAGGTTTATGTGTAGCTGTTTGAGCATCTCCATGAACTTGCTGAATTGCTTGTCTTCATGAGCTTTCTTTAGTCTTTGAGGGTAGGGTGGAGGAGGATATTCAGGTACAAGCTTAGGAACAGTCTTGATTCCTGGTTCAGAACTAGACGTTGTAACGTCCGGCTTAGACATCACAATATCTGGAATATTCTTCTCCTTTTCTGCACTTTTGTTTTTCTCTTTTTCCTTCTCCGGCACCTCAGATTCCTTAGGCATAGATGGTTCAGGATACTCAGTGCCACTTCTTAATGAGATAGCATTTACCTGTGCATTCACCACATCTTTACCGTTTGACTTAGATGAAGATGGTGTTTCAGTTGTGGATGGAAGAGATCCATTCTGCCTTTGAGTAAGAGCTGAGGCTATCTGCCCAATTTGGTTCTCCAAAGTTTTGATTGAAGACTCATGGGTCTGTAAGGTTGCCCTACAATCGCTTATAAAAGTTTTCATCAAGGCTTCCAAATTGCTGTTGTTGTTATTCTGCGTATACTGCTTTTGTTGTTGAGGGGGAAATCCCGGGGGTATCGCTGGAGCAGTTGATAGCCCCGCAAGTGCACGGGTCGTATCGCGTAATAAAAGAGTTATCGATCCACAGAGAGAGCCTAGGTGAATACCAATCTAATTTTTCAAAGTTGATTAACTGAAAAGAAAGTGTTTTTGGAAAGAAGGAATATTTTAGTAAAGTCTACTCACTCATGATCATTGTAGACAAAAGAGGAGAAAAGGAAATAAAAGAAGAAAACATAAAGTTAAATAGCGAGAAATAAAAGAAAGCGGTAAAGTGCAAAATTATAAATAGCGGAATTGTAAATGACAAGAAAGTAAATTGCTTGAAAAGAAAATTGCCAGTAATTTACTTGACTTGCCAGTGGTTTACTTGACTTGGAAATTTAAAGGGCGAAAAAGTAAATAGCAGGGAAAATAAAAGAGCGGAAAAGTAAAGAGCGAGAAAGTAAAGAGCGAGAATTTAAATAGCAATGAAAGTAAATGACTTGGAAAGTAAAAGGGCGAAAAAGTAAATAGCAGGGAAAATAAAAGAGCGGAAAAGTAAAGAGCGAAAAGTAAAGAGCGAGAAAGTAAAGAGCGAGAATTTAAATAGCAATGAAAGTAAATGACTTGGAAAATAAATAGCAAGAATTTAAAGGGCAAGAAAGTAAATAAACAAGAATCATAAAAAGCATGAAGAGTAAATTGAAGTCATGAATAATTAGAGAGCCTTTGTCATTGATTTTCTAACAAAATTCAAGCTTAGGTACAAGTGAGGATCAAGCCACTATTTATAGGAAAATATGAGGGGCAAAATGGTCCAAAAGAGGAAAAAGTGGCAAATCAAGTTGGCCAAGGTAGTCATCAAAGAGCCATCCTCAAGTGGACAATGCACATGAGCAAGTGGTCAAAGCACATGGTCATCAAAAAGTGGGCAAAAATATCCATCAACAAGTGGGCAAGGCAAAGCCATCAACAAGTGGGCAAAAATATCCATCAACAAGTGGGCATAGCTAATTTCGACTGATGAAGCAGATTTCTGGGAGATCCAGTCGAATTCTGGCCTGCTGAGATAGAAGCAGTCGAATTCTGGCCTGCTGAGACAGGTGCTGTCGAATTCTGGCCTGCTGAGACAGATACTGTCGAATTCTAGAAGATGCAGTCAAATTCTGGGAGATCCAGTCGAATTCTGGCCTGCTGAGATAGAAGCAGTCGAATTCTGGCCTGTTGAGACAGATGCTGTCGAATTCTGGCCTGCTGAGACAGATGCTGTCGAATTCTGGAAGATGCAGTCGAATTCTGGGAGATCCAGTCGAATTCTGAGAGATCTAGTCGAATTCTGGGAGATCCAGTCGAATTCTGACCTGCTGAGACTTAAGCAGCCCAAATTGCTTCAAAATAAAACCTGAAGATAAAAAGTAAACATTTGTAGTAAAATAGAACAAAAATATATTTAAAATACTAAAAAGACTTAATAAAATAACTATTAAAAAGACTCTAAAAATAGACTTATCAGCAGTATCGCTAGCATTCAAAGAATTGTTGTTTTTCCAACCAAGGTTTGGGTGATTTCTCCAATTTGAATTGTAGGAGTTGGAGTAAGGACTGTTACCTTTGTTATGGGATACAAAGTTTACAGACTGAGGGTTATGGGGACACTCTTCGTAGATATGCCCTCCTTCACAATAGACACACACTACTCCCCCAGATGGTGTTGGTTCAACAGTTGCAGCGGTCTGTTTTTCAGACGTTACCACGTTTGGAGTACTCATGTTTTTAATCATGTTGGTCAGGGAAGCAACCTGAGCAGAAAGGGCAGTTACTTCACTTATCTCATGGACACCAGCCTTTTTTCCGGGAGTGAATCTTTCAGAAGGCCAATGGGCATTATGAGTGGCTATGTCTTCAATAAGTCTGCATGCCTCAGAGAAAGACATGTTCAGTATGACACCGCCTGATGAAGCATCAAGTATAAGCCTGGTAGGCTGATCTAGACCATTGTAGAACGTCTCCATTTGAATGACCACGGGTATGCCATGGTGTAGGCACATTCTTAGTAATTCCTTCCATCTTTCCCAAGCCTCAAACAATGATTCCCCTTCCCTTTGTTTGAAGGAAGTGATGTCATTTCTTAACTTAGCATTTTTGTTGGGAGGGAAGTATTTTACAAGAAATTTCTCAGCTAGCTCGTCCCAAGTGTGAACTGAATTTGGCTCCAAGGAGTTCAACCAATTTTTGGCTTTATCCTTGAGAGAATATGGAAATAACTTCAATCAGAAGGCATCTTCTGGGACTCCAGGGATGATAAAGTTGCTACACACATCCAAAAATTGCCTTAGATGTGCATAAGGATCTTCTTGAGGGAAACCCCCAAATTGCCCTGCAGTCTGCAGCATTTGGAACATCATTGGCTTGAATTCAAAGTGACCAGTATGAATGGGTGGTCTTGCAATGCCTGTTTGTAGATGGGCAGGATTGAGCACGGCATAATCACGCATAGGCCTGTCTCTGTCATTGACCATGTCTTGTGGCCATGCGTTGATGAGTTGCTGTCTCTGCCAGTGTTCATCATCAACATATGTCTCTGTATGAGTCTGTGGTCCACGGCCACGTTCTCTACCTCCAGCATCAGAGTGCCTTCCTCCTCTTGGAGTGCGTCCACCTCTAGAGCTTCTACCACCAGTACCATGTTCAGACATGGTTGGTGGCTGAAATTGCTGGTGTTGTTGCTGTCTTCTTAACCTTTGTTGTCTCCTTAGTCGCCCGAAGGTTCTTTCAGGTTCTGGATAGAATTCAGGCTCAGATCCACTCCCTGGTTCTGTTGAACTAGAGCTTGAACTGGAACTAAGCATACGCTGTAACGTTTACCTGTTCACTCACAGAAACAACAAACAACACAGCAGAATTCTTTCACCTAGTGTTTTAATACTTGTTGAGCAATAAAAGTTAAATTCAATCCCCGGCAACGGCGCCAAAAACTTGTTTGCGTTCGTGTTGTCTAGTCGCAATATCAGTGCAAGTATACACGTCGTACAAGTAATAAAGTGGATAAAAATAAGAGATCGTTCCCACGAGGATTGATTTACTTTCAGAGTTCAAGTCTTTAAAACACAAGTGAAACAAGTAATAAATCGGCACTAAAAGTTGGTATTAAGACTAAGAACGTAGATAAAGCAAGTAAATAAGAAGTGGTTGTGAATATGGAAGAGTATGAGTTGGATTGCTGCATGCAAGTAAATTTCCTCTAGTCAGACGTTATAACGTTTACACGTTGACGCGTACAAATGCTATGTTGTATAGACGTTATAACGTTTGAACGCTGTTGCAAAAGAGCTGTGCTTTTCAGTCACAAAACGTCAGAGCTTCAAGTACTAGAATTCCTATGTCTAGGTTCTAAGTAGGCCTACTCCTGTATTTTAAGTACCCACAGCAATGTCCTATGAACTATTATCCATTCTATGTCTAGACTTAGATAAAAATGCCTAAATGTCTTTAGTGCACCTTTTCATTCACATAAATCTTTGAGTTCTTTTCATAGACCATGTCTGTACCTATGAATCTACTTATTTTAAGTGGCCAATTTCAAAACAAGTTTGGAAATATTAACATGCAAAGATTTAAAATGCATAAACATCGCTACTTCATAACATTAAACTAGAGGTTCATTACATGCAAAACAACAACCCAACTACAAATGCTTAGCTCATGCTGAGCATCTTTACAGAAAGAAGAGGAGTTGAAATCCAAATACCGTACATAGAGAAAAGGAGACTAAACGCAAAAGATACGCCTAAGTAGCCTTCCTTCATGCACGCTGTAGAGACGTTACAACGTCTGAGCTTCACAGTAATGAGTGCGAAAAAATAGAAAATGGAGCTTGAGAAGGGTTTGGATGAAGAAGTCTGTGTCCAGAACCTCTTTAAGAAAACTCTCTCTGAAAATGGAGGAAGGTGGATGATGAATGGATGGATGCTCCCCCCTCCTCCTCGTAGAGAGAGATAAGCTTTGTCTAAAGAGCCAAAAAAACAGCAGGTCACATGCTTGCTGATGTCATTCCCCACCTTCCAAGCTTGCTTGTAAATTAATTCTGTTCTGAAATGACACTGCACTGCTACAGTGCGTCAGCCGCGTCAGCGATGAGGAGAGAGAAGATCTTCTGCACTTCTAGATCTTTGACCATCATTTCTTGTGCGCCAAAAATAAGATATTTCTTTCTTGCTCTGCTGCCTTTCTTCAGACGTGATGAGGGACGTTGCCACGTTCAGTTTACTGCACAAACACAAGAAGCATCAAAACGCTCACAAAGGCGCCAATTGGCGCCAAAATGCCTAGAATTTGTAATTTAGCCCCCTTTCTAACTAAAAAGCGATAAACTAACAGAAACTAAATAAAAACAACCTACTATTGCCAGAGAACTTGCATGATTTAACTTTGAATAAGTATAAATAACTCATATAAATATGAGTTATCATCTATCTGCCTTGACATGCAGATAAAAACATCTTTGGGCGGACTCTAAGTCGGCATCAAGGGTGATTATTTGGTCACTCAAAGAGTAGAACTTCATCTTCAGGTGGACCGTTGAGGTTACGGCTCCGAGCCTTCCCAGGGTGGGTCTTTCGATGATGCAATTGTAAACCGACGGGCATGGCAGTACCAATAATTTGGTCTTGACCGTCCTTTCTAGCGGTTCCTCTCCATAGGTGACCATCATTTATAGATAGCCGAGGGGTTTAGTTCGAGACCCGTTGAATCCCGAAAGGTCCGATCCTCTGTAAGGGGTGAAGTCTTCCTCCGAGATCTGAAGCTTTCTTACAAGGTCGATGAAGATGATATCAGCGGAGCTCCCTTGATCGACTAAAATTCTTCTTATCTCGTGGTTGGCCATGACCGCCCTGATTATAAGGGGTATGTGCTTATTTGGCTTGCCATCCAATAAGTCTCGGTCGCTGAATGCCAAGGGTGGGCGCTCCGGGCTTGAGGTTACTGCAGAGGTGGAAGCAGCACACATGACCTCCTTCCATTTTCTTTTCATCGTTTTGCCTGACGCCTCGTCGGGGTAGCCCCCAGATATCACCATCATTACAGGTCGGCCTTTTTTTTTTCGAAAATCGCGCTCATCCTCTGAGCTCTCTTCCCATTTTTTTGGGGCTTTACCCTTTCTCTTTGGGTCGGCTTCTTCTTCCTTAACCTCGGCCTCGTGCCGGGGTGTTTTAGCCACGTATTGGCTCAATTTTCCTTTTTTAATCAGGTCTTCAATGTCATCCTTCAAAGCATTGCACCGATTGGTATCGTGCCCTTTACTCCGGTGATACCAGCAGTACTTGTTGGATCTCTGTCCCGGCCTATGTGGGAGTGGGTCGGGGAACTTGACTTCTTTGAACTCAGCGTTCATACATTCCGCCAGAATCCTGGCCCTTGTTTCATTTAGGTCGGAATACTGCTGGTGCCGGTTCCGAGGTCGGAGCCTAGCGTCGTTCCGGGCCTCCCTTTCATACCAGGCCTCTCCTACCTAGTGCACTGGGGGCTCTTTTTCATACCGAGGCTTGCTCGTTCTGGGGTCGGCGTCTGATTTTCTTGCAACAGCCCCTTCTTCATGATCAATGTATTTCTGAGATCGCTGGAGGAACTCGGCAAGCGACTCAGTTTGGTTGATACCGACATCAATCTGAAATAGACTTCCTTCCCGAAGACCGGCTTCCATGAAGAACAGTCGAAACGAATCGTCCAAGTTCCGGACCTGAGCCGCTTCCTTATTGAATCTTTCGATGTAGTCTCGGAGAGACTCGTTCTCTCCTTGTCGGATGGCTTGTAAGACTTTCCGAGACTTTGGTTTCATTTTGGAGTGGGCGAACTGGGCCGAGAACAGCTTTGCAAGCTGGTCCCAAGATGATATCGAGTTTGGCTTGAGGGCTCTGAACCAGTCCAAAGCCAATTTCTCTAGGGTAAGAGGGAAGATCCGGCATTTGATCTCCTCTGGGACATTCCGGTATTGCATCATCGTGTCGAAGTAATCTAGGTGTTGATCGGGATCGCCAGTCCCGTCATGCATCTTTAAACCCTCCGGGGGCTTCTCTAAGGGCTTGGGCACCGGAAAATAGTCGATTTTCGCTGTAAAGGGTCCCTTCCGCGTCGTGGACCTTTCCCTCGGAGGAGGCCTCCTGATAGGGCGTCAGACAGGGGATCCGGGAGACCGAGGGCGCCGACGTTCATGCCTCGGGGGACTTCCCCGACTTATAGAACGCCGCCTTGGGGACGAAGATGCTAATGATGAGCTTTGGTGAGTTGAGTCCCCAGGGTAATAAGTATCGTCCTGAGTCTCGCTTGGGGGAGTTCCAGATCCTCGCCTCCCTCTTCTGCGCGGTGGCGAGCGATGGTGGTGCCTCCTCCAAGCAGGGGATCAGTGACGTCTTTTACTGGAGGTTCTTTTGCTAGGAGAGTAGGTTTGAAGGGAAGACCGATCCGGGATATCTCGGGCCCGGACTTCGGCCATCTCGGCCTCCAGCTGGGAGTAACGCTGACTCCTTTGATCAGCCTCGGCCTGCCTTGTCAGCAGTTGGATGAGCTGTTGGACAGCATCGATCGGTACCGGGACAGTCGGGGCTGGAGGTGGAAACTGTTGGACAGCAGTTGAATAAGTGGTATACTGTGGTACTGTGGTATAATTACGTGTTTCATATATTTCTTCTGGGGTTACTGTGGTATCCCTCCGCTCCCACCATGCTCCGCCATTGGCCACATCATTTAAAATACCACCTAGGCGATGCCACGTCAGCATTTCGTTTGCCCATTTAGCACTACTTAACGTCAGAGACTAATAGTGAAAACGAAAAAAAATAAGATAAGGACCAAACGCCTATTTCGTTAATGTAGGAACTAAACTTAGAAGGATCCAATTTTGTAGGGACCAAAACATATTTTACCCTAAAATGAAAATAAGGAGATTATTGAATAGTAAGAACTAAAGTTTGTGAAAAAAATGGTAAGAATTAAAAATATGGCCCTTGATATTTTTTACAACAGAAAATTCACTTTCTTTCAATAATTTGCTATCTTTTGTTTGGCTTCAATTGATATAAGTCGTTGTTGTATGGTGGTTGTTGTATACTTTTTATATCACCATCCAATAAAAAAAGGTATAAGTGACGTTTAAATTAATTGAGATAAAATCAAATATTTTTATAACATGTCATTTCGTGATTGACTAACATCATAAAACATCTTTTACGCCGGTTGACTTCTCGACAATGTATTTAAGTTAAATTTGTTTTGTTTTGCTAAAAAGATTCCAACATGAAATCATTTTTTGGTTTAAAGGTCTTCAACCCCACTTTAATGTCCAAAGGAAAATGCCCTAACAAATCTAGAGTTCAACCAAGAGTTAAGTAACTTGGTTTGATCCTTAGGAATCGAACTTGGTATTTGTTTCATGGATTTAATTTATATACACCGTCATTTGTAAAAAAAATTACAACGTCTATCAATTACAAACGACACATCATAAAAAAATTGATTTTATATTAATTATCATAAAAATCATCTATACAATAATTTTTTATTGGTCAATGGTGTAAAAAAAATTAAAAGTGACCGTACATATCACTTAAACTTTAATTTGTAATTTTAATTAAACTCTTTTTGGTATAACCTTGGTTAAGCTTCGATCCAACTGCTCTCGAGTATTTTAATTAAACTCTTATTTCATCTTCTTGTATAAAAGAATTTCCGATCCTGTATAAAAAAAAAAGAATTTCCTATAGCGTCGAACATTTTTATTTATCTTCCCCATGTATATAGTCGTACCGTTTAATCTGTTAGTTCAAGATTCAAGCGCAATTACAAATTTGAATCACTGTCACTGTTATCAAGTTTCTATTCAGGATTAGGAAGGAGTATATCTCTGATTTTCACTTTCCGTAGGCCATGGATTTTAGTGATTTAATTCACCAGGGGATCATCATGTTAGGGTTTTGAAAAACCAATCCAGAAGCATTTCTAAACCCTAGATTCCATAATATTGTGTTGGTTTGATGTTTTGAACCGCGAGTTTTCTCAATTTAGGAGCCGATTGCTGCTTCCGTCAATGGCAATCATAGGCGACGCGCTTCGGCAAGCGTTCATGCCGAAACGCGAGTACGAAAACCTCAGGGAAGAAGAAAAAGCATGGACCAAGCTTCAGAGACCGGTAACAATGGCTTTTGTGGCCGTCATCTGGCTAGCGATTATCGTGTCCACCGTTATTAGTTTGAAAATCGTGTTTCCTGGTAGCGATGGGAAGAGACCGTTTTGCGTCGATAGAAGGCTTCAACCGTTACAAATAGGAATGAAAGGTGACTCTGAATCGGATCTGTTTCCTGGCGCTTTTTATCTTACAGACCAAGAGATTGCTGATTATTACTGGATGGTTGTATTCATTCCCTCATCGATCGTTTTCGTGCTCTCGGTTGTGTATCTCGTTGCTGGTAAGAAATGTAATTCCATTGTTGTTTTTGGTTAGCTTTTCCTATCTGATTATTGTCGAGAAAAGAATGCTTATTTAGTAGAAAAAATAAAGGTCACTAAGTTTAGTCACATTACATAGATTGTATTGTGTGTCTCTTCAATTGTTTCCATTTCTGATGTCAAAAACATTTATAGTTGTAATATAATAATTGAGACAATATCAGGCGTATCAGCGCCTCTGAGACAGATAACTTTTTGACATTAAAGAATTCCGATGGTGGGCTGGGAAGAATTTGTACTGTAGAATGTAAACATCACCCTTTCAGGTGGTGATATGATTCACAATTGCCGACAAATCTGAACTCACTTTTAGGACGAGGAAGAAATCAATGCCTTAGTTCTTACATAACAGCTAAAAGGAAATAACTTTAAACTAAGAGCAAGAAAGCGTAATGAAGGAGTCGATCACTTGATTTATTTCTAAGATGAGAACCCGCGAAGTGAAATGTTGACTCTATTGAGTAGAGTAATATTACAATCTCAGATTTCGCAACTTCACACAGCAATAAAGTTTGCTTCAACTATATGAACTAATTTTACCTTTTCAACCTAGAGGGAAGCCACCTATACAGCTGCACAAATGGCCATTTCTCCATTATGATAGACTATTTCTCATTTGCACTTTAGTACAAGTATTTTCTGTCATACAAAATCAATAGATTCTTCAGAAAACCCTCCTTAATGTGTTGTTTATTACATTACAATATTTTGTCGATTAAAAAAGGGGTCAAGGGGTTTTGAGGATCAAATGGTATAGTTCTGTTGTTAATAAATTGGAGGATTAGAAACATGACTACTTGATCCATTTTATTGATTAGTGTACGTGTTATTTTTGCTTCTCCTGATGGTTGGCCGAGTAACAAAAATATCCCTTACCTTTTCATTGGAATTCTAGATTGTGCCATTGATCCCCTTTGACAGATTTCCTAAATAATGTGGATCTAAGATTGACAGCCATGTAACTAAGTTCTGGCTTTTTATTTCGCTTCTATAGCTTAAGTTTTTTCTAGAACTTATTTAGGTTGGTGATTTGTACTTGTAGTGCCAATGCAACTACTAAGAGCACATTTGGATATTAGTTTGCAAACCATGGTCTGATCCAAAAGGAAAGCAATTTATTCTTTTTCCTTTTACCCACATGATTTTGCTAAACATGATATTTGTGGACAAACATACCCCAAAATTAAGGTGCAAACTGTAATCCAAACATTTACTAAAAGAGTGCTTTCAGATCTCTATATGTTCTATCTCCCCTCTTAATCTAGAACTTGTTTTTATGTACTAAACAGGATTTTTTTATTATAACATATCACTTCTTTGGTATTGTAGTAATATTTACTTGTTTTTAGATCATGTGTTGCATAAATTCCTATTTGATTGTTCTTGGTGTTTTGTTGAATTTATGTTTTTGGTATCAAAATGACTCGTCAGCCTCATTCCAAAAGCTTTATGCCATAATAATAATTACGGGAAATGCCTTTTTGGTTATGCTTGATGTTATAGATTTTTTATGACTATTATCTTACAGGCATCACGGTAGCTTATTCCGCTCCAACAAGGCATGGATGCTTGAAGGTGGTTGAAAACAATTATTGTTCCTCAAGACGAGGTATATTCCTTCTCTATCTAATATTTCCATTTTCCACTTCTGTCTTTCTATGCTCTTACAAACTATGGCATCACTATTCATTTCATCCGACACTGGAGCATCATATGGGCTCAAAATTGATTGAATTTGTCGCCTTCTTTGGATAACTTACAGGTGGCGTTCGCTGTCTATCCATCTTGAATCTGATCTTTGCCATTATCTTTGGTCTTCTTGCATTGTTTCTTGGTTCAACTCTTTTGACATTCACGAGCAACTGCTCTACAGCTCTGTTTTGGTGTTATGAAGTTGCATCGTGGGGACTGGTTGTTCTATATGGTGGCACTGCCTTCTTCCTAAGACGAAAGGCAGCTGTGTTTCTTGATGAGGGGAGCTTTGGTGGTCGAAATTTAGGGCTGGAAATGCTGGAAACGAATCCCCTAGAAGTTACACCAGAGGTGGAAAGGCGTGTTAGTGAAGGGTTCAAAGCATGGATGGGCTCATCCCTTCTTTCTTCTGACGAAGAAGATGAACCTGACAGCTATGAGGAGGCACCTCATATAACACGCACTAACTCAAACAGGCAAAGACCCTGAACTCAGATAAACTTGGTGCTAAGAGCTTGACATCATCCTTTCCAGCCTTGAAGAATGCTATGATGATGTGGAATTCAGTTTTGGACAAAAATGTTTTAACATGTATCATACGACAATGACAATAACAATTACAAATGTTGATTAAAGGAGTATGGATTTCACGCTTCTTTGAACTACGTTTTCATCTGTTCCACTAGGGATCTGGGTAGTTTAGTTTGTTAATTATAATTATTATTATTATTAAACTGTGAATGACCAAGGAGGGTGACAAAACACACTGAGAATGTAGGCCCTCGTATTTACATGTTTTTTTTGGTACAATAAAGAGAAGAAAGGCAGAAAAAGAAAGCAGGAAAAACTCTAGGAACTGCTACTCTAGAAGCATCTGCCTGGGCCCTGGAGGATGGGGTCAATACCACTAGGAGGGTGATGGAACACTTGCCAATTGCTTTGAGTGCTAGCTCCAAATTGTGTGCTAAGAAATCAGCAACAAAATTGCCTTCTCTTAGGTTATGCATAAGCCTTATATTGCACTGGAATTTAAGGACATTTTGACATCCTGCATAAGATTAGCATAACAATGATACTTATTCAATGGATTGGTGACAAGAATAATCGAATGCAGAGAATTAGAGTAACAAGTAATAATACGGTAGCCCATATTCCAAGCTAGAAGCAATCCTCTTTGTATTTACATGGTTTGGGTACTTTATTTTGAGTTACTTTGTTTGGATGATAAAAATAGAATCACTTTTGATGTGTAAATATAAATAGTTTGTGAATCCCACACTTAGAAATAATTTTATTCAACTCAAGCTAAAAATTCTACTCACTACCCTAGAATCAATTTTATCCATCACATTTTTATGTACCAAATACAAGAATAGGAAATTTCAGTTATATATTGGTCTTCTTTTACATTCAGACTTGATTTGAAGTACCCAAAATTTAAAACAACTAGACATTAGGTGATTGATTTCTGTGTGAATTTGAGCATAGACTAATTTTGAAACTTCAAATGATAGTGGGACTCGTGTTCGAAGGATCTTTTCCATGGTAAGTAACCAAATATCTTTTAATTTTTTTTTTTGAGTGGGAAAGGCTAATATCTTTTGATGAAAATTTATAATCTGAAAATCACAAGCGACTCGGTTGTTTAAGTTTTTTCAATTACATAATGAAAAGAGAAAGGAAAAAGAAAAGAAGGGGACTAACTTAATTGAAACACTTATTGCATAACACCTATTGTTCAAACACCTATTGAGTGCTTATTGCATAACACCTATTGTTCAAACTTAAACAAGAAGGGGACTAACTTAATTACCTTCTTTGAATAAACAACTTAATTGAGTGCTTATTGCATAACACCTATTGTTCAAACACTTATATATAAGTTGACTCTATAATAAAAGATAAAAGGAAGGCAAACTGTTTTCATATAAACTATATAAGCTATATGTTGTTTGCATAACTATTGTGGAGAGCTTATGAAAATACGCCGAACATAACTTATGGATATGTCAATGTCATAAGTTGTTTTCATAGTCACGAGTTATTTTAAGAAGTTCTCTCAAACAAGTTCACAAATTTTTGTGTTGTAAATAAGCCTAAATAAGTCAATTCAAACATGCTTCAAATTTGATTTTGCAATAGTCAAACGTAGTTTATTAAATGTACACACGTTTGGGTTGGCGGTGGCGAGGGCTTAAGGAGGGTGGGTGGGGTGAGGCGGGAATATGGAACGAATAAGGAGAAGAACAAAGAGAAAAAGGCACCGGAGAAAGCACAAGAGTTGTCATTGTAAGTGGTTAAAGTGTTGATAATATCTTTTTGGTAGGTCTTTTAAGTTATTTATTTGTAACGTGTTGGTTTTTTATGTTTTTTTCGTACCAACTAAGTTCTTTAAGTTACTTAACGTTTTCACCGTTAACATTTCCGTCCAATTTCTATCTAACATTGTTAAAAAACGTCTATGTGGCAGTTAAGTGCTAATGTGGTTGTATAAATAATAATCGAAGTCATTATCAATTAATTTTTTATTCAAACTAAAAACCTCCAAAATCAAGATGAACTAGGTTTCATCTTCTCCAACTCCAATCCCCCCTCAACTTCATTTGATATCGAGCTTGTGGATCGTGACGCTTGGAGGCTCTCATCTGAGGGTAGCACAAGCCTGCAAAAGGGATTGGGCTACATCAGGAGCAAGTTCTTATGATAACTGTGGCGGCCGAAAAATCCGGAGGAGGGATTCTTCGAAGTTTTTGAAATGAAGCCACCACTAAAGTTTAGTTTAAGGGCAAACATTGGAAAATCCCTATTGAGTGGATAAGGGGGTTTTGCGGACCAGGTTTAGACTCGGGAGTCGTTTATGCGTAGGGAAGGTATTAGCACCCTACGACATCCTTCCTACGGAAGGTTACCTTTTAACTAAATGTGTAAACATTTATTAATTCAAAAATAATGATTTTACCCTTATAATAATAACAAAAAAAGACTCGATAAACAGTTAGTTATTTTTTGTACTTTTTGAGAAATAGGAGAGAAATCAATTAAAAGAAAAAATGGTTTTTTATTAATGCACTTGACAGATGTGGGCCCCCATTTGCTCCTACCTATCTCCGGGTAGATAATCAAAAGCTACGTAGTTCTTGGTAGAAAAAATTTGTTTGTTGGTGTTTTTTAATTAAGGGATTTTAGGATTCTTGATCCGTACGGTTCATTTATCCTAAAGCGATGACTAACCCAGTCGTACGACCGACTTAATCCCCTATTTTTGAAAATAAGATTTTGACTTTCTTTGAAAGAAGATGGTTTGTGTGTGGAGTGATTCGATTTTATTTAATATGTACTTTAGGACTCTTGAGCCGTACGACTCATTCATCCTAAAACGATGACTAACCCGATCATACGATCGACTTAATCCCCTATTTTGAAGATTTGATTTTTTGAAAAGAAAGAGAAAAAAGTTTTGTATGTTGGTATTTCTGACATCATTTATTTTTAATAGGTATTTTAGGATTCTTGAGACATACGACTCATTCATCCTAAAACGATGACTAACCCGATTGTACAATCGGCTTAATCCCTTAAAAAATGAATAAATGAGGTGGGTTGTAATACAGAAAACAGGGAACGGCTGTATTATTAAAAAGGGGGCGTGTTTAGCAGCAGGAGCGCTGTATTATTGAAACTGGGGGTGTAAGCAGCAGCAGCCCAGTTTTTGTCACTGGGCTTTTAAAAGCTGGCCTGCGAAAACAAGCTTTGTGCAGGGGAAACTGTATAACTAAAACAGAGGGGTGCGAATATACATCTGATTATCTAAATTTTAAACAAAATGAACATTAAAAAAGGATAGGCATGTATAAGGCTACATTTGGAATGAGGGAACCCTAATTCCCTTCACACTCCAGCGCCGTTTCAGCATTCTTGGGAGAGAGAGAGAGAGAAAAATTCGCAAGGAGAGAGAAAGATGAGAAGAAAGAGAGAGCGGGAAAGAGAGAGAAGGGAAGACTGAGAGGACGTAACGGAGATGGGGAGACGATGGCAACGGCGTAAAGCTCATCCGTGGTTGCGACGGTGATGGTGGTGGACTCGCCGGAGGGAGCCATGGTGGTAGCGCCGGCGAGGAGAGAAAGAGAGAGAGCCTACGGCGAGTTAAAGAGAGAGAGAGAGAGAGAGAGAGAGAGAGAGAGAGAGAGAGAGAGAGAGAGAGAGAGAGAGAGACGAGGGTGACTGTTTGGGTGGTTGACGGTGATGAGGCCACGGTGGTTTTGATGGTGGTCGTTTGCGAAGAGGGAGAGTGTGGTGGTTGCGAAGTGGGCGTTTGGGTGGTGTATATATGGAGGGCGTTTGGGTGGTGGTGGTGTACGGTGGATTTGTGGCGGTGGGATGGTCGTTCGCGACGGTTCATGGTGGTCATTTGGGGTTATTGTGAGGGTGGCGACTGGTGTTGACGTGAGGTTGTGGTGTTTTGTGTGGAGGTGATTTGGTGATTCAGATGGTGGCTGACGGTGGTTGTATGGCGACGGTCTGGTGGAGGTCTACGGCGTCGACCACTGTGGGCGGTGGCCGGAGGTGATGTGCTCCTTTTTTTTCTGACTTCTCAAAAAATGTTTTGATTTCTAGTTCTCTCCCTTATTGTTTTTTGTCTTCTTTTTCCCCTCTTCAACTATTGTTGCTGAATTGTATTTATAGGAAGATTTTGTGATGTAGGTGAGGAATCAAATGACAGCAATTGGAGAAAGGACCAAGGACAGCAGCTGGCTGGCGAAGGACAGTAGCTGGGTGGAGGTGATTTTGGGGAAGGACAGCCATTTGAATAAGGAAAAGGACAACAACTGGCATGGAGAAAGGATATCATCAAGGGGAAGAATCAAAAGGACGGTAGCTCGCCTCAAAGGACATCATTGGCTAGGGCATCCAGCTACTGCTGCGCCTCCTTCTCTCTTTTGAATTGATTTTAATTGTTTTGTACTATTATCCTTTTTTATTTTTGTCTATATGTGTAAAAGGACTTGGTTATGTAATAAAAAGGACTTTGGCTATTCAGCCTTTACCTGATTTTGTATTACATTTTATTTATATTTTTATATTTTATGATAATAAAGCAATATCAACAAAAAAACGAGTATCAAAATAAACTTCACACGTTGAGCGTTAAAGACACGCGCACGATTAAAGCGACAAGAATAATTTTTTTTTTTTGAATTTTTTCAATTAGCCGGACATAATTAGGGTATGACAATAACCCTTCATTTTCAGTCATCTCGCACAACTTTGTTTAAATACTAAACCATATTCGCATATTAATATTACAATGGTAGAATCTAAAATAGTAGAAGTTTGCAGTTGCTAGTTTTTTTTTTTGACCAATGCAGCTGCTAAGTTTTAAAATCCTACACATTGCCTTAAATGGGAGGATCAAATCCCCTTCCATGTGTGTAAATTGTAAACAGTTCATTCCCTCACAAAATATCATATAACCATCAGCCAATAGAATACATAGTGTTCACTTAATAAGCATGCCCCTATGTCAAATGTGAGCTAGAAGACTTCTTCTACTTTTAGGTTTTCAAGTATTACAATTATCATTTTAATTTTCAGATCTGTGTTTCAAAAAAATTCTGGGTTTGAAGTTGGGTTCATGGATGAAGGAGATGAACTCTATCTAGTTCATCCCAATTTTGGGGGTTTTTAACTTTAATAAAAAGTTAATAAAAATTACTTGGATTGTTATTTATACAGCCACATCAACACTTAACTGTTACATAGACGTTTTTAACTATGTTAGATTGGTATTGGACGGAAAGGTCAACGGTGAAAATGTTAAGTAACTTAAAGGACTTAGTTGATACGTTATGCAAGGACTTAGTGGGTATCCCGGTGCCGGTGGGAGCCAACTCTAGGCGAGCTGCCTCTTGGAAGTCGGTTATTGATATGTTATGCAAAAGGCTAGCATCTTGGAAGGGTCGCAACATTTCTATTGGAGATCGGGTAACTCTCATTAATTCGGTCTTAAATAGCATACCTCTATATTTTTTTCTCTTTTTACAAGACTCTGAAGATGGTGATTTAATCTCGGATCATGATTCAAAGAGACTTTTTGTGGGGGATTAAAGATGATGGTATGGGTATGTATTGGGTGACGTGGGATAGGGTTTGCAAACCTAAGAAGGAGGGTGGTCTAGGTATTAAAAATCTTGAGTTGTTCAATATTGCTATACGATTTTTGGTGGATGAGAATGCTAGTTGGAGGGAGATTTTAACTCACAGATATGGAGACCTATCTTCTTTCTTAATCAATGATACAACGATGGTTGGGAAGAAGGATTCTTTATGGCGGAGGGATCTTCTTTTTGTGATGAAGATGTCATCGTAAAGGGGTGGTTTAACGTTTGTGTTAGGAAAGGCTTGGGGGCTGGTGAGGCAGTGAATTTTTGGAGACATCATTGGTTAGACAATCGGCCTTTGCACCTTGTTTTTCCTACTTTATTTGCAGGTTGTCAGGATCAAAATGTGACAGTTGCAGCAGCTAATTGGGTGAATGGGCGATGGCAGTGGTTGTTTGAGAGGCGAATTTTTTTTGGCCAGAATTTTTCGGTTGAGTCGCAGCTTCTATGTGATATTCTAATGGAGGTAGAACCTACAAGAGGGAAGCAAGACAATTGGTGTTGGTTTTTAGAATCTCATAAACAGTTTTGGGTCAGATCGTGCTACAATCATTTGCTTGTTATCAGGTGGCTCCTGACACCGATTCAGATATTATTGCTACAAATTCGGTATTATGGAAGACTGATGTTCCTTCGAAAATTATTATATTCAATTGGAGAATGTTTACCAGTGCCATCCCCGCGCGTGAGCTTTTATTGTCGCGACATGTGATTGTATCCGAAGACGCAACATCCTGTCCATTTTGTATGTAGCGAAGTGAGTCTTTGATGCATCTGTTATTTCATTGTGTTTTGGCTAAAGAGGAGTGGGCTAAGACATGGGTGAGCTTTTTTTGGATAATATTGTGGATCATTTTCGTTTGTTTGGAGAAGCGTATTCAGAGAAGAAGGTGAACAAGGCAAAATATGTTATTTGGTTAGCAACATGCTAGTGTATTTGGCTTGCTAGGAATAACTCAATTTTTAAAGGGGAATCATCTGTGGTAGACTCCATTGTATTGTATGTTAAATGTCTATCGTGGACTTGGTTCATTTATGGGGTGGGTAGACATTCGAGTTATTCTACTTCATCAGGATGGCTTAATGCCTATTTGTTTCTAAGCAGTTTGTAATTGGTTTTTTTGAGTACACCTAGTGCTTGAATTTCAATGAATTATTGCTTATGAAAAAAAATAACATGAGATATATAAAAATAAATTAATAAAAATATATAAAAGCAAAAATAAATTAATAAATAACTTAAATGTCGTCCGGTATAATTTTGGCTAAATATAAATATAAAGATTTATTTGACAAACAAATATAAATATAAAGATAAATATAAGTAAACAACGCAGTGTCACTGGGGAGGGAAAAACCCTAAACTACCTGCCGTCGAAGCTCGAATCTGTCTTCCATGGCGAACGCGGACTACGAAGTGCAGCAACCTCAACAAGACTTAGGGTATGACCCCAACTTCGTCCCTGACTCCGTGAAGTCCTTCGTGGTACACCTGTACCGTCACATCCGTGAGAAGAATGTCTATGAGATCCACCAGATGTACGAGACCTCTTTCCAAACCCTATCGGAGCGTCTCTTCAAGGACACACCTTGGCCCTCCGTTGACGCCGTAGCTCACTACGTAGACAATGACCACGTTTTCTGTCTCCTTTACCGTGAGATGTGGTTCCGCCACCTCTACGCTCGCCTCACTCCAACTCTCCGCCAGAGAATCGATTCTTGGGATAATTACTGTAGTCTCTTCCAGGTTGTTCTCCACGGTGTTGTTAACATGCAACTCCCTAATCAATGGCTCTGGGATATGGTCGATGAATTTGTTTATCAGTTTCAAAGCTTCTGTCAGTATCGTGCTAAGATGAAGAACAAAACTGAACAGGAAATCGCTCTTTTGAGACAATCCGATCAGGTCTCTAACTGACTGCTTTTTCCCATTTCCATTTCCATAATATTCAGTCCAATGCTTTGTTGTGTCTATCAACTATCATTATTAGTAGTAGCTCATCGCTTTTATTATTGTGCCTAATTATGTATTTTAAGTAGTTATTTATTCCTGTTTTCTTATTGATATTTGAAAGAAGATTATTTACTGTTACCGAATTTGTGCTGAATTTGTCAGAGGAGCTCGCCAAATTTGTGAGAGGAGTGGTTGAAATCAAGTTATCCTATGCAAATATGTTAACAGTCTATTATTAGAGTTGTAAAAATAGGAAGAAATTAGTAAACCACAAGGGTAGTTATCTAAGGTCATTTCCTTTATATAGTGGTATAGATTGTTTTGATGATTATGTTTTGTGTTTTGCTCTTTTAGGCATGGAATGTTTATGGTGTTCTGAACTTCTTGCAAGCGCTAGTTGAGAAGTCAGCAATTTATCAGATTCTTGAGCAAGAGAAGGAAGGGCTGGTGCAGTTCACTGCTACTGATGGCTATGATTATAATGGGGGAAGCAATGTGTTGAAGGTTTTGGGGTATTTCGGCATGGTTGGATTGCTGAGGGTTCATTGTCTTTTGGGTGATTATAACACTGGTCTTAAGTGCCTGCTTCCTATTGATATTAGTCAACAAGGTGTTTACACCAGTGTTATCGGCAGCCACATTACCACCATTTATCACTATGGTTTTGCCAATCTTATGCTCCGCAGGTCATTACTTCCACTGCTTGATTACTTTGTGTTGCTTGCTTGTTGTCTGTGTATATGATGACTTGGAATTCTTAATTCACAGCTTCATAGTGTTAGTGTTTCTTGTGGTCTTTTTACAAATACTGATTACTAATGATAAGGGATTTCCTAACTAAACCATTTATTTGTTTGAGGAAGCTTTGCCATGTCTGCATTACCTACTGGTTGAATGGCCTTCTCTTTTTCTGTATCGGTTGGTAGTGTTTACATGCGCAAAAGATGGCAGTGTTTACTTGCCCAAAAAACATAGTAGTGTTCAACGCGGTTTGTCTTATATAGCATATAATCTTCCAATATGCAAGCTTGAAATGTAATTTCTTTCCTTTTTCATACTGGGGTTCTTAGTTTATGAATTCCAATTAAGGATTTAAGATTCATTAGAAAAACTATGAGTGGGAAAATACCCAACCATTTTGGACTGTGTTGTTAGTTGATGGCTAGCGATAGCCGAGGGCAAAATACGCCATTTAAAGCTGCCTCAAAACCCAATGGCACTGCCATCCCTCACCAACTGGCCATCGTCGATGACCACAAATCCACCACTACAATCCATCATGGCACAAACCATGGCTGCTTTTTGATAGTGCCATGAACCTGCAAGACTTCTTCTGATTGAAATAACAGACTATAGAGCATCCCATACAGCTTTTAGGTGAAGTGCTTTTTAAAATGGCAGAAGTTGTTGGTTTAAAATGATTATTCATTAAGAAAAGATTATTTGAAAGTATAGTATCTCTGCAAAAGAATTGTATTCAACAAGATTTTTATTTATTTATTTATGTTGCTTTTTGTTTATATTATTACATGACCTAACCCGTGGCTTTTTCAACAGATATGTTGAAGCAATCCGTGAATTCAACAAAATTCTCTTGTACATTTTTAAGACAAAACAGTATCACTCAAAATCACCCCAATATGAGCAGATACTGAAGAAGAATGAACAAATGTATGCGTTGCTGGCGATTTGTCTCTCACTCTGCCCCCAAAGCAGGCTTGTTGATGAAACTGTAAACTCTCAGTTGCGAGAGAAGTACGGTGAAAAGATGATTAGAATGCAACGATATGATGATGAGGCATTTACTATATATGATGAACTCTTCTCATATGCGTGTCCCAAGTTTATTACGCCCTCAGCACCCAATTTTGACGAACCTCTCGTAAATTACAACCAGGTATACCTTGGATACATCTGGATTTTGGACCCAGAGCATTGGGAATATGTACATACCCGGAAGCTTATTGAAATAAGCTTAATTGAATTCAGATTTTAACTTCAACGGCTTTGTTTTTCTCTTTCTTGTCAATATTTAACTTCCGGATAATTTTCTTTTCTTCTTGAGTGAAATAAATCTGGTTAGGATAGAATACCAAATCCCATACCCGATAATATGAATTTTTGTAGCAGACATGTTTTTGTACATTTTCTTTTTTACAGTTAAATGCTCATTTATTTGTTAAAACATTTCTTGGAATTCATGTTCGTATATTTGTTTGTAGATCTCTGTTGTTAACTACAACAATTGTTTAGATATCCTTTTTTCTCCCGTCTGTCACTCCTTTTTACCAAATGAATTACTAAATGCTATTTGTTTTGCCAGGATGCCTATAGACTTCAATTGAAACTGTTCCTTTATGAAGCAAAGCAACAACAGTTGTTATCAGGTGTCCGAACCTTCTTGAAAGTGTATTCGACAATCTCCCTTGCAAAACTTGCAAGTTACATGGAAGTAGATGAACCCACCTTAAGGTTGCAAGACATCCACATAACTTAGCATATCCTTCAAGAAATATTTTTCGTTTCTCTAACACTAAGTTTGGGCACTAGTTTACTAATGTATTACTATTTTGATGATTGGCAGGACTATCTTGATGACATACAAGCATAAGACACATGCTGTTGATAGTGATCGAAAAATCACATCCAATGCTGATTTGGATTTCTATATTGATGACGTAAGCTTGCTGACTATCTCCGCCTTCCTAATCCTTTCCTCTTTCATGGGATTCTTAATTTCAAATATTACTCAGAAATGTCAACAGAATTTCTGGGCCATAATTAGGACCAATTGTTCTTGTGAGTTGAATTAATAGCATTTCTTTGCTCTCAAAATCTTCGATGTTAAATTGATGGTCATGTATCTTTGAACACCGAGTCAGCAGGGTACTGTGATCGTCTCTTGGTGGGTCCTATTTTTTGGGTTTCAATTGTTCTATGTAGTATTTGTTTTACGTATAGTAGGAATAGTAATATAAATGAATTAGAATGTTAGTGGTGAATGGAATCCCTATTTGGTCATAAATACATATTGATTTTCCTTATTTGAAGGCAAACTTTAGGTTTTGGGAATTGAACGGGGCAATTTTTTTATGTTGAATGTGCCGGCCGGGACTTTTGAATGACTTTGTAATTTGATGCAGGACACGGTTCATGTTGTGGACTCTAAACATTCCAAACGGTATGGCGATTACTTTTTGCGCCAGATTGTCAAGGTATGCTTGCGTCTTCTAATGCAATGCGTATTTTTCATATTTGTTAAGAAGAATTCTTATTTCTCATTGACCTCTTCTTCTGTGTTGTTTACAGCTTGAAGGGGTGATCAATGAAATGGACAGCATAAAGCTGGAGTGAATTGATGGACTTCTTTATGTACCATTATCGGTTCCCGGTTCTAATTTACTTCCGTCAGAATTTTGGTCTACTTTGTTTTGAGGTGGAGGATGTAGTTAGGTTTCTGCATGTAATACTAATTTTTCTTAAACTCGATTTATTTTAAAATATGAGCTACCCGTTTCTTGCTTTAAAGAGGGCTTAAAGATTTCCTCAAATTTCAGCTAAACCTTTGGAGATGATGATTTCTACATATAATCTGGGTATTAAAATCATTTCTTTCCATTTTCAAATCTATGTATGTTTCCAGAGAAATCTACAAATATTTAATTGACCGTGGTTTAGCTAAATTGATTGCGTGCGGGGAGTTCCAGCTTGACAAATCTCCAATAATGACTTGTGCTCAAGGGAGAAAGTTCCATCCCTATTCTTTCCATTTTCTCCCATTGAACATGATAGGATCAAATTAGAGTTTTAATCCTTTTTTTGTCAAATTAGGATTTTAGTCTGAAAGTTCAATAATGGTAGGGTTTCGATTAAATTTGGGCCAGAAATCTCAATCCGATTTATAGACTTTTTTAACTCACTTTTTTTAAAGATGTTTTTTTCTTGGTACCCCCATCACATAACAATCTACCCCATTGACCCTGCGAAAAGATGTAATTGCCCTTCACAAAATTTAAAAAACCCGAACATATCTTGATTTCAATTTTTTTTTGGAAATCGGATTTATGTATTTGTGAGGCAAATTCGATTTCCAAATCGGATTTATGTATCTATGAGGTAAATCCGATTTCCACTGAAAATTTTAAAAATTTAAAAGCAGATTTATTTAAGATGGGGTAAATTTGCTTTTAAAAATAACAAAGCGGAATTACCTTAAGTGGGGGTAAATCCGATTTTGTTATTTTTAAAAGCGGATTTACCTTGTACGAGAGTATATCCGCTTTTAAATAACAAAAGCGGATTTACCTTATGTGGGGGTAAATCCGCTTTGTTAACCTAATTAATAAATAAATAAATCTGGATTTACCTAATTAATAAATAAATAAACCAGTTAAAAAATTAGATATGAATTTCGGCCGTCTTTTGGTTCTGTTTAGTGTGTAGTTCGTTAACACGTGACGATGTTGTACGTCGAGCGAATAATTTAGGCTAAAAAATCGGTTCTCGGGCAATCTGCTCAAATTGTAATGAAATCACAGCCATTAAATCCGAAAAAAATCAACGATCAAGACTCCTCAAGAAGGAACTTCTTTCACGACAGGGGACCTCAGAATCCCAAATTCCATCGTTTACTATTTTTTATTAATTTTTTTAATTTTTCATAATTTCCAAAAAATCTAAAAAAATTTGCATAAACTTATTTTGGTTTTATTAGATTTTTAGTGGTGTTTTGATAATTTTTGGATTAGTTTTGACTCTTTAACGGATTTTTAGTAGCATTTTTATAGTCTTTTTTAAAAATTTAAATAGAAAACAATTATTTTTAATAACAAAATCGGATTTACCTTAGGTGGGGTAAATCCGAATTCCTTTTTTTAGGGAAATCGGATTTATCTACCTACTTGGTAAATCCGATTTGAAAAATAACAAAGCGGATGTATCCCATCTAAGGTAAATTCGTTTTGTTATTTTTAAAGTCGGATTTACCTATTAGGTACCCTATTTGAGATAAGATGTGATGGGGTAAAAAAAAAAACCTTTAAAGATTTGATCTACCAAATAATAGCTCTCGATTCAAGATAAAAAGTAACAGTACAAGAGTTACTGTATAAATATGTGAAGTTTGATACTTTTGTCGAAATTTTTTGGCTCATATAATATTATAAAATTAATTATATCTAACATTCAATTTTGAAAATAAAATTTGTTCAGCTAGTATTATATCCAATTGTCAATATTTAAATACGGTAATTTTTCATCTTTAAGTAGATTTGAATATTTTTGAATCATTTTTAATGCAGTTATAATAGTCTTTATGTTATTTATTGTTTTTTGTTGTATGAGATAAGACCCTAAAATTGTTCACATGGGTACAAGCGATATTTTAAACGCGGATGCAAAGAGAAACATAGTGCCATGACTAGAGGGTGTCAATTGTCATCCTTGTATATAGATTAAAATAAAATCGACAACAAAATGGTTGCTTAACAAAATTAGGTTTATTTTGAAAAAAATGGCAAAATTATGTTTATTAGATAATTAATGGATATAACAGATGACAAAATTCATTAAGCATTTACTAATTGTAATTGTTTTTTTTTTGACCAGGAAAAACATACTAATTGTAATTGTAATTAACTACAAATTTGAACATAATTAACTACAATTTTCAAATGTTTAATTACATGTAGATTTAAAAACATAAAAATTATGGTTAATCTACATTTAGTAAATGATTTTCGACAATTGTCATCTCCATTAATTATTTATTGAATAAATAATGATGTATTTGAATTACGTTAACCATTTATTTTGTTGTTGGAATTTTAATGTCATGAAATGAAAATATCATTTCTGAATAATTGCTAATGGCTCATGTTAAAGGAAGGAGTAAAAGTAGTAGCTTATTGTTAAAGGAAGGTATTTTAGCATATATTTTTGTTGTATCTGGAAAGTTGACGTCAATATCGCGATTCAAGGAAAGAACGCGATAAGACTAAGATTTCTCACCTACATGATGCGTGACACAGGCCGATGTGAAGGGGTCTCCATCAATCATCATCATTCATCGAAAAATATTGTATATTTATTCAACAATAAATATACAATATTTTTTTTCCAATTTCATTCATAAAGTAGAGAGAGTAAACTTTCTACCATCTTTATCAGTATTAAAAAATTTAATAACACTTTTTAGAAACCTGAACAAAACCGAGGAATACATATACATACAGTTTGATAGATACAAGATGCGCCCACCGGTTATTCTCGAAACTGCCGCTTCTTCTTTTTCTTCTACCACCACCAGCGATCGCAGGCTCAACACTCTTGCGAGACACCTTGTTGACGTTAACGATCAAAATCAAATGGATTCTCAGAACATCTCTCCTTCTCCAACCGCTTCTTCCGATTCCGTCTTCGCAAAAATCGTCCGTGCTCCTGAAGATCCTATCCTCGGGGTATATATTTTTCTCTTCTATTTCCAGATCATACTTTTGTTTATACTTTTTCATTCGTCGTTCAAATTTCTCATTCATCGTTTTCTCGGCTTTGTATTTTTCCTCCGATCCGATTACGATCGCGCTATCAACACTGCAAATTCAAAACAGTCAATCCTACCGTCTATATCGTTACAATTATTTATTTATCTTTGATTATGCAAATTGATCGCTTCCTGGTACTCTGATGATTACATTTACAAATGAATTCCAAAGTGGCACGTTTTTCGATGTTGATGGCTTGCTATGTTATGTTACGTTTCAGAATTGCTTGTTTTGTTGTGAAGCACACGCAAGTTTGATAGTGACTTGCTTTTACAAGAAAATTTTGCTACTGATTGCTCTGTTTTCTTCTCTATTTGGTGTGTGTGCGTGTGTTTTTTCTTTCTAAAATAGGTGACTGTCGCTTACAACAAAGATCCTAGCCCAATTAAGCTCAACTTAGGTGTTGGTGCTTACCGAACTGAGGTGAGACTGCTATTTGTTTGCACTTGTAGTTCTTAATTAGTTTGCTTAATTTGGCTACTGAAAATGTGTGTTAATGAATAATGACAAGTAGGGATGGCAATTTCTACCCGTAAGTGGGGATCCCCGCGGGGATTGCCCCGTTCGGGGCCCCGTGGGCGGGGAATTTTCCCCGTGGGGACGGGGACGGGGGAGAAAATCTCCCCGCAGTCAAGGTGGGGATGGGGACGGGGATCATACCCTCCGCCCCGCGGGGACTCCGCCCCGAAATATATTACATAAATATTTTTATTATAGATGTATATTATACTATAAGTATTAATGTTTTAGTCTTTTTATACGTGTTTCTAATTTAAAATATTTAATTGTTCTAACTTTTATAATTTTTAAATATTAAAATATAAAAGTAAGACTAACTTTTATATTTTTTGTATTAAAATGTTAAAGTTTTGTTTTTTAGTCTTACTTTTATATATTTATTCAATTGTATTATATTTTAATTTATATTTTTTCAAACTTTTCATAAATTTTCGGAGTCCCCGCGGGGACCGTGGGGATCCGTGGGGATGGGGATGGAGGAGGAAAACTCCCCGAAGCGGGGATCGGGGATGGGGACGGGGGACAACTTGGGAGGCGGGGACGGGGAGCGGGGGAGTACTCCCCGCCCCCGCCCCGCCCCCGCCCCGCCCCATTGCCATCCCTAATGACAAGTGAAAACATCCATTCAAATGGCACAACAAGCTTTCAAATTCTATCAATTTGTATTGAGTTTTACTAATACTGTAGCCTGTATCATATTTACTAGGAAGGGAAGCCCCTTGTGCTGAATGTCGTGAGACGAGTTGAAAACCAACTCTTGAATGATGTGTTAGTACCTTACTATACTTTATGCCCTTCTCATTTCTAACAAAATAATGTATTCAGTTTTTTATTTATTTATAATGTTCTGTTCTGTATTATTTTCAGGTCTCGTGTCAAGGAGTATATTCCAATTGTTGGGATAGCTGATTTTAACAAATTGAGTGCCAAGCTAATGTTTGGTGCCGAAAGGTTAATAACTGAAATTTGAGAAGAATTTTATTATATCATTATATTTTTCTTGTTCAATCTTCAGTTTCCTGTTGACAAATATTTTTCCATGTCAGTATCTAGTTGTTTATCTACTAACTTTTTTTTATATATATAGCCCTGCTATTCAAGAGAACCGGGTAACTACTGTTCAGTGCTTGTCTGGTACTGGTTCATTAAGAGTTGGTGGTGAATTTTTAGCTAAACACTACCACCAAGTAAAATGCTCCGTCCTTAACTTCTTGTTCCCTCTTTATCCTTTTTAATTGTTGTTATTATATACCGTTCAGTGTACCTTGTTTCATTGTTGCCTTGATTTTTTCAGCGGATTATATACTTGCCACAACCAACATGGGGAAATCATACAAAGGTTTTCGCATTGGCAGGGCTATCTGTCAAAACATATCGTTACTATGCTCCAGCAACACGAGGGCTTGACTTTCAAGGTTAGTTATTATTCTATTAAGTTGTGAAGTGTTTGTTCCTTATTTTCTAATTTGTGTCGTTGTTCATTTAATGTTACTTTTTCCCATTTTGTTCCTTACAGGACTTCTAGAAGATCTTGGTTCTGCCCCATCTGGATCTGTTGTTTTGCTACATGCATGCGCACATAACCCTACTGGTGTTGATCCAACCCTTGAACAATGGGAGCAGATTAGACAGCTGATAAGATCAAAATCTTTGTTACCTTTCTTTGACAGTGCTTATCAGGCAAGTATTTTTACATGCAACCTACATTGAGCTTCTAACTTTTTACGGTTGAGAATTTTTGTGTGGACGTAATCTACCACTATTTAGTTGAAATCACAAAGCGGTCCACTTGAAATCTCTTTCATTCCGAAGCTTTGCATAAGTGAAAGATTTGAACTCGAAGTGCTTGGCTTCCCATTTCATGGCATAATCCATATTCTAATTTAAAACTCTTTTTTAAGCCATACCAATATTTGTTCAACAGGGTTTTGCCAGTGGAAGCCTAGATGCAGATGCACAGCCTGTTCGTTTGTTTGTTGCTGATGGTGGTGAATTGCTGTTAGCCCAGAGTTATGCAAAGAACATGGGTCTTTATGGAGAACGTGTTGGGGCCTTGAGCATTGTAAGTCTTCCAAAGCATTAGATGGAGACAATTTGAATGGTTTTATTAGCAGTGATTAATGAACCATGCTTGTATTTTGTTCTATTTATCTAATTCTTTTTCTCGGATTATGTTTCGAATCTTCCTATCTTTTTAGATAAGATAATGTGATTTATAAATTTGTATTTTCTTTCTTAAAGGTTGATCAAAGAAAGGTTCTTACATTTTTTTATTAGTCTCCCTTATGTTTCTTTTCTACAATGGAAACTCTTCTAGGTCTGCAAGTCAGCAGATGTTGCAAGCAGGGTTGAGAGCCAGCTGAAACTCGTGATTAGGCCCATGTACTCAAGTCCTCCCATTCACGGTGCTTCTATTGTGGCTGCCATTCTCAAGGACAGGTAATGAGCCAAGATTCTTCTTTTCTAAGTAGAACGAGGCAAAGAAGAATTTATGGTTGACTATCATATGATTCTTTCACATGCTTCTTTGGATATAAATGTTAGTCTTGAAAAGGCACAGTAATCAATTTTGCGGATGTACTTGCTTTGCTCCTCTATCCATAGAGGCAATGCCACCGATATATGTTTGATACCTCTAGAATGAGATTCTAGTGAACATTGTCTTTATCTTTGATGATTTTACTGGCTGTGTTTACTTCTGCTTCATCGTCTTTGTTAACTGTCAAATTCAGTATATATTTAATACTTCACGGAGGAATCCTACTGTATTTTATTTTGCTAAGTGATTTTTTTTTCTCTTTTAATTTTTTTTACCTGTTTTACTTCTCTTTCAGAGACTTGTTCAGTGAGTGGACTGTTGAGTTGAAGGCAATGGCTGATCGCATTATCAATATGCGCCAACAACTTTTTGATGCTTTACGTGCCAGAGGTTAGCCTCGACAAAGTTCCTTTTACATTTCCATCACTTTGTCTTTTCCAGAAGATTCTTTATAATTGTTCTTGCGAAAGTATGCGAGAAGTTATTGTTTGTTTGCTCATTCTATCCCATTTTCTTTAATTGAACAGGCACACCAGGTGATTGGAGTCACATTATCAAGCAGATTGGAATGTTTACTTTCACAGGATTAAATCAAGCGCAAGTTTCCTTCATGACTAAAGAGTACCATATATACATGACGTCTGATGGGTAAGATGCTTTTATTTATAACTTAATTAAATGAGTTCCCATTGGTATCGTGTGCATTCTTTCTTGTTTCTTTATGTTCCTGTTTTAACGTGTTTTATGCATACCAAGCAGTTGGAAAATTAATATGAAGTTACAATATGCCCTATTTTGGGGGTTAAAGTTTAGTTCATTTCTCTCTGAATCAAGTCACCCGTTGGTGTTCAGATTGGTATATTTGTATGTACATCTAAAATTTATTGTGTTACTGAGGCCGGTTTTTAATCTTGGTTTTTAAACTTCAAGATTAATTCTTAAACTTCAAGATTAATTCTTGTAAACAAACTCTTGGAACTAGAGATATTTAATAGCTTGTATTGTTTGCCAAACTGTTGGTTAACGGAAGTTCTTTTGCTATAATATAAAAAATATATCAGGATTTACCTGTATAGGATTAGTTATTTTCTATGTAGCACCGATACTTCCGGTTGAAGACATGTCTGTGTTGTGTTTGGTGTTCGTGTCTGTGTTAGTGCTTCATAAGTTCATAGGTTATTTTTAGTTTGAATTACATTCTTTTGCATGCACCTTACAGTGAGGGTAACATATATTTGACCTGTGATTGTGTACATTCTTTGAGGAGCATGTAGGTCAACGTGATGCTATCTCACTTCTCAGTATCATTTTGCTTCTGCTGTCTAATACTTCTAAATTCTAATATCTGCCTTCAAACATAGATTAGTATTTCAGACTACCCTTATGCGCAAGCACTCATTTATGCTGGAGTTCCAGATGACTTAACATGTAGTGTTTATTGTGCAGGAGGATTAGCATGGCTGGTCTTAGTTCCAAAACAGTCCCACATCTAGCGGATGCAATACATGCAGCTGTAACCCGAGTTGTCTAAATTTTACTGACTTCGGTTTTCAACTCTCCCCCTGATGAAGAACTTTGAGTATTTTTGTGTAATAATTGTCTCATCAAACAATGAAATCTTTTAGTTGATGTGAGAACTTCATTTGTGTATTTTTAAGAATTAAAAATAAATAAAGAGTAGTGCTAAATGCAGCGGGATTTTATAAAGAATTACACGAATTGACTTGTTCGGATATATCTATCATAAAAGATTTATTCATTTGTTATAAAAATAAACTATTTTTGAAATAAAAAACAGAAAATAATATCTTTAAACCAAATACACTTCTTCAATATCATCCTCCTGTTTCCACCCGAAACACCAGAAAATTGAAAACGGTTCTGTTTCACAAGGAGAGCGAGAGAGAAGAAGGCTTGCTGCAATTTCTATTTGTAACTTCAATCCCAAATCTTGCAATGTTCAGTATTACTCAAATAAAATTCAAATAGAGATTAAAACCAAAATTATTCAATTTCATAGGAATCCAAAACAAATATCAATCCATCAATTAAAAACAATGATTTGAAGAATGATTGATACATCAAGCATTTTTTTTTTGGTTACTTTTGGAACCTTTTTTTTTTGGTTACGATACATCAAGCATTAATACTTAATACAAAAATTACATTGGCAAAAACAAAGGTTGTCCATATATTATCTACTCTTTGTGCATCGAAACTAGAGGAAGTTGCTGCTAGTTAGCATTTTTGAATGTTGTTGGTTTGTCTTCTTTAGGAAAATATATAGCACCACTTCTACATGGTCGAAGAATAGTGAAGTAATAAGTGAAACAAACTTTTGTTCCGCATTCATACTCACATATTTATCTCAACTTCAAATAATTATCACCATTCAAATCATAACCATATATGCCTTTTTCTCTGTGGCAAAAATTAAAGACTTACCATTCAAAACCGTAAACCCTCGAATTTTGGGGTCTTTCTCCTTTAACCCCATTGCTTTCACCCTTATTTTCAAAACCCTTCGCAAATTTGATTTGTAGTCTACCAAAATCATTATGGTAAATGCAACCTTCATGTGCTTTACCAAACAGATAGAATGGTCCATGTTTCTCACCTTTCCCCATTCAAAAATACCCATGTCAACCCCTGAACTCGGTTTTCTTGCATATTTTGGGAGCGTAAGCACGGATGATTCACCACTCTCAAAATTGTATGCCATTATATATGGCTTATAAAAAAGACTACTTTTAATAAAATAAGAAGCATCGTCACATACATAGTGACGAATGTTTTGGAGATGCACAGGTATCTCAAGCCTCAAACTTCTCCTCTATTGCTTCCCACACTCCTTCCTTTGGCAAACACATCTTTAGATTGCGATAATCTGACCATTCGAGTGGTCTCTCAATAAAAATAATCTTATAATCATCTATATCAAGATTCTCATTGTTGCACTTGAAAAAATATCAATATCATGATTAGGGTCTTCATGAACAATACCCGGGTTGGCAATGGGGAGTCATGTTTGAGTCACAAGATTGCATATAAAAATCTCATGAACTCATTCAACTGTTATCTTGCTTCTACACAAAACTAAGCCATTGCTTGATGCGAGAATTGTCGCCGAGTCTGCCAAGCAGTGGAGAAAATCTTTAGGCGCCCCAGAAGACAATGATTCCTCTTCAATCAAAGGATAAATTTGAATCTCTTTAGAGAAGTCTAAGAAAGACTCATAAGTTGACTTCAACCTACATATTGATTTTGTTGAGTCATGAGAGTAAATGGAACAATTAATCCTCACGGAATGCATGACTAAACTTTGTGTTTGGTACTTTTGAATATAAGAGAAAAGAGAGCTATGAGATGATGTGATAAAAAAAGTAATAACTACTAATTCTTTTTTTAGAGCTTGTTTGTTACAGCTTATTTTGAAAAATAATCTATTTTAGAAGCTTTCTATCTGTTTGTTACAACTTTTCAAAAAAAAATGAGAATCTAAAAATTGCTTAAAATGAGAATTTGTTTTGAGTAGCTTCTCTTCATAAAAATTAATTTTTTAAGAATGATTTTTTTTTTAAAATAAGTGATTTTCAGTATGTTACACAAACACAAAACAACTTTCCATTTTTTTAAAAAACTCTAAAAACTAATCTCTAAATTATTTAAAAACAAAATCACTTATTTTTTAATCCGTAACAAATGGACACTTAAACAAGTAACTACTAATTCTTATTTATAGAGATAAGAGACTCTTAATCCTACTTAAATAGAAAAACTAGGAAACAAAATCTATTTGGTAAAACTCAAGGTTGTCAAAACCGGACCGAACCGGGCGGTTCAACCGGTTGAACCGGGAACCGGACCCCTAACCGGTCCAGTTGAACCCCAAAACCGGATTGCTGAAGAACCGGAAATTGAACCGGAAAACCGGTCAAAAACCGGGAACCGGACCAGAAACTGACCAAAAACCGGGAACCGGACAGAAAACCGGATTTTTTTTATTTTTCTTAAAAAATGGTATATTATGTTGATTTTGGAAAAAAATGATAAATGATGTTGAATTTTGGTATATGGGATATTTTTTATACATTTTTATAATTAAATTGATAAAATAAATAAATAATTAAAAAATAAATGTGTACACTAATATTACTACGAGAGTATTTACATTATACTAGTATCTAACTATCTATGATTGTTGAATATTATAATTTTATTATGTCATACTATGATTTTTTTTTGTTTTTTATCCTTTATATATTGTAAAAAATATATTAAATAATGAATTTAATTAATTTCGGTTCAACCCCCGATTCAACCGGTTGAACCCAAGAACCCCTGAACCGTTACCTCTTTCGGTTCAATGTCCGGTCTAGTTTTGATTACCTTGGTAAAACTTGATCTACAAGCCTAATCATTAAATCAATAGATAAATCGGTATAACTATTTAAAATCTTTGAAGGATTTTCTATTTATGTTTTTTCGAAAGTAGAGACTGGCAGAGACCGCAATTGGCGGAGCTTGTTAGAGGTTGTTTGGTAAAACTTGATCTCCAAGCCATAAAGCATTAAATCAAAATCAATTTTTTTTTTGATTCATCTTAAATCAAAATCAATTGGTGTCCCAAGTAGATAGCTCAGTTGACGAGCTAAGGGATACCGAAAAAGTGCACCAAATGAGTGCAAGAATCAAATAAATATATTACTAAATTTAATTTAACTAAGGATTTTATTTTAAAACTTGTTTTTTATTCAATTTTATTATTTGTTTTAGTTCAATTGATTAATAATTTACTGATTTTATTTATTCATTAATATATAATCAACATTTTAAAGCCCTCGAGGCAGGGTTTAAAAAAAAAATCAACATTTTAAATTGCATTTTAAAGCCCTCGAGGCAGGGCAAAATTGGTTTCAGCCGAACTTAGTCTCTATAAAATTTAATTTTGTAAATACAGTTCTCATATTTTTCATTGTATTTTTGGTACCGTTACTAACAGAAGCGAAAAGTTGGAGGAGTCTGTTCAAACAGCATGGATTTCACGATTAAAAGCAATAATTTGAACAATGCTTGATCCAACGTGAATTAATACATAAAAAGCAATAAGAGTAATAAAAAAATTAAACTGGCAGAGTAGAAAATTAACTTAAGGAAGTTGTAGTTAGCTGGCATTCCATTTCTCCATTTCTGATTGTTGTTGTCGTTGTTGTTATTTGTCTTCTCTAGGAAAATATGTAGCACCACTTCCACATGGTCGAAGAGTATTGGAGTAAGAAGTGAAACAAATTTTTGTTCTCCATTCATGATCACATATTTCTCCCAACTTCATATAATTTTGACCATTCAAATCATAACCATAAACTTTTTTCTCTGTGGCAAAAATTAAAAAATCACCATTCATAACTGTAAACCCTTGAATCTTAGGATCTTTCTCCTTTAACCCCATTGCTTTCACCTTTTTTTTCAAAACTCTTCTCCATAAATTTGATTTGTAGTCTACCAAAACCCATATGGTAAATGTAAGCTCCGCGTGCCTTACCAAACAAATAGAATAGTCCAAGTGTCTCACCTTTCCCCATTCAAAAATACCCATGTCAACCTCAAAGCTTGGTTTGCTTGCATTTTTTGGGAGCTTAAGCATTGTTGATTCACCACTCTCAAAATTGTATGCCATTATATATGGCTTATAATAACGACTACTTTTAGTAAAATAAGGAGAAGTGTCAGATACAAAGTGAAGAATGTTCTGAACATACACTGGCATCTCAAATCTCAAGCCCCTACCACCACTAGAGAATCTCTTCTCTATTGCTTCCCACACTCCTTCCTTTGGCAAATACACCTTTAGATTGAGATAATTTGACCATTCAAGTGGTTTCTCAATCAAAATTATCTTATAATCATCCATATCAAGATTCTCATTATTGCACTTGAAAACAATATCAATATCAACATCGGGAGATTCACGAACAATACCTGGGGTGGCAATGGGGAGCCAAGTTTGAGTCACAAGATTGCATATAAAAATCTCATCAACTTTTCTTTTGCTTCTACACAAAGCTAAGCCATTGCTTGATGCGAGAATTCTTGCCGAGTTTGCCAAGTAGTGGAGAAAATCTTTAGGCACCCCAGAAGACAATGATTCCTCTTTGATCAAAGGATGAACTTCAATTCTGTCAGCGCTCCACATTTGCATTGTGTCTTGTTGAAGAAAGAAGCAACCGTCATGTCTTATATTTTGTGTCTGCTTCATGCAAAAATAAGTTTCTTTAGAGGTGTTTAAGAAAGACTCACAAGTTGACCTCAACTTACATATTGATTTGGCTGGGAGCCATGAGAGTATATTGAACAACCCATCCTCACATAATGCCATGACTAAATCTTGTGTTGGGTATTTTTGATTATAAGAGAACAGAGAGATATGAGAGGATATGATAAAAAAAAGTAGTAACTACGAACTATTCATTCTTATTTATAGAGAGAAGAAGAGACTCTAATCCCCACTTAAATCGGAAAACGAAAAACTAGGAAACAAAATCTATTTGATAATTCTTTGTCGCCAAGTTAGGGTTTGTTTGTTAAAACATGGGTTTTTTTACTACGTGCTGAGCTTGTTAGGGGTTGTTTGTTAAAACCTGAGCTTTTTTTCTTTCTCATATATGTAATTGGCTGAGCTTGTTAGGAATTGTTTGTTAAAAACTTGATCTCCAAGTTTATCCATCAAATCAAAATCAATTGGCATATCTCTTTTTTTGACAAAAAATCAATTGGTATCTCGGTATGCGCAGTAAATATGTGGTGATTTAATTGAATCTATTTAAAATATTTTCCAAAGCAATAATTTTTAAATAATTGGCAGATCGTTCTTGACCAACTCGGACCTCGGAGGGGGAGGTGTATCTGCAAAGACACTCTGACACTCAAGTCAGTAGAGTGAAGTCTCTTGCAAGTACTAGTTTAGAAATCTGTGTACCTGGTTAAACCGTGTTTTCCCCTATTTATAGGGGGGTAGGATGACGTCTATGATCATCACGGAACCTTCCGATTTGTAACTGACAAATCGTAGTCGTTAGTGGTGTAACGGTCCATTAATGATAATGGACTTCAATACCGTGGCCCATGAGAGGTCCAAGTCGTTAAGCCCAATCCGGAACAGTTGCCCCCAAGTCGGATCGGTTAAGAGAACGATCTAGACTTGAACAGGTCCAAGATCGGAGGCTCGTATGATAGATCCATTCGCAAATATTGGGCATATACCACCGAGGGTTTTGCCCCCAATAACGGAATATCGAAAAGAAACTGCATAGTTGATAACTCTATTTTATATAGAGTTATTTATCCATCTAAACATAACTAATTGCTTAAAATCACGTGTAATATGTGTTAAATATAGTAGTATGAATAAAATAAACAACATTTATGGTTTCAAGATATATGCCATTCATAACTTAGCACTTTGTATATATATTGGTATGTTTTTGATGTGTTTGTTCAGTGCACCTGCAGTTGATGCACCTGCACCAGGAAAACAACAGTGCATCTGCACTGAAAGTATTAACAACAGTGCATCTGCCCTAAATACATTTACAACAGGGCAACAGCACTAAGGTGCATCTGCACCATCCTGCACTAAAGACAGATTACCCAACATTGGAAGCACCTCAAACCATACCAATGCATAAACACCTCAATGTCATCATGCTTAGTCACAAGTCACATGGAGGCACATGCCAACATACAAAAGGAGGCGCCTACATAAGAAGAACATCATGAAGGGTCATTCATAAGGGACACATGGCTTTCCACGATTGGACCTCTCTTTGAGGTAGAGTGTTGGACTAAATCCCCTTCATCAAAGATCTGAAAAGTAACCATGGTTAAACCTCCTTAGGTTAACTTGATCTCCAAGCAAAACCTCACTTGAAGGAAACCTCCAAGGCTATATAAAGGCTTCCACTTCTCACTTGAAGACATACCATTACATACTCATCCCATTATAGTCTATAATCATTTCCTTTCTTGTATTTTATTTCTTTTTATAATTTTAAGTTAGTAGTTAGTTTGCAAGAAGGTAAGGAAGGAATTGACGGCTTCTCCCTTCACATCTGCACTGTTGGGAAAACTTATGCAAGAGTTCTTCAATCAGTGTAATCTCTACCCTATTGGTATCTCTTGTACTTTCCATTATATCAACATGTTTTATTCCATTTATCTTTGCCTTGCAATGCCTATTATGAGCTAAACCTCTTTGGTTGAGATGTTCTAACTTTATAATGAGCTTTTGAGTAAGTTATTGTGCTTTTAAGTGTTTTATGCATTTTGGTTCTTGTGTTATACTACATCCATCTTATTTTAAGGTTGATCGCTTAGAATAAGTAGAGTTATATTCATAGACATGGTTTATAACTAGAAATCAAGACTAATAAGGGTGAGTGTTTTAATGAAGGCTTTGTTAACTTGCGTATTAAAGAAAATTTTGTTAAAACCATGTTAAGTCCTAGACATAGGATAACATAGTCCTTAGGGTGATACAGTGGGTACTTCAAAGGCAGGAGTGAACTTATTTAGCAAGCCTAGTAATAGGAAGCTTGTAACGAAACTCTGAAGAAAGTAGCTTAAAGGCACATACTGATGCAGCTGCACTCAATGCATCTGCACCACATAAACACAAACTGTCAAAAGTGAATTATTTAGTGAAGACATCTCAACTATCATTCTCAACTGATTTCCTCTGCATTTTATTACATATTTACATTCTGTTTACTTATCACCATCATCCCAATTTGTGAGTAGTATAGTTTACACTAATTTATACACTTTTAAGCTACAAGAGTTAATCCAATCCCTGTGGGTTCGATCTTTTATACTACTTGTTTGTGACTGTGTATACTTGCACATCTTTTTCGCACACCAAGTTTTTGGCACCGTTGCCGGGGATTGCCATTAATTTTTGTTGTTTAGATTTATAAGTTAGTGTTTTATTACTCTGGTATTTTGTTTTCTGTGCAGAAGCATTAGGTGCAGATGCACTAGCATATGCGCAGGGCCAGAACACCAGAATTTGAATTAGATCCTGAGATAGAGAGAAGGTTTAGAAAGTTGCTGAGACTCCAGAAGCAAAGATTACAAAGCTGCAGAATCACAATGTCTCAACAAGGTGAAGAAGAGAGATCTAGACCAAGTTCTAGTGGAGGATCAGTTAGAGGTGGTCCAGGTTCACATCATGAACCTGAGGATGATCACAGAAATCAATTCATCAACATGGGACCAATAGGTATGATTAATGATAGAAATAGACTCATTAGGGATTATTGATAACCCACAGAAATGTGAGTTATTTGCATTCATTCAAATAAAAATTATCTTGACCCTTAAGTAAATTATGCATGAAAATGTAGTAGATATCTTCATATTAGACACTAATTGATTTTTTGGATGTTAACTATAATCTGGGCACGAAAGTGCCATCTTTGTGGAATTTAATATGTGTGCTAGTATGCAGGATACTTTCTAGTAACGGCAATGCTACGGCAGGTGCTACGGCAACAGAGCAGCGAATTAATGGGCAGGGGCGTGATTAGGCGAGGCGCCTCATTTAGCGCAACAGAAAAGGAAACATTATCATCTAGCGAGCAAGGCGCCTCCGTAACCAACAAGTCAGTGTAATCTCTAGGGTTTGTTGCAACAACCCGATGGTGAAGGCCCAAGAGAGTGCTACCAAGAGCCTATAAATTGGCAGCTTGCCCAAGTGAAGAGCACGCAACTCAAACGGAATTTCGTAGGAGAACAAGAGAGCCGAATCCAGTACACGAGAACCCTACCTCCACTAAACACCTTACTCATCCTTTCGCAGTCATCATCTTCCACACTCAAATACAAGATCACTGTTAGCCAATACTCCCAGCCTTGCGATAGCACCACCCGTCAGTAGTTGTGTAACACCTCCATGCTCGTCGGTGTAACTCAGCCCTTAAGTGCTTTTTCTATGTTGATGAATCTGTTTACGGTAACTTTGTGTTGTTTTATCATGTCTAAGCTCATCGTGAGCTAAATCCTTTGATAGTCAAGACAATGGTGATATAAACATATTCTTTTAGAGTGCTTTAATGTGATTGATTTGTGATGCCTTGTTAGCTTGTGTGTTTTCGTTGTTATAAACCCTTTTCGAACTTGATCACTTTGACTAGGGTAACGTGTTTTAACATCTGAGAGGAGTTAAATCACCGATTTCATAAGTTAATATAGTTTGAAGGATAATAGGAATATTATTCTTTCCTAACGAAGGATAGGAATATGAAGTTAGGGCTATAGTGTGAACTGAAACAAGGTTTTCAACCTACGTAATGAACCTCAATGGGTGCTTAGGAATAAGGAAACCTTGACGACATTACGTTTCATAGCGATAGGAATATCCACTTTCATTCTGCACACGGAGTGCTATCACAACATCAATCACAGCACTGCACCTACAGGTTTTGTTTATTGATCCTAGTCTTGACTATTACCATCTCTCGTATCTTTACCTGTTCATATCTTGTTGCTCTCGTCCCAATTACGTTAATCATTGCACAACAAACTTCACTTAATTATTTGGTTACGTTTACTCACTAAATCAAATACTGCCCCATAGGCTTAGCAATTGAACCTTAATCCTCGTGGTAACGATCTTTACTTACTACTTTATTACTTGTTAGACTGTGTATACTTGCACACGTTTTTGCACAACAAGTTTTTGGCGCCGTTGCCGGGGATTAACGGATTTAATAACTAAGTCTTAAGTAGTTTATTTTTAGTGAGCTTTTGTTTTCTCACCCTTGTCACCGTGAATTTCAGCTTTAGAGAAGTGTATGCGCAGAGCCCATCCGCCAGAGCATCACATAGACCCTGAGATTGAAAGGACAGCAAGGAGGTTGAGAAGAGAGGCTCGAAGAAGACTTGCAGAGCCAGTAGCTGAAGCAATTCCAATGGCAGAGCACGAAGATGAAGCCGTAGTGCTAACAAACATCGAGATGGCCAATGATAGAGAAAGGCCAATGAGGGAGTATGCTGTATTTGATCCCTCCACCATGAAAACTGGTATTGTAACACCTGCCATCGGGGCTGCATCCTTTGAATTCAAGCCTATGATGTTTCAAATATTGCAAACAGTAGGCCAATTCGCAGGAGGACCCACTGAAGACCCTCACTTGCATCTAAGACAGTTCCTTTAAAATGCCTGGGGTAACAGAGGATGCATTCAGGCTGAGGCTCTTTCCATACTCACTAAAGGACAGAGCCAAAGTTTGGCTGAATTCTCTAGAGCCCAATTCAGTAGACAGTTGGAACAAAATGGCTGAGAAGTTCTTGGTCAAGTATTTTCCTCCAGTCAAGAATGCAAGGATGAGAAACGACATCACATCATTCAGGCAGCAAGAAGAAGAATCACTATATGAAGCCTGGGAGAGATTCAAGGATGTACTCAGAAAATGCCCTCATGATGGCACTCCCTTTGCTATCCAACTAGAGACTCCCTTTGCCCTCATGATGACACATGTGTTTTCTTTGCTTTGAGAGTTGTGGCATCAGCTTTCTCTTTCTGGGCTTGGGGTTGTTGTTTTGGTGGTTGATGGTCTGGTTCTGGGACGGAGGTGGGGCTAGCTGGTGGTGTGATTTGGGTTGATGGGGATTGTGTTTTGTTGGGGCTGAAGTTAGTCCTAGTTAACCAAGGGATAGTCAAGTTTTGACTAAAAATTGAGAGTAGTTTTTGAAGCTAAGTTTGGGGGTGCATCGGTTATATTAATGCTAGGTATTAAGATGACAATAAGGTCAGTGCAATAAGATCTAAAAAAGTGTAAAAATGGTCATAACAAAAGTTGCAAAATGCCTGAAGTAAAAATAAAGAACTGTTCCAAAAATGCAGAAAAATCAGAAAAAAGAAATACAAATAAGGAGTTCAGTAATAAAGGCAATAACTGATTTTGTTCATCAATCCACCAGCGCTGTAGCGTCTAACGCTACAGCGTTAAAAAATCACCAAATCAAAACTTAGTGCACTCACCGAAGATCTGAAATACCTAATTAAAGCCCTTTGTTGTGCTTTGAAGCCCCCCATTGCTTATGTGAATTTGTTAATCCACTCTCCCTTTTGAAAAAAAAATTCTTTGACTAATCCAAAAGAAAGCTACTCTATCCAAAGCCTAAGAGAAATGCTGAAATTGGCTAGGAACTGAGTTAAGCTTTGAAGTCACACACTCACAATTGAGCAGTAATAATTCTATTTGTTGTGAAACACAATGGTGTGTGAGTGTGTTCAGTGTAGTCTTGAAATGTTGGCTTAGCATGAGAAATTTTTTGTGAAATTCTGTTTAATTTAAAAGCTGCAGCTAGTTATGTTTTGATACTTACTTGTCATTTTATTTTCTTGTCTTATTCAAGTGTCATTACTTGAGGACAAGCAATGGTTTAAGTTTGGGGGTGTGATAACTCATATTTATATGGGTTATTTATGCTCTTATTACATAAATCAAACTATGTTCTCAAGTAATTTTAGTACTTTAATATGTAAATATGAGATTAAAAGTATAAATATAGGTTCAGATGTGATTTCCTAAATATTGGGCATAATACGTGCCTTTATGAATATATTGATGTTTTGCCTGAGTGCTGCAGCGGTAAGCGCTATGCAGCGGTAAGTGCTACAGCACTATGGGACGGTTGGCCACTTGGATATTTATGAAGCCACTTGCTGATTGATGAGTCATCATTCTGATCTTCTTCTTCTCAGCCTGACATAGGAGCCTTCAAGTGGATCCAATAAGCCACTTGGCGTGTCCTAATTGAAGCTCATGTGATAGTTGGTGATGATTGTAATCATTGCCCTTTTTGTAAAGCCACTTTATGGAGTTGGAGATAATATTTAAGTATCTTCTCTCCATAGGATATTATTAAGATATACCATTCATAGATAGAGAGAGTACGACTTGGAGAAAGAACTAACTTGACATTTTAGACTTCCTCCATTGTTTCTCTACTCTTAAGCTTTATTTTTAGTTTAGTTTTATTATCTCACCTACGGTTTGCTCACGCCATAGCATCATCCATCGTATATGACTTGGGATTCTTGGAGTGCATCTTTTGTAACCATTCTTCTCTTGCTCACCTACAGTAATATGAACTTTTCAGTTTATGTTGTGTTGATGATGCTTGTCATGAGCTAAACACTTGTAGTTGGATTGTTCACTACCAGAATTTCAGTCATTTCCGGCGGGCAATTTCCGGCGGAGTTAGTCCGCCGGTAAATTACCGGCGGATTTTGGCACGTTACCGGCAGCCTGGATCCCCCAGTATCTTACCGGCGGATTTGACAAGGTTACCGACGGATTTGACAAGGTTACCGACGGATTGTATTTCGACTGTTAAATTACCGGCGGATTTTGTTCACTTACCGGCGGATATATTTTACGCAGAATTTTAAAAAAAAATGCGCCGGTAATTGCAATTACCGACGGATATATCCGCCGCTTTTAAAAAATATTATTATTTAAATTTTGAAAATCCGCCGGTAAGCAACATAATATCCGCCGGTAACAGCACGCCAAACAATCCGCCAGTAACACCTATTACCGGCGGATATTATTTACATTTTAAAAATTCAAAATCCGCCGGTATTTTTAAAATCCGCCGGTAATGCTAGTTTATCCGCCGGTACATTCTGGCCGTTGGGAAATATCCGTTGGTATCCGCCGGTAAACATAATATCTGCCGGTAAGCATAATTTCCGGCGGATTTTCGAATATAGCCGTTGGCGCCTCTTCCCTTATATATTCCAACCCCTCCTCACTTCCTCTTCACTCACTCTTCACTCTCTACTCCGAAATCTCTCTCTTTTCTCCTAAATCTCTCTCTTTTCTCCCAAATATCTCACTCTTTTCTTCTCATTTTCTCTCGATTCACTCTTTTCGAAGTCAATTTTGTTTAAGGTATGTTTTTGTAATATGTATTTTGTAATAAATATTTTAATTCTTGAATGTTTATGCAATTTTTTTATCATTTAAAGCGTTATTCAATTCTCGTTTAATTAACATTTATATTATAAATTTAATTTAATTTTTATTAATTGAATAATAAATTTTTTAATTAACGAATAATAATAATACTATTTTTTTAAATAAACGAATTAAAAATTGTTTTAATATGAATTAAAAAAAATATTTTAATTAACAAATAATAATAAAATTATTTTTTAAAAAATAAATGAATTTAAAACGTTTTTTATTATTATAATAAAAATAATTACCGGCGGATATGATATATTACCGGCGGAATTTGAATTTAAACGGCAATAGTTTACCGGCGGATTTGTGGCGGTTACCGGCGGAATATCCGCCGATAACCGCCACAAATCCGTCGGCACCTACCGGAGGATTATCCGCCGGTAACCGTTACCTGCGGGTGAATTTCTGGCGCCTTTCCGGCGGAAAAAATCCGCCGGTAATGCCCAATTTCCGGCGGTTTGTTGTCATTACCGGCGGATTTTGGCCACCGGTAATCGCAGAAATTATTGTAGTGGTTCTTAGTTTGTAATGAACCTTGAGTAGTGTCTATATAATATTATGATGTTTGCGTTTTATTCCTTGTGTTATAATGCTTTCAAACTTGTTTTGGGATTGATCAACTAAAATAAGGGGCTTCGTAGGTACAAACATGATTTACAAAGAGACTTCAAGGATTGATATGAATGAAAGGTCATTTAAAGACATTTAAATGACTTGTGCTTAACTTTAGACATAGGGGAGTAATAGTTCATAAGGTAAAAGCTGTAAGTTCTTCAATATACAGGGGTGAACTTATTTAGAGCCTAGATATAGGAGTCTTGTAACAAAACCCTGGCGACAGTGACTGAAAGGCACGCTTCCATACACTACAGCTCTTAACGCTACAACGTCTAATATTATAACACTCTACTCTTGGGATTTACATAACGAATGAGCTATCCAACTTACTCTTTAACACTTTAAATTCATTACTGTTTTACCACAAACTTATTATGTTTACAATTTCACATCTGTTATTGTCACTTGACTTGTTTCACTAAATTGCTAATCCCTTAAACTCTTAAATTAATTCCAATCCCAGTGGGAACGATCTCTACTTATCATTGTATTACTTGTTGCGATTGTGTATACTTGCACAACTACTTTTCGCACAAACAAGTTTTTGGCGCCGTTGCCGGGGATTGCATTTAATTTTTACTGTTTAAGTTTTTAGTAACTTTAGTGAGAATTTTACACTGGTGTGTTGTTTCTTGGTGTTACAGCGGTAGACGCTGCAGCGCATGCACAGGTCTCAACCACCAGAATTTGAGTTGGACCCAAAACCAGAAAGAAGGTTCAGGAAACTGAGACAACTTCAAAGGCTTAAACAGCTAAGGCCCACAATGTCTGAACACAGTAAAAGAACAAGATTATTGCAGAGGCACCACAATGGGTGGTAGAACCCATACTGCCAGAGGTAGATCAGACCCAGGCGGCAGAGGCAGTGGCATACACACTCATCCACCCACTCCTACATTTCATGACCATGAAGATTGGTATAGGCAACAATTTATAAATGAAGGACCAGATGTCATGGTAAATGATAGGGACAGACCCATGAGGGACTATGCTGTGTTTAATCCACAAACCATGGAGACAAGCATAACTAGACCTGTGTTTAATTTATAGTTTTACTTTGAATTTATGAATTATTAATTGGTGATAAAGATCAATGAAATAATAATAAAAGATGAGTATATTTTTATTTTCGATGAGATATGTTTTACTCATCAGCCTCTACTATTAAAATGTGTGCCCGTAAATTCAACATATTAAAAAAAGAATACTATATAAGAGTTTTTCTTAAAATAAGTAATTTTTGAATATTAAAAAAATACAAAAATATATTTATGTAATACTGTATTTTTAGAATACATAATTTATATTAACAACTTATATATCTTTATATAAAATCTCCATAAATTTTTAAAAATATATATATTTTACAGCAACCCGTGCAATGCACGGGTATTCCACTAGTTCATAGATAAAAATAAGGGTAAAATATGTTTTTGGTCCCTACAAAATTGGGTTCTTCTAAGTTTAGTCCATACATTTACGAAATAGGCATTTTGGTCCCCATATTATTTTGCCGTTTCCATTATTAGTCCCTGATGTTAATTCTTGCTGATTGGGCTAACGGAAATCATGACTGGACACGCCACGTGGACATTTTAATTGATGTGGCATCCACGTGGGATGCTGACTCATACTTTTTATTACTTATATTTATTTCAGCTTAAATAAATTAATTTTTAAATTAAAAATTACATTACTAAAAAATCCAAAATTAATCACACTGTTTCTTCTTCAAAACACAAACACGTGTCTTCTTCGCAAATCCCATTGAAATCATTCAACAAGAAATCATTTTACAAGAAACCATTTTAGCAAAACCATTAAAATCATTTTACAAAGTTAAGTAACAAGATGAATCCGTGAATATGTTCTCTTCTTCTTCCCTATTCCATTGATGAATCTAATGTTTTTTGGGAACAAAGAAGATGGAGATGGCGAAGAAGATGAATCTGTGTGAATCTGTTCTCGTTCTCAAACCTAGAAACACTCGATTTTTCACCATCATTGATTTCTCTCACCCATCACCTGTTTCGTTTTCTTCTTTCCATTTCCATCCCCAATTTGAAATCACCCTAAACCCTAATTCCATTCAATAGGCGCTGCACCAAAACAACAGTGATCCCGTAGCGAATCTGTGGGTTTCAAAAGATGGAAATTTGTGAACCAAATCTGAACCCAGTATGGAAATTTGTGGGTTCCGAACGATGGATTGTGACTTGAAACTTCTGGGTTTGGATGATGCGATTCTGGATTTGACGAAGAGGATTTTGATGGAATGATACAGAAGGGGATTTTGATGGAAGAAGTTGAAGGATTGTTGAGGGAGAAGAGGAAGAAGTTCTAGTTGTTGTTTATTGTTGTTGCTGCGTTTCATCACAAGAAGAAGAACAAAAAACGTGGTGATAATTAATTATTTTTTGACCAGAGGTGATAATTAACTATTAATAATATAAAAATAAAAATATTGCAAATTAATTGACACGTGGATGCTATATAAGCAAAAGTGCTTATGTGGCAATGCTAACTAGGTCTTCTGTTAGTCTAATTAACATTGGGGACTAATATTGGAAACCTAAAAATAAGTTGGGGACCAAAATGCCTATTTCGTTAATGTAGGAACTAAACTTAGAAGGACTCAATTTTGTAAGGACCAAAAACATATTTTACCCTAAAAATAACTATTCAAATAACTAGCACCCAGACTAGCCAAATTTAATTACAGACCTGCAGTTCATGCACCTTTATCATTTTATTTTCAACTTTTACCAGTACTATACACGTGCATCCGCACGGGCCGATCGCGTTACGTCATACGATTAACTCAAATAAAAACGTTAGTTTGAAATCTCATTAATCTAAAATCAATTTTAAAATATAGAGGATGACTTGCATACGGACAGGTGCTGTCGTGTTCTTTTTAGGAATGAATTTAGACAGTATTTAAATAGTCTGAACATTACCCCGTGAAAGATAGATAGTAGATTATCAATAACAAATATTTATCCCGTGTTTTTTTATATATCAGTAACAATTATTTGTCCTTTTTTAGGTATTAGTGACAAATATTTGTCGCGTGTGTTTTAAATATTAATCATTTTAAATAGTCATTAAGCCTTCTTGTTTTTTTAGATAGTAGTTTTCAAAAACTATAATTATCAATGGCAAATATTAATCCCGTGTTTTTTTATATATCACTGCAGTTATCCCCGTGTTTTTTAAATATCCGTGCAGTTATCTGGTAGTTTCAATTGATTATTTTAGTTGATAGTAGATTATAGTAGTAAATTTGTTAGATAGTAGATTATCAATAAGAAATAATTGTTTTAAATATTAATTAGTAATTTAAATAGTCATTAAGCCTGCTTATTTTTTAGATAGTAGGTTTGTAGTAGTAGGTTTCAAAAAATTTAATTATCAACGACAAATATTAATCTCGTGTTTTTTTATATATCAGTGCAGTTATCTCGTAGTTTCAATTAATTATTTTAGTTGATTAATATATTATAGTAAATAGTAAAAGAGAGATAGTAGATTATCAATAAGAAATATTTATTTTAAATATTAATCAGTAATTTAAATAGTCATTAAATATTACTGTTTTTTAGATAGTAGGTTTATAGTAGTGTTCCAAAAATTTAAATATCAATGACAAATATTAATCCTTTGTCTTTTTATATATTTGTGTAGTTATCCCGTGTGTTTTTATATATCATTGCAGTTATCTCATAGTTTCAATTGATTATTTGAGTTGATTAGTAGATTATTGCAGTTATCCCGTATTTTTATATTAGATTATTTGAGTTGATTAGTAGATTATAGTAGATTATAGTAGATTATTGCAGTTATCACGTGTTTTTTTAGATAGTAGTTTTATAGTAGTTTTCCAAAATTATAATTATCAATGGTAAATATTATTATAAATTGTCAAAAAAAATTATAAATATCAATGGTAAATATTAATCCCGTGTTTTTTTATATATCACTACAGTTATCCCGTGTTTTTAATTAAAGTAGTGTTTGTATAAATTTAGAAATTTAGAAATTTAGAAATTTAGTTTGTATAAATTTTTAATTAAAGTAGTGTTTGTATAAATTTAGAAATTTAGAAATTTAGTTTGTATAAATTTTTAATTAAAGTAGTGTTTGTATAAATCCCGTGTTCCTTCGATTTCCAAAATTTTTAATTAAAGTAGTGTTTGTATAAATTTAGAAATTTAGTTAAATGAATTAAAGTGAAGTGATAAGAGAAAGAGAATAATTATTTATGGGAAAAGTAAAGTAAAAAGAAAAAAAAAGGAAGAAAGAGAGTGTAAAAGAAAAGTGAAAATGAAGAAAGAGAGTGTAAGAAGAAAGAGAAAAAAAGGAAGAAAGAGAGTGTGAGAGAAAAGTGAAAAGTAAGAAAGAGGGTGTGAGAATAAAGAGAAAAAAAAAAGAAATATAGTGTAATGACATTTTTACCCTAAAAAATTTGAGGTGTCTTTTAGATAGAATGGATGTATTGGTAAAATCATATGTGGTGAATTTGTATAAATCTATAGCAGATTTTATTCTTTTTCACCGGGACATCTAACATGAGTTTGTAACCAACTATTTAACAATTTAAATTTTAATATTAGTCTAGAATACAATTTTTTATAAACTTTTGTACTGAATTAATACTATAATTGATTTATATAAAAAAAATAAGATCATTGAGAACCGGAAAGCAAGCACGTAATTATAGCTTAAATTAACTAAGATGGTTATTAACTAATTAAAAATATTTGGTACAAAATAATTAAAAATTTAAAATGTAAGAAAAACTAATCAAAAATTTAAATTTTAGTAATAAGGATAAACTTGTATTTTACTATTTATAATTATATCTTTCTACTCCTATTTCCACTCATCCAAAGAAGAGAAGATAACTTTTAGTATTTCTCTCTTCACTAAATATATCCAACCAAACAACATATAACTTCTCTTCTATTTGTCTTCTCTTCTATCTCTCTCTTTCGTATTTCTCTCTTTCCTATTTCTTCCTGCATCCAAACAAAGCGGTTGTGTCCCCTTAACTAACTGACCGGTGTCTCGAACGCCACTCTTTTTTTTGACAAACTCCTAATTATTTAATTAGAAAGTATTTATGATTATGAATTGTATATTTTCTATGTATCTTTTAATTCTAGTTTTGGACTCTCTTCGATATTTACAATTGTATATTTGGTGGATTCTAAGATCATCATTTTGGTGGTTAAGTTGGACATACTTGTACGCATTTAATATTATTTTTTGATAAGCACTCAATCTCCCCAATTCAACAACTCTAAAAAAATTACTAAATGAGTTCCAAAAATAACTACACATCATGCTCATATTATCAATAAATAAATCGCATCATTTTAAATTGGACCCACATAAAATAAGAGATAGAGAGTGCTAACACAAACATTCAATTTGTATAAGCAGGAAACATTTTTACTCCTCAATGGTAATAATTGTGGAACATTAGGTGAACACCATGTAAGATCCCATAATTGGGGATAGGGATGACAATGGGTACCTCAAGTTCCCGTACCCGAACCCACAGACGCATGAGTAGTTATTTTAGTGCTCGTCCCTATTGTTGAAATATTGAGTCTTTTCAATATCTTTGTTGCAACAGATGTATTTTGTAATACAGATGGTACAATTATCACTTTGCACCAGGCAAGCCCAAACTAAAATCCACTTCAACTGAATCCGGGTCAAGTTTATCCACGCGGCACCCAAGACCCAACTCCTGTTGAAACACGCGGGTTGAAGCTGACCCGGTGTATATATGCTGAAAATTAGCCCCAAGATTCCTCTTCTGTCTTCTTGCTGTGATCTTTCGTGTTTTCTTCTTCTTCTCTCTGAAACCTCTGCTAGGGTTTCACTACTATCACTGATTTCCAGTGATTGAAGTGATGAAACTCTTCACTCTCTCTACCTATGGTGATGATGATGATGCAAAACCCTTTGGTTTATGCACTGAGTCACAGTATTCTCAGGTTTGTCGCCTACGAACCCTTCGTTTGTTAGGGTTTCTGTAACTGATACTTGAATCTTGCAATCAAGCCTCAATCTCAGTCACAGAATGTAAGAACTCTTCTTCAATCTTACTTTTGTTGCTTTCTTTATGGTTTTTCTGGTTGAAATCACAAACCCTAACTCTGGTTGTGATTCAATGTTTGCATGTACACTGAAAACGTGTTCTGAGTAACACACACAGCAACGATTCACAGATTTCCTCTTGAAATCCCTAAGGTATACTTTCTTTTATCTCTCTTTGTACTTTTCTTCTTTTTTGTGTATTTTCAGTCACCGAAAATACTAATATCTCTGTTTCTCTCTCTTTGCAAGGTACCTTCAACCACTTGTTGAAGCTATTGGCTCACAAACTCTCAGAAGAACGAAGATGGTAACACAGAAGAAGAATAGCACACTAGGGTAAAAGAAAACTTGTAATTTTTATTATTGAATTCACTGTGTATTACAAACTGAAATGTATGTACTATATATACAAATTGTAATAGTTTGTTGCTGTAAGTTGAGTTAGTTACAGCTGTTTGTAACTGACTTAACAAACTATACTTGACTTAACGGCTAGTTTTTGATAAAGAGCCGTTAGAAACTAAACACCTAGAGGACCATTAGAGTTTTTGTATTAAAACCTAATACCTATACCCTATGGGCACCGTCTGTACCCGTACTTTAATTGCGAACAAATAATAATTAACATATGGGCGGGTAATTACCTACCCATCATGGGCACTTTTTACTAGTGTCGCATGGGCCAAATGGCCATTCATAATTAGGGATGCTCTAGGTGTACTTTGGTAGCTTCCGTGGATCCTTAAAAAATAGTCTAAAACTTGAATAATGTACAACATCTCAAACATACAAATTTACAATATATTAGTCAACATTCCATGGATAACCCACCCGTCCCAAGCTATATAAACAAATCCAAAGACTTGTGTCTAAATAAATAAATTTATCAAAAAAAAATAAAAAAAGACCTTTTGCAATTACTAATTAACACACACTTAAAAAGTTAAAATATTATCTTTTCGACATTTTTCTAGAAGAATAAAGCCAAAATTCGATACATGCAGCCGTAACTCGAGTTGTCTAAATTTTGCTGACTTCAGTTTTCAACTCTCACCCTGATGGAGAACTTTGATTATTTTTGTGTAATAATTGTGTTGATGTGAGAATTAGAAAGTTATTTAGGGTGCATTTGGGAATTTGGAGGGGAGGGGAGAAGATTAATAGCATTAATTCTTTAGTGATAGGAAGAAAAATTATCCCCCTAAACCCCTCTCCTAGTTCATTTTTGGAGCTCTTTCAAAACCCTCCAAATTTGGAGTATTTTAGAGGAGCTCAAAAAATAAACTAGGAGAGGAGTTTAAGGGATAATTTTTCTCCCCAAACACCATTAGCCCCATGTTTCCCCCTCCCCTACAAACTCTCAAACACACCCTTAATGTCCACTGGGCTCCAGATGCTCCCCTGGGAAATTTTTCTTTGTTAATTTGTGGCAGTTGCGTGGGGAGTCTTTTTATGTTCTCTTATGGTGTGTTTGATTCTAAAGAGAAATTTTGACGAAATATGTGAGATGAAGAGAGAAAAAGGCAATGAATAAGGTAGATTTTGGGTATTTTTTGAAATAACATATAGAGAGGTGAAATATGAAAGGTAGAATTGTTAATTATGTTTAAAAAGATACAATTATTTTAATTACACATAATCTAGCTTATGGTATTGGTGTAGTTCCGACATGTGTTGTAAATTGGACATTTAACACCTTTTTTTTAAACCAATATTAAAGAGTACTTGTAATTGGTGTGTTAATGTACTTTTAACATTGGTTATATTTCTTCAAACCGGTGACTGTCATAACCCTTTACTTTTTTTTAAAGTTTTATCCTTTTCAGAGAACTTGTAGGGTTATATTACACTAATATAAGTAACTCCAAGCATGAGTGCAAGTGGTTAATGCACTCCATCTAATGAGACAGACTCGACTTGTACCCGAGTTTGATCCCTAAAAATGGAACAAAATGGAACCAGACTTAGGGTCGGAACTCTGGATTAATTAAGACCTCTTTCCCCTAAATACCAGAAAAGAGAAGGGTCAAAGACCTCTTCACCAAAAAATATTACACTAATATAACTTGTTCTAACTCGTTACATACATGAGTCCAAAAAAACTCGTTCTAACTCATCCTATAGTCAGTCACCTCTATTATTGCATGCAATTAGTTAACCTAAAGAAGCTAACTCCAACAACTAGAAACTAATCTACTTAAAAAAAAGATGTGATCAAGAGGATAAGGTGAAACTCCTTTTATAGTGGCACCTAGGTTCTGTTTTACTTGTGCAGTGTTTCAAGTCACTGCACTTTGATCCCTTACTTGTTCATCATTGAAGAACTTGTCTTCCCCCCAAGCTAAGGCTATTTGTCAAGACCCTTTTCTTGTATCGGCGCCAAGCAGCTTGAATGAAACAAACAGCACATGTCCTCCAATAATAAGAGTAGAAACGAAAAGTATGCTGCAATTGCTTGCTGCGGAGACGGCGAAATTGATTAGCAACAAACTTAAGATCTTCTACTCTGAGTGCAAAGGCTTCTACTTCCACAATGGGAGCTGGCCATGTCTCATCCAATCTTCAGTGTCGCGTTGCTTGAGCCTCCACTCTTCAAGCCTCACAATAAGGGATTGCAAATAGGACAGCACTGAATTCACCATGCTTATATAACAGTTCAAAAGATTGAAATGTCTCAATGTCACTAGAGTTGAGGTTGCTGGTTAATCAGGAGAATAACTTATTTGATGATGATATTATTATTTTTATTAACTCTTGTCTGAGATCATAATGATATAGACAATAAAACATTATAACTGTTTCAGAATTTGTGCTGAAAGATATCAGAATTCATTTCACAGATGTCATAATTTTGGTAAAACATAAAACCAATACTAAAACTTAAAAGGAATGGAACCTGTTGAAAATCCTAATTACCTGCATGTTACCAATTAAGTGGGAGAATAGAACCAAACCTAAGATAGCTATCAGTATTGCAAATGCAGTTTCCCAAACAAATGTGCTTGTAGTCAAACCCTGACCATAGGAACTGAAAATACATAAAAGGACATCTGATTGTCAGCAAAATTTCATGCAAAATATCTATCTTTAAAGAAAGATAATCAAGTTTCCAGATTGAAGAAGTTTACCAAAACTTTTGCTTCTAGTGGATCCTAGAATCAAACCTCAAGTTCTGCAGGCCCCACCAGTCCAAGCTGTTTTTGTGACTACACCAGTAGTTTTAAATATCTGAGAATTTAATGGGAACATTAAATACAATCTGGGAACATATTGAAGCAGAACAATCATTACAAGAGCATTGTTTGTATGATCATCATGTGAGCTTCTAATTGCTGGCATAATAAACCAAATCACAATCTGCCATCAAAGAAAAGCCAACAATGTCATTTAACATTTCTTAGGAACAAAAATATCAAGACAGAAAACATCAGTCACTTGATAATTGTTATCATAAACTTAAGTTACATAACACTAAGTACCGACATTCTATTAAAACCTTAAAAGAGGACAAAAATAATTATCTCATCATTAAGTTTACTCAAATCATGATCTAATTAATAATTAGATGTTACCCCAAAAAGGAGATTAAATGTAAAAACTACTAAAACTTCACCCTTCCACACCACTTTGAAGTTGGAAAGTACCGACACAGTCACGAATACCGGACACGGCACTTACACAGACACATTTATATATAAGCCTTTCCCAAGCAGCTTCAAAATTCTGCTTTCCATCATTGGAGAACCCGTGAGTTTATTAAAACCGGTAACCAAATCAGTGCATAGAAAGGAAAAAAATCTGATGTAGTCGAACCTGATGTAGTCGAACCAAATCTGATGTAATCGAACCTGATGTAGTCGAACCAAATGCAGTCGAACCAAATGCAGTCGAACCTGATGTAGTCGAACAAATCTGCGAACAAAAGAAACGTTAGATAAACAACCGGAGGCGCCTTGCTAATTCAACTTTAGGTGCCTCTATTAATAGATATCGACTTTTGGTATAGTTTTTATTCTCATCTTTAATTCATGAATAGCTTTTGGTATATTTGTGTTCTAATTTAAGTAATTGAGGGAACAATATTTGAGTATATCCAACAGCATCTGAATATTTGTTTACTTTCTACACTTCAGTAGCTAGTTTAGTCAAAATGTTTTATAATTGATTATGAAATTTTACTTTATAGATCCTCATAAGGTCAATTGAAAGGGAAATGGAATGAAATGAAATTGAAAGGGAAATGGAATGAAATATTAATTTTTTTTAAATTTTTTTAAATTTTTTTTATATTTGCGACGGATTTGCAACGAAAATTGCAACGAATTTGCGACGAAATTTTGCGACGGATTTGCGACTATTGTGCGACGGAAAAATCCGTCGCAAATACCGTCGGAAATGTCATTTTGTGACGAAATTTCTTGCATTTGCGACGGATATTTCCATCGCAAATCAGCGATCCGTCGCAAATCAGCGACTTTCTTGTAGCGGAGAGTTTCTTACCTGACTAGCTTCTCTTTTTTTAGCTTCATTTTCTTAATAAGATGTAAGAGCTGTAATATAGTAGTAATGCACATTGGAGATACAAAGTGTATCAGCAATGTGGGAAGTGGGAACCATCGTTAAGTGAGTTTATTTATATACATAGTTAGTTGTTATCAACGTAAAACAGAATTAAGCATGGCTAGACTAGCTGCCAAATGGTGGAGATAGCTTATAGCTTATGAAATCCAGACAAAGCTCAAGAGGCATCTATCTATATCTATACATGAAGATTCATAGCTTCGAATTTATATATATACTTATGTGTGTGTGTGAAATTACAGCTCAGAAAAAGCCGTTAAAATAAATTATTTTGAACAAATGAGAAACGTCTTTCTTTATTTGTTTTTTCAATGAAGTTTGATGGTTGCTTTTCAAGAAAAGAAATTGAAGCTGGCTACTAAAATACCGTTTAAGATTGTGGCCTCCACAAGACAAGAGGCATACGTTGACCGATAAAAATGAAGCAACCATTTGATAATTAAGAAATTTATGCGCAAGTAATGGGATTTTTTAACTAACATATTTATGAACACTAATTAAATTAACATATCGAGAATTTCTCTCACTGATTAAAACATTTAGGAAGTAATAAAATAATCACATGCAATTGAACATGCAGCTTAGCGGGTCCAAAATAATAGAATATCTTCCACTTAGCTATATATGAACCTCAATCATGTAGGGAAAAAAGTGTGAACAATTAAGAGTGTAATCTCACTTTAGTAGATGCTAAAACACTAAAACAAACACGAAAATAAATTGCAAATGAAGACAAAATAAAATTAAAAAGATCTCAATTCTAAGTTTCAATTTGAGATAAAATTTTTTAGTTTGTAGAGGAGGTGACTCTATAGTCCTAAAAGTAACCATTCTACCCCATGGCCTTCTTCTTTTACATTACATATTTATTCTTCCCATTTCTTTGTAGACTTCAATTACTTTTTCGGGATCATAGCCAGCTGATGCCAATATTTGAAGCCCAATGTAATCAGCTTCCTCGTTAAGCCTAAAAATTGTAAACAAATTGGGTTGAGTTACAAAAGTATGTAACAAAACAAATGCATGATATTTACGAGAATATTGCATCACAAAAGGCTTATACATAATTACCAGAAAATTCCAAACAAACATAAATATTTACTTAAGATCAAAAATCATGAAGCTTAAAGGAAGTACATGCAGTATTAAGTAACAAACCTAAGAAGACATTACATTAATTTTAGAATTATTGAAAAGGCGATTAAACAGATTTGGGTAGGTTTCACTCATCATCTAATTAAGATTAGATGATCAGTATTTTAACCGCACAAATGTGTCTAACAAGATAACAGAATATGAATGCACACCTAATCCAAATCAGCGTAAAGAATAATAATAAGTTAAAACAAAGAGAGTGAGTGATACATATATACCTGGTGTCCAAAAACAGTAGCTAGCTATCTGAATTTCAGCAAATTTATTAACCAAATATTGATTAACAACAAGCTTCCCCTCAGAGTAGAAGCAATGGCACCATGGTATATCAGGAATAGCAGGATCATTCACAACGAAGACATCCCAATCCAATCCAATCAAATGGGATGTCGTGGCCGGTGGAGTCTTTCCTAATACGCTCATCAAAACTTTCTCTGCTATACTATTTTACGAGGAGGTGGCATGTCCCAGTTTCTTCAATTCGCTTTGCAATGCATCAGTGATCTTGTTAAGGACCATTTTGACCCTAACAACGTCAGGGTGTGTTAATTGGACATAACATAACATCATCCCTTCATTTTCCTGATACCTTTTTATGAAATCATTGAAGTCAGCCTCACCGAGCCTTTTTTCAATATGCCTTGGGTATAGAATCCTACGGGTTCGGTTTGTGTATGGAACGGTTTCAAAAGATCTGGCGAAGTACCATTGAAGAGCGCCCATTATGCCTCTTGGTGTATCTTCAGTAGGATTAGGGGGGTGCACACAGTAAAATCTTGTGGTGTTGCAAAGATTAGTTCCTTCTGAACGGAAAACAGTAGAAGTTGGCAGAAAAGCCAAGTTGCAAAGGCCGTGGAGAGGGAGGTTTCTGGTTCTATTGTACAACATCATCATGTTCGAAAGGTGTAAAGCCTAATTAACAATATTAGAGCATCTTTAACCCAAGGCAACTAGAAAGTTTCTTACGGTTAGTTCACCCATTTTCTTGTTTTCACCACTCTAGTTGGTCTAAGTGGCCTCAAATAAACTAAAATTTTAGTTGCCGGTAGTGAAATAACACACCCACAATAACACACCCACAAGATCGGTAAACTAACAATAAAAAAAGAATTCTTTCTCTCTCATCGACACGTAAAAAATATAAATAAGTGAGGTCGAATCTTTATAAATAACTCTCTTTAGAACAAAAACCACTTGAGTCAACTAAAAATTGATTAAATCCTGACTGTTTATAGCCACAAAAATCATTTTAGTTTACCGATTTAGTTTACCCCATTAAAGATACTATTAATACACACACAGACACGCGAGTCATTGTTTTATTTCAGCAGAGACAAAAACCTAACAGCCATAAAACAACACAAAATCGGGAATGGGAAAGAAAAGAAAACGTTTTGTTTATAAAAAAAGTAAAGAAAATATAATCAAGATGAAGAAAACACCATGTTGGAACGTGGAATGAAGGAACAGGTTTGAATTTGAAATTTCAATCCAAAGTTGAAATGAGTTGAAATACTGAATAAGTAGGATAGAACTTCATGTGTATACTGAGTTGAAATACTGAGAAAAGAAATGCGAACCTGAATAAAGCGATGAGGAGGTGAAGATTGTTTGAGAGAAAAGTAAAACCCTAGCAGCAGTACCAGTAGCCAGCAAGCACACAATCCTAAATGGGTAAGAAAATAAAACGTTTAAAGTTCAATCTGTAGTTTAAATGAGTTGGAATATTGAATTAGTAGGATAGAAGAGAAATGCGATTGAAAACCTGAAGGCAGCGATGTGAAGATTAAGAGAGAAAACCCTAGCAATAGCAGTAACACGAACACTGTGATTCTTCCTTCCTTTCTTTCTAGTCTGCAAAGGCTGAAATTCGGTTTGTAGAAGAGTAGAGTGCTCTGCAATTCAACCTCAAAAGGCTAGCGCCGCTTACACAGTTCCGAGAAAATGAGGGGAAAAGGGGTGGAATTTGAGAGTGAAAAATAATGGAAAGGTCGAAGAATGAAGAGAGAGAATAGAGTGTGGGGTTTGATCAAATGAGAAGGCAAATATCAAATCAGAATGAAGAGAGAGAATAGAGTGGAATTTGGTAGCGAGGAAACACACAATCACAAAGAGTGAGTGAGTGAGTGAGGGTGAAGTGTAGAGCAGAGCAGAGAGAGCCTGAAATGTGTGTCTGCGTTGTGTGACGTTCTGTTATGGACGCGGGTGACAGAAAACGAAAAAGCATAAATTTGAATGGATGGACCATTATACCCCTTGAAAGCTATACACGTCATCAAAATAAGAAATGTTTTTTTAGCCTTGACTATACTAATCATATTTTTTAGCCTTCAAGTCCTAACCATCCCACGCTATATATAAACAAATCCAAAGACTTGAGTCTAAATAAATAAATTAATCAAAAAAAAAATCAAAATTTGCAATTAAACCTAAATATTCGGTGGTCAAGTAATTACTAATTAACACGCACTTAAAAAGTTAAAATATTACCTCTACGACATTTTTTAGAATAATGAAGCCAAAACTCGATACATGCAGATGTAACTCGAGTTGTCTAAATTTTACTGACTTCGGTTCTCAACTTTCCCCCTGATGGAGAACTTTAATTATTTTTGTGTAATAATTGTCTCCATCAAACAATGAAATCTTTTAGTTGATTTGAGAATTAGAAAGTTCTTTAATGTCCATTGGGCTCTTGATGCTCCTTGGGGGATTTTTCTTTATTAATTTGTGGCAGTTGCGTGTAGAGTCTTTTTATGTTCTCTTATGGTGTGTTTGATTCTAAATAGAAATTTTGACGAAATATGTGAGATGAAGAGAGAAAGAGGTAATGAATAAGGTAGATTTTGGGTATTGTTTGAAATAACATATAGAGAGGTGGAATATGAAAGAGAGAATTGTTAATTATGTTTAAAAAGGTACGGTTATTTTAATTACACATAATCTACCTTGTGGTAATTGTGTAGTTCCCACATGTATTGTAAATTGGAAATTTAACACCGTTTTTTTTAAACCAATATTAAAGAGTACTTTTAATGTTTTTTTTTGTTTTACCCAGGGTATTCACCGCCGACCGCTGATAACTCATATTTATATGGGTTATTTATGCTCTTAATACGTAAATCAAACTGAGTTCTCAAGTAATTTTAGTACTTTAATATGTAAATATGTGATTAAAAGTATAAATATGGTTCAGACGTGATTTCCTAAATATTGGGCATAATAGGTGCCTTTGTGAATATATTGATGTTTTGCCTGAGTGCTGCAGCGGTAAGCGGTATGCAGCGGTAAGCGCTACAGCTCTATGGGACGGTTGGCCACTTGGATATTTATGAAGCAACTTGCTGATTGATGAGTCATCACTCTGATCTTCTTCTTCTCTGCCTGACATAGGAGCCTCCAAGTGGATTCAATAAGACACTTGGCGTGTCCTAATTGAAGCTCATGTGATAGTTGGTGATGATTGTAATCATTGCCCATTTTGTAATGCCACTTTATGGAGTTGGAGATAATATCTAAGTATCTTTTTCTCCATAGGATAGAATTTAACATATACCATTCGTAGATAGAGAGAGTACGGACTGGGAGAAAGAACTAACTTGATATTTTAGACTTCCTCCATTGTTGCTCTACTCTTAAGCTTTATTTTTAGTTTAGTTTTATTATCTCACCTATGGTTTGCTCACGCCATAACATCATCCATCGTGTATGACTTGGGATTCTTGGAGTGCATCTTTTGTAACCATTCTTCTCTTGCTCACCTACGGTAATATGAACTTTTCAGTTTATGTTGTGTTCATGATGTTTGTCATGAGCTAAACACTTGTAGTTGGATTGTTCTTAGTTTGTAATGAACATTGAGTAGTGTTTATATAATATTATGATGTTTGCGTTTCATTCCTTGTGTTATAATGCTTTCAAACTTGTTTTGGGATTGATCAACTAAAATAAGGGGCTTCGTAGGTACAGACATGGTTTACGAAGAGACTTCAAGGATTGATATGAATGAAAGGTCATTTAAAGACATTTAAATGACTTGTGCTTAACCCTAGACATAGGGGAGTAATAGTTCATAAGGTGAAAGCTGTAAGTTCTTCATTATACAGGGGTGAACTTATTTAGAGCCTAGACATAGGAGTCTTGTAACAAAACCCTGGTGACAGTGACTGAAAGGCACGCTTTCATACGCTACAGCACTTAACGCTACAACGTCTAATATTATAACACTCTACTCTTGGGAATTTACATAACAAATGAGCTATCCAACTTACTCTTTAACACTTTAAATTCACTACTGTTTTACCTCAAACTTATGATGTTTACAATTTCACATTTGTTATTGTCACTTGACTTGTTTCACTAAATTGCTAATCTCTTAAACTCTTAAATTAATTCCAATCCCCGTGGGAACGATCTCTACTTATCATTGTATTACTAGAGAAGCTAACTCCAAAAACTAGAAACTAATCTACTTAAAAAAAAGATGTCATCAAGAGGATAAGGTGTAACTCAAATCTAACTAATTATATTTTTTAACCAAAAACCTAGCTAATTAACCGGTATTGAAAAATATATTTAACCCAAATATTCTTTCTTCATTTGTTTCTTTTTTTCATTTCCACACATAACAAAAAAACTGTTTTCAAAAAACTAATTTATTTAGCCTCTCATCTTCATGCCATGCCCTAATCACAATGGAAATTTGAAAATTAATGTTACGGAGTGGATATATAAATTTTTCAAAACGATTTGCATTCTTTTGTAACATCCTCAAAATAATTAGTAGAATTATTTGGGTGTTAACCCAATTAAATTAATTTAGTACTTGACTGATAAATTTATTGAGTGCTAAAATTATTTATTGGTTGTTATCAGATCGTTAACCGGATAATACGGGTCAAGGACAATTCGGAACGAAATAAGAGATTAAGGACGATATGGTAATTGGACCACGTTACCACTTATATATTAAATAAATATATATGTGTGTGTGTGTGTGAGAATTAAAGAATAGAAAGAAAGAAAGAAAAGGAAGGTACGCGAGAGAGAAGAGAAACAGAGAGAAACGAGAGAAAAGGAAAAGAAGAGAAAAGAATGGGTGAAGGAGAAGAAGAGGAAAAATGAAGTCCAAAGGCTCATCAAAACGACCTCCTTCCAACACGAAAAACGTTCAGCGTTACTTCCTCTTCGATTTGGTACCAACATCATCATCATCAACTCACTCTACACAAATTTACCATTTTCGAAATTGGAAGGAAAAGGAGAGGTCTTGGAGCTATCTTCTTCAATAAAGCGGTTTGAAGGTTAAGGGAGTTCAAATGGAGGCTTGGGTACTAGCTTGGAGTGAAAGAATCAAAGTTTGATTGAGTGAGAATTGAAAATCAAGATTTGAGGTTATGTGTGAATAGTGAATTGAAGCTTGAAGACAATAAATAGTAATTTCATGGAGGTTTTGTGATTGATTGTAGGTTCGAAGGTTGGGAGCGGATTCGATTGTCGTCGGAGCGTAAAGTTAATACGGGGAACGTTCGTGTGGTTATGTCGGAAAAGCGATTTCGTGGAAAGTCTCGGCTATTTGTGATTTTCATCACAATCGGTGAGTTTTACTCACGTTTAGGTTTTTGAATTTAATAAACACAAATCGTGAAATGTGTTTCGGTTTGATTCGTGTCGAAAACGTATTTTGTACGAAAATCTCGTTTTAGGTCCAATCGGTTTTTGGATTGTTTGATTGATGATCATTGTTGTTTGAATATGTTTTTGGACTGTTTCTATGTTGGGACTGGACTGGAACAGGTATCGGAATTGGTCGGAACGACGAAAAATGCGAAAACGGGATAAAATACAATGCTGTCAAAAGCGCACGACCCGTGCGTCCCAGGCGCACGGACCGTGTGTGTCATTCTGTTTCTGTTTTCAAAAATGCATTACAGGGCGCACAACCCGTGCGTGTGGGAGCACGGACCGTGCGCAGTGTTCTGTCCAAATTTTCCAAACTTGCCCGAAACGATCCCGATCGATTCTAATCCTATTTTAATCCTTTCCTAACCCTTCTATAATGATATTAGGCTTATAATGCCATGACTTTGGGTATGTTTCAAAAGGGTTTTATAAAATACTTTTGATGTTGAAATCGTTTCGAAAAACCGAATGATAGTACACGTGTGAGGATATGTTTTATTAATAACAAAGCGGACTATGAGTCCTACGTGGTAAAGTCTAATGTAAATGAACTGTGAGTTCATATGATTGTAGATATATATATTATATCGAGTTTGGGTGACGACCCATGATGTTAACATACTAGGCGGGGCAGTCATGATCCCTTACCCTAGGCTCCGTACCATTAGGAAAAATGCTATTGGTAAGGGGGTTCACCGGGAGTTAGCGGTCACGCAGTCGGTGTTATGTTAAATTGTTTGTTGTGCGGTTCACCGGGAGTTAGCAGTCATGCAGTCGGTGTCGTACAGAGTTATAGCACGTTCACCGGGAGTTAGCGGTCACGCAGTCGGTGTTATGCTAAATTGTTTGTTGTGCGGTTCACCGGGAGTTAGCAGTCATGCAGTCGGTGTCGTACATAGTTATATCACGTTCACCGGGGTTTAGCAGTAATGCAGTCGGTGCCGTGTTAAGTTAAAACAAATCCATAATTGAACCGAGAGTGTTAGTAGGGGTCTCGGTAGAACTCACTGAGATTGTATCTCATTGTTTATATGTTGTTGTTTTACAGAGAAACAGGGAAAATGAAGACCGCAGAGGCACGAGTAGGTTGAGCTCGAACGGTTGCTGATGACTTAGCTTTATGCTTAAGTTTATATTTCTATTTGTTGTCTATGTACTACGGCATTATGTCTTTAGTGTATATCTTTCTTCCGCTTTCTTGTATGATACTGAATACTATAGATGCTGATGATTTATGGTCTGAGAACCGTATTGTCTTGTTTGTAAATAAGACTGTTTGGTTTATATTCAGCGAAAAATTTATAGTGATATTCAGTGTCTAAGCAGGAAATATATCTCTGATGTTCTAGGGATGGTACACTTGGGTATTTTTACTAAATAAAAATACCGGGGTGTTACAGTTGGTATCAGAGCAGTTCGACCTAGTCGGACTTAGTTTAGGGTTGAGTCGATTCCTTGTTAGTCCTTGTTGTAATTATACTTGTGATGCTAAGAGACATTGAGCCTGATCAATTTAATACTTAGTGCATCATAAGCGGAATTATACCAGGATGATCAAGACGCAGTCCTCGACCAAAACCGGAATCTCCAACCGGTGCATCCTCAGGAAAGGTGACATGGCAGGGGAAGAATACATCGCCAAGTTTGAGCAGTTGTCTCAGTTTTACCAAGTGGTAAAGTAAGCTCCGGATGACGAATGGAGAATGCAGATGTATAAGAGGGGCCTTAGTGCTTTAATGGCTTAGGGTCTCAGTTCTTATACTGTTACCAATTATGTTGCCTTGGTACAATCAGCCTATGTCGCCGAGGATGATCTCATGGGGGAATACTGGAAAGGAAAGAAGGTAGTTGAATTATCAACTCCGAATGCAAAGTCCTAAGATAATTTCATCAAAGGAAAAGCAGGTGCAATTCTTCGATTCTTCAAAAGTCAGAAGATGTTCTAACCATGGAAAGCGTCACAGTGGTGGATGTAAGCAAAGATCTAATCGATGCTATTATTATAATGAAGAGGGTCACTAAGGTAAAAAGTGCCCTGCAAGGAAGAGTTCCAAGGAGTCACGAGCAGCTCGAAGGCAATGACAAGTCAACACTCTGAATGCTTAGACAGTTACGAATGCTGACGGTATACTTAGAAGGATGGGAGTCCTATTCAATAACTCGATCAGTATATTATATGATTCGGGTGCAACCTATTGCTGTATATCCCGATCGCGTGTGAATCGGTTGGGATTAGCCGTATCATCGCTATCCGAGTCGATAACTATTTTAACTGCTGCTAAGGGTTGTGTCTAGACCTAATCTTTGTATAGAATTGTCTACTTGACATAGGAGGCAGAAATTTCGTTGTAGAATTGATTGTTTTCCTATGAGAAGTGTGGACACCATTTTGGGTATGAATTGGATGACTGCAAATCATGTTGCAATCGACTGTGTTAATCAACTATCAGCTTCACTTCAGAATGAGTTGAATTGTCTAGGACAAATTCTGAAGCGGTTACCTAGTTCACCTTAGACGGTCAATCTTCATTCCAAAGTGCGGAAGCACATGTTAGTATGTTATCTGCATCCACTGAAACTAGTTTAGATTTGGCGAACATTCAGGTTGTGAATTCTGGATGTTTTCACGATGAAGTTTCTTCTGAACCTCCAGAGCGAGAGGTAGAGTTTACTGTAGAATTGGTTCCTGGCACGGGATCAATATCTATTGTTTCTTATTGAATGTTTCTTTAAAATTAAAGGAAATGGAGTCTCAACTTGAAGAGTCGATGTTAAAGAAATTCATTCGACCGAGTGCTTCTCTAAGGAGTGCTCTGGTGTGATTAGTCAAAAGGAAAGATAGTAGCATGAGATTGTACATCGGTTATCGACAACTTAACAAAGTGACGATCAAGAATAAATATCCCTTACCAAGGATAGATGACTTGCTTGATCAACTTAGAGGTGCGGTGGTGTTTTCCTAAAATTGATCTGAGGTCGGGCTATCATCAAATTAAGGTTAGAGCTTTAGATATTCCGAAGACAGCTTTCCGTACGAGGTATGGACATTACGAGTTCGTAGTAATGCCCTTCGGTTTGACTAATGCTCCAGCCGTATTCATGGATTACATGAACCGAGAGTTCCACACTTACCTGGACCAGTTTGTTGTAGTATTCATTGATGATATCTTGGTGTACTCTAAGACTATTGAGGAGCATGTCCAACATCTCTGCATTGTTCTGAATGTACTCCAAGAAATGAAGTTGTACGCAAAACCCTCGAAGTGTGACTTCTGGATGCCTGAGGTAAAGTTTTCGGGACATGTGATTTCCCAATCGGGAGTTGCTGTGGATCCCAGTAAAGTGAAAGTTGTGTTAAACTGGCAGCGACCGACAACAGTCACAAAGATCAGAAGTTTCTTGGGTCTAGCTGGTTACTATAGGAGATTTGTTCAAGGGTTCTCACAGTTAGTCCTTCCACTTACTCGGTTAACTCGTAAGGGTCATTCGTTTACGTGGGACGCCGATTGTGAAGAATGTTTTCAAGAGTTGAAGATTTTGACTTCTGCTCCAATCCTGATTCTTCCGGATCCGTCATTGGAATTTCAAATTTTCGGTGACGCTTCTGGAAAGGGTTTGGGATGTGTTCTCATGCAGAATCATCAAGTGGTAGCATATGCATCCAGACAATTGAAGATCCATGAGGAGAATTACCCAGCTTATGATTTGGAGTTGGCAGCTATTGTGTATGCATCGAAAATTTGGAGACATTACCTGTATGTGTCTTGTTTCGAAATCTTTAGTGATCACAAGAGTTTAAAGTATCTGTTTGATCAGAAAGAACAGAATAACAGGCAAAGAAGATGGGTAGAATTTCTGAAGGATTATGACTTCGAGTTGAAGTATCATCCAGGAAAGGCCAAAGTTGTAGCTGATGCACTGAGTAAGAAATCCATTCACATGGCAGAGTTAATGATGCAAGAAATGGAATTGTTAGAGTCTTTTAGATCTAAGTTGGGGTACATCCATAAGTTTCCACTTTAGTGGCAAGGTTTTGGTGTTAACCTTTCGCTTGAGAAGGTTAACGATCAGATAGTATTATGTGATTCCGTTTGACAAGTCAAACGTGGATACGAATATGAAAGTGAGGTCACTGTTGACTGTTTTTCACATTGCGATTAACCACCAAAGGATTAATTGATGGATCTGCTTGCAAGAGTCTGAAATTTCAGAAGTGAAGCTTGGCGTGCGGTATGGTAGTTTTGAAAAAATCGTTTTTGTGAAAACCCGCATGCTAAAGTTAATTTTGGGAACGAATCAAGAGGCTAATAGGATATGATTGAGGAGGAAAATCCTAGGAGGATTACTTAGGTTGAGGGGAAGCTCTCAACGCTATTGACTAATTCGGAAAGGAGCTCTGAGTTCTTTTTGATAGTTGTTTTGAGAACAACTGAGGTGATTTTCATTACGTTCAAATTTATTTGATGTCCCTGCGGTTTATTTCTACGTTTAAGATAGATGTTTCTGGTAAATCCTCATTCCATCTTTTTGAAAAGTTTTATCTCGAAATCCCAAGGGCGAGTCAGGAAGTTTCACAGATGACTTTTCCGTCACATTTTTCAATGTGTATGAGAACTGTTGTGGATTTTAGAAGATTTGTTGAGAACGTGTTTACACCCTTCGAGGAAATCGTGTTTGTTCCTATCCCGATCGAGGATTACCGATATGTGGATCTCATTTTCCAACCCGTATTTCTATCAAGTGTCTCGTATTAGACCCTTTGATTTAGATCAATCAAAGTTGGGGAGTAAACGAGGATAATTGGAATGAAGCTTCAGAAGTGTTTTCAAACGAGGTGTCGAGCCTATGTAGGCGAATGATAAGTTTCTCGTGTTGATTCGTAACAAGAGAGTTCGGACTATAACCTTAGAAGCGTTCTAGGGTAGTAGTGGATCATACTTGAAGATTGATGTGCCGGATTGGGAAGATTTTCTACACTCATTTCGTTAATTCAAGATTGTGTTCCAGCAACTTAAGACCTTTCTGAGAATGTCGATCCTCGGTTAGTCGGATGAAAGACTTAACGAAATTTTGAGGACAAAATTCTTTCAAGTTGGGGAGAATGTAACATCCTCAAAATAATTAGTAGAATTATTTGGGTGTTAACCCAATTAAATTAATTTAGTACTTGACTGGTAAATTTATTGAGTGCTAAAATTATTTATTGATTGTTATCAGATCGTTAACCGGATAATATGGGTCAAGGACAATTCGGAACGAAATAAGAGATTAAGGACGATATGGTAATTGGACCACGTTGCCACTTATATATTAAATAAATATATGTGTGTGTGTGTGTGAGAATTAAAGAATAGAAAGAAAGAAAGAAAGAAAGAAAAGGAAGGTACGCGAGAGAGAAGAGAAACAGAGAGAAAAGAGAGAAAAGGAAAAGAAGAGAAAAGAATGGGTGAAGGAGAAGAAGAGGAAAAAGGAAGTCCAAAGGCTCATCAAAGACTTCCTTCCAACACGAAAAACGTTCAGCGTTACTTCCTCTTCGATTTGGTACCAACATCATCATCATCAACTCACTCTACACAAATTTACCATTTTCGAAATTGGAAGGAAAAGGAGAGGTCTTGGAGCTATCTTCTTCAATAAAGCGGTTTGAAGGTTAAGGGAGTTCAAATGGAGGCTTGGGTACTAGCTTGGAGTGAAAGAATCAAGGTTTGATTGGGTGAGAATTGAAAATCAAGATTTGAGGTTATGTGTGAATAGTGAATTGAAGCTTGAAGACAATGAATAGTAATTTCATGGAGGTTTTGTGATTGATTGTAGGTTCGAAGGTTGGGAGCGGATTCGATTGTCGTCGGAGCGTAAAGTTTATACGGGGAACGTTCGTGTGGTTATGTCGGAAAAGCGATTTCGTGGAAAGTCTCGGCTATTTGTGATTTTCATCACAATCGGTGAGTTTTACTCACGTTTAGGTTTTTGAATTTAATAAACACAAATCATGAAATGTGTTTCGGTTTGATTCGTGTCGAAAACGTATTTTGTACGAAAATCTCGTTTTAGGTCCAATCGGTTTTTGGATTGTTTGATTGATGATCATTGTTGTTTGAATATGTTTTTGGACTGTTTCTATGTTGGGACTGGACTGGAACAGGTATCGGAATTGGTCGGAACGACGAAAAATGCGAAAACGGGATAAAATACAATGCTGTCAAAAGCGCACGACCCGTGCGTCCCAGGCGCACGGACCGTGTGTGTCATTCTGTTTCTGTTTTCAAAAATGCATTACAGGGCGCACAACCCGTGCGTGTGGGAGCACGGACCGTGCGCAGTGTTCTGTCCAAATTTTCCAAACTTGCCCGAAACGATCCCGATCGATTCTAATCCTATTTTAATCCTTTCCTAACCCTTCTATAATGATATTAGGCTTATAATGCCATGACTTTGGGTATGTTTCAAAAGGGTTTTATAAAATACTTTTGATGTTGAAATCGTTTCGAAAAACCGAATGATAGTACACGTGTGAGGATATGTTTTATTAATAACAAAGCGGACTATGAGTCCTACGTGGTAAAGTCTAATGTAAATGAACTGTGAGTTCATATGATTGTAGATATATATATTATATCGAGTTTGGGTGACGACCCATGATGTTAACATACTAGGCGGGGCAGTCATGATCCCTTACCCTAGGCTCCGTACCATTAGGAAAAATGCTATTGGTAAGGGGGTTCACCGGGAGTTAGCGGTCACGCAGTCGGTGTTATGTTAAATTGTTTGTTGTGCGGTTCACCGGGAGTTAGCAGTCATGCAGTCGGTGTCGTACAGAGTTATAGCACGTTCACCGGGAGTTAGCGGTCACGCAGTCGGTGTTATGCTAAATTGTTTGTTGTGCGGTTCACCGGGAGTTAGCAGTCATGCAGTCGGTGTCGTACATAGTTATATCACGTTCACCGGGGTTTAGCAGTAATGCAGTCGGTGCCGTGTTAAGTTAAAACAAATCCATAATTGAACCGAGAGTGTTAGTAGGGGTCTCGGTAGAACTCACTGAGATTGTATCTCATTGTTTATATGTTGTTGTTTTACAGAGAAACAGGGAAAATGAAGACCGCAGAGGCACGAGTAGGTTGAGCTCGAACGGTTGCTGATGACTTAGCTTTATGCTTAAGTTTATATTTCTATTTGTTGTCTATGTACTACGACATTATGTCTTTAGTGTATATCTTTCTCCCGCTTTCTTGTATGATACTGAATACTATAGATGCTGATGATTTATGGTCTGAGAACCGTATTGTCTTGTTTGTAAATAAGACTGTTTGGTTTATATTCAGCGAAAAATTTATAGTGATATTCAGTGTCTAAAAAAAGATGTCATCAAGAGGATAAGGTGTAACTCAAATCTAACTAATTATATTTTTTAACCAAAAACCTAGCTAATTAACCGGTATTGAAAAATATATTTAACCCAAATATTCTTTCTTCATTTGTTTCTTTTTTTCATTTCCACACATAACTAAAAAACTGTTTTCAAAAAACTACTTTATTTAGCCTCTCATCTTCATGCCATGCCCCACACAATGGAAATTTGAAAATGTTACGGAGTGGATATATAAATTTTTCAAAACGATTTGCATTCTTTTCTATCCAACAAATCAAAGTCTTCACCTGCAGAGACATCATCTTTCAAGTTATCGCATGCAAAATTGTCACCCATGACAAAAGTTTAAATCCTTTGATATCATTGTAGTTTGCTTACTACACAAGAATCAATAATCATCACGAACTGGCATATAGTTTTTTTGTTGCAATTACAAACTGAAGTCTTGTCACTATAAGCTAAATAACTAAGAAGTATAATCTTCTAAATAAATGGCCACATTATCATTATATACTCGAACATATCATAGCAAAATGCTAGCAATTGACAAGCATCTATCTACAGCCTTTCAACAAATACGAAGAAGGGCTTGAGAAGAGGATTTGCATCTTTCTAAGCGAAATGCTTTCACCCTTTGGCTGGAGTTTCACATTCACTGAAGTCAAGCATGCGTCTCTCCACCTGCAAACAAATATATTTCTTTATATATGACAAAGGAAATAAGCAAAGATAAGGGGGTTTTTGGGCAAAGCTCTACCAAAACATCTGAAGCCGACTTAGAATTTTTCCCAGACTGATTTTGAGGATCTTGATTTTCCTTGTTCTCATCCCTTTCATTTCCCAAAATATCATGAGCATTGGCATATTGAGCAGAAGTTTGTTCATTGATCTGTTTCATCCATCCAATTGCATCATAGCTTTTACCTCCCGGGCTCAACATATACCCAAAGTCCTGTAAACGTGGTTACTTTTTTTAGTGCTGAGAAACTAATAATACTTCAGGACATTAATTATGCAACAGAACAGACAGTACCTCAACTGTAATTTCAGTATCAATCCTGGGGCTTGACATAAAAGCGTTGAAGAACCACGGAGATTTCCATGCTGAAGGTGACTTCCATGCTGAAGGTGATTCAAGGCTTTTCCTAAAAGGCGATCCACCAAAACTGAAATCAAACAAGAAGTTAGTTAGAAACCGTGCCACCCATTGACCCTAGAGAAAAAATTTGCAAAATAGAAAGATATCAGGTGTAACAAATGTCATCAGAGTAATAACGTTGGGGAAAAAAAGGATAACAATAAAATCAATTTAAGAAAATTACATGCTACATGTTTCAAAACCACCATAATTTCCAGTGTGATCACCACCAGTATTCTCCACCGGGCCTGATGAACTGACAGATTGTACACAGGTAACAGCAACTGAAAGTCTTTCATGCCCCTTTAACCGAACAACAGGAGATTTAATCCTCGAGCCTGGAGTTTTATGATTTCTCGCACTTAAACTTAGAACTCCGTCAAATTTCAAACCAACTTGATTGGGAGAATGCAGCAACGGGTCATTCAAATTATGTTCAACCAAAACTCCAGAAGGTTGTTGTTGCACCTGACAAATAAAAAAAAAAGTTAATATTTACAGAATTCTAGACTGCAACTGACTATGGGAGAATCACACTTACAATCTCAGCAGGAGCACTAGAATCGTTCTTCATCTTAGAGTCAGAATCAAGAGGAGGTTGCTCAATATTATCCCAAGAATTTTTGTCACCCGCCTCCTTTTCTGACTTAATGTCGTCCACAATTGCAAAGTTATTTTTATCCTCTACTTGTTCCACCTTAAAAACTTGTCCATGATTTTCTTTATCATCTTCAATCGAGGTGGTATCAGAATTCATTTTTTGCATTGAAGACGGAGAAAGTGAATCTGCCCCCGGAGTCTCATTGTCATCAAACATGACATCCAAACGGGAAAAGTTTTTAATCAACGTTGATGTCGTGTCAATCTCAAGTTTCTTCTCCATTGGTTTATCTGACAGTGGAGATAAAAGGCTTCGGCGTCGTTTCTTTACTATGGATGGTGTGTTCGCGAAAGTTTTAGCAGCACTTTTTAACAAAGCATCTGGACTATGATTGCGAGGTGAGTCCCACAGTCTTAAAGGAGTTAGACAGTTCATAGAAGACATCATAAACTGGCGGATACCTAGGGGACTAAATTCTTGCTGCATATCACCCCCAGATTGTACAAGATCACAGCTTAAGAAAGGCCTTTCCAAGCTCGGAAAACGGGGAGGTTCATAACATAGAGTTCCTGCCTCTTCCTGTTCTGTATGCACATTTGGCTTTTCATCAATTTGATAGACCAAATTTGGAATATCTGCCAAAACATCTGATGGCTCTTGCATTGGCGTGCTGTCTATCATGTCATTACCAGAAGAACTGGATATATCATTGGCATAAATCAAGCAACCATGTTCTCTGGAGACAAACTGCTGATTGTCGGAGCCTTCCAACCGACTGGCTTCAGCAATATACCAACTGATTGGCTCCGGCATTATTGACGGGATAGATGGTAGAGATGACTGACCGTGAGATGAAGGGCATCCAGACAAGTCAACCGTATTTACACCTTTGTTATAATCTCTAGAGGAAAATAATTCATCACTCATTGCCTCTGAAAATAAGATTCTACAACATTCATCATCCGACATCAATATGTTATCTCCTTTAGCATTGTCCTCTGAAGACTGGAATGGAACAATCATCATGTTATGACATTCACTAGGAGCTATAAAATCAATTTGCAATTGTGATGATTCCTGCCCAAAGTCCATTGAGGAAACATTGGGTAAAGCCTGTAAATTAAACTGGCAATCGGTGATTGTGGAACTTCTTGATTCATTCGAGTATTTCTGCTCGATAAATTGAGAAGAGCAAACCTCTTGGCAAGGAATGTCTGGTAAGGATCCAGTAAAATCATCCAGTGACATGTAATATGGCTCGGAACAAGATGCCTGACTAGGACTATATCCCCTTCCTAGATTAGATTCTTCATTTCGCCTGTACTCCTCCCCAGTTTGTACAACAACAATGCTCATCTCACTGGAAGACGGAAAGTAACCAGCATTAGCTGATTCCTGGCTACACTGTGAAACTTCTTCAACTTCATTCCCCCTAGGACCATTATCATCTCCACTCCGCTGTAGCCTTGAAGAGGATGAAGCTGTGGGTTGATTCGGATCTCCAATAAGTGGTACAGTTTGTAACTGAGTAAGCAAGCCTGATGCCAAGTAAGAATCCAATTTCTTTTTGACAGAACTATTCCAGTGGTTCTTTATAGCATTGTCTGTCCTGTTGCCAGAGCAGCACAATAACATCACAATTTTAAATGCTTAGTGACAAACAGAGAAAAAAATGAATCTATACTAAACAGGTGCTAATGAAATGAATACCGGAGCAAAAATAAGAAACTATAATTCCAGAATGAAGTGAAAGGCATGGTTGCATGCCCATTAGAAATCTTATTCCTTATTGAAAAGAAAGAGGAATTGAACATGCATATACCTTCCAGGCAAAAATTTCGTTAATTCTGCCCATCTGTTCCCATAAACCTGATGAGCACGTATTAGAGCCATTTCCTCTTCCTGTGTCCATGCTTCCTTGTTTATAGAAGGATTGAGATGATTATGCCACCTAAAAATTATTAATGAGAATTAACTTCAATCCCTTCATATATAGTTTATATATACGGGGCAATAAGGAAAAAGATCGTCACAAACTCACAATAAATACATTATATTCTTTTTTTTTGGTGAGTGGCGGGCACTGACGGAGGTATCGCCCCGGACCATGCAGTGTCCCAACGCTGACAGCGAAAGACTAATCTGCACCGGGTTGAAATCTCCAACCCTGGCCAACGTGATTCGCTCTGACTGGGAATCGAACAGGGGAGCATACCCTGACGACCCCCAGCAGGACTCAGAAGGTGCATACACAACCAACTGAGCCAACCACGTTGGTTAAATACATTATATTCTATTCTAATGTTTTTGGACATATAATATGCCAATGAGACATTAAATTAAATAGTAGAAAGCCAAAAACCATACCTTTCTCGACATTGCTTACCAATACGTCCAGGTAAACTCTGTGCTATAGTAGACCACTTTTTAGGCCCATATTTGTTAACCAAATCAATAATCATTTCATCTTCCTGTTTGCATTCAGATTGGTAGGTTAGTTCACAACATATATATCTAAACAGAAAATGGATAGAACACATTATCACATCAGAATAAACACAAAATTGTGGAAGTATATAACAATCACAGACTAGAAATGAGAAGTAGATATTACCTCTTTAGACCATGGACCTTTGACAAGGTCTGGATTTAAGACTTTCTGCCACCTATGCAGGCATTGTACATCAGTTCTATCCTTGAAACACTCCGCTACAAACATATTTGACAACTATAATAAGTCACAATAAACCACCGCATAAGGAGAGTGCACACATTAGGGCTTGTTTAAGATAATGGTTAGCATCCAAAACAATTTTTTTTATAAAGGGATCAACAGTGCTGTCCACTTCCCCCTTTATGACTCGAATGCACAACCTTTTGGGCGTAGGTGAAATGTCTTACCAATTGAACCGCATTTCGTTATCCACAAAAAATTAAATAAAAAATAAACTATTATAAATAGAGATAAACTATCCCCCATGAAACATGTGTTTTTTTTCCATTTTAAATCTGCTCAGTTAAACCTATACAGGTCCAAGTCCAACTGAAGAAACTCAAATAACTTATTACGATTTACGAATTGGAGAACTCTAATGCGCAGTCAAGACAAGTACTGCACGCTACCAAAACATTACCAATTTTTTTCCAATTCTTTCCTTTAAAACGCTGAACAGCATTCCTCAAAATATCATCCTGCAAAAACAAAACCCATGAATATTGAATATCACTTGATCATCTAATATTTTTTATAACCGAAAAAAGTCAAAGAAAACCTCAGTCATAAATTTCTATTTCACATATACATTAAAAAGAGGAAAAAAAACCATTGTATTATTAACCATTTATTTGTCTTAAAAAATCTAGAGAACAACTATATGAGAATATGGCATACAGATGCTAAGTTTCCCAAGTAACAGAATTTTATTGTGCATTTATGAAAGAATAATAATAATGTAGGAAGTAAAATTTCGGCGAAAAAGACATGTAACAAGGCAAAGCAACAATACCAAACTTCAGAAAGATGTAATATGTTCAAGTATTAAAATATTCACCTCCTCAGGTGTCCATTGTCCTTTAGTGGAGCGCCGTGTAGGGCCAGTAGTCCTCCTACAAAAACACCAAGGAAAAGAAATGTTAAAATAAAACACAATATCAAGAGAATACACAAGAGACGTTCATCCTATCCTAACAACAAAGTAACGAAGTTCACGAAGGCTATTCATCCCCGTTGTAATAGCTAAGCAGTACCATCATTGATTGTCCGGATAATAAGCAGCTTGGATACCTAGTGCAGATACGATATGACATGGATATGGGGAACAAGAAAATTTAGAAAGTTATGTGGCCAAGTTAACAAAAATATACATGTATGTATGTATGAATGTATATGCCACAATTTACAAAAAATTATTTGTGATCATAACAAGTAGGCCTAGTCAGATACTTGAAATAAAGCAGCAAGAACAGAGTGAGAAGAACGGCGGAAATGGGGTACATAATGAGCAACAGCTATGCAACTCTGCAGCTTACAACTCTACAACCAGACTAGTTCCACATATGGACAGAAGGATATGAGCTGAAAAGGAGCTTGAGCAATAAAATAAGAACACGGGAATGCAAAAATTGGGAGAACTAAAAAATGAAGCAGGTGCACCAAAGATGCACCAAATACAGCAACAACTCAGAGACATAGGACATGCATACCAGAGCAAAAATTTCCCAAGCAGTGTGCATGATTACAAGCCCTGGCAGGTGAAGTGGGGCTATGAATGAGAGAAAAGTTTTTTTAGGGAGCAAGGGTCATATGATGTAAGGAAACACGGTTAAAATGGTAAAAAAGAAGCAAAAAGCCGCTATCAATGACATGTCGTATCCGGATGACAATCTTGTCTTTTTTTTGGTAAATTAACAATCTTGTCTTTAAATGGTAAAACGTTTAGAAGATATATCTGAAAATTATCGGGGATCGGGGAAATTTTTTAATAATACGAAAAATTGGAAGATATGTGATACATGTCGGACACGGATACTAATTGGGCTATGCTATTTAATAATACGAAAAATTAGAAAATATAGCTTTCTTAATTAATTAGTTTAATGGTCCACCAACAATTTTCTGAATTTAGGAAATAATTAAGAAGACGATTTAGAGCAAGGGCACTTATTTGACAAAGGTCCAAAGTCTAGGAAAATTATGATGAGAGATGAGTTATAATTTTTTGGAAAATAAAGATCCAATCCTAGCCCCTGTTAATAAATCATTTCATTCATAAATAGAAAGCAAACAACAGCTCTCGAGATAAACATGTCAATTGCAGAGGCACCAATATTAAAACCTCACTTTCAATTTTAGACTTAACTGCTAAACAGCTATCTGAGATGAAAACAAGAAATGCATATCAAGAATGTAGTAAAACAAAGATGATTTGAAGAATTACCCATGCAGTGCTCTAATTTTCTGAGCACCATCCGAAGCAACATCAGATGGAGTAGAAATTGTCCTGTCGACTTCCATTCTTGGTTGATCGATAAGTAAAATAGCGTACCCCAATTCTCAGTCCACTACAATTTGCAATTGTTCTCCAAATCATTATAATCCCTCCCCCTTCCTCAACAAATCGCAAGAACAAAATCCTGCAAACAGACACATGAGAGGAAATTGAATTCTGAGTTTAAAACACAAAATCAATCAAAAAAAAAATTTCTCAAATGAACAACAATTTAGTGAACTGATTTTCAAAAATTGCGATTGCGATATATCACTGTGTACTACTTAGATTACAGCTTAACTATCTATCTAAATAGCTCAATTACATAAACCACAAACCTAAATAGCTCAATCACATAAATCACAATCAAGCTTTCAAAATCACAAAAATCCAGCTTAAATTAAAATAAAAAGTTAAAAATTCAAATTAAAGTGTGAAGAACGTTTGCTTATTAAAATTCAAAAGGTGTGTGAAGCTAACATGATTTTGAGATCGGAGATTTAACATGCAAGTGAATCAGATGAGAACGTTAGAAGCTTATTACTCACCAGACTGAGCTTCAGAAATGCGAAGATGAGAGATGACGAATGATGCGATTGAAACGGTGCGCATTTGTAGATCCAAACGGAGAAAGATATCGAACAAAGATCTATGAATAAATAAATGCACAGAAACTACCGTAACCAGAGTTGGGGAGGGTTTAAAGATAGAGAGAGAATATTTTAGTGAGAGAAATATTCAAACGCAAAGGGGGGGAGGGTACTCTTGAACTTCGGAGTAGCAAGTTAGGGAAACGGTACTCTCTTCTTGTAATTTAGTTTCTTTGAATAATGAACGGTGATGATGATGATGATGATGATGATGACACGTGACATTAAACTGTTCACCTTCTACGCATTGACGTTCATTTTTTTCAAAAGTGCAACGGGCAGCAAGTTTTTATTATTTCTTTATTTTCTACGGTAAAGATAAAGAAAAGAGAAGATATATATCTGTCAAATAAAAAAGAGATCTATCCTTTTTCTTTCTTTAAATTTAATCCACCTATATTATTTGCTCACTTTTTCATCTTTTTAACTGTTATGGAAAAATCATATCATCGTATATATAACATTTGAGAATGAATCTAATTTATTTGTGTTTCATGTGTCACTTTTATAGCAATGTGGTAATTAATATCATTTTTTGTAATTAATGCTCTACAGATACTATCATAATAAAGACTAAATAACACGTTTTTCTAATGTAATTAATACCCAATAATCCGAATTGATCAGCCCATTTTTTACATTTTTTTGATCGGGTATTTCGGGTTCCGGGCAGGTCGGATGCTTTTGTCCACCCCTAATAGAGAGTGTATATAGGGATGGCAATGGGGCGGGGCAGGGAGTACTTCCCCGCTCCCCGTCCCCATCCCCGATCCTCGCTTCGGGGAGTTTTCCTCCTCCATCCCCATCCCCACGGACCCCCACGGTTCCCGTGGGGACCCCGAAAATTTATTAAAAGTTAGAAAAATATAAATTAAAATATAATAAAATTGAATAAATATATAAAAGTAAGACTAAAAAACAAAACTTTAACATTTTAATACAAAAAATATAAAAGTTAGTCTTACTTTTATATTTTAATATTCAGAAAGTATAAAAGTTAGAACAATTAAATATTTTAAATTAGAAACACGTATAAAAAGACTAAAAAATTAATACTTATAGTATAATATACATCTATAATAAAAATATTTATGTAATATATTCGGGGGGGAGTCCCCGCGGGGCGGGGGGTATGATCCTCGTCCCCGTCCACACGGGGGAAAATTCCCCGCCTCCGGGGCCCTGAACAGGGCAATCTCCACGGGGATCCCCACTTACGGGTAGAAATTGACACCCCTAAGTGTATATTGCTAACATATTACTACTGAAAAGAAAGTGTGAGTATGTTAGCAAACGCCTTCTTTCATTATTCTTTCTTCACGTATAGTATCTCAGTGGCAATATTATATGACCAGCTGTTAAATTTTGTTGCTGTAAAAATTAGCAAAATATTTTCTTATGAAATTGGAATGTTGTTGCATTGAATGATTGATTTATATGGGTGTTGCTAATATTGCTTCGAAGACAATGAGTCAAAGAGTTATCTTGCTGAAATTCAAGTAACATTCGGAATGGAGCTTTCAAATTTGATAATTCTCTACGGAGGCTGCTGCAATATCTGATATAAAAGTTAGTAAGATGGATGGAAAATGATAGATATCAGAAATGCAAGAGGGGAAGAACCCAAAAACGTGTAGGGTTGATATTGAGATATCTTTGTTACAAGAACTACTCTCCAAGCTTCGAGTATTTTTTGTACTCAGTGTTGATTGGGAGGTAGACGACTCGGTAGTGGATTACCTTGACCAAATATATGACCTGACATTACCATGTTATGATATGCTTATTAATATTGTCATATTCAGAGATAGAGTATGCGATGAAGAACTCTAATCACCACAATATTTTTTTGCTCACTCCAGAGTTCGAACTCGGGAGCCGACGTCCTCATGTCATTGAAATTGCCAAGACAACCAACATTGAGGGACAAATCACCACAATATGATACTGTGCTTAAAAATAACAAATTAATATAAAAGTTTGATAGTTTAAATATTATTTTCAAATCACAAAAAATAGCATCATTTACTTATACATGAGTTTTTCTACCAACTTACAAAATATAAATGATTCGACAACAATTTTCAATAGCATACTTATACCCGTGCATGGCACGGGTCAAATATTCTAGTTTAGGATAAAAGGATGATTCCACATGTCCAAGGCTTTTACTGTTTTATTTATTATAACAACATAATAATAATAATAATAATAATAATAATAATAATAATATTAATAATAACAAATAGAGTAAATGCCCAAATTCGTCCCTGACAATTTTCTCGCGGGACGAATTTGCCCCTGACAATGTTTTCGAGACGCATTGGTCCCTGACAATTCCAAACGAGACACGTTAGTCCCTCCATCCATTTAACCGTTACCAACACAGTAAGTGTTTCCTACGTGGCACGTTAAGTGCCGTTTGTCACGTTAAATGCCACAAATGCGTTTATTTTGGGCCAAATTCGTTCCTGAAATTACAAATTTGAAAAAGGGACAAATTCGTCCCTGACAATTTAAAAATGGGACAAATTCATCCCTAAGTCATCTTCAACCTTAAAACTCTTCCGTTGATCTTCTTCTTCCCTCTCCACCAGGAGCAGAGGCGCGGCGGAGATGACAAATTTTTTTGAGGGCTTTTCGAGAGGATTACGTGAGGATTCTGAATATTAAACTCGTTTTTTGATTAAAGGTCCGTGGTTGTTGAAAAATAAGGAAGAAGGTTGTGGTTTCGAGAGGATTATAGTGTAGCGCTTTACGGTGTAGGCATATTTAATCAAAGTGGAAAACTGGTCAAAAAATCAAAGGGGAAAGGGGCATCCAAAACGAGCACGCGGGACTGGGAACGGGAGGAAGAAAAAATTAATTGGAAGAATCCCAAAAACCAACAAGAGAAACAGATCCAGAAAAATACGCTTTTGTTTTCTGGGTTGTTCTCTACGTTTCTTGTCTCGTCAGTTTCGAAAAGTTTGGATTTTTAGGTGTTTTGATTGTTGTTTATTCTGGGTTTCATATGGTTGCTTGAGGTAAAGCTTTTTGCTATGGAAATGGTGGTTGATTATGGAGATAGTTTGATTCCAAAACATTGTGGTTCAAGAACATTAAGTAGAAGGTTTGTCATTTCTCCATCGAACATTTGTTCCATTGCAACTTTGTCTTTTCTCAACCCCTCTTTTTTGATCTGTATAGATCTGGGCAGTAGCCACAACGTTAAACGTTAAATGGAGAGGGAAGAAGAAGATCAATGGAAGAGTTTTAAGGTTGAAGATGACTCAGGGACGAATTTGTCCCATTTTTAAATTGTCAGGGACTGATTTGTCCCTTTTTTAAATTTGTAATTTCAGGGACGAATTTGGCCCAAAATAAACGCATCTGTGGCATTTAACGTGCCACGTTAAATGGATGGAGGGACTAACGTGTCTCGTTTTGAAATTGTTAGGGACCAATGTGTCTTGAAAATATTGTCAGGGACGAATTTGTCCCGCGAGAAAATTGTCAGGGACGAAATTGGGCCTTTACTCTAACAAATATATACAATCACAAAAAAAAAATAGTTTTTTATGCAAAATACTTTTAGAAATTTCAAGTAAAAAAGATAAATTAACTTTGATGGATTTTGTTCACGTATGAAATTGAGAGTGCCTCAATCAAAATGTAGCATTTTTGATGGCTTGTTATTGATCATATTAATTTCTTTTGAAAAAGAAAAAATTACCGTGAAAGGCACTTGATGTTTAAGTTAAAAATAATATGAAAGATGTTCTACCGTCAAATACGAACCCACCAATTTTTTGTTTTTTATTTTTGAGAGAGAGAGAGAGAGAGAGAATCATGTTGTTTTGTTCTAGAGTGATAATCATACTTGGAAATGAGACTTGTATGGCTGAATGAATTAATAGGACGAAATTGATAGGACGAGGGACAAAAGCGAATAATGCATTTCAACGACTTAGATCACTTTGAATTTCCGTCAAAAGCCGAAGTGCAGTGTTTTTGCATTTTGTACATTTGCGTAAATTCGGGTATCCACCGTACGGACAGTAGTGACTAATCTCTCTGTATGTGCCTCAACTGGCACAAAGTTTTAACGCTACTCCGTACCCAAGTCGGGGATCGAACCCCAACCCTTAATTAAGGGAGATTCAGCTCCAACTGGTGAACCGCACGCTCTGGGTTTGCATGTTGTAAATGTATGACACGTTTGCCTTTGGTCCATTTTTGTACAAATTTCTGTGGTACCAAATATCCTTATTAACTAATAATATAAAAAGTGCAATAAATGAGTGTTAGAAAATAGATTGTTTGCACTTCTCAGATAATTATTGTTCTCTCCTTTTCTTTTTACTTGTCAAATTTTTTGAGAAGAAATTTATTTCTTTTTGTTTGGCATTTTTGTATTTTAAGGCTATTAATTACTTGTTTCGTAATTATATTATTTATTATTTATCATAGAGAAAAATAAATGTAATAGCTAATAAACAATCAAAAAGTATCATTAAAATATTTTTTAAAAAAATGGTATATTTAAAAAAATTAGTGTTTTTTTATTTATGTAAAATAGATTTAAAAGACGATTGAAAAGGAAATAGGGTTTGTAAAAAAACAAGGAAAGGGGAAGCATCTTTTTTTTTTGGTCTAGAGGAAGCATCCTTTTATTCAAATGTTTTTTTTTTGACAATTTTTATTCAAATGTTTGTTGCGCCGATTTTAGATATCTACATTTAATCATCCTTTAATCTTTATGGGCTAATCTAAAGTTCTCATCAACAAAAAAATTTGGGATTTTTTTTTTACCCCCATCATCTCCCAGCTACCCCCACCGACCCTGCGAAAAGACGCAATTGCCCTTAACAAAATTTAAAAATCCCGAACGTATCCTGATTTCATTTTTTTTTTTGGAAATCGGATTTAGGTAAATCCGATTTCCACTAAAAATTTTAAAAAATTTAAATCGGATTTAGGTAAATCCGATTTCCACTAAAAATTTTAAAAAATTTAAATCGGATTTATTTAAGATGGGTAGATCCGCTTTTAAAAATAACAAATCGGATTTACCTTAAGTGGGGGTAAATCCGATTTGTTATTTTTAAAAGCGGATCTACCCCATCATATAAGGTAAATCCGCTTTTAAAAATAACCAAAGCGGATTTACCTTATGTGGGGGTAAATCCGCTTTGTTAACCCAATTAATAAATAAATAAATCAGTTAAAATTTTAAAAACAAATTTCGACCATCTTTTGGTTCTGTTTAGTGTGTAGTTCGTTAACACGTGACGATATTGTACGTCGGGAGAATAATTTAGGCTAAAAAATCAGTTTTCGGGCAACCTACTCAAATTGTAATGAAACCACATTCTTTAAATCCGAAAAATATCAAGGATCAATACTCCTCAAGAAGTGACTTCTTTCAGGACTGGGGACCTCAAAATCCCAAATTCCATCGTTTACTATTTTTTATTAATTTTTTAAATTTTTCATAATCTCCAAAAAATCTGAAAAAATTTGCATAACTTTATTTTGGTTTTATTAGATTTTTAGTGGTGTTTTCATAATTTTTGGATTAGTTTTGGCTGTTTAACGGATTTTTAGTAGTATTTTATAACCTTTTTTAAAAAATTAAATAAAAAACAATTTTTTTAATAACAAAATCGGATTTACCTTAGGTGGGATAAATCCGATTTCCTTTTTTTAGGGAAATCGGATTTACCTTAGGTGGGATAAATCCGATTTTCTCTTTTTTTAGGGAAATCGGATTTATGTACCCACTAGGTAAATCCGATTTCCAAAATAACAAAGCGGATTTACCTCTAGCTAAGGTAAATCCGCTTTGTTATTTTTGAAATCGGATTTACCTATTGGGCACCCCCATATGAGGTAAATCCGACTTTAAAAATAACAAAGCGGATTTACCTCAAATGGAGGTAAATCCGAGCGAATTAAAAATTGGACAGGGGTATTTTCGGGTTTCACTTTTATGTGGGGGTAAATAGGGAGATGATGGGGGTACATAAAAAAAACCCAAAAAATTTACATTTGTTCTTTCCCAATCCGGAAACTAAGCTTATGCTTATGGGATGGGATGATAGTAGCCCACACAGCATATTTCTTTTCCTTTTGTAGCCCAGCAGATTTCAATTCAATTAATGCCACGAGATTTAATCTCTTTAATGCAAATAAAAGCCGAAACACTAACTAAGATTGTCAATAGATCATTTGTTCTATTGAGCATGGGAAGGAATATGGAATTATCCTAGCAATAGTTATACCTACAATTTTACTATAAACCTTTTCCAGATTTTTCTTACAAATGTTGATTTAATTTCAAATGGAACTAACGTAGTTTGTAATAAGCTTTTATTATTGGGTACAATTTATATAAAATCTACTAATTTGTTTGTTTGAGAGTGTAGTGTCATTGCCAAGGTAATCTTCTTTGATACATACTTTTAAGAGGTGCAACACGAGGACTTTCAAGAGGTCACCCATCCCAGTACTACTCTCGCTCAAACACGCTTAACTGCGGAGTTCTGAGATCCGGTGCATTAGTGCTGGTATTGATTGCCAAGGTAATCAATATTGAACTGGTCATTAAACGGGATGAGGCATTGGTTCAAGGTTCGGAGATTTAATCAGAGTCAAACTGGAAATAGTTAAATAGTATATTTTTAATATACTATTACATATATTTTTAAAAAAATTATTGATACTAATATAATAAATTAATGAGGTAATTTAATTAAAAAAAAAATTAAATTAATTTACTATTTTACTTTCTAATATTACTTTTTTTGTCATTTTTAATGTCATTCTATTTCTCTTTCATTTCTTTTAAATCAAACAATACATCAATCTACTTTATCTCTTGGGCTGCTGCCCATTTCAGTCACCAAAAAAAATCTACTTTATCTCTTCTTGAACTCACTTACCTATTTCTCTATTCAAAATATCTCTTTATAACCAAATACGCCAATCCATTAGAGAAGGGGAGGTTCTCCCTCTTCCAAACACCTCAAATGCAAAAGTTAATCTTGAAAAATGTTGTATGGTTTAACAATGTCAAAATATTATAACTAAATCATGTCTGCTTCTAGAGAATAATAACTCTTTCTAGAATGGTAAATGGAGATCGGATAAAAAATAAATTGGTGCATTAACCATTGTCGGGAAAGGTCCCTGAATAATTCGGAATTCGATCAGGAGGTAAGTAGAGTCTCGCTCTAATTTACTTTATCGTCGGGGATGGAACCCAGGTACTATCTGAGTCCGCCTATTTAGAGGGAATGCATTAACCACTTGCATCTTACTTCCAAGCTCGGGCCGACCCGAGCAAATGCAAGGTAAAGTACACTAATCAAGTTCATTTGTTACATTTTGTAACGGAAACATATCAGATTCAACAATTAAATTACTCTTGGCCAAATACCAAAAAAAAAATACCAAAAAATAAATCACTCTTGGCCTGGATGCAGCAACCACTTTGTGATTTCAATCACATTTTTAATCATTTCAAGGAGGTTGGGAAGGTTTGTGTAGATAAGAAGACTAGGAAGGTCAAATTTATCATATGGTTGACTACTTGTTGGAGTATCTGGTTTTCTTGGAACAACTGCATTTTTAGGAATGAGGAAGCTAGAATTTCATCTGTTGTTACACTCATCAAGTGTATTTCATGGAGCTGGTTTATATATAGAGTGGGTAGTTAAACTAGTTTTTCTTTTGCTAATTGGTGGGACAATCCAATATTGTGCCTAAACAATGTATGAACCTTTTTGTTGTTTCAGTTTTGAGCACTTCTAGTGCTCCATCTATGAATCATCGCTTATCAAACAAAATTATTTAAAGTAAATGAAAATTAAGAATAAAAGAAATGAAAAAAAATTAATTTATAAAAATCTAAAGGAAACAACCGGCAGAACCACCACATCAAATCACCGGCCACTTCCACAAGCCGCTGAAGCTGCTCCACCGGACCATCAGTGTAACATCCCCTATTTTACTATTTAATTATATTATCATAATATTAATTATTAGTGATTTATTTAATTGATTGGAATTATATAAATTAAAAATGACTTGTTTGATTTGTTAAGTATGGAATTGTATGTGATTGAGTATCTAATTAGGTTAAGTTAGGGTGATTAGGATTGAGAGGAGTCATATGGAAAAGAAGGAAAAATGGGAGAGGGTGAGTGAGGTGGAAGGGTTACGACGGTGATGGTATCACATTTCTGGCTGGATTCGATGGAGAAGATTTTTAGGACTCTTCAATGCAGCGAAGAAGAGAAGGTTCTCTTTGCCTCCCATATGCTCGAGGAAGATGCTCAAACCTGGTGGACCAATGCTCATGATTTGATGGTGAACCAGGGAACTCCTGTTACCTGGGTTAACTTCAAGGAGATGTTTATTGGTCACTTTTTCCCTCCGGTGATGAAATTAAGCAAGCAAGCCGAGTTTATCAATCTGAGGCAAGGAGAGATGTCGGTGGGTGAGTTCACCGCCAAGTTCGAAAGGTTGTCGCAGTTCTATCAGTTGGCAAAGCATGCTCCGAATGATGAGTGGAAGATGCAGATGTATAGGGCAAGTCTTCGTGCGGATGTAGCCCAAGGTCTTAGCTCTTATGCTATGACTAGTTATGTTGGATTGGTGCAGCAAGCTTATGTTGCAGAGGCAGATCTCAACAGGATGTATGAAGAAAGAAAAGCTTATCGGAAGGAAAAGAAAAAGGCATTGGAATTGCCAACCCCAAGTGAGGAGCCAAAGGGTAACTCCAACAAAGGGAAGCAAGCAGTGGTGTCTGAATTTCCAAGGTCCGTTAAGTGTCCGAAATGCGGAAAGCCTCACGGTGGAGAGTGTCGCCTGGGGTCAACTGTGTGTTATTATTGCAAAGGCGAAGGGCATTACGCTCACGAGTGTCCGGCGAAGAAAAGGAGCAGAGAAGAGAATGCAACTCCCGCTAATGGAAGAATCTATGTGATGGACGCTCAGAAAGGCAAAGCTGGCGACAGTTCGGCGAAAGGTATTTCTTAGTCCAATTTTGAGGACAAAATTTTTAAAAGTTGGGGTGAATGTAACATCCCCTATTTTACTATTTAATTATATTATCATAATATTAATTATTAGTGATTTATTTAATTGATTGGAATTATATAAATTAAAAATGACTTGTTTGATTTGTTAAGTATGGAATTGTATGTGATTGAGTATCTAATTAGGTTAAGTTAGGGTGATTAGGATTGAGAGGAGTCATATGGAATAGAGTTAGTAAGTGAGGGGTAAATTAGTCATTGTACCCTATCCCTTTTAAAACCCACCCCAGCTGAACCATATGCAAAAACACTTCATTTCCTCAATTTCAGAAAATCTGGAAAAAACAGAAGCTAGATAGAGAGTGTAGAGAAAGAGAGGTCACGAAGGAGAGAAGAGGAAGAGGGAGGGCTCAAACTGAATGCATGTCCTGTTTCTCACCACCATCCTTCATCATTTCCCTTCCTCTTCCCATTGATACCACTTTTGCAAGCTGCAACCCATCCATCTCCAATTCACCATTGATGAACCTCAATCTCAAAATGGAAGTGAAGAGTGTTGCATGTGAGGTTTGAGCTTCACACTTTGATCTAGAAACCATAGCAAGCATTAGGGAGATCATTTGATGGCTAGATTCGAAGTGGGGAGAAGCTAGGTTCGACCAGCCCATCCTTGCAACTTTGGAGCGATTCCGGAGAAAGTTCGTGAGTTGGTGTTGTGATCGAGTCCGAGGAGAGTTCGTGGTTCTCGGGAACGGTTGAGTCATTAAAGTATCGGCAAATAGGTGAGTTCTATACTCACTAGGATATTATAATCATGTGTGTCATGTTTCGAGTTTTGGTCTCGCAAGTTATGAAAACCGGTATTGAACCATTTTATGAAAACATGGATGAATCGTTAAATTATGCGTTTGGTTACGTTAAATCGTTGATTGTTGTTATGATTGTTGATTGCTATGTGATGATTGATTGGTTTCCGTGACTGTTTTGATGTATTATTAAGTTTGGATGTGAGTCGGAATGGATACGGGAACGATCGAAACGGACGAGAAAACACGAAAACTGACTTTTCTGAAATACTGGTAGTCACGCACAGATCGTGCGCTCCTGGGCACGGGTCGTGCGTGAGGCTCTGGTACTCACGGTGGATTTCTGAAAACTGAGCACGGATCGTGCGCCAAGGCGCACGGATCGTGTGTCTCTTGCTGGTACCCAATTTTAAACTATGTCCTAAGTCATTCCGATTGGTCCTAAGTCTCTTCTAATCCACTCCTCAAGGTTTCCCAAGGATGGAAACATATTAGTATCATGAAATCAAGTACGATCAAAGTAATTTTATGTTATGTTCATGTCTTTGCTTATGTGATGGCCCGATGTGGTATTTATGAGACTGATTATGACTAAGTTAGGTTATCATAATGTTGAGTATGGGCGATACATTATGATGTGGACTAGGTAATGGATAGTTATGAGTTAAAATAACAACGTTAGTAATTCCGTGTGAGATCACCTAATGACAAGATTATGCTAGTATAAGATTAGGATAAGATTAAGATCATGTTAAGTAGAATCTCATTGTTATGTTCACAGATCATTGTTCACTGCTCATTGTTCAAGGTATATTAAAATATATACATTATGTTAGGGTGACGACCCTATTTTAATTTAGTGTGCTAGGGGAGGGGAAGTCATGAGCCCTATGAACCTAGGCCCCTCGAGGTTTGCCCACTGATGTACGGATTAGTGGATTGGGTTCACCGGGAGCTTATTTTGCCAAGTGACCGGTGACACGCTAAAGATCATTGTTTATGTGTTGCCTCTTGTAACCGACTTGAGGGTTATGAGGACAACGTTTATGTTAGCCACATAGTCAAATATTAAGACTATGAATTATGAATCAAGAATAACGAATCAAGCATAATTGAACCGAGAGAGTTAGTAAGGGGTCTCGATAGAACTCACTGAGACAAGTTGTCTCACCCAATCCATGTTGTTGTTTTTTCAGAATTGCAGGCTAAGTTGAAGATGATGAGGCATGGTCATGGAGACGCCTGAGGAGCAGCCGCTATCTTTATTTCATCATGTCTTGTATTTCAGTTTCCTTTGTGTTTTGTATTCAGTTCCTTAGTATGTACGATTGTATGACTTATGTTATAAAGTTGTAAATCGCTTCCGCAGACTTTCTATTTTGGTACTGAACACTAGTTGAGTGGTGTAAGAACGTTTTATGTATTTTTCATGTTAAGTTATGCAACGCGCTTTATGGCTTTTAGCATCGAGTATTAGTATGTGTTCAGTATTTAAAACAGGAGGTACTCTGATGTATGCCAGTAGTGCATTTCGGTAACTTCTACAAGTTAAAAATTATCGGAGTGTTACAATCAGCCACCACGAGTCTAAAAACATAGTTAACTAAAAGATTTACATAAGAATTTTCACTAAGATTCTATAATCATAATAGAAATCATCCTATTTCAATTTTAATTCACTTTCCAATTTAGTGAAAAGGATTTTTCTGCAAGTAAAAAAGAGTTTAAATATATGTTTTGTTTCTATAAATATGGTCCTTTCCGAACTAGAAATCATTCTATTTCAATTTTAATTCACTTTCCGAATTTCTATTTTCACAGGGACAAAACATAACCTTGTAAATATATTTTGTTTTTAAATCTTATTATTTTGTTTTTTTTACACCTCTTATTATTTTGTTTTAGTTCTTACAAAATATGTTCGTAATAAAATTAGTCCCCCGTAATATGTTAAAGTGTAAACACCTCTCTGATAACATTACATTCTGGACGTGTAACCCTTTCATAAGAGTAGTTTTTCGCGTCTCTAATAACATTTGGCTGACTTGTAAGTTAATTACTACATATACTTTCTTGCGTAAATGAATAACATCAAACATTTTTTTTGGTACATTTTTTTTGGTGGTGGGTAGCACTAAACATTTGAAAAACATTTTTTAGTTATTTCTGTATACATTTTATAAAAAAGTGTATCATAAATTAACTTTTTAAGATACAAAGTTATAATTTGCATACTATAAATAGCTAATTTATTATACATGGTTATAAAAATTGTATGATGTGAATTTGCTATCTTTTTAAGAAATTATAACTACTTAAAAATAAACAAAAGATGTTGCAAAAATAGGACAATAAACTACTCTAATAAATAAAATAATCGTCATCATCATCAGATGAGGCTCCATCAGATACCTCAATCTGATCAATTTCATTAACATGATCATGTTCTTCTTGAACCCTCAAGTGGGTGTTGTCTAGCACATTCTTGTGATAATCAAAGCAACAAACTTCAGTTTTTGATTAGACTGTGACAATGCAGTTTCAGATTCCAGTTGGTAGCAAGTTGACCACCGTCATCTGTCTATAATCAAATAATCAGTATGCTTACATGAAATCTTCCTCCAGTTCTTGCAATGATTTGCTTCCTGATGCAATTTGTTTGTTGGATGTCATATTCTCTGCAACCATCAAACCCTTGTAGCTCTTAACCTCTGCTTGTCTCTCCTTCTCCAATCTTTCCAAATCCTCACGACGTTTCTGCACAGAAAAAGATGCGGTCTAATTCCAGCAATTGTTCAAAAAAAACAATTGAACCAGAACAAGAAAACACTTTGATGTTACACCACGAAGAAGACATTTCATTGTTAGTAGGCAAATTTTGTAGAGGCAGACATCCTATGAACCTGAAGGTTGGATCCTCAAATTCTTAACAAAGTTTACAAACAAAACACCCTAAAGGACAAGATCCATACTGACTCAAAGAACACAAGTAGTGCATGAGACCAAAAAGGTAATTTAGTTTTTAGACAAAAGTGCACTTGAGAGGGTATGGAACATGGCAATTAAAAAGTCAGTGGCATACATAAAAACAACCATTCCCCAATTGGCTTAGAAGTGTGACTGCTGGTCAAGCTCTAGTAACAGAATTTGTATTTTGACGAGTGTAAGGAAGTTTTATACTTGTGAGTTTAAATATGTTAACAACTACATGAGGTGTTAAATTTATTCAATGATATGAAATACAATGTTAAGAAAATTGAATTATACTATTAGAATTTGAGTCTGTTCTGCATAATATAATGAGCTCTGATACTGACAAAGTTGACAGCAATAATTTGGCTATGCATGAAATTGAAAGAGGAAAGAAAACAACACTCACTTTTTCTCTCAGTTGCTGTTTTCTCTCAGCTCTTTCAGCTGCAGTCAGTGCTTCTCTCTCAGCTGCACCATAAGTATACGCATACATATCAAGATCAGATAAGCCAATTCAAATTTGAAAGCATCCGGTACATCAGACACCACAACGACTAAATGGCTAGATATGATAACAAAATAGGTGCACAGCTGCCTCCTCCTATGAAGCACAGACACGGACGCCGGACACCACAACGACTAAATGGCTAGATATGATAACAAAATAGGTGCACAGCTGCCTCCTCCTATGAAGCACAGACACGGACGCCGGACACGACACAGACATGGACACCCAGACACCGATTTTATTTTGGTTTTTTTTGAAAAATACAAGTAATTGAAGTGTCGGTGTCGGTGTCTGTGCTTCAAAGGCCTCCTCATCCAACAAAATTTAAACATAAATGTTCAAAGAATGTGCCTAAAGATAACAAAGCTAACTTTATTAGTTACCTTTCAAATCAGGTTTTCTTTCCACCTTTGTCTTGTTTAGCCTGTTCACAATCTCATTTATCCTCTTCTCCACTCTCACAGTTCGCACCTAAAATGCACAAAAAACCAGATGATAGTCCAAAAAGTGGAAACTCAAGCATTCATCCACCCACCCACTGTGAAAAGGGGCAAAACACAACTGAAAATACTGAGCAAGAAAAGGCAAAAGATCGAAGTGTATAAACCACAGTTCTGATAACTAGATCAATTGAATTGGGAACCAGTCAGCTAGTCAGATGTCTGGTCCGGTTAGCTTGTTTCAGAACTGGTGGACACCGGTCAAAAAAAGGTGTGAGAGTGTGAGACAGATGATCCGTTTGAACTGGTCTCAAAAAGGTGTGAGATGAACCAGTTTGAACCCGGTCTCTTTCAATTTTTTCAAAACTTTTAGCTTTAAATTAAAAAAAATAGCCAAATAAATAGCCAATGTCAAGTTAAAAAAATAAAAATATACATACTAATATACAGATTTTTATTATTTATCCGTTTAATTAATTTTTTGTCACACTAAATATATATATATATATATATATATATATATATATATATACTTATATAGTAACTATTTTAGTTTTGTTTAAAGTTTATTTATATCTTAACTTTATCACTTAGCAAAACAAATAATATTAAAAATTTAGATTTAATTATTGCCGGTTCAATCACGGTTGAACCATTGAGCATGGAATCAATGTCTTCACCAGTTCAATGACCGATCCGATTTTCAAAACATTGGTAAAAATACTCACCATTTTTGGGTTGTAAAAACCAACTTGGCCAACATCCATTGAAGCAGTTTTCTTTAAATTAGACCAGGGAGTGTAAACAACATCAACATTGTTCACTTTATTCCCTGCCAAATAATAATGAAAGAAAAAAGGTAAACACTAAGCACATAGAATTAGGAATTGGAAGAAAATAATGTATAAGTAATAACTACATATATGTATATTAAAACCCTTGACACCTAGCACAAGAATTGAGGCTAGTTCGAATGAGCATCTACCTTATGAGAGCTAAATAAAGTTATAGTTCACTCACGAAAAAGTCTTTTTTATAAGCTTGTAGGTGCTTATAGAGAAGTCAAATGAGAACTTCCAAAAAAGATTGAGATTCAGAAACTAATTTAAACTTATACTCAAAGCTGTTTGTTTCAAAATCTCATAGTTATTGTATCATTCTTTAAATATTTCTTTTTCTGCAAGTGCTTTATCCAAACACTCTTAGTCTTCTGACATCCAGTTTAAGTGTAACTGAAGAAACCTTAATAAGAGCAAGGTGAAGCACTGCATATACACATGCAGGGATACACAAAATTGGCTCTCAAATCATCAATTCAACTAATAAACCAAAGGAAAAAAAAATAAGTCGGGTTTTTTACCTTGAATTGAATTTGCTTTGACAAGCTGAGCACAGTCTTCCAGCAAACCTTCACTCATGTCATCAATAGTCTGACCTTTGTGGAGCCTCACATAGACATGGGCTGAAGACATTTTATCAACATGGAACCTACGGAAGACAAATTTTATCATTAAACAACAACAATCCAACTAAATTAGCAAGTATAAAACTAATCAGAAATCACAATTATAAATTTAAACAATGAGCTTTTGAAATTATGTCAGGAGCCTCTATCATCCAGGAAGAGCAATCCCACGCCGTATTGGAAAAAAGGGAATAGAATAAATAGTTGACCAATAATCTTATATTGCAAGAGTTGGTTGAATCACAATTCTAAAGAAACCTGACTATGACCAACAAAAACGGCACCAGAGTTTCAACGAAAGGCAAAACACAAATAAGAAATAAGAAATGTCAAATAAAATCATAAAGGAGCCAGACAGAGCTCGTATTTCTTTCCGATTTCCGATGCAGAGAATTTCAAGAAACGAAGGATAAATTCGCGAAATAAAATGGAAATTGAAGAGTTTTAGAAATCGATTAGGGTTACCAGATGTCTTCAACAAAGCCGTATTTGATGAGTTCCTCGTTTTCGTACTTGTCAAGCCCCATGAAGATGGTGTAATCACCGGCTTCAGGGCGTGCTTTGAAGTAGAAAACCATTGAGTTGCTTAGCTTTCACGCACGCGAGGAGATGAGAAATGGAGAGCGTTAGGGTTCTGAGTTTGATTCCTGCCGCCCTCTCCAATTTGGGGAATTGCTAATCCGAATCGCTGCATAAAACATAATCCCGGAACGGAACTTTCCCTTTCATCTTTTTCGAATGTTAAACATGCTTTGGGGTCATTTTATAAATACCAAATTATGTTGGGTTCTCAATTTCTAATCAACCCAAAACAAAAAATAGATAAAATTAGGATTTAATTTATATACACAACTAGTATTTTACCCGTAGATATGCACGAGTGATACTGTATTTGTTATAAAATTATAAATACGTTGAAAGTTGCAAAATGTAATAAAAAAAAGGAAAAACCTGATAAAAGACTATCTTTTCAAATTTATTAAAATAGTTGTGTTGAAAAAAGTTAAAAAAAAGTCGGTATCTTCTTATAATATTAATAATGGAGTAAAAATGAAGCAAAATGAAAATGAAATTTAAGGTAAAATATGCACCCCCGTTGGCACTCCCGTTGGCGCTCCTGATGTCGCTCCCGTTGCCACTTGTTTACTCATTTTTTTATATGATTTAATATTAATTTAATCATATTTATTTAATTATATAAAAGTTCTTTTCTAATTTTTGGTAGTGGTTAAATTTTCTTACAATTGTTAGTGGTTAAATTGATTGATTTCATTTTTTATCAACAAAATAGATTGATTTTAATAGTTTTAATAGAGAGATTATAGTAAATAGTAAATTTTAGATTATTTTTTTTGACAAAAGAGATTATTTAATTATTGAGTATAATACTAATTTAATAATTTTTTTTAGAAAAAAAAATAATTTTGAAACTTTTGTTAGAGGTATGGTTTTTTTTGACAATTGGTGGTGGTTAAAAATATATTTTTTTAGTAATAAAAACAGACCAAAAAGTTAATTTTTTTGGAAAAAAACTGGGAAAAAAATTTCATTATCGTTGCCTCTTCTATTGCCGAGCTCATTGTCAGTCTCTCGTTGTCTCCTCGCTACCGATCTCATTGCCGCTCACGTTGCCACTTGTTTATATTGTTTATTTGGAGTTTTCGATGGTGATTAAATTTTTGTCGATAATTGATAATTGTTAGTGGTTGGAAGGGGAGAGAAGGAAATTAAAAAATGAGAGTTTAAAGAAAGTGAAGTGAGAGAGAGAAGAGTAAGGAAAATAATAGAAAAATGAGAGAGAAAAGAGAAAAAGTAAAAGTAAAAGTAAAAAGGAGAGAGAAAATATAAAAGTAAAAAGAAGAGAGGTTAGAAGAGAGAGAAAAAGTAAAAGTTGTACTTTTTGTCTTTTTATGTGTCTTTTACAATTTTAACCCTAAAATGGGACACGTGGCAAAATTAGTGAATGTCTAAAAATGAGATTTTGCTAACACATCTTTTTATTATAGTAGAGTAGAGTAGATAGGTGTATAAGTGTTTTACGGGGGGTGGAGCGATAGAGCCAAATGTCGCCAGTTAGCTTCATAAATTAGAAAATGTCAGTTTGATTTTATTTGTCTACAAGAAACAAAGAGGGAGGTTATTGATGAAAAACAATTAAGCATGTTGTGGGGTAATTAGGCGTTTGGTAGTGTGGTAAAACCATCTTTGGGTCTATCGGGTGGTATCTTATCCTCTTGGTTGGTTGGTTCTTGGCCTGTTAGTTTTACTTTTACCAGTATTCTTTTTGTGGGAGTTGTTGTAAATTTTCAGGATTTTATTCTTTATGTGGTGAATATTTATGCTTCTTGCTCGTTGCCTGTGAAACGTAGAGGGTGGGAGGAATTGAAAGACCTCAAGCAGAATTATGTGTTGGGGGAGTGGTGTTTGGTGGGTGGTTTTAATTCAGTTACTAGTGTGGAAGAACGCAAACGGAGGAGTGTTGGGCAATTTCACAGTGGACATGGATGTTGTTGATGTGTCGGCGACTGGTAAAAAAAATTCTTCGTTTTGTTCTGATGGTATATCCATGAGTAGACTTGACAGGTTCCTTCTGATTGAGGGGTTAACTGCTCGGTGGAATATCTCGGGTCAATGAATAGGGGATAGGGATATATTCGATCATTGTCTCATCTGGTTACTTCGTAAATAATTTGATCTTTAAAGGGAAATTCCTGGTGGTAGACTCCATTGTATTTTATATTAAATGTTTATCGTGGAGTTGGTTTATCTATGTGGTGGGTAGACTTTCTTGTTATTCTGTTTCATCCTGGTGGCTTAATGCCTCTTTGTGTTTAAAAAATTTTGTATTTGGTTTTTCGAGCACACCTAGTGCTTGTTTTCAATGAATCATTGCTTATTAAAAAAGTGTTTTACAATATCTACTAATTATATAAGTTGACACATCATTAAAAATAAATTAGTCAATTGGTAACCACCAATTAATTAATTGGTAATCAACCATTTCAAAATATAAATGAAATCTGCTCGGTGTGTATTAATGGGTTGAAATACAATATTAAAGTGGTTGAAGATTGGTTTGGACCGATGCAATGAAAGATAGCTTCGAAAGGCGGTGAGGCGGAGGTCGCAACAGAGTATTTCCAATGAAGAGGAGGAGGATTGGTCGGAAAACTTGCCGGAATCCCCACGGGGGAAGGAGGAAGAGAAGGACGACTTTGACAATAATTGTGGTGCTAATGAGAATTTTATCATTGATCCAAAGTTGAAATTAGCTGTTATAGATCAGGTAATGGAAGATTTGAAAAATAATGATGAAGGGAGAGTACCAGGGCACATTAATATCGCAAATGATGCCAATGATGGTAATTGCAATTCTGAACATTCCCATGTTAGTACAAGGAGATAGTACAAGGAGAGGTACAGTTGGCGTATATGAGAAGGAAGTAAGTTTTGGACTGAATGAAAATTTAAATCAAAGCGGGCCTGCTGAGAATGACAAAACGTTCGCTCGTTTTCAAAATCATTGTGGGCCTATTGTAGATGTATCTCCTGCGTTTTGTGATCAAGCCCACAATATCATCGGTCTTTCAAACCATTCGGTGTAGGTGGGCAATGTGAACCTTGTGCTTCTTTCAATCCAAAACCCGATCCATCAATCTCAGAATCGAACTCCAACTCACAATCAAACACTAAGGATAGCGTAAAGAATGAAGTTATCGCATAAGGGTTTTTTGAACACTCCTGTTCGCGCAAGCAAGAAGAATATGGTTCAACATGATTTGATTTCGATTTCGTCTTGGCCAGAAGGTAATCAGGTTTCGAAGGGTAATGTGCAACATAGTCATCAGTCAGGTTCATCTTCTGCGTTTTCGGGGGGTGCAGTGTTGTGTTGTGATTCTATGAGTACAGGTGATTTTGTTTGCGGTAATAATCGGTTTTGGGCATTGCAAAATAAAGCAGCCGCTGCTAAGGTATGGGAACAAGCGAAACTCATAGGAGTGACAAGTTCCTTGAGGGATGAAAAGTATGTGAACCGAATTTCAGAAGCCGAACGTAGAGATTTGGAGGCTAATTTGAGAAGGAAGGATAAATCGGTGGTGAAATGAATATCTTACCTTTAAATATCAGAGGGTTCGGAGACAGTTCTAAAAGAAGAAGATTGTCTCAGATTATACGTTTAGGTAATTTTGATGTAGTTTGCATTCAAGAAACTAAGAGGGAGGTGTTGCATGATTATGTAGTTGAAAAATTATGGGGCAACATAATGATAGATTGGGTAGCAATTCCATCAATAGGACAATCTGGAGGTTTATTAATGATGTGGAAGAAAGATTTGTGGGATGTTAAACAAAGAATTTATGGTGAGCGGTTTGTGGCTGTGTGTGTGGAATGGAGATCTTTGCTTTTGTTTTGTGTGTATATATGCACCTTGTCATACACGTGATAGAAAGTTATTATGGGAAGAGCTTTGTAATCTCAAATGTAGTAGTGTGCAAGGGGAATGGTGTTTGGTTGGGGATTTTAATGCGGTAACTAAACAAGAGGAGCGTAAGGGTGTGTCGGCACACTTGAGAAAGAAAGATATGTCTGATTTTAATGTTTTCATCAATGATATGGAATTACTTGATCCTCCTTTGTTAGATAAGAAATTTACTTGGTTTTGTCCTGAGGGCATTTCGGCTAGTAGATTGGACAGATTCATAATTTCTAAAGGACTTATTGATGTCTGGCAAGTAAAGGGGAAAAGAGTTGGTAAACGGGATATCTCTGATCATCGCCCAATTTGGTTGTTGTGCTCTGACCGGAATTGGGGTCCAAAACCATTTCGATTTAATAATTGTTGGTTGCAACATGAAAGGTTTAAATCTTTTGTCGTGGATGTCTGGAATAATTTGCAGGTGGACGGGAAGAAGGCGTTTATCATTAAGGAGAGGTTGAAATTGATGAAAGACAAATTGAAGGTCTGGAATAAAGATGTCTTTGGTTGGTTAGATTTGAAAATATTGTGGGAGAGTTGAATGATTTGGATGTGACGCTGACAGAGGGATTGGACCTGACTGCAGTTGATGCTAGAAATGAAGCATCGGCTTCATTTTGGCAAAATCTAAAGTTTAAAGAGAGCTTGCTTAAACAGAAATCTAGAGTTAGATGGATTCAAGAAGGGGGTGCTAATTCGAGGTATTTCATGCGTGTATGAAATATAGGAGGCGTAGAAATCAGCTGTGCTTGTTGGAGGTAGATGGGAGATGTTATGAAGAAGTACCTGATGTCAAAAGGGAGGTCCGAAATTTCTTTATGAATAACTTTGAGGATAATGTGAATAACCGACCTGTGTTAGATAGATTAGTTTTCCCCAAAATGAGTGATGCTGATAACCAGTTTTTGATTAGTCCTATTTCAGAGGAAGAGGTGAAGGAGGAGATTTGGGGTTGTGATGGTGATAAGAGTCTGGGCCCCGGCGGCTTTAATTTCAGCTTTATTAAAGAATGCTGGGAGGTGGCGAAAGAGAATATTGTGGCTTTCATTCGTGAATTTCAATTTTGCCCGGTTTTGCCAAAAGGTATAACAATGTCGTTTCATACTTTGATTCCTAAGAATGACAATCCATAGGGGTTGAAAGAATATAGACCTATATGTTTGATCGAGTGCATATACAAGATTTTATCCAAAGTTCTAGCAGCTAGATTGAAGAAAGTTATTGGTAATTTGATTTCTCCTTGTCAAACCGCATTTTTTCCTGGGAGGCAAATTGTAGATGGGGTTTTGGTGATGAATGAGGTTGTAGATTTGACCAAAAGAAGAAAAGATGAATGCTTACTTTTCAAGGTTGATTTTGAGAAGGCATATGATTCTGTGTCTTGGAGTTTCTTGTTTTATATGTTGGAAAGGATGGGTTTCGAAGCAAGATGGAGTTTCTTTAAGGTGTCTTCAAATAAGTATTACTCTCTTTTACAATTTGCGAATGATACTATTCTGGTGGGTAAGGGTACTTGGAGCAACCTTTGGTGTCTTAAATCTATCTTTCGTGGATTTGAGTTGGTATCGGGGCTGAAAGTCAACTTTCATAAAAGTAACTTGTTTAGTATCAATCTGCGGGAGGATTTTCTTGAATCGACTTCCTCGTTTTTATCTTGTAGTATCTCTTCCATTCCATTCAAGTTCTTGGGCATTCCCGTTGGTGCTAATCCCAAACGTAGTAATACATGTGATAACCATCTTTTATGATGGTTATTACTTGCCTTTTTAGCTTGAATTTAAGTGATTTAATAAACTCGTTGTGTTAATTAGTGTGTAAATAAGTGTTTTGGTTAGAAATATTGGTGCATGAATGATTTGGTTTTAATTGGGCATTTTGATGCCCTTTGTGCATTTAAATGTGTCTTGTGTAAGTGCTGCAGCAACAGGTGCGTGCACAATAGTGGAAATGCGGAAGATGAGAAAGAAAGCTCAAGGGGAGTGCGGAAAACACGGAAATCAAGGCAAGGACAGGTGTCAGAGCTGTATGGCACAGAAAGATATGACCTAATGTGGGTTTCCCACAATTGCCCTTTAACCTAGGATGCATTTTCCCAAAAAGGACATCATTTTAGGGTTGTGTGCAAGGAGACACTATATAAGGACGTTTCCCTTTCTTCATTAGTATGCTTCGCCGTCAGGGGAAGTTTAGAGATAGCTCCTCTTGCGTGCAAAAGCTCACCCTTCACTACCAAACACTTCCATTGCCGAGACTTTTGCTGCAGCATCACTGGAGTTACATTTTTCTCGGTGGATTCTACTTGGACGAGCTGGATCAGTCCTCCATTGTCATCCTTGGAGCTCTCCTACTGTTCTCTCTTCGTAGTATCATTTCTTACCTTGAAATTTGTAATATGACTTCTACTATTTTGTTTAAGTTATTTTCCATGATTTGCAAGCTCAATATGAGCTAAATACTCATAGTTGAGATGCTGGATCTGATGTAGCTAAATTACTATGTGATTAATGAAGTATGTTCAATGTTATGCATTTTATCTTGTGTGTGAAAATATTTCCATTTTAGAGTAGGAATGGTCCGCCTATTCTAAATAGCATTTATAAATTCAGAGATGGTTTGTAAATTTATCTCACAAGGTAATATGGGTAGTGAACATTAACGAGAGATCTTGATGTTCCTTGCTTAACCCTAGAGATAGGAGGGCATAACCCATAAGGTGAACACTGCCGGTGCTCAAGCAGCCTAGGAGGTACTTCTTTAGGGTTTAGAGATAAACTCTTGCAAGGAAACCTAGTGTGAAGTATTCGAGAGAATAACGTCTTATTGCTGCAGCACCTAACGCTACAGCATTGAACGTACCCTTAATCACATTTTAATGAAGCTACTGAAGTGAATGCATCTTGACTTGTTCTCATCACTGATTTCCATTACCCTTTACTTTTTACTACTGTTTATGTTGCCCAAAACTTGTGTGTCATTTACTTTCCTCACTAAATTGTTAATCAAATTAAACTCTCGTTATTTAGCATAATTCCTCGTGGGAACGATCTCACTTACTCTATATTACTTGTTGACAGTGTATACTTGCACTATCTACGTTTTCACGCAACAAGTTTTTGGCGTCGTTGCCGGGGAATTTAGTTAAATTGATTGTTTAATTAGTTAGCAACTTAGTGCCTTTTTGTTACTAATTCTGTTTGTGTGATTTCTGTTGCTACAACATTAGATTGCTGCAACATCTGTTGCTGCAGCATATGCACAGGCATAGACGTACCACACCAGAATTCCAGTTGCACCCAGAGATAGAAAGATATTTTAGAAGCTTGAGAAGAGTTCACAGTACTCTAGGACTTATTGAATTAGGGCGAGCTGCTGCTATGGCTAGTCCTCCACCTACTGTTGATGGTGATCATACTCCACCACCTTCACCACCTCCCACAATACAAGGTGATGGTGATGGTGATGGAGGGTACAGAAGACAGGTTATTGATATGAATGTCATAGGAATGGCAAATGACAGGGACAGACCCATGAGGGATTATGCAGTTTTTGACCCTCAAACTATGCAAACAGGCATAGTGAGGCCAGAAATTGCTACAACCCATTTTGAGTTCAAACCTATGATGTTCCAAATGCTTCAAACAATTGAGCAGTTTGGTGGTGGTCCCCTTGACGACCCACATCTGCATTTGAAACAATTTGTTGAGGTTTGCAGTAATTTCATTCTCCCTGGTGTTACAGATGATGCTTTCAAACTGAAATTGTTTCCTTATTCCTTGAAGGATAGAGCAAAGGCCTGGCTTAACTCACTAGAGCCTAACTCTATCACTACATGGAATGAGATGGCAAAAAAATTTATGACAAAATATTTTCCTCCAATAAAGAATGCAAGGATGAGAAATGAAATTACCTCTTTCAAGCAAACTGAATTTGAAACTTTGTTTGAAGCATGGGAAATATACAAAGAACTGTTGAGGAAGTGCCCACACCATGGTATTCCTGTCATCATCCAAATGGAGACCTTCTACAATGGATTGGAGCCCCAAACAAGGCTCATGCTTGATGCTTCATCTGGAGGAGTTCTACTCAAAGGATCTTACAATGATGCATATAATCTTATTGAGGATATTGCTGCAAATAGCTATCAATGGCCTACTGCTAGGTTAAGTGCTCAAAGAAGGTGTCTGGTGTACATGAAGTGAGTGAGGTCACTTCCTTGTCTGCTCAAATGGCTTCACTAACTAATATGATCAAAAACATGAGTTCACCTAGTGCTACAGCAACACATGTTGCAGCAACTGAAGCAACTGTAGCAGCAATTGAACCAGCTCCATGCGGTTCCTCTCCAAGTTGTGTTTATTGTGGAGGAAGTCATCTTTATGAGGAGTGTCCTGCAAATCCTATCTCAGTCAACTATGTTGGGTACAACAAGGGTAATAATCCATATTCAAATACCTACAATCCTGGGTGGCGAGATCATCCAAATTTCAGATGGAGCAACAATGCTACAGCAGCACCTGCTGCAGCAACTACTCCAGCATCTGTTGTGCCACCAGGATTCCCTGCTCAAGCAAAGCAATCTGCTTCTGCATCTGATAACTCAATGGAGGCTATGTTGAAAGCTTTCATGAATGAAACAAAGACTCAATATCAGATTCAAGGGGCTGCAATCAAGAACTTGGAGAACCAAATTGGTCAGATAGCTACTGCTCTAACCCAAAGACAGAGTGGATCTTTGCCATCCACCACTGAAGCTTCATCTTCTAAAGGGAAGGAGACATGCAAGGCTATATCTCTGAGGAGTGGGAAGGATTTGAATGGGCCATCACTTACTACAGGTGGTGGTGACAAAAGAAAAGAAAATGATTCTGAAAAAAATGAAAAAAAGAGTAAAACAGATGCGACAGCAGCTGATGCCGCAGCATCTGGTGCAACACCTGTGCCACCACCTAAGTTTGTTCAAGAGTACCCTGTGGAAGCACTTCAACAAATTCCCAATTATGCAAAGTTCATGAAGGAAGTGCTCACCAAGAGGAGGAGACTGGGATAGTTTGAGACAGTAGCAATGACAGAAGAGTGTAGCATGATCATGCAGAGCAAGCTCCCAAGAAAATTGGAGGACCCTGGCCGTTTCACCAGTTCTATTGGTGGATCCTATTCTGGTCGTGCACTGTGTGATTTGGGGGCAAGCATCAATTTGATGCCCAAATCCATATTTACACAGCTTGGTATTGGAATTGCTAGGCCTACCACTGTCACTCTTCAACTTGCAGATAGATCTATTGCCTATCCTGAGGGAATCATTGAAGATGTTCTAATAAAGGTTGATAAATTTGTATTTCCTGCTGACTTTGTGATTTTAGATTTTGATGAAGATAAGGAGGTGCCTATAATTCTTGGAAGACCTTTCTTGGCTAATGGGAAGACTCTAATTGATGTGCAAAAAGGGGAATTGACTATGAGAGTTAATGACCAAGAGATCAAGTTCAATGTGATGAATGCCCTCAAGTTTCCTGATAAAGGAACCGAGGAATGTTCATTTGTTGTATCTCTTGACTCTGTAGTTCAAAAGCACTTCCATAAGCAAAGTGACCATTTGGTTAAAGCTCTTGATGAATCCGAAAAAGAAGACCTTGTGGAAGTAAGTATGTTACATGATGATGTTGTTGTCAAAGAAACTCATGGGAGTGTTGAACCCCAGCAACTAGAACCCACCCAGCTCCCACATCAGCCAGAACCACCACCTCAGCCAGAACCATAAGATGAAGAGAATCAGATTCTGAGATTTAATGCAACAGCATCTGCTGAGCAAGTGAATGTTGCAGCACCTATTGCTGCAGCATCTGAGAAAATTCAAAGAGAGCTGATTGGGTCCACATGCAAAATTGATGGTAAGAGGGTGAAACAGTACTGTGGAGCACATGTGGTGAGGGACAAAGTCACCACAGAATTACAAAGCCTCTAGCATTAGAGGCTAGTCTGGCTGAGGACTCTTAAACCAAGCGCTACTGGGAGGCAGTCCAGGGTTTTTAATCTAATAAACCAGTGTTGTTGTTTGTTCTTGTGTTTGTTTTGCAGGAAAATAGTTCTGGCAATTGGAAGTTCGAGGGTGTGACTGCAGGTGATGCTGCAGCAATGCTTCTACTGCTGCAGCAACTGTTGTTGCTGATTCTGGTTCTGATGATGTGTTTTCACCCTCAAAGTAGATAAGGGCAAAGCATGCACCTAAGAGGAGGAGGCTAGTCAAAGTGTCTGAAGCAGCCGAGCTCGATGTGGAAGGAGTTACTATGCAAGAAGATCAAGAAGCAAATGCTACTATTGATGTTGCCATGAAAGGTTTAGCAAATGAGGCTGCAACAGCTGAATTTGCCAAGATGAAAGAAAAGGCCGAAGCTGAGAAGAAAGCCAAGGAAGCTTTGGCAGTTGTGCGTGCTCAGAAGAAGGCACATGTTTCTGATACTGGTCTTGTTGTTGCAGATACAGGACCAGTGCTGCAGCAATCTAATACTGCAGCAACAGAAACCTCAAATGTCCCAAGGTCCTCCAAGGCTCCATCCCCAAGGGTCTACCAGAAAAAGCAGAGCAAGGGCAGTGCAACGCGAACAAGCCCAAGAAACAAACCAGGAATCCCTGCACCCTAATCTATTTATGCTTTATGTTTTTAGTTTTCATTTCTGTCTCTGTTTTTAGTTGCGTGTTTCTGTTTCTAGTGTTTGAATAAACCTGTTGAGTGCTTTGTCTGTAATAGCACTCAACAGTTGTGGTTAGTCTTGTTGTTTAGTTGTGCCTGTTTTGTTTTATTTGCTGTCCTTTAGCTCTCTCCCTTTAGTTTAATTGCAGTGAGGACACTGCACAGTTCTAAGTGTGGGGGGGGGGGGAGCTATACACTTGGCTTGTACTCTGTTAGTGCAAATAAAAATTAGTGAATTTTAAAATTTTAGAAGTAGAGTTGAGCAAAAACTTAGTGATGAAATGGTGAGAAATGAGTGAATAAATACCCCTGTTTAGTGAGTGAACTAGTTTACTTCTGCTCCTACACTTGAACTTGAACTTAGGTAGGAACTTAGTGAATTAAAGATGATCTGAAACTAGGCTAGTGTTGGTAGACCTAGGGAATTGCTAAATTTCTACTAAAAACTTAGGGCAGCATAAGAAACTAAGTTTGGGGGTTCTCTGAGATATATTAAGGCAAAGCATGAAGGAATGCAGTGCTGCAGCAACCCTTGCTGCAGCAATGCTGAGTTATGTGCACATAGTTTTAGGACATGTAAATTTGAATCTGAATGAGGATGCAAAGCATCAAAATCTGTAAATATGTAATGTGCTGCAATTGCCTATTGTGCAAAATAAAATAAAATAAAAAATGCAAAAATGCTATTCAGAAGAGAAATGGAAATAAATGCATTGCAGTACAAAATCAAGTCAAAAGTCTGAACAAAGTACAATTCTGAGTCTGTAATGCTGCAGCAACTCTTGCTGCAGCAATGTTAATGTTAGGATTGAATAAGTGCGCTGCCTTAAAAGTTCTGGATTGCTGCATCAAAGCCCTTAATCAAGCTCAACCCTCCTTTCTGAGCATGAATTGTTAGTCTGTCCTTCTTTTTGAAAATTTTTTTAGCTTTCCCAAAAGAAAACCTCTCTATGTCTTAGCTAAGTGAAATCTTGAACCTTGCTCTGTTCTGAACTAAGTTAAGTGTCACACACACACACACTTTTGAGCAGGAATAGGCTAGGGAACTCATTACTTAGAAGGTATTCAATGGAGTGATAATCTGAAAGTTGAGGCTCAGCTCGATTCTTCTTTGCAAATATTTGGATTAATTCACTGATTGGGATTGTTTGTTAGCAGTAATGCTTGCCTGTGTCAAGTGTCATTGCTTGAGGACAAGCAACGGTTCAAGTTTGGGGGTGTGATAACCATCTTTTATGATGGTTATTACTTGCCTTTTTAGCTTGAATTTAAGTGATTTAATAAACTCGTTGTGTTAATTAGTGTGTAAATAAGTGTTTTGGTTAGAAATATTGGTGCAGGAATGATTTGGTTTTAATTGGGCATTTTGATGCCCTTTGTGCATTTAATTGTGTCTTGTGTAAGTGTTGCAGCAACAGGTGCGTGCACAATAGTGGAAATGCGGAAGATGAGAGAGAAAGCTCAAAGGGAGTGCGGAAAACACGGAAATCAAGGCAAGGACAGGTGTCAGAGCTGTATGGCACAGAAAGATATGACCTAATGTGGGTTTCCCACAATTGCCCTTTAACCTAGGACGCATTTTCCCAAAAAGGACATCATTTTAGGGTTGTGTGCAAGGAGACACTATATAAGGACGTTTCCCTTTCTTCATTAGTATGCTCCGCCGTCAGGGGAAGTTTAGAGATAGCTCCTCTTGCGTGCAAAAGCTCACCCTTCACTACCAAACACTTCCATTGCCGAGACTCTTGCTGCAGCATCACTGGAGTTACATTTTTCTCGGTGGATTCTACTTGGACGAGCTGGATCAGTCCTCCATTGTCATCCTTGGAGCTCTCCTACTGTTCTCTCTTCGTAGTATCATTTCTTACCTTGAAATTTGTAATATGACTTCTACTATTTTGTTTAAGTTATTTTCCATGATTTGCAAGCTCAATATGAGCTAAATACTCATAGTTGAGATGCTGGATCTGATGTAGCTAAATTACTATGTGATTAATGAAGTATGTTCAATGTTATGCATTTTATCTTGTGTGTGAAAATATTTCCATTTTAGAGTAGGAATGGTCCGCCTATTCTAAATAACATTTATAAATTCAGAGATGGTTTGTAAATTTATCTCACAAGGTAATATGGGTAGTGAACATTAACGAGAGATCTTGATGTTCCTTGCTTAACCCTAGAGATAGGAGGGCATAACCCATAAGGTGAACACTGTCGGTGCTCAAGCAGCCTAGGAGGTACTTCTTTAGGGTTTAGAGATAAACTCTTGCAAGGAAACCTAGTGTGAAGTATTCGAGAGAATAACGTCTTATTGCTGCAGCACCTAACGCTGCAGCATTGAACGTACCCTTAATCACATTTTAATGAAGCTACTGAAGTGAATGCATCTTGACTTGTTCTCATCACTGATTTCCATTACCCTTTACTTTTTACTACTGTTTATGTTGCCCAAAACTTGTGTGTCATTTACTTTCCTCACTAAATTGTTAATCAAATTAAACTCTCGTTATTTAGCATAATTCCTCGTGGGAACGATCTCACTTACTCTATATTACTTGTTGACAGTGTATACTTGCACAATCTACGTTTTCACGCAACAACATGGCATCTGGTGGTGGAGTTGGTTAGGAAGAGATTAGCTTTGTGGAAGGGTCGTCACCTATTTATCCAAGGTAGAGTTACTCTGGTTAACTCTGTTTTGAACAATATTCCTTTGTATTTTTTATCTTTCTATAAGGCACCGAAATTGGTGCTTTATGAACCGATAAAAATACAACAGAATTTTTTGTGGGGCGGTCATAGTGATGGAAGGAAGATAGGTTGGGTTGCTTGGGAGACTGTTTGTAAATCAAAGAAAGAGGGAGGACTGGGTATCAAAAATATTGAAGCTTTTAATATTTCTTTGCTTTCTAAGTGGAAATGGAGATGTCTTGTTGATGAAAATGCTATTTGGAGACCTATTATTGAGCATCGCTATGGTGATATAAGAGCAAAGCATATCGGTAGGCTGAGAAGAGTGTCGGGTAAATCAGATTCTCTTTGGTAGAGGGATTTAATCACTCTGGGAGATGATTTAATTTTGGAGCAGAATTTCTTTATGACTTCAATTAATTGTGTAGTAGGGAATGGGAGAAATATTAGCTTTTGGAATCAAAAATGGTTGGGAGTCGATCCGTTGGCTGTGGTGTTTCCAAATTTATATTTAATCTCAGTTAATCAGGATGCAGCTATCGGAGATATGTGTGAGTGGGCGGATGGCCGTTGGTGTTGGATCATACATTGGGTCCGAGCGCTTGATGGTGTTGAAGCGGCTGATGCAACTATTCTTGAGCAGATTTTGCATGGAGTTGATTTATGCTGGGGAGACAAGGATGGGTGGAGATGGATAGGTAATAATGGGAACTCTTTCTCAGTAAAATCTTGTTATATGCTTTTGTTGTCTAATTTGCAGGATACCAATCTAGAAGAGGATTTGAGGGTTAGTTTGAATGGATTATGGAACTCACACTTTCCTTCCAAAGTGTGCATTTTTGGTTGGCGCCTTTTGATTGGGAGGCTCCCGACTAGAGATAATCTATCGCATAGAGGAGTGTCTCTACAAGACATATCGTGTCCATTGTGCAGTGAAAATATTGAAAGGGAGTATATAGGTGGATTGGATTGCAACCGGATATGGAGTTAAGTGGATTAGAACATTTTATGTGGTTTGGTAGTCTTGTATCAGGAAAATCTTGCAGGAAGTTCAAATCCTTGATTTGGTTAGCAACAGTTTGGGTGGTTTGGTTGGAAAGGAATCGCCTTGTCTTTCAAGAGATTAGTTCCAATCATGTTTCTGTATCTAATAATATCAAACATACTGCGTGGAGTTGGTTTGCTGGTCGTTTAGGAAGGAATTGTAATATGACGGTAGCCCAATGGTGGACTAATCCTTTAGGGTGCATAAATAATTTATAGTTGATGGGTTTGCTTGTTGATGTTTCATTGGATTACAGAGATGTTTATTTTTGTTTTTGAACTAGAGCATTGTCGATGATGGATGATTTCTAGTTTGCTGTCATGTTGTTGTTTGTTTCTTTTGATGTTGCAGTTTTTTTCTGAGGTTGCTGTTGTTGCTGTATTGCTGTTGCTATTTTGTTGCTGCTGTTGGTGCTGTTTGCTGCTGTTGCAGGTGCTGGTTGGTGTTTGCTGTTGTTCGCTGCTTGCTGTTTTGTTGCAGTTGCTGTTTGTTGTGGATGTTGGCAGCTGGGACAGTTTGTTGTTTAGGTGATGTTGCACCGCTGCTGATGTTTGTTGTCGCGAGTTTGCTTTTGGAACCTCGTTGTGAGCTGAATTGTTTGTCGCTGTGGGCTGATATTTTTTATGAAGATCGCTGACTGCTGCATTTACTTGGTAGATGAAGAATGTTGTTTCGTTGATTAGTTTGTCGTTGTCTTTTTTGTATTACGATACCCGTGTAATTGGCTTTGTCGCCTTGTTCTCCTTGGGGTACTCTTTTTCCTCATTGGATTTTTTTCCATGGGGTTTTGGCTCAATGAGGTTTTAAGGAGGCCCCAATTCAATTGTAGGGATTGGAGTACCCCATATACTCCCGTCAAAACAATATCTTATTTATAAAAAAAAAAACCCATTTCAAAATATAATACTTTATTTATTTATTTATTTATTTATTAGTCTTTATAAGTGAATAATTGAATCATGACCATCTCACCAATTTCATCCGACATAAAGCCTGACTTTTTATTGAAGAAACTAGTATTGTCTACTGTCTAGATGTAATAGAAGCTAGGATACGGGCCTCTGATAGCAACTTGATCTATTTCAACCATCAATGTCAATCAAATCATTTTTTAATCTGTAACCTACGTAAGTATATACTCCCTCCGTCCCATATTATATGCACTTGGGTCATTTCAAAAAATTAAGAAAAGTAGTTAATTTTGTATGGAAAAGAGAAATTATGAGTTAGTTTACCAAATTAACTGTTATTAACGATATTGGAAAGATAAATTAGTAGAATTATAAAAAGAGATATTATTAAATAATGAATGGTACGATAAGAAAAGAAACATTAATGGTATTCTAAAAAGTCATGTATTATGGGACAAATATTTTTAGCTAGAAAGTCGTATAATATGAGACGGGAGGAGGATAAAACATATGGGGATTCTATGAATCTTTGAGTTTGACAGCTTGTGGCGGCTTCTTCATATGGAAACGGATCCACTGACGTTAACGCGGGAACGTGAGGGTGCAGTTCCACATTATCCCAACGTTGGGATACAGTATGGCGGGAAATTTATTATAAAATAATTCCACTTAATGATGACAATACTGCTACAGTGGGACCCATTCCACTTAATTCCACTGGTTTCACATTATCCCAACGTTGGGATACAGTAGGAAGGAAACTGCACCCTCACGTTCCCGCGTTAACGTCAGTGGATCCGTTCCCTTCTTCATATATGGTTTTAGAGCTTCGTTGGGTTATTCTTCTCTTGATATTGGTATTGCTCAATCTTTAATTGCTGTGTTGCATAGTTAGTTTTGGTTCAAAAAAGTTGGCATCCTCTTTGGATGGAAACACATTTGTAGTTGGTCGTGTTAGACTTCAAGTCTCAAAAGCATATTCCTTTGACAAATCAGAATTTGTTGGAAAAATTGTTTAGGTTTAGTTTCTAAGATTTTGTTTGAGGTCTCTAATGTTTCTAGGAAAGGAAACCGCTGTACTAGTAAGTTGGCTTCATATGGTATCCACAATCATGACTTTTTTGATGAGACTCTATCCCCAGTTTTATTTATGAGACTTTCTTTAGTAATAGAGTTGATCTTCCTCCATATAGGTTTTCCTAATATTTTTAAGGGTTTTAGTTTATGTCCCCACATAATTGTTTCTAATAAAATTTTGTAGTGTTGCATATGATTAATGTTTGTTTGGTGGGGTGTCACCCTAGCTGGGATGCCTCCAAACAGTAGTGATACTTTTCCACTGCAACTATTTGCGCAAAAAAAATATATACAAAACAATATTTCCAAACCTTCAACCTAAGTAAGGAATATAAGGAAGTAAGACCACATAAAATGTACTTGAGATACCATATGTGGGTAGGGAATGTGGGTTACCAAAAAAGGCGTTTAACATGTCTTGCCCTTGGTGTGGTAGGAATTATTTAACATGGAAAGTGTTTTAGGCAATAATGGTGGAGAAAATATACACAGTGGCAGAAAGACGTTTGACCAAAAATCTTAACAAATTTTTGTGGTGATCGGATTAGATATGCGAGGCCTTGATAATAAGTTAAAATTGTGTTATAAGTATACATAATTTATTTGTTAATGTATGTGCATTACTATAATTAATATGATGTAGTAGGAACTAATATATAATAGAAGTAGTAGAACTAATATATGGCTTTTAGAATGAATGATACATTGATGGTTGTGAACATTTAACCACAGTGTGGATGTATATTTAACAAGGTGTTTAAGTATAGTTTGTGTTAATAATTAAGATTTGATCAACGGCAATAACAATGAATTTACTTTTTATAATCTAATTTCTTTGTGTAATGGGTCATGAGGCTGGCGATGCAAAGGGTTGTGTTTGTCAAATTAGTTTATTAGATTGAACAAAACAGTGTTAATATTGAACCTTACGGTAATCAATTATATAAATGGTCTGGCGAAATTGGAAATGGCTGTGAAATTGTTTAAAATTAGAAAAAGCAACCCACAATCGGTTCGATTGTAATTATAGGGTTAAGGGTGGGAGCAAAAGGAGGAAACATAACATGTTCAAACAAATATAGAACAACATCATTTGGGTAGAGGCATCCACACGGGTCGATCGCATTGCATGACACAATTAGTACTCAAATCAAAATTTTAAATTTGAAAGTTCAGTGTTATAAAAACGGAGGTTAATAAACGTAGTTAAAATGGAGATTGTATATAAAACAAATGGCCTATAACAAAATGAGTAGGAGACGGTGAAGATACAATTTAAATGATAATTTTATTAACAACTAAACTATGATTTTATATCATGCTGTGAGATTTTATGATAAAATTTTAAATGATAAAATTAAATTATGATTTTACACATTGTTTAGGAACAACTAAATTATGAAATTATTTTGTTGTTGTGGAAAAAATTCATAAGTTACAAAAAAAAACTAGATGGGACCCAAACCATTCAAGAGTCAAATGCTATATATGATTTCTCAAGTGTTGGTTGGACTCTCTTTTTAGATTTTATATGAAAATGAAAGCTACTCAAGACTAAAATATGCTCATCTAAGTGTAGAAAAATTCAAGCAAAGGGGGAAAGAGTAAAATTGAAAATAAAATCCGATAATTCTTCTTTACTTGTTCCATAGATTCCTATATACATGAAATTTGTAGTGCTGCTAAATTCTAAATAGGTGGATCTTTGGCCACCTGGCCATTATCCTTTCATCACTCAAAACAAAATTCCCTTTCAAACTAAAAAGAGAATCCTAACCCTAAGGGGTTGGTCTAGTGGAGCATGACAGGAGTTGAATCCGAGAGGTCCCGGGTTCAACTCCTCACTAGTCCCCTTGGGGCGAGGTAAATATAATTACCTTCGTAAGTGCTCAAAGAACCCGGTCTTTCCTGCCTTGGATTGGGGCACCATCCCCTCACCCTAAATTACGTCATAATCAAAAAAAAAAAAGAATCCCAACACTTGAGAAATTGTTAAATAACAAATGACCCAGCAAGGTGTTAAATAATTTGACATGTCAATTGTTGCAACTTTTTCTCCAACAGAACACTTAATGACTCAATAAGTGATTGAGTAAAAAGTGGATAAGAATTTAGTACAATAAATGACTTCTATCTCTCAACAATCCTTTGTAGCCTCACTCTTAGCATCATCAATACCTAATGACATAGAAGCTAATAATAAATATACCCTAACCATGCATACTTTGAACTATTATTGCCAAAGTTATTCAACTAAGTTGAAGTAATAGAAAATTAGTCATGCTCTCATTTGCACAACAGAGTGCTTCTAATGTGGGAATGGTCATCAAAGTAATGGTCATGAAAGGACATTTTTGACAGTAACATTCCAATAAGCAATGTGTTTATGAAATTGTAGAATTATAGACCTCCAAATCTAACATAAATCGACATTTTAAAACTAAAAAAATTTCTAAGCATGATAAATTAAGTGTCACTTACAAATGGTAATAAATTAAGAAAGACGTTTTTGAATACACAATTACTGAACATATCTTGGTCAAGAATGACTCAGAATTTAATTCTATCTTCAAACTCGGGCTATGGTGTTATTGTTGGAATTTTAAATGAATTGTGTGAATTGAAAAAGTCCCACAATAGACACTATGTGAGTGTTTATGAGTGGGAATCTCACCCATTGGGTTGGACCCCAAGGGGTACCCAATTTTGTGGACGGGTGATGACACACACAAAGTGACCACCACACACGCGCGCGCGCCGTGCCCGTCCGACCAGCTTGGCTTGTGGTGTATCTTTATTTCAGAAATAATTATTTTATATAAATAATATAATTTTTTATTAACCGAAACGTTTTGAAACGTTATGTGATTGAATTCACAATGAATTCATATGAAACATTTTGATTCAAACGTATATAAACAATATTAATTTTCCAACGGCTCTTCTCCAAAGTTTTCCTATATAAGGAGCTCTCTTGGTCATTCCAAAATGCACCAAAAGCTCGAAGATCTGGAATTTTCTCTTCAAGCTTTTTTCTCTTCTCCCTAAACAATTTTCTGGTTCTGGCTCTTCTTTGAAAGCTTGAGATATTTTCCAAGCTAGAGTGGTTTTCATAACCATATAGAGTGGTTTCCATAAACCATATAGAGGGTGTATTTCTAGAGCGAATTTCTCACAGTGCAGTGAAAATTCGTAACAGTGTAACTGGGCTGTTTTATCCTGGGGACGTCGTGGTTGACAGCCTACTTGCACCTTTGAGTAGTGCCACGAAACGTCTTAAAGAGAGCGACCTGGTCCGCGACTCATCCCAGTAATATCTTCGGTTTATTTTAAAAATTAAAACACTGTTGTTTGGGGAAAGTTCTGGCTAAGGAAATACTTGGTATTTAAGTGTGTCCATTGTGACCCACCTCTCTTTCCTGGGAACCTACTCGGATTAACAATTTTAAGACGTTTCGTATTCAGCCATGACAACCGAAGAAATTACTGGTACTGGTTCTGCTGCCTCTGACTTCAACAAACCATTCCGGTTTGAAGGAGCTCACTTCAAGCGTTGGCAACCAAAAATGCTCTTTTTCTTAACTATGAAAAAAGTTGCCAATGTCTTGACTGATGACATTCCAGTGGCAAATGAAACAGCCACACCGGAAGAAAAGGATAAGACAGCTAAAGAAATACTCCTATGGAAGGAGCATGACTATCTCTGTAAGAATTTTATTCTTAATGGACTTGCTGATGATCTTTATGATTATTACAGTTCTTGCAATTCTGCCAGGGATGTATGGAATGCTCTGAAAAAGAAATATGATACTGAAGAAGCGGGTGCTAAGAAATATGCTGTTAGCCGCTATCTGAACTACAAGATGACAGATGAAAAATCTATAGAGTCTCAGTCACATGAGATACAGAAAATAGCTCATGAAATTATCTCTGAAGGCATGGCCTTAGATGAACAATTTCAAGTAGCTGTTATTATTGACAAACTTCCTCCTTCATGGAAGGATTTCAAGAATTCTCTGAGGCACAAAACCAAAGAGTTTTCTCTGGAAAGTTTGATTACCCGACTCCGAATTGAGGAGGAATCTCGGAAGCAAGATCAGAAAGATGAAGTCTTGTTTATTTCAAACAAGAAACCAGGAGCGGTTCTGAAGCCAACTGGCAAACCATTTAAGAATCAGTACCGTAATCAGATTCAAAAGAACCGCAACAAGAATGGGAACCTTCCTAAGGCCCCAAATCCTAGGCCACAACCTCCACCACAACCCAAGAATGATGCTGCTCCTCCCATCAATTGTTTCAACTGTGGGAAAGCAGGTCATATGGCACGCAAGTGTAGGAACAGGCCAAATCCTGCCATGCAGGCTAACCTGACTGAAGAGCAATTTATTGCTATGATTTCCGAAATCAACCTTGTTGGTGGATCTAAAGGTTGGTGGTTGGACACTGGATCATCCATCCATGTGTGCAATGACCGTGCTATGTTCAAAACATACACGGCTGCTGATAATAAGAAAGTGCTGCTGGGTGATGCTCACACCACTAATGTTGCTGGTATTGGAGATGTGGAACTGAAATTCACTTCTGGAAAAACTCTGATTTTGAAAGATGTGAAGCACACTCCAGAGATAAGGAAGAATCTGGTTTCTGGTTTTCTTCTGAACAAGGCAGGGTTTACTCAAACTATTGGGGGGGATTTATTTACTTTGACCAAAAATAATGTATTTGTTGGGAAAGGGTACGCCACTGATGGCATGTTTAAGCTGAATGTTGAAATGAATAAAACTTCTCCTTTTGCTTACATGCTTTGTGATTTTAATATTTGGCATGCTCGTTTTTGTCATGTTAACAAGCGCGTTATATCAAACATGAGTAACTTACACTACAAGAATTATTGGTTTTTCCGGCCAGGAGTTTCCGGCGGATACAGATCCCCCGCAAAGTTACCGGCGGAATCTACGAATTTCCGGCGGAATTAGTCCGCCTCAAAGTTACCGGCGGAAAAATTGACATTTGCGGCGGATTAAAATTCGTCTTGGATTTTGCGGCGGATTTAACGGTTCTTGCGGCGGATTTTGCTTCACAGTTTTTTTTTTACGAGCTTTTAATTAATCGCCACAAATTCACCTCCGTCCGCCGCAAATCCCTTATGTCCGCCGCAAATCCCCTAAATCCGCCGGTAACTTCCTTTTCCGGCGGATCTTGCCTTTTGACCGTTTGACTTCGTTTCACCTATATAAACCCCTTCTCCCCTTCTTCTTTTTTCACACCTCTACCAATACTCTCATTCTCTTGATACGGCACTCGATCTCTTAATACGGCACTCTCTTGAGCATTGTCGGCAGCGGGGTTCCAATAGAATGGCGTACGTCTCCATTTTTTTGTAAAAAATTTTTCACATTGTCATGAAGACCCCTTCATCTTTTTCGTTAAAAGTAACCCCTTTATCAGCATAAAGTTCATCCTCATTATTTTCACCACAAGAGACATATACGCTCATCAAACGCTCGGTATCATCCTCCAACTTAACAACCCGTCCTTGCAGTTCCTCAAACTTTCTATTTAGAGATTCAATCATCTTTTCAAAAGATGGTTTCTTGTGAAACTTTCTATTTTGAAAATATGGTTGAATCTCTAAATAGAAAGTTTGAGGAACTGCAAGGACGGGCTGTTAAGTTGAAGGATGATACCGAGCGTTTGATTAACGTATATGTCACTTGTGGTGAAATAATGAGGAGGAGCTTTTTGCTGATAAATGGGTTACTTTTAACGAAAAAGATGAAGGGGTGTTCACGACAATGTGGAAATTTCTTTACAAAGAAATGGAGACATACGCCACTGTAATGGAGCTGCTGCCGACAATGCTCAAGAGAGTGTCATATCAAGATAATGGCGTAGGTCTCCGTTTAGGGGTAGCAGACATTAAATATATATTTTACTGTTTTTCCCAATTTTTATCGCTTTTAATTATTTTATTTTTTTGTTTAAAATATTTTATTAATTGTATGTATATTTTTTTGGTGATAATATTTTACTGCTTTTCCCAATTTTTATTTTTTTAAATTAAAAATTAATTAGTTATTGGATTTTATTTTTTTATCAATAATTAAAAAAATTAATAAAATAATATATATTTTTAATTAAAACGATTTTTTTAAAAAAATAAATTTTTTTTTTTAAAAATAATAATAATTTTTTAAAAAAAATATTAGTTTTTTTAAAAAAATAATAATTTTTTTTTAAAAATAATAATAATTTTTTAAAAAAAAGAATAATTTTTTTTAAAAAAAAAAATTGGTACTTTGCGGCGGATTAGTGTTTTTTGCGGCGGATATTGAGAATTTGCGGCGGATTATAGCTTTTGCGGCGGATTATTTGGTATTTTTAAAAAAAAAGGCGCGATATTTTAATTTGAATATCCGCCGCAAAGTACCACGAATCCGCCGCAAACCTCCGTAAATAAAAAACCCGCGGATTTTAAATTTCAAAATCCGCCGCAACCGTCCAGAATCCGCCGCAAAGCACCGAAAAAAAAAAACCCGCGGATATTGAATTTCAAAATCCGCCGCAACCGTCCAAATCCGCCGCAAATCCCTTTTGACCGTTGGGCTGCGTTTTTCTATATATATCCATTCCCCACTTCTCATTCTTCACACTTCTAACAATCCTCCCATTCTCTTCTTAAAATTTCTCTTTTACTCTCTCCCAAATTCTCTCCTTCTCTACTAAATCTGTTTTTGAAGTGTAGCGCTTCCTCCCTACGAATTGTCTTCTGCTCTTATTGGGAAATTTCTTCAAGGTATGTTTTTGATATTAGTTAATAGTTTTAGTTTTTAATTTTTTTTTTAATATTCGTTTTTAAATTATTTTATAATAATATGAATTTGTTACTAATTGTGTTGTTTTTTTTGTTTAGGTATTGTTTGGGTTCCTCCTTTTTCCTCTCTGCTTTTTCCTCTCTGCTTGAGTTCAGGATAAGCTTCAAGCCAGAGCCTTCTCTTCACTACGGTTAGTTGTTAAAGTAATTAATAAAATATTACTTACTTCACCATTTTTAGTAAAATTTTGTTTAGTATTTTGTTTGCAATAATAATACAAATTAATTTATATTGAAAAAACTTATTTATTAAGTTCACTTATAAATTTTATTAACATATATTGTCTTATAAAAATTGAAATTTAAAATTAAATTTGGAATTATTATTTATAATGTTTAAATTATTTGTATATAACATTATTAAAAAATTCATTCTGTTGCTTGTAATTAATTGGTAGTTTATTGAAATATCAAAATAAAATGAGTAATAAATATATATATATATCAAAATATGAAATAATTGATAGTTTATTTTATTTATATTGTAGTGTAGTATACGTATAGTTCTTGAAAATGGATCGTAGTTGGATGTATGATCGATTGTATCCTGGAAGAACTGGTGTAAAACGACGTTTTGTAGAAGGAGTAGAAGAGTTTATTTTTTGTGCTAAGTACATTGATCATGAAGAATTTGGGCGACAAGGCGGTATTAGATGTCCGTGCTTGAAATGTTCATTTCGAGCTATAAAAAATGAACATGAAGTTAGACTTCATTTGTACAATAATGGGTTTAGGCCAAATTATTGGACATGGAGTCGTCACGGGGAAGGAGCGCCAGGGGTAGCTGCAGTTCCTGCGGTTAATGTTCCGGTTGAAGTAGTAGATCACACATCAAGTAGTTATCCAGTGACTACGACATCTGAAGGATGGGGAATACAACCGTTAGATGTTTATCAGGGAATGATATCTGACGCTGTTGGAGTAAATTTGGATTTTGAAGAACCAGATGCTGACGAAGTTCCAAATGAGGAAGCTCAAAGGTTTTACATGTATTTGAGTGAGACAAATAAACCCATATTTGAAGGATCTACAGACTCAAAATTATCAATGTGTGTTCGGTTGTTGGGTCTTAAGTCTCAATTTAATGTTGCTGAGTTGTGCATGGAATATATGACCAAAATGATGTTGGATGCAACCCCCATTAGAGGGAGTTTACCGCAAAGTTATTATGAAGCTAAAAGAGTGGTATCGAAGCTTGGCTTAAAATCTAAAAGGATTGATTGTTGTGTGTCTGGTTGCATGCTCTATTATAACAATGAGTTTGGCATAAATGATGGAGAGTTGTCGGAATGCAAGTTGTGTGGACAACCACGCTATCGTGTCAGTAGATCAGGGATGAGCAGAGGCAAACCGGTTCCACGAAAATCAATGTTCTATCTGCCTCTTATTCCAAGGCTACAGAGGATGTTTACTTCAATGGAGACCGCAGGTAAAATGACATGGCACCATCAAAATAGAAATAATTCTGGTGAATTACGTCACCCATCTGATGGTGAAGCTTGGAAGCATTTTGATCGTGTTCATCCAGATTTTGCCAGTGATCCGCGCAATGTTCGGCTTGGTTTGTGCTCTGATGGTTTCACACCATATATTCAAGCCTCGGCAACACCGTATTCATGTTGGCCAGTTATTGTTACCCCATACAACATTCCTCCAGAAATGTGTATGTCCAAACCATACATGTTTTTAAATTCTATTATTCCAGGGCCAAGTAATCCAACAGCTGGTATTGACATCTATTTGCAACCTTTGATTGATGACCTAAAAAGGTTGTGGAATGGTGTTTTAACTTATGATGTGGCACGCAAACAAAATTTTGTGATGAGGGCGGCTTTGATGTGGACCATAAATGACTTCCCTGCCTATGGAATGTTGTCTGGATGGGGGACACATGGTAAGATGGCGTGTCCGATTTGCATGGTTGACACAAAGGCTTTTAGTCTTAAATACGGAGGAAAAGTTTCATGGTTTGACTCGCACCGTAGGTTCTTACCTATGGATCACCCATTTAGAAAGCAGAAATATGCGTTCATCAAGGGAAATGTTGAAACAGCTGGACCTCCTCGTCAGTTGACACCAGAGGAAGTTTGGAATAATGTTAGGGATATCCCTCCTGTGGAAGTCGTAGCCGGTGTTGTTTCTCGTCCAGATGGCTATGGACAATGGCACAATTGGACAAAAAAAAGTATTTTTTGGGAACTTCCCTATTGGAAAGATAATCTATTGAGACACAATCTCGATGTCATGCATATAGAGAAGAATTTTTTTGACAACATATTTAACACTGTCATGAACGTGAAAGGCAAAACGAAAGACAATGAGAAAGCTAGGAAGGATATAGATCATTTCTGTAGACGAAAGGATTTGTTGTTGGTTGAGCAAGGTACTAGGATTTTGAAACCCAAAGCCAATTATACTTTATCTACCGAACAAGCGAAAGCAGTTTATCAGTGGATACACCGCAGTATGCGCCGCCATTCCAGCCATACCAGCAGCAACATCAGTCACCCCGCCAGCCATACCAGCAGCCCCAACATCAGTCACCCCTGATCCAGCCAAACCAGCAGTACCCCCAGCTGGTATGGCTGGCGGGGTGACTGATGACATTGACCGGCAGGCACCCCAGTAGCTTTAGATTATTTTATTTATTTGTCTGGATATTTTATTAATTGTCTGGATATTTTATTAATTGTATGGATATTTTTACTGCTTTTCCCAATTTTTATTTTTTTAAATTAAAAATTAATTAGTTATTGGATTTTATTTTTTATCAATAATTAAAAAAATTAATAAAATAATATATATTTTTAATTAAAACGATTTTTTTAAAAAATAAAATTTATTTTTTAAAAATAATAATAATTTTTTTTAATTAAAATAATAATAATTAAAAAAATTTTTTTAATTAAAATAATAATAATTATTAAAATAAAAAAACAAAATTTATTTTTTAAAAATAATAATAATTTTTTTTAATTAAAATAATAATAATTAAATTTTTTTTTTAAAAAATGTTTTTTTAAAAAAATTATATTCATATTTTTTTTAAATAAAACGGGTGTTTTGCGGCGGATAAGGGGTACTTTGCGGCGGATAATTTGCGGCGGATATTGGGTACTTTCCGGCGGATATATTGCGTCAAAAAATTGTCCCCTTTTCCGGCGGATTATCCGCCGCAAATTTGCGTAGGATTTTGCGGCGCCACTAAATCCGCCGCAAACTTGCGGCGGATAATCCGCCGCAACGCGTTTGCTTCGAGCTGGCTACCGGCGAAAAACTTCCGCCGCAAAGTCCAAATATCCGCCGCAAATTTGGCTTTTGCGGCGGATTTCGCCCGCCGCAAAGTCCAGCTTTTTTTGTAGTGTTAGGATTAATTCCTAAATTATCTTTAAATGATTTTCAAAAATGCGAATTTTGTAGTCAAGCAAAAATTACGAAAACATCGCATAAATCAGTAATGAGAGAATCTGAGCCCTTGGATTTACTTCATTCTGATATATGTGAGTTAGATGGAACGTTAACCAGAAATGGTAAACGATATTTTATTACTTTTATTGACGATTGCTCAGACTACACTTTTGTATATCTTATGAAAAATAAAAGTGAAGCGCTTGACATGCTCAAAATTTTTGTCAACAAAGTTGAAAACCAATTTAGCAAAAAGATAAAGCGTTTTCGAACTGATAGAGGAACTGAATATGATTCCCAATTGTTTAATGATTTTTATAAATCAAAGGGAATCATACATGAAACAACTGCACCATATTCTCCCGAAATGAATGGTAAAGCAGAAAGAAAGAATAGAACATTTACCGAATTGGTAGTTTCTATAATGCTCTATTCAGGAGCTGCATCTCACTGGTGGGGGGAAATTTTGCTAACTGTTTGTTATGTCTTGAATAGACTTCCAAAGTCTAAGAGCAAAATTTCACCTTATGAGATCATAAAGAAAAGACAACCAAATGTGTCTTATTTCCGAATCTGGGGTTGCTTGGCTTATGTCAGGATCCCAGATCCAAAAAGAGTTAAACTCGCCAGTAGAGCCTATGAATGTGTATTCATTGGGTATGCAGTAAACAGTAAAGCTTACAGGTTCTATGACCTTAAAGCTAAAGTGATCATAGAGTCAAATGATGTTGACTTCTATGAAAATGAATTTCCTTTTAAATCTAGAAATAGTGGGGGCACTGGAACTAGTCAAGTTTCTGTGCCTAAGAACGTTGATAACAACGAACAAAGGGAAATAGAACCTCGCAGAGGTAAGAGAGCACGTGTTGCTAAAGACTATGGACCAGATTATTTGGTCTATATATTAGAAGAGGATCCAATGAGCATTCAAGAAACATTGTCTTCCTTGGATGCAGATTTGTGGCAAGAAGCCATCAATGATGAGATGGATTCTCTAGAGTCTAACAAGACATGGCACTTAGTGGACTTGCCTCCTGGTTGCAAACCCATTGGTTGTAAATGGATTTTGAAAAAGAAACTAAAGCCTGATGGCACTGTTGATAAATACAAGGCTCGCCTTGTAGCCAAAGGTTTTAGACAAAGAGAGAACATAGATTTCTTCGACACATATTCACCCGTTACTAGAATTACATCCATAAGGGTACTAATTTCGTTGGCCGCAATTCACAATTTGGAAGTACACCAAATGGATGTTAAAACTGCTTTTTTAAAATGGTGAATTAGAAGAAGAAATCTATATGGAACAACCTGAAGGGTTTGTAGTTCATGGGCAAGAACACAAGGTCTGTAAGTTGGATAAGTCTCTATATGGTCTAAAACAAGCTCCTAAACAGTGGCATGAGAAGTTTGATAATCTAATTGTATCGAATGGGTTTAAAGTGAATGAAAGTGACAAATGCATTTATTACAAAACCGAAAATGACATTTGCACTATCATATGTCTCTATGTAGACGACTTACTCTTATTTGGATCAAACATTCATGCCGTAAATAATGTGAAATCACTGTTGTGTAACAACTTTGATATGAAAGACCTCGGAGAAGCAAGTGTAATACTTGGCATCAAGATTACTAGGTCCGAGAAAGGAATTTCTTTGGATCAATCTCATTATATTGAGAAGATCCTAAAGAAATACAATTACTTTGACTATAAACCTGCATGTTCACCATACGATCCGAGTGTCAAACTTTTTAAGAACACTGGTGACAGTGTAAGACAAACGGAATATGTGAGCATCATTGGCAGCCTAAGGTATGCCACTGATTGTACTAGACCCGACATTGCCTATGTTGTGGGATTATTATGCAGGTTTACTAGTCGACCTAGTATAGAGCATTGGCACGCTATTGAAAGAGTCATGAGATACCTTAAAAGGACCATGAATCTCGGGCTACATTATCAGAGATTTCCAGCTGTACTTGAAGGGTACAGTGATGCTGATTGGAATACTTTATTAGATGATTCCAAAGCAACCAGTGGCTATATATTTAGTATAGCTGGTGGCGCTGTATCCTGGAAATCTAAGAAACAGACCATATTGGCTCAATCCACTATGGAGTCTGAAATGATAGCACTAGCAACTGCTAGTGAAGAAGCTACTTGGCTAAGATGCTTACTAGCAGAGATTCCCTTATGGGAAAAACCAATGCCAGCTGTGTTGATCCACTGCGATAGTACCGCGGCTATTGCAAAGATAGAGAACCGTTATTATAACGGTAAGAGACGACAAATACGTCGTAAGCACAGCACTGTGAGAGAATGTATCTCAAAAGGAGCTGTGAGAGTGGATCATGTACGCACTGATATGAACTTAGCTGATCCTTTGACGAAAGGACTAGCTAGGGAGAAAGTCCAAAATACATCTCAAAGGATGGGACTACTGCCATTAGAATCATGAGTCACTCACGATGGTAACCCGACCTAAAAGACTGGAGATCCCAAGAATTAGGTTCAATGGGTAATAACAAGTTATGAAGTGATACGAGATGAACATGCTATAATGAAAAAAAGAAGCATGATTCCTGAAGCAACTTAAGGTTGAGGCAATAAAAACTCTTAATGAGATCTATACTCTATGTAGAGTGGAGTACCTAGCTACAGGAGTACTCTTGATAGACTCACCTTTGTGAATGTGGAAGTAGGGCCGCTTCCTATGGAATCGTTGGCAAGATTCCTAGAGCGTTCACTAAACTGGGATAGACGTGCAAGGCCATAAAAGCACGGGCTTATAAGAATACACCCAAAGAAAAAGATGTGTGTGGTTCTGATGTTCGAGATAGAGTTCAAGACTACGAGTCACTCTTGTTGAATCGAAATCCTAACTGCTATGTAAAGGTTCAAGTCGTAGACACCTTTGCTTATGCACAATCTTACAGAAGCGTTAGACGCTATTTCTAAAACTTCTTTTTAAATTCAAGTGGGGGATTGTTGGAATTTTAAATGAATTGTGTGAATTGAAAAAGTCCCACAATAGACACTATGTGAGTGTTTATGAGTGGGAATCTCACCCATTGGGTTGGACCCCAAGGGGTACCCAATTTTGTGGACGGGTGATGACACACACAAAGTGACCACCACACACGCGCGCGCGCCGTGCCCGTCCGACCAGCTTGGCTTGTGGTGTATCTTTATTTCAGAAATAATTATTTTATATAAATAATATAATTTTTTATTAACCGAAACGTTTTGAAACGTTATGTGATTGAATTCACAATGAATTCATATGAAACGTTTTGATTCAAACGTATATAAACAATATTAATTTTCCAACGGCTCTTCTCCAAAGTTTTCCTATATAAGGAGCTCTCTTGGTCATTCCAAAATGCACCAAAAGCTTGAAGATCTGGAATTTTCTCTTCAAGCTTTTTTCTCTTCTCCCTAAACAATTTTCTGATTCTGGCTCTTCTTTGAAAGCTTGAGATATTTTCCAAGCTAGAGTGGTTTTCATAACCATATAGAGTGGTTTCCATAAACCATATAGAGGGTGTATTTCTAGAGCGAATTTCTCACAGTGCAGTGAAAATTCGTAACAGTGTAACTGGGCTGTTTTATCCTGGGGACGCCGTGGTTGATAGCCTACTTGCACCTTTGAGTAGTGCCACGAAACGTCTTAAAGAGAGCGACTTAGTCCGCGACTCATCCCAGTAATATCTTCGGTTTATTTTAAAAATTAAAACACTGTTGTTTGGGGAAAGTTCTGGCTAAGGAAATACTTGGTATTTAAGTGTGTCCATTGTGACCCACCTCTCTTTCCTGGGAACCTACTCGGATTAACAGTTAGCGATGCAATTTGCACAAATAGACACTGGAAGAAAGATCAGATCGAACTGCATAAAGATTAGATCCTACAAATGCACAAAAAAACTCACAATTACAAAACAATCAGTAACCGAGAGAAAGGAAACCAATTCTATAACGATTCTATTGCTCATCATCAAGTGAATAATGACTATGCCATAAAGAAGAATGGTGGCAATAAGATTATTGTGTCTGGAGACATGAATCAGGTCTCAAATGAGAAGCAGTAGCTATTGGTTCTGAGAGGGAAAATGGTGATTACTTGGTTCATAATTTGAAAAGTTGCAAGGATTCAAGAAGGTCATTTCTGTTTTGAGTGCCTTATTCCATGATATGTAAGATGAATCAAGGTAGGTAGGAATTCTTCTCTCTACATTCAACGAGCCTAACAAAATCTATTGTGATATAAGCCCTATCAGTTTAGCACAAGACTTGCCCCAGCATGACTATAGCCATTATGTCAACTCACATGGAAGGCATAAATAGCATATGTGTGCAGCAATAATATTAATTATGAGGCTTAAATCAGAAGTAGAATGGAAAACTACAAAAATCATTTTACAGAATCATTTAACAGAATAAAACAAAGATTGAGAACTATACCTCACTTCTTTCCTTCCATAAGCTATCAGCAAGGTGAATAATTACAATAGGTTTAAAAGTCGTGAGCATGACTTCTATAACTTGTTGCAACTTAGGCTGTTGCCATACATCCAAATTAGTGGCCAAAACAGCATCACCCTATAGCACTCTATATAACTATGTTTGGAAATCAACTTCCTCATGTTTAGAAATCAACAGCACTCGAATTCAATGTTTGGAATGCCTTCGAGATTAAAGCAATTCAACATTCAAAACAAATTGAAAATACCAAACCCTAGAATTCAAATTAACAACAAAGATCCACAACATAAACATAGATTATTGGAAGAAAGAACTTACCGTCAATAGCACAAGCTCAATGGATGCTCATAACAATCTGAATACTTCATGTCTCCATTTCTGAAAGGAAAAAATTCAGAAAAACAAGAAAAGGAAAAAGATAGGATGAGGAAGAAAAACACAATAAAAACAATTACCACAGAGGGTGACCTCTGTTGTCCAAAATTCTGACTGCAGTCGAAATTGTATAGTCGAATTTCAGAAGTAAATTTCGACTGATGCTGATGAGTGGCAAGGGCTGCTGCGAACCAAATGTGCAGAAACAGAAGCTGTCGAAGTGTATTGATGGTGTCGAAAAGAGACCTGCAAACACAGAAATGTTAGATAAACAACCGGAGGCGTCTTGCGACTGCCCTGAAGAATTTATCCGCCTCTACAGCGCAAATTCCCCGAGGTACAACCGGGTCTTCTCAATCGCAGTAACGAAAGAGGTATCAGAACTGGCAAGAAGAACTGTATATTGACAGGAGAGCAACCCAGAGCTCTTTTTCAAGAAAGGTGGAAAAATAAATTTTGAGATGTGTTTCAAGTGCAACTCGAAATCGTTTATATAGGCTTTAAGAAAAATAGCTGTTAGAGACATAGGCTCCAGCAATCAATAGCCAGACAAAAACCGTTTTCGAAAATCAATTGTGATCAAAAGATTTAACTCTGCGGTTACGAAATAAATAGGTTTAAAAGAAAAGAAGCCGTTGGAAGAAACTGACAGTTACAAAATAAAGGAAATTAAGTTTCAGTTTTCGACCAAATCTTTTCACCAGTCAGTTCGACCAACTTTCAGTATTCGACCAGATTGTTTTGCCAATCAGTTCGATCAACTTGCAGTTTTTCGACCTGAACTTTCCGTTACAAATTATTTCATTAAACATTTCGACCCATGATTGGGCGTATACGGATAGGCTGATAAAAGTAATATTTTATTTAATAAAATCAGTACAAAGCCAGTCGAGCGCGCAGGGGGGGAATCGAAAGATTCGCACTGAACCAAGCCATGTTGGTCTCTACTTGTGCGCGCGAGGGAGTCCCTTCTAGTTGCTTGTTTACTAGCTCTCATTAAGCTTTAGTATATGAAGACTTTGGTGAATCCAAAGCCAAGCAATGTGGGACATCTCACTTTTGAAATATCCATTTATTTTCAATAAAATACAACAATCCCCCACATATTTCAAAAGTTGAAAAATAAATTTATAAAAGAGGTTTTCTGGGTTAACATCGTAGATGTAATGTTTCGGAGCTGTATAGCAAGCTATGGAACTAGTCCTAGATAGATAAAACATAACATACTGTGAATTGGTATAGCAAGCTATGGAAACCAAGACGCATATTATATGTTAGAGGTTTCATTATCACATTACACCCCCACAATTCTTGCTGTTTTCGCGGTGTTGCGCTACTAGGCCCTGCGCGTGCTCGGTATTCATGAGTGCTCTAGAGACCTCGCTAGGATCTCATGCAAGCGGCCTCACTTGACACTCATATAGGTGATTTCATCAAGTGTATGCTGCAAGTCATACACCACCCATAAGGGCTATGAAAATCATTAAAAGCTTTAAGCTTATCCTTTTAACCCTGCAGTCTAGCACCATCACAATAACACCATAGGAAGGGACAATAATGAAATTAATTTACTTGAATTAATTTCCAGTGCTAGCACTATCAAGAAGTAACTTGTTTTTACCACATTGAACCTTATTCATGGGATCTCCAATCACAAAGGTTGGGTTACCATCACTTCTTAATATCAGTTGGCTTTTAGTCCCATTCCCCTCGATGTTTCACATATCATTTTCTTCCCTAAGGGTTTTGTCAGAGGATCGGCCAAATTCACTTCTGACTTCACATAATCGATCGATATTGCTCCATACTTTTGCAATTGTTTGACAACATTATGTCTTAATTGCACATGTCTATTTTTGCCATTATAGGTCTTATTCTTTGCAACGGCTATTGCCGATTGACTATCACAATGTATTGACACTGATGGTGTCGGTTTTATTCCCAAAGGAATACTAGCTAAAAGGTTCTTCAACCATTCAGCTTCAGTACCAGCCAATTCCAGAGCTACAAATTCCGACTCCATAGTCGATCTAGCAATAATGGATTGTTTGGCTGACCTCCAAGTTACCGCACCACCACCAAGTGTGAAAATGTAACCACTAGTGGATTTTGTCTCATCTGAATCAGATATCCAGTTAGCATCACAGTATCCATCTAATACTGCGGGAAATCCACTATAAGTAATACCATAAGTTGTGGTACCTCTCAAATATCTCATAAGGTGAGCAATTGCCTTCCAATGATCCTGACCAGGATTGTGAGTATACCTACTCAGACGACCGACTGCGAATGCAATGTCTGGTCGAGAAAAGTTCATTAAATGCAGTAGGCTCCCAATTACTTGGGCATACTGAGGTTGGTCAACAGAATCACCTCTATTTTTCTTTAAGCGTGAGTTAGCTTCGTAGGGGGTACTCAAGGGGGTTGAGTCATAGTGTCCAAACTTCCTAAGAAGTTTTTCCACATAATGATCTTGCGTTAGTGTGATACTATCACCTTCCCTGATGATTCTAACTCCTAATATTACATTAGCCTCACCCATATCTTTCATGTCGAAACTAGATGAAAGAAAGGATTTTGTTTTGATAACAATATCCAGACAAGTACCAAATATGAGCATGTCATCTACATATAAACATATGATTACATGTTCTCCACACACAGTTTTAGTGTAAACACATTTATCAACTTCAGTTGTGGTGAAGCCATCTTCGACTAAGGTTCTGTCGAATTTTTCATGTCATTGTTTTGGTGCTTGTTTTAAACCATATAACGACTTAAGGAGTTTGCATACTTTGTTTTCTTGACCTGAGACTATACATCCTTCGGGTTGATTCATGTAAATTTCTTCTTCTAAGTCACCGTTCAAAAAAGCGGTTTTAACATCCATTTGATGAATAACTAGTTTGTGGATAGAAGCCAAAGCTATTAAAACTCTAATAGAAGAAATTCTTGTTACTGGAGCAAAGGTATCGAAATAATCAATGTTTTGTTTTTGAGAAAAACCTTTTGCTATTAGTCTTGCTTTGTATTTATCAATAGACCCATCAGGGTTATATTTTCTTTTGAAAATCCACTTGCATCCTATTGATTTTGCCCCAGGTGGTAAATCAACTAAGGTCCAAGTGTTACATTTGGAAATTGAGTCTATTTCAGTTTTAATGGCTTCTTTCCAAAATTTCGACTCAGAAGAAGAAGTTGCTTCAAAAAAGGTTTCTGGATCTTTTTCGACTAGATAAGTGTAAAAATCATTTCCGAAGGATGTTTCTTTTCTTGGCCTTTTACTTCTCCTTAGTTCTTGATACGGTTCCTCATGAGTTTCATCATTAGTACTTGCTAATGGTTGTCTAGATATACTATCATGTTTCAAAGGAAAAACGTTTTCAAAAAACTCAGCATTTTTAGTTTCCACGATAGTATTATTATCTAAAACATCACTTTTCACAACAAGGAATCTATAAGCAGCGCTGTGTTCTGCATATCCTATAAAAACACAATCAGAGGTTTTGCAACCAATTTTTCTTTTCTTAGGATCAGGCAACATAACTTTAGCTAAGCACCCCCACACTTTTAAATATTTTAAGTTAGGTTGATAACCTTTCCACAGTTCATAGGGGGTCTTTCCGGTTTTCCTATGAGGAGTTCCATTTTGTATAAAACAAGCAGTTAATATAGCCTCACCCCACAAGTTAGTTGGCGCATTAGAACTTATTAACATAGCGTTTATCATTTCTTTCAATGTCCTATTTTTCCTTTCGGCTATGCCATTAGATTCAGGTGAATAGGGGGGAGTTGTTTCATGTATTATACCTTCCTTTTCACAAAAATCATTAAAAGATATGTATTCTCCTCCACGGTCGGATCTGACTCTTTTAATCTTTCTATCTAATTGATTTTCGACTTCAGCTTTATATGAAAGAAAAGCTTCAAATGCTTCATCTTTTTGTCTTAATAGAAACACCTTAGTGTATCGCGAAAAATCATCTATAAATGTTACATAATAATTTTTCCCGCCCCTAGTTGGAGTTTGTTTTAGATCTCCTAGGTCCGTATGAATTAAACTAAGCAGTTCAGTTTCACGATGTACTGGGGGACACGATTTCTTTGTTAATTTGGATTCAACACATACATCGCATTTACTATGTTGATTAGCACTAGTCGAAATCATGCCAAGGCGTTGCAATTTAATAACATACTGAAAGTTAATATGACCTAGTCTAGCATGCCACATATTATAAGAGTCAATCAAGTAAGCAGAAGTCGAAACATTGTTATTGAAATCAAAAGTGTTGAGTACAAAAAGTCCATGATCATAATATCCCTTTCCAACAAAAATGTTGTTCTTGGTAAGAACAATCTTATCAGATTCAAATGTCACTTTGATACCATGCTTCAGCAGAACCCCAACAGAGATCAGGTTTGCCCTTATGTTAGGCACATGAAGCACATTTGTGAGAGCCAGAGTTTTTCCCGATGTGAGCTTGAGAAGAACTTTTCCTTTCCCCACAACTGGGGCTGGATGTGAGTCACCCAAATAGATATTTTCTTCTCCTTCCCCTACAACAGTGTAGGAGGTAAAAACTTCTCTATTAGCACAGATGTGCTTGGTGGCTCCAGAATCCACCACCCATTTGTTCACATCAGTTGCCATGTTGACCAGAGAAACGACAGCAGCAATGACATCGTCATCCTCATTATCATCTCCACCAGCATCAGCCAAGTTGGCGTTAGCCTTAGGAGGATTGTCATTTCTCGCCCTATGCCTGCATTTAGGTGCATAGTGTCCTGGCTTTCCACAAACAAAGCAGTATCCTCTTTTCTTGAATTCAGTGCTATGAGTACCAGGATAATGATCATTGTTCTTTTTGTGATACTTTTGATTAGATGATTTCTTGGGATCGTACCTTTTGTTTGGAGAGACTGGTTTGCCTTTGTCGAACCTTGAAGGGTTGTTCATCACCATGTTTGCCCGTGAAGCCATTGATTTCGCTTTTGTCTTGTTACTCTCTTTTCGGTTGGTATCTTCGATGATGATATGAGTCAACAGCTCGTTCAGTGACAATTGCTTGTGTTTGTGCTTCAGTTGTTGCTTGTAGTCCTTCCATGATTCTGGCAGCTTCTCAATCAGAATACCTGCAATGAACTCGTCAGGGAGAACTATGTTTTCAGCCTTCATTTCCTCTAGTAATTTGTGATACTGGTTGATTTGAGTTTTGATTTCGCCAGTTTCACTCATGACCCAATTGTAGTAGTTGCTGATGACAAATTTCTGCTTGCTTGCATCTTCAGCGGTGTATTTGAGAATCATTGATTCCCAGATCTGATTCGCTTCCTTGTAAGTGCAGTAGATGTCGAACAATTCGTTTGAGAGGGTGCTGAGAATTGTGTGACGACACACTTTGTTGGCATGGGTCCAAACTTCGACCTGTTTGGGAGTAGCAGGTTCGACTGGTTTGGAGTCAGTAAGAGCAGCAGCAACCCCGTGCATGTCAAGAAGGGAACTCACGCGTTCCTGCCACCTGCGAAAATTTTGGCCTGCGAAGACCTCAATTTTAGAGATGTCAGGGAAAGGTTTCACATAAGTTACCGGGACAGCAGAAGGGATGATAACAGTGCTGTTGTTGTTGATGGGAGCACCGTTATCATCGTTGTTGATTGCGTCAGCCATGATAAATTCTTCAGATTGTTGTCCAAAATTCTGACTGCAGTCGAAATTGTATAGTCGAATTTCAGAAGTAAATTTCGACTGATGCTGATGAGTGGCAAGGGCTGCTGCGAACCAAATGTGCAGAAACAGAAGCTGTCGAAGTGTATTGATGGTGTCAAAAAGAGACCTGCAAACACAGAAATGTTAGATAAACAACCGGAGGCGTCTTGCGACTGCCCTGAAGAATTTATCCGCCTCTACAGCGCAAATTCCCCGAGGTACAACCGGGTCTTCTCAATCGCAGTAACGAAAGAGGTATCAGAACTGGCAAGAAGAACTGTATATTGACAGGAGAGCAACCCAGAGCTCTTTTTCAAGAAAGGTGGAAAAATAAATTTTCTGAGATGTGTTTCAAGTGCAACTCGAAATCGTTTATATAGGCTTTAAGAAAAATAGCTGTTAGAGACATAGGCTCCAGCAATCAATAGCCAGACAAAAACCGTTTTCGAAAATCAATTGTGATCAAAAGATTTAACTCTGCGGTTACGAAATAAATAGGTTTAAAAGAAAAGAAGCCGTTGGAAGAAACTGACAGTTACAAAATAAAGGAAATTAAGTTTCAGTTTTCGACCAAATCTTTTCACCAGTCAGTTCGACCAACTTTCAGTATTCGACCAGATTGTTTTGCCAATCAGTTCGATCAACTTGCAGTTTTTCGACCTGAACTTTCCGTTACAAATTATTTCATTAAACATTTCGACCCATGATTGGGCGTATACGGATAGGCTGATAAAAGTAATATTTTATTTAATAAAATCAGTACAAAGCCAGTCGAGCGCGCGGGGGGGGGAATCGAAAGATTCGCACTGAACCAAGCCATGTTGGTATCTACTTGTGCGCGCGAGGGAGTCCCTTCTAGTTGCTTGTTTACTAGCTCTCATTAAGCTTTAGTATATGAAGACTTTGGTGAATCCAAAGCCAAGCAATGTGGGACATCTCACTTTTGAAATATCCATTTATTTTCAATAAAATACAACAACCTCAGCTGAAAACAGAAGCAGGAGGAGAAAGGGAAGTGATGAAGACGTGGAGGAAGGAAGGGGAGAGAGCTTGTAGTTTCAAATTTGAAATCAAAATTTGCAAAGCAATGAAAGAGCTTTGTCAGAAAAAGGTGAGAGAAAGAGGTGAGGTTTCTCACCTGTGGTTTTCGTCATAGTATATAGGTTTGGCATCTAAAAGTAGTGTGAAAGGGGATGCTTTTTTCTTTGGTAATTGCAGGTTTCACGTGGAGGACATCTTGCACATTTTTTCAACGACGCCACTGTTTCTACGCGGAAGACAGCAAGATTTGATCAATTTGTATGTAAACTTTTGCCAACTTTTTCAACATTTTTGCCGTTCACGGTCACTTCGTTGCAGCAGTAGGATATAAAACAATTGGAATGAGTTACATAGAGTTGTTTTTACATGGAAACCAGTTAAATATGCAATATTTTACATGTTAAATTGCTGCATTCAAACTTTGTCTGTGAAGTGGGAATAGATGTTCGTTTTTCAAAGTATGTGTCAGGGAAACCAATTCTGCAAAAGTAAACCACTAACAAGACTTTGTAGTGGAAAAAAATGAATATGAGCCTCCCTAAATATGAAACAGGTTAAACGAGATACGTACCCACATGCATGGCAATTGCATTGCCGCTCATTTTCATGAAAATGCTACGTAGACCGCTGCATGGGAAGTATTTTTGTCACCAATATGATAGAAAATGCATCTAGGATTAATAGGAAGAGATGTTATCTTCTCCAATTTGCATTTTGGCATTACATTGCCAATATGAGCCTCCCTAAATATTACATTGCCAAGATGGATTGAAATGTTTATAGATGGGAAAGTTATGTTTCACCTATGACTTATCTTCTCCAATTATTATTTGCAGGTTTTTTAAAGTGCATACATGATGACTACATGTTTTTTTCTTCAGATAATGATAATCAATGCAGCTCCTATCCAATTGATTAATCCTTTTGCTTCTGAACCAGACGGGTTGTTGTTTCATAGGTGAGCTTCAGCCCAAACTTCGATTTCGCCCACAAGTTACAATATTATCACATGGAATTTTGAATGAAGTAATGTTATTTAGCACTTTGTACGTGTTTAGAATTCTATCAACTATGAGTGGGCTGTAAAATATGCCATCAACTTATATGCCATCAGCTGTGCATTTTACAAGCAGACATGGAGAAATATATCTTATTCTTCATTGTTTTTTGAAAATTGGTAAGATATCTTATTCTTTTCACTTCTTTGTTAAGGGAAAATTAATTCAACAACTTAATAGTTTCTCTGCCTTCTTTTCACTTTTCATTTTCATTTTCCTTTTGTGCTCCTGTCTTCTTCTTCTAATTTGTTTATGTTGTTTCAGTGTTTTCGAAATTATACCGAAAAAATTACTGGGATGAGTCGCGGACTAGGTCGCTCTCTTTAAGACGTTTCGTGGCACTGCTCGATGGTGCAAGCAGACTATCAACCACGACGCCCCCAGGATAAAACAGCCCAGTTACGATTATGACTGCACAGTCAGTAATCGCTCGAGATATACACCTCTCAATATGGTTTATAACCATTCAAGAATATGGCTCGTAGGCCACTCTTAGAGAAGAAGAAGAAGAAGAAGAACGAATTTACGAGGGAGAAGAGAAGAGAACTCGGATCTGCTTCGAGTTTTCGGTGTGTTGAACGAATTGGGGGAAGGCCTCTTTTATAGGCTTCAATAACCGGCTTCGTGCGCAAGTCATGGGACTTCATGCGCAAGTTACGAAGCTTCGTGCGCAAGTCATGGATCCTTCGCACGTCTAGCTGACTTGGAGCGCAAGTTCGCAACGGTTCGTCGAATCTGGTCGGTTCAATGAATCTGGACAAGCACGTTCCAAAAAAATAAAATATAAGTTTAATTAATTTCGCAAAAAATACTTTACACCTCACAGGCCAAGCCCAAGCCCGAGCCCGGACGGACGGACGGCGGCGACGCGCGCGCGTGTGGTGGTCAGTTAGAGTGCGTGCTTGCCCGTTCACAAAACTGGGTACCCCTTGGGCCCCAACCCAAAGGTGTGAACTTCCCACTTATAAGCACTCTTCAAGTGCTTAGTCCAAGCAATGTGGGACTTTGTAAATTTTTAAATTCACACCAATGTTCCAACAATCCCCCACTTGAATTTAAAACAGTTCCAGAAGTAGCGTCAAGCGCCTCCATAAGATTGTGCATAAGCAGAGGTGTCGTACGACTTGAACCTTGCGTAGCGGTTAAGATTTAGATTCAACAAGAGTGACTCGTAGTCTTGAACTCTATCTCTAATCGTCGAAACCACACACAGCCTTTTCCATAGGTGTATTCTCATATGCCCGTGCGTTTATGGCCCTGCACGTCTATCCCAGTTTAGTGAACGCTCTAGGAATTTCTGCCCAAAATGCCATAGGAAGCAGCCCCACTTCCACATTCACAAAGGTGAGTCTATCAAGAGTACTCCTGTAGCTAGGTACTCTACTCCACATGGAGTATAGATCTCATTAAGAGTTTCTATTATCTCAACCTTACATCGCTTCAGGAATCATGCTTATTTACTTTTAATAGCATGTTCATCTCCTGTCACTTCACAACTTGTTATTACCCATTGAACCTAATTCTTGGGATCTCCAGTCTTTTAGGTCGGGTTGCCATTGTGAGTGACTCATGGTTCAAAAGGCAGTAGTCTCATCTTTTGAGATGTACTTTGGACTTTCTCTCTGGCTAATCCTTTCGTCAAAGGATCGGCTAAGTTCTGATCAGTGCGTACGTGATCCACTCTCACGACCCCTTTTGTTAGTAGCTCTCTAACTGTGCTGTGCTTACGACGGATTTGTCGTTTCTTACCGTTGTAATAACGGTTCTCTATTTTTGCAATAGCCGCGGTACTATCGCAGTGGATCAACACAGCTGGCATCGGTTTTTCCCATAAGGGAATCTCTGCTAGTAGGCATTTTAACCAGCTAGCTTCTTCACTGGCTGTCGCTAGTGCTATCATTTCAGACTCCATAGTGGACTGAGCCAAAATGGTCTGTTTCTTATATTTCCAGGAAACGGCACCACCGGCTATACTGTATATGTAGCCACTAGTTGCTTTGGAATCATCTGACAGAGTGTTCCAATCAGCGTCACTGTACCCTTCAAGTACAGCTGGAAATCTCTGATAATGTAATCCTAGATTCATGGTTCTTTTAAGATATCTCATGACTCTTTCAATAGCATGTCAATGCTCGATACTAGGTCGACTTGTAAACCTGCACAGCAATCCCACAACATAGGCGATGTCGGGTCTAGTACAATCAGTAGCATACCTTAGGCCGCCAATGATGCTCGCATATTCCGTTTGTCTAACACTGTCACCAGTGTTCTTAAAAAGTTTGACACTTGGATCATAGGGGGAACATGCAGGTTTACAGTCAAAATAATTGTATTTCTTTAAGATCTTCTCAATATAATGAGATTGATCCAAGGAAATTCCTTTCTCGGACCTAGTGATCTTGATCCCGAGGATTACATTAGCTTCTCCGAGGTCTTTCATATCAAAGTTGTTGTAAAACAATGATTTCACTTTATTTATGGCATGAATGTTTGATCCAAATATGAGCAGATCGTCTATGATAGTGCAAACGTCATTCTCAGTTTTGTAATAAATGCATTTGTCACTTTCATTCACTTTGAACTCATTCGACATAATCAAATTATCGAACTTCCCATGCCATTGTTTGGGAGCTTGTTTGAGACCATACAGAGACTTGTCCAACCTACAGACCTTGTGTTCTTGCCCATGGACTACAAAACCTTCAGGTTGCTCCATATAGACTTCTTCTTCTAATTCGCCATTTAAAAAGGCGGTCTTTACATCCATTTGGTGTACTTCTAAGTTATAAATAGAAGCCAGAGCAATTAGTACCCTTATGGATGTAATTCTGGTAACAGGCGAATATGTATCGAAGAAATCTATGTTCTCTCTTTGTCTAAAACCTTTGGCTACAAGGCGAGCCTTGTACTTATCAACAGTGCCATCAGGTTTTAGCTTCCTTTTCAGAATCCATTTACAGCCAATGGTTTTGCAACCAGGAGGCAAGTCCACTAAGTGCCATGTCTTGTTAGACTCTAGAGAATCCATCTCATCATTTATGGCTTCTTGCCACAAGTCAGCATCCAATGAAGACAGAGCTTCGTGAATGCTAGTAGGATCCTCCTCTAGTGTATAGACCGTGTAGTCGGGTCCATAGTCTTTAGCAACACGTGCTCTCTTACTTCTTCTAGGTTCTATTTCCCTTTCTACGTTGTTTTCAACGCTCCTAGGCACAGGAACCTTACTAGTTCCAGAGCCCCCACTATTTCTTGATTTAAAGGGAAATTTACTTTCGTAGAAGTCAACATCGTTTGACTCGATGGTTACTTTTGCATTCAGGTCATAGAATCTGTATGCTTTGCTGTTTACTGCATAACCAATGAATACACATTCATAGGCTCTACTGGCAAGTTTGACTTTTTTTGGGTCTGGGATCCTCACATAGGCCAGACAGCCCCAAGTTCGGAAATAAGACACATTTGGTTGTCTTTTCTTTATCAATTCATAAGGAGAAATTTTATTCCTAGATTTAGGAACTCTGTTCAGTACATAGCATACTGTTATTAAAATTTCACCCCACCAGTGTGATGCAGCGCCCGAATTAAGCATAATCGCAACTGTCAATTCGGTAAGGGTTCTATTTTTCCTTTCTGCTTTACCATTCATTTCAGGTGAGTATGGTGCAGTCGTTTCATGTATGATTCCATTCAACTTATAAAAGTCATTAAACAACGGGGAATCATACTCAGTTCCTCTATCGCTTCGAAAACGCTTTATCTTTTTTTTCAAATTGATTTTCAATTTCCTTTACAAAAATTTTGAACATGTCAAGCGCTTCACTTTTATTTTTCATAAGGTATACAAAAGTGTAGTCTGAGCAATCGTCAATAAATGTGATAAAATAGCGTTTACCATTTCTGGTCAAAGTTCCGTCTAGTTCGCAAATATCAGAGTGTATTAAGTCTAATGGCTCTGATTCTCTAATGACGGATTTGTGAGACGACTTTGTAATTTTGGCTTGAGTACAAAGTTCGCATTTGTAAAAATCGGTTAACAATAGTTTGGAAATTATCCCTAAATTGCTCATATTCGAAATAATGCGCTTATTGACATGACATAAACGAGAGTGCCAAATATTAAAATCACACAACATATACGCAGAAGGAAAAACTTTATTAACTTCAACATTCAGTTCGACATCTCCAATACCTGCAACAGTAGTGGTGTGAGCGTCGCCCAACAGCACTTTCTTATCATCAACCGCCTTGTATGTTTTAAACATAGCACGGTTGTTGCATACATGGCGAGAGGAGCCAGTATCATTCCACCAGTCATCAGATCCACCAACCATGTTGATTTCAGTAATCATAGCAGTAAAGTGCTGCTCTTCAGTCAAGTTAGCCTGCAGAGCAGGTTTGGGCCTGTTCCTACACTTGCGTGCCATATGACCTGGTCTTCCACACTTGTAACAAAGGAATGGAAGAGCAGCTTCATTCTTTGGTTGTGGTGGTGACTGAGGTTTGGCATTTGGGGACTTTGGAGTGTTCCCATTCTTGTGGTTGCGGTTCTTTTGAATCTGATTACGGTTCTGATTCTTGAAATGTTTGCCATTTGGCTTCAGAACCGCTCCTGGTCTCTTGTTCGAAACAAACAAGATTTCATCATTCTAATCTTGCTTCCGAGATTCCTCCTCAATCCGGAGTCGAGTAATCAAACTTTCCAAAGAAAACTCTTTGGTCTTGTGTCTGAGAGAATTTTTGAAATCCTTCCAGGCAGGAGGAAGTTTGTCAATAATAACAACTACTTGAAATTGTTCATCTAAGGCCATGCCTTCAGAGACAATTTCATGAGCTATTTTCTGTATCTCATGTGACTGAGTCTCTACAGATTTATCATCTGTCATTTTGAAGTTGAGATAGCGGCTCATAGCATATTTTTAGTGCCCGCTTCCTCAGTGTCATACTTCTTTTTCAGAGCATTCCAGACCTCTTTAGCGGACTTGCAAGAGCTGTATTAATCATAAAGATCATCACTCAGTCCATTAAGAATGAAGTTCTTACAGAGGTAGTCATTGTCGTTCCAAAGCAATATCTCTTTGGCTGTTTTAGTCTGATCTTCCTGTTCGGCTGTTTCGTCGACTACTGGAATCTTACCGGTCAAGACATTAGCAATTTTTTTCATAGTTAAGAAAAATTGCATCTTTTGTTGCCAACGCTTGAAGTGGGATCCCTCAAACCGAAATGGTTTGTTGAAGTCGGAAACAGTAGGACCAGTAATCTCTTCGGTAGTCATGGTTGAAAAGAAACGTCTTAAAATTTTTGTTTCAGTGTTTTCGAAATTATACCGAAGAAATTACTGGGATGAGTCGCGGACTAGGTCGCTCTCTTTAAGACGTTTCGTGGCACTGCTCGATGGTGCAAGCAGACTATCAACCACGACGCCCCCAGGATAAAACAGCCCAGTTACGATTATGACTGCACAGTCAGTTCGCTCGAGATATACACCTCTCAATATGGTTTATAACCACTCAAGAATATGGCTCGTAGGCCACTCTTAGAGAAGAAGAAGAAGAAGAAGGAATTTACGAGGGAGAAGAGAACTCGGAACTGCTTCGAGTTTTCGGTGTGTTGAACGAATTGGGGGAAGGCCTCTTTTATAGGCTTCAATAACCGGCTTCGTGCGCAAGTCATGGGACTTCATGCGCAAGTTACGAAGCTTCGTGCGCAAGTCATGGATCCTTCGCACGTCTAGCTGACTTGGAGCGCAAGTTCGCAACGGTTCGTCGAATCTGGTCGGTTCAATGAATCTGGACAAGCACGTTCCAAAAAAATAAAATATAAGTTTAATTAATTTTGCAATTACACCTCACAGCCCAAGCCCAGCCCGTAGGACGGCGGTGCGCGTGTGTGGTGGTCAGTTAGAGTGCGTGCTTGCCCGTTCACAAAACTGGGTACCCCTTGGGCCCCAACCCAAAGGTGTGAACTTCCCACTTATAAGCACTCTTCAAGTGCTTAGTCCAAGCAATGTGGGACTTTGTAAATTTTTAAATTCACACCAATGTTCCAACAGTTTAACACGTGTCTTACATTTCGATATAGCTGTGGATGATTTTGGATCAAAAGATTCAAAACCAACGATGAGATTGAGCATAGGAACAAATATTCCACCGCCACCTACACTTCCAAAAGCCGCACCACAAAAACCAATTAAAGTACCCAAAACAATTTGCCACCCAAATTCCATTTCCTGTGTAGAAATTAAAAAACATCAAGAGAGATAGTAGCGGTAACAGTAACAAAGTAACAATAAACTACACATGAAAAGCACAAATAGATAAAAAAAAAGCACTTTCTAAACCAAAGCAACACCAATCGAATATTTTTCACCCTTTTATATCCAAAATCGTTAAGAGCATGTTTGGTTTGTCAGTGGGAGCACACAGAAATATTTTTGGAGGGTTAAAAGTGATTTTGGTGTGATAAATTGATGTTTGGCTTCTACATCTAAATCAATTTTATTGGTCTAGAATTGATTCTACTAAAAGCTAGAAATTGTAGCTTCTAAGGTGACATGAAATGGATTCTACCATTGCACATTTATATCTTCCATAATTACCTTCCATTATAATTATTTTTGTTACTTTTTTTTAATTTATACAACAATTCTCTAACTATAATTTAAATTAGAGAAATGTTAGATAGTAAGAAAAGAAAAGTAAGCAAAGTAAGAAAAACAAAACAAGGCATTTGGTGTGTAGTGTTAGTTGATGCCTACAATTCAGCTTTTAGTGTATTTTTTACATTTCTTACAAAAACTATTCTTATTAAATTGAATTGCTCTTTAAATTATATAACAAATATTTAAATTATATTAAAATTTCATCTTCCATAATTGCCCTTCACCAAGTTTTGATATTCCATAGTTGCTCCTTACTATATTTACATTTTCCACAAACGCCCTTCACTAAGTTGCATTGCAATTTAAATTATATTCTCAAATTATAATTTTAATTTAGATATTTTACATGCTCATTTAGTATATTGGTTGTCTCTTTTTTAAGTTTTTAATGTTACTTTAAATTGACATTTTTGATAATTTCACACCTAAAAGCAATTCTAATTCAATTTATCCAAACAACAATGATGACAAAAATCACATTTTAAGTAAAGGTATGCTAACAAAAATCATGTCATCTTCAACTCAATTTTAACTAAAATCAATTTCGCAAAGTAAATTCTATGGGAATCAATTCTCGCATAACCAAACACACACGAGGAAACAAAAAACCCACAAAATCCAAGACGAAAGAGAAAGTTTACCGGCCACACGTGTTGATAATCTGATTCATCCGATTTCCATAAGAAATTCAAAGCTTCGGTGAGAAAACTTTGTCCAGGGGAAATGATAATTTTGATTTTTGTTTTCATCCCTCATTACAATAATGCAGCACTCTGCACAATGCACACTCTGCACAATGCAGCACTCTGCACAATGCACACTCTGCACAATGTCTTCTGTTGGCAAGATCTTGACCGTTTATTAGTGTCGGCAAGATCTTGACCGTTAATTGGTATGTGTACTATTCACCCCACTATCTATAAATAGGGACTCTTAGTCTTGTAACTCACCACACCAACACCCCCAATCCTCTCCTCTTCTGACTCTCTTTCCCCCTTGCACACAAAAATGGCTCCAGTTTTTATCACAGTTTTTTACAACGGTGTCGTTGAAAACACAAACACAGAGGGTGTTGTTTTTACGTGCGATAACACATGCCTTCTCAAACTAAAGTCTAAATTCACATTAGATCAACTTAGACAAGCCATTGAAAGAAAAACCTCTCCTGACCATTCAAAAATGGTTTCTAGTCTTATCTACCGTTACCCCACAACTCTCACAACTGGTCACAAATTTTACGGTGGTTTGCATCTAATTTCTAATGATGATGTCGATCTTATGTTAGAACAATTCAAGACATGTAAACACTTAGGTCTATCTACACCAGAAGTATATGCAGATTTGGTTGATGCTCCTTCAAACTACACACTCACCCAGCCAACTCAGGCGATTCCATCTTCTTCACAATTCGCCATACCTTCTTCTCAAACAGAAACCCCATACCCTGACTTCACTCCATCTACTTACCATCAATTCAATCCTTCATCATCACAGAGTCACCATGAATCCATTCCATCAGCCTCACAAAACCCTCTTGACCTAAACACCACCCCACCTATTAGTATACTTCATGGTGTGCATAACGAAGAAGTTGGCGACTTTAGCGAAAATGAGGATGATATTCTTCAGCGTGAAGACGCTGAGGAACCAATTGTAGCAACTCCCCACAATACTGTTGCATTCCATGAGCCTGTCCCACATTTTGTAAACATCACAGCTGACAACATGGAAGCTGATGATGCTGAGTATGGCCATTCAATGGACAGGAACCACGAGTTAGCTAATGAAGACCCCAACCAACTCCAGAAGGGAATGAAATTTGCCACAAAAGAATTAGCCCAACACTTCATACAGACATATCACCTCCACAAATCACTCGATTTTAGAGTCGAAGCATCTAATACAACTAGATGGATTGTTTGTTGTGTACACGAAAACTGTTTGTGGAGGTGTGTCGTCAGATTCGGTAAAAGGTCTGGCATATGGGAGATTACACAGTTGGAAGAGCCACATACATGTACAACAGGGACTCTTTCTCAAGATCACCGCCAGCTGACCGCGACCCTCATGTGTGACAGCATGCTTGAACTGGTAAAGTCGGATCCGACAATATCCGTGTCCGTGTTGATAGCACACATAAGGGCGAGGTACACATACCAAAGTTCCTACAGGAAGGCTTGGATTGCAAAACAAAAAGCAATCGAGAGGATCTATGGTAATTGGGAGGAGTCTTACAATAAAGTAACAATGTGGCTTCGTGCTTTTTCTCACTACATTCCAAACAGTGTGTGCGACTGGGAGTACAAACCAGTCTATGAGAATGGCCAAGAAGTTTATGGCAAGGGTGTCTTCCACCGCATCTTCTGGAGTTTTGGGCCGTGCATCAAAGGCTTCAATTTTTGCAAGCCAGTTGTCTCTGTCGATGGAACATGGTTGTACGGTAGGTACAAAGGATGTCTTCTGTTGGCAATTGCACAAGATGGAAGGAACAACTGCTTCCCAATAGCATATGCAGTTGTGGAGGGTGAGACAGCTGATGCTTGGTACTTCTTTCTATCCCGTTTAAGAGCGTGGGTGACACCCCAGGAGGGTCTATGTTTGATATCGGATAGACACGAGTCTATCAAAAGTGCTGTTAGGCGGGTAGACAGTAGTTGGAAGCACGTGTTTTGTATTCGTCACATAGCACAGAACTTCATGAGACACTTCAAGAACACTTCGGCCAGGAAAGCTATGGTCAATATGGGTGAGTATTATTTTTTTATAAAAAAAACCCCTAATATTTTTTTCATAACTTCTTTACCAACATTATGTTTTGTTGCTTCAGCATACTCAATGACACAAATATCCGCCAATCACTACAAAGTCAAGATTGGTGGTGATGTGGGTCCTGATGGAGTGGCTTGGGTTGAGGACATAAACCCCGAACAATTGATGCAGTGGTGCGATGGAGGTTACCGTTGGGGGCACATGACAACCAACCTTGCTGAGTGCATTAATAAAATGATCAAGGGCCTGCGAAATCTCCCTATACATTCTTTGATAGCGGCCTCATATTTTAGGCTGAACGAGACTTTTGTCAAAAAGGGAACCCAGGCACATGCAATGTTAGAGTCGGGAACTATGTACTCTGAAAAATTGATGGAAAAAATAGATCACAACCGAGCTGTCTCGAACACGCACAACGTGGCAATTCACGACCGTGCCCAAAAATTGTTCAGAGTGGAAGAAATTATACGACCACAAAGTGGGAGACCCGCGGGCACATTCGTGGTTAACTTCAGAGACATGACGTGTGAGTGTGGGGAATTTCAAGCACTGCACTATCCTTGTTCCCATGTGATCGCGACATGTTCAAAAGTTAATTACGATCACATGGAATTCGTGCAACCACAGTACACAATGCAGTATGTTTATAATACATACTTAGAGGAGTTCCCACCATTGCCATCTGAGTTGTCATGGCCTGATTTCAATGGCCCAGAACTGCAGCATGATCCATCTAAACGGAGAGATAAAAAGGGTCGTCCACAGTCTACCCGTATTCGTACAGAGATGGATCAAAGAGAAAGGGGTAGTCGAACAAAGAGATGCGGCATTTGTAGAAATGAGGGTCACAACAAAAATAACTGTCCAAACCGCAATCTAGACTAGTCAAAAATAAATGTATTTATTTCTGACATGTTTTAGTGTTTATGTTTGTTTCCGTTGTAGTAATATATTTTTCAATCAATGTAATCCGTGTTTTTTTGGTGTTTTTTCAATGGTCTTGATGTTGCCGACACTTTTGGACGCACGATATCTTACCGACACTTTAAATACATTAACGTGTTCAAATATTTTTTTTTCACCAAAAATTTAACAATTAATTTAGAATTAACAATATTAATTTTCTAAATTAATTAAAATAATTAAATTAAATTTATTTAAATTAATATATAATAATAAAAAAATTAAAAAACACAGTTCAGAAGTCACCCTGGGGGGGCGACTTCTGAACTAGTTTTTAAAAAAAAATTAGAATTTTTAGTTCAGAAGTCGTTTTTGGGGGGGGGGGGGCGACTTCTGAACTAAAAATGAAATGTGTGCTAGTTTGGTAAATAATCTAAAAGGTGTGCTATTTTGGTAAAAAAAAAAAAATTTGGTGCTACAGTGGATTTTTTGCCAACGTTGAAACTCGACACTTCCATTTTCGGCAAAAAATCCACTGTAGCACCAAAAATTTTTTTTTTACCAAAATAGCACACCTTTTAGATTATTTACCAAACTAGCACACATTTCATTTTTAGTTCAGAAGTCGCCCCCCCCCCCCCCCCAAAAACGACTTCTGAACTAAAAATTCTAATTTTTTTTTAAAAACTAGTTCAGAAGTTGCCCCCCCAGGGTGACTTCTGAACTGTGTTTTTTAATTTTTTTTATTATTATATATTAATTTAAATAAATTTAATTTAATTATTTTAATTAATTTAGAAAATTAATATTGTTAATTCTAAATTAATTGTTAAATTTTTGGTGAAAAAAAAATATTTGAACACGTTAATGTATTTAAAGTGTCGGTAAGATATCGTGCGTCCAAAAGTGTCGGCAACATCAAGACCATTGAAAAAACACCAAAAAAACACGGATTACATTGATTGAAAAATATATTACTACAACGGAAACAAACATAAATACTAAAACATGTCAGAAATAAATACATTTATTTTTGACTAGTCTAGATTGCGGTTTGGACAGTTATTTTTGTTGTGACCCTCATTTCTACAAATGCCGCATCTCTTTGTTCGACTACCCCTTTCTCTTTGATCCATCTCTGTACGAATACGGGTAGACTGTGGACGACCCTTTTTATCTCTCCGTTTAGATGGATCATGCTGCAGTTCTGGGCCATTGAAATCAGGCCATGACAACTCAGATGGCAATGGTGGGAACTCCTCTAAGTATGTATTATAAACATACTGCATTGTGTACTGTGGTTGCACGAATTCCATGTGATCGTAATTAACTTTTGAACATGCCGCGATCACATGGGAACAAGGATAGTGCAGTGCCTGAAATTCCCCACACTCACACGTCATGTCTCTGAAGTTAACCACGAATGTGCCCGCGGGTCTCCCACTTTGTGGTCGTATAATTTCTTCCACTCTGAACAATTTTTGGGCACGGTCGTGAATTGCCACGTTGTGCGTGTTCGAGACAGCTCGGTTGTGATCTATTTTTTCCATCAATTTTTCAGAGTACATAGTTCCCGACTCTAACATTGCCTGTGCCTGGGTTCCCTTTTTGACAAAAGTCTCGTTCAGCCTAAAATATGAGGCCGCTATCAAAGAATGTATAGGGAGATTTCGCAGGCCCTTGATCACTTTATTAATGCACTCAGCAAGGTTGGTTGTCATGTGCCCCCAACGGTAACCTCCATCGCACCACTGCATCAATTGTTCGGGGTTTATGTCCTCAACCCAAGCCACTCCATCAGGACCCACTTCACCACCAATCTTGACTTTGTAGTGATTGGCGGATATTTGTGTCATTGAGTATGCTGAAGCAACAAAACATAATGTTGGTAAAGAAGTTATGAAAAAAATATTAGGGGTTTTTTTTATAAAAAAATAATACTCACCCATATTGACCATAGCTTTCCTGGCCGAAGTGTTCTTGAAGTGTCTCATGAAGTTCTGTGCTATGTGACGAATACAAAACACGTGCTTCCAACTGCTGTCTACCCGCCTAACAGCACTTTTGATAGACTCGTGTCTATCCGATATCAAACATAGACCCTCCTGGGGTGTCACCCACGCTCTTAAACGGGATAGAAAGAAGTACCAAGCATCAGCTGTCTCACCCTCCACAACTGCATATGCTATTGGGAAGCAGTTGTTCCTTCCATCTTGTGCAATTGCCAACAGAAGACATCCTTTGTACCTACCGTACAACCATGTTCCATCGACAGAGACAACTGGCTTGCAAAAATTGAAGCCTTTGATGCACGGCCCAAAACTCCAGAAGATGCGGTGGAAGACACCCTTGCCATAAACTTCTTGGCCATTCTCATAGACTGGTTTGTACTCCCAGTCGCACACACTGTTTGGAATGTAGTGAGAAAAAGCACGAAGCCACATTGTTACTTTATTGTAAGACTCCTCCCAATTACCATAGATCCTCTCGATTGCTTTTTGTTTTGCAATCCAAGCCTTCCTGTAGGAACTTTGGTATGTGTACCTCGCCCTTATGTGTGCTATCAACACGGACACGGATATTGTCGGATCCGACTTTACCAGTTCAAGCATGCTGTCACACATGAGGGTCGCGGTCAGCTGGCGGTGATCTTGAGAAAGAGTCCCTGTTGTACATGTATGTGGCTCTTCCAACTGTGTAATCTCCCATATGCCAGACCTTTTACCGAATCTGACGACACACCTCCACAAACAGTTTTCGTGTACACAACAAACAATCCATCTAGTTGTATTAGATGCTTCGACTCTAAAATCGAGTGATTTGTGGAGGTGATATGTCTGTATGAAGTGTTGGGCTAATTCTTTTGTGGCAAATTTCATTCCCTTCTGGAGTTGGTTGGGGTCTTCATTAGCTAACTCGTGGTTCCTGTCCATTGAATGGCCATACTCAGCATCATCAGCTTCCATGTTGTCAGCTGTGATGTTTACAAAATGTGGGACAGGCTCATGGAATGCAACAGTATTGTGGGGAGTTGCTACAATTGGTTCCTCAGCGTCTTCACGCTGAAGAATATCATCCTCATTTTCGCTAAAGTCGCCAACTTCTTCGTTATGCACACCATGAAGTATACTAATAGGTGGGGTGGTGTTTAGGTCAAGAGGGTTTTGTGAGGCTGATGGAATGGATTCATGGTGACTCTGTGATGATGAAGGATTGAATTGATGGTAAGTAGATGGAGTGAAGTCAGGGTATGGGGTTTCTGTTTGAGAAGAAGGTATGGCGAATTGTGAAGAAGATGGAACCACCATGTGGAACTGGCCATCATTTACAACGTTAATCACTTCGAGTTTTAAATTTCCTATCCTTGTATTTCTGCAATTTGTGTTTTTAATTTCTGTTCTTATCCTATATTAAATTCTGTTCCAATTTTTAATATCTTCATTTTTTACCGTAATTACTTTTTAAACACATTAACGTGTTCAAATATTTTTTTTTTCACAAAAAATTTAATAATTAATTTACAATTAACAATATTAATTTTCTAAATTAATTAAAATAATTAAATTAATTTAATTTAAATTAATATATAATAAATAAAAAAATTAAAAAACACAGTTCAGAAGTCACCCTGGGGGGCGACTTCTGAACTAGTTTTTAAAAAAAAATTAAATTTTTTAGTTCAGAAGTCGTTTTGGGGGGGCGACTTCTAGACTAAAAATGAGATGTGTGCTAGTTTGGTAAATAATCTAAAAGGTGTGCTATTTTGGTAAAAAAAAAAATTTTTTGGTGCTACAGTGGATTTTTTGCCTCCATTTTCGTGATACTTCATTCCGCAGAAACAATCGCGAAAGCCGATGCAAAACCAAACAACATCCACGTGGATCTTATTCTCATACTAATCCGTCTTCTAATTCCAAACTCCATAACTTTTCTTCTAATTTCAGTGATCAAATTTCTTCTCCGAACAATAGCGTTAAGAAATTGAGTATTTGGTTGAAGCTTTACGCAAGAATAAATAAACTTCCACGATAATTAAATGAGCAAACTATTAAGAAGTTCAATTTAACGTGAAGAACCAGATAAGAGATGATAATAAGAAAAAAAAAACAAGAATGAAAATGTGCTTGTGAGTTGGAAAGAGGAAAACGAGATGGATGTTAAGTGAGTTTAGTAAGTTAATTATAATTATCTTGTGATTAGTTGTAAGTCAGTTTGTAGTTGCTATTGTAAACAAACTGATATATAGGTATTCCTAATTGTTAGTTGGAATGTAACTAACAATGAGTTACAAATGTATTCTCTGAGAACCATATATTAAGGCTCACTCAATCAATAATACACACAAGCACAATTTCTCACATAACAAATTGGTATCAGAGCTCCATCAAGGGGCCTGAGCTTTCAACAACCAAAGAATCGCAATTCTTAGCTATGGCGAACGGGAATGGAAATTGGAACCTTCGTACAACCATCAATACCCAAATTTGATGGCCACTACTGGATGTTGATGGAGAACTTCCTACGATCGAAGGAGTAATGGACATTGATCGAGACAGGAATCACAGAACCAGCGGCAGAAACGATCGTAACCGAGGCACAAAGAAAGAGTCTCGAAGAGTTGAAACTCAAGGATCTGAAGGCAAAGAACTATTTCTTCCAAGGCATCGATCGAGCAATTCTTGAGACAATCTTGGAGAAAAAGACTTCAAAGGATATATGGGACGCTCTGAAGAAGAGATACGAAGGAAATTCTAGGGTTAGGCATGCAATGCTACAGGCATTGAGGAAAGAATTCGAGGGTTTGGAGATGAAACAATCAGATACAGTCATTGATCACTTCTCTAGGGTCGTAGTTGTAGCAAACAAGATACACATACATGGAGACCCAATTCAAGACGTAACCATTGTTGAGAAGATCCTTAGATCTTTAACTGAGAAGTACAATCAATTGAAGAATCAAAGGACACTGACAAGATGTCTCTAGATGAATTGCAGGGCTCATTGATTCTCCATGAACAGAAAGCTTCACAAGAACTGTGGTGAAGAGCAGGCTCTCAAGACAGCTGTTCAAGAAAATAATGAAGCAGGAGGAAGAGGAAGGGGTAGTTTCCGTGGAGGAGGCAGAGGAAGGGGCCAGCAAAATCGTGACATAACTGAATGCTACAAATGCCACAAAATTGGCCATTATAGGAAATGAATGCCTAGGTTGGGTTAAAGAAGCAAATACCAACTATGCAGAATTTGATGACAATGAACTCATGTTGCTGATGGCTTGAACAGAAAGTCAAGAAAGAAAGAAAGAAGAAATCTGGTTTATAGATTATGGATGTTCAAATCACATGAGTGGCAATAGGGATTGCTTTATTGATTTGGATGAAACGGTTAAAGAAAGCAGAAGACTTGGGAATGATACAAAGCTGCAAGTGGCGGGAAAACGAAGTGCAAAGGTAAAGATGAATGGAATTACTCACTTGATATCTGATGTGTACTTTGTTCTAGATCTCAAAAGTAATCTCCTAAGTATAGGAATAGGACAACTACAAGAGAAGGGATTCACTGTGCTGTTCAAAGGGGGTGCAAGAAACATGTAGGATCTGTCACCCAGAAAAGGGATTAATCCTTGAATCAAAAGTGGCTCCAAACCGAATGTTCGACCTCATTGGGAAAACTGTTCAAAATACTGCCAAACCAGAAACTGTTAAGTCTGCTACTGAGAGTGATGCTAAATCTTTGTCAAAAAAAAAGTCTGCTAAACCTGCTACTGAGAGTGCTGCTAAATCTGATGCTTCTTGTTTTCAAACTGTTAGTGAGGATTTAGCACACTTATGGTACTGTAGGTATTGCCATCTGAGCAACAATGGATTAGGAACTCTGCAGAAAGGAGAAATGGTAAGAGGTCTTCCTCAACTTACTGACAATGGAAGGATATGCACTGATTGCATGAGAGGGAAGCAGCATAGGAATCCTATTCTAAGGAAGAGTCCATGGAGAGCAAAGACAAGGCTTGAGCTGATTCATGTTGATGTATGTGGTCCAATTACACCAGCATCAAATAGTAGTAAAATGTACTTCCTATATGCTTCATAGATGACTTTTTTAGGAAGACTTGGATTTATTTTATGTTTGAAAAATCTGAGGTATTTTACCATTTTAAGTGTTTCAAGAGCAAGATTGAAAGGCAAACAAATTTGGAAATCAAATGTCTTAGGACCGATAGAGGAAGAGAATTTACTTCAAATGAATTTAATCAATTCTGCCTTGATAATGGAACAAAAAGACATCTAACCACAACCTACACCCCTCAACAAAATGGGGTTGTAGAGTAGAGAAAAAATAGGACCATCATGAACATTGTGAGGTCCCTATTAATTAGAGGATAATTGTCCCCATACCTTGTACATGTATCAACCACTGATTGGAGGAGTCATAACATTTCTCCCCAAGGTCCGTGAGGATACAAGGCAATGGCATAGTCAAAGTAATTGATAATCTTTATTTGTTTTTGTCCAAAAGCCCCACGTCTTTATTTAAAGATAGCTACATGCTAACCTACAGAATCGTTTAGAATCTGCAACAAATAGTGTGCTTTTGAGAATTACAACCAACATCTCACTAATCGAATTATTGTCAATTTCTTCACTGAATCAAACAAGAAGATTCAGATTCAATAATAATTGACAAAAAAAAATATAAATGATACCAGAGCTTGAACACACTGAATAAATAAAAGTTTCTAGGAAATCACTCCATGACTTGACAACAAATAAAAAATGACACCTAGGAGGATAAGAAATCGTCAATTTTGGCGACCTTAGCTCTTTGGCCTTATACGTACGGAACTTGGCAATATAAACACTCTAAAATAATCTTCCCAATTGTGCTATGACCCGTATTTGCAGATATTCTCAAATCCCATATATTCATGATTTGCAATCTTGTGCACCATATTTGAAATACCAACTCCACCTAGTGTGATTGCACTGATAAATATTGTGGAGGCTAGAATAAAGATAATAAGGGATGCTCTTCCAAATAGGATGATCAGCTTTCTCACAATATGCTGTCCAACCCAAGCTGCAATAGTAGCCACCACGGCGAAGTATAGAGCTGTATGGCAATTCACAAAAATCATAGATCATAACCAATTCAACATTTCACACTGGATAAATATTATAAACGATATAAATTAAAGCAAGCTAGGAAATCTCATGCACTAACCATAAGGTACTGGAAAACGTTTCAGCAGGTAGTATTCAACAACAGACATAGATGAGGAGAAAGTCATGGCGAACGTCGCTGTGGCGCTTGACACCTGCACATTAGATGTTGAATCTAGTCAATAATAGCATTGACAACAAAAGCATTGCCTTCTGAAAATCAGTAAAGAAAAGCATAACAATTTATATTACTACAATTTGAAACTCACTTGAGGAGGGACTCCCAGCTCGAGAAAAAGTGGACCCATAACGAATCCTCCTCCTAGTCCCAGCAAGCCACCAACTATACCAGCCAGCATACCAAAGACACAATAGATAACTAACTGAAAAACAGTAAATTCTTTCCCTTGATCTCCTGTGGAAGCTATTACTCTACGGCCGGTGAACAAGGAAGTTGCCTCATAAGCAGTTACCCCAACTGCGATTGGAATCTACATAACACGTAAAACACAATTCAAATAGTTTTTACAGATTGTAGTAACAGAGCAGACATTAAAAAAAACACAGAAAATCGAGTAGTAGATAATTGGATATTGTGTGCAATCAAGAAAAGTAAAATGACTTGTACCAAGTTTCTGAATAGAATTACCTGTAGCAAGTTCAGTACCCAATATGCTGCTGAACAAGTAGTTGTGTAGTTTTGCTGTCAAAAGGATATTATTAATCTCGAGTTAGATGAATTGCATGGTATAAAGTAAACTGCTGTTGTTCTGTATTAGTTGTGAAGGAGCAAACCTTGACAATCTGTAGTACAAGGAATGAAACCCAAACAAAGCAAAGAAGCCCAAACTCCTTCCAGTACACATTTTCAATGATAGTCACCTGCAAAATCCATGTTATTTTTAGACATGAAAATATCACCCCATCCATAAGAACTCAGAGAGAATAATGGCATCATGTACCTCGGTTTTCTTTTCAGTGTCACCATTTGGTCCTGTTGGAATAGGTTTGTATTCTGCTTCAGCCCCAGAACCTGCAAAAAAGAAAGTTTCATACAATCTGACATCAGGGAAAAACAAAATGCCATCAGGGAAAAACAAAATGACTCAGGAGGAAACTTTCTAACGTTTTGTTAAATGTTAATGAATAGCTTGTAAACTCACCAATTGATTCTTGTCGCCTAGCATACTCCTAAAATGAACAAGACAGGTTCAGACAGAAGTTAGACTTAAAATTTCTAGTGTCTGTCACTAAATAATTAACCTCAAGATTCACCACCCAAAAAATTATATCACTCCATTAATTAGAAAACCTTCATAATTGAGTCTTTATGATCAATAAATTCAGAGACAAAAAAAATTATAACCAAAAATATTTCCTGGTTAAATTTAATATATTTCTTGGTTTGCTATAGTAAATTGTTAATTCTAAATATGCAGTTAAAACATTATACTGCAGGATAAATTAAATGAGACCTTTTTCATTATGGTTTCCTTATTCCATGTCTCAACCCCCTTAAAGAATGCTTTTGTTGACGTGCCTGCAAGAGAGTAAAACTAAAATCAGTCATCAGTGAGAGATGCAAACAAGAATAAGAACCTTTTAACTAAAAAGACAGTTGAGCCAACTTTACCTAAGAAAAGAATAATAAGCAATATAGTCACCATCCAATCAGGGAAAACAACATTGAAGACCACTCCAATGCTGATACCAAGCATGAGCATAGGTTGAATGAGAAGTGCCAAATCATAGTCAATGATAGGCATATCCAACGTTGGATGCCTTAGCTTAAGGTTGTAGTAAACAGTTGACAGAGCTGCCCCCATAATCATACCTGTCACAAACAGAAATACCCCATTACTAAATGTAGTAGAGGGACTCAAAGAAGTTGGAATTGTTTCCTCTTTTGTGGTTCTACTTGAATGAGATGCTATGGGTCTCTACAAGTTTAATAGATGTCCAGTGGTCCCAAGTCCAAATCCGAACTCAGAAAATGCAACAGCTTTATCCCAAAAGACGTAGTTTTAATTCTCTATTGGCTACATAAGAGGACTGAATGGGGTATGTGAGTGCACATAATAATGATATAATTTCCCATTTCCTGAGCCATGGTGCACTATTCAGGAAGAAACAACATAAAGAGGTAAGGCTTCTGATTTGGGCAGCAGTTGTGTGGTGCCTTTGGGGAGCAAGAAATAAGGTTATGTTTACAGGCGAGACAGTTAGCAGGGAGGAGGTAGTTAATCAGATCAAGACACTGTCTTGGAGTTGGCTTATAGCTAAACACTTTAAAGGTACTTTGGTGTTGTAGTTCTTATTCATGTTTTGTGTTGTGTCATATGGATTGGATAAAGTACCAAGAACTTTGGTGTGGTAAGGTGATACTTAAGGGCAAAAGAGCATTTTTGCTGCCTTGGTTTAGTCTGGTTTCGTAATAGACTCTTGCTGAGAGCAGGAATGTAAATGTAAATGGCTTTGAAGGACTTGATGGTGCAAGCTGTACTAGAATTAGCTCCGTGTGCTAGTGTTAGTGTATGATTTATCTGTTGTTGGCTTTTCTATACTTTTGTGGAGTACTCTTTTTTCTCCTCGTGTTTTTTTTCCTTTGGGTTTTGCCTCCGGAGGTTTTGACGAGCCCCCAAAACCTCCACATTCATTTGTAAGTATGGGTTAGAGTACACCTTGTGCTCTCTTAAATAATTTTTTTGCTGCTTATCCAAAAAAAAACATAAGAGGACTGAAATAAATAGTTGAAAATAACGGCAGTGTTTGAAGAATAAATTTCTGAAAGCTGCATCTACCAATTTTACAAATTAATGGAAACTGAGAATGATAAATATACAAGAAAAAGGTAAAAAATGGTAATCAAGTTTAACACGTGTCTAACATTTGGATATAGCTGTGGATGATTTTGGATCAAAACCAATGATGAGACTGAGCATAGGAACAAATATTCCACCGCCACCAACACCACCAACACTTCCAAAAGCCGCACCACAAAAACCAATAAACGTACCCAAAACAATTTGCCACCCAAATTCCATTTCCTGTGTAGAAATTAAAAAACATCAAGAGAGATAGTAGCAGTAACAGTAACAAAGTAACAATAAACTACACATGAAAAGCACAAATAGATACAAAAAAAGCACTTTCTAAACCAAAGCTACACCAATCAAATATTCTTCACCCTTTATATCCAAAATCGTTAAAAGCGAAACGAAAAAGCCACAAAATCCAAGACGAAAGAGAAAGATTACCGGCCACACGTGTTGATAACCCGATTCATCCGATTTCCATAAGAAATTCAGAGCTTCAGTGAGAAAACTTTGTCCAGGTTCTTGTGTAACGTTGAAACTCGACATTTCCATTTTCGTGATACTTCGTTCCGCAGAAACAATCGCAAAAGCCGATGCAAAACCAAACAACAAAAACAACAACATCCACGTGGATCTCATTCTCATACTAATCCGTCTTCTAATTCCAAACTCCATAACTTTTTCTAATTTCAGTTATCAAAAATTTCTTCTCCGAACAGAATTGAGTATTTGGTTGATGCTTTACGCAAGAATATTGCGATCAAGGTTGAAGAAGAAGAAGAAGAGAAAAAAAAGATAATTAACTTCCACGATAAATAAATGAGCAAACTATTTAGAACTTCAGTTTAACGTGAAGGACCAGAAAACAGATGATGATAACAACAATAAAAAAAACGAGAACGAAATGTGTTGTGAGTTGGAAAGAGGAAAACGAGATGATAGGTAGTGAGTGAACACAAGAAATTGAAGGGAGTGAATAAAGGTGGCTACAGAAAACAAAAGAAATGAGTTGTGATTTGTGAAAATGAAAATTGAAATGAAGAATGTTGAATTGAATTGAATGGAACTAAAACACAATAATTTGCTTTGCAGAAGGAGATATCGCCCTCGGCGTGTGATAATGTGATGATAATGATATTCACCACTTTTATTGATGGTAGAATATTGTGTAAAATACTATCAGTGGTAAAGATTAAATCAACCAATATTAAATCTCAACCGTTAATGAATTTTTATTCATATTTAATGGTCCCTCGCACTCGCAGCACCTGTTTTTAGTCGTTTCTTTTTTATTTATTTTTTGGTGACGTGAAACAGTTTCTTTTTTGTTATTGTTTGAGTGCGCCCATTGAAATGACATTGTTGACCCTTCAATTTGACGTGGAAAACATTTGAAACGCGTTCCTTCTTATCGTTGAGTACAGTGTTTTATACCTACTCCCTATCATTTCTTGAGAGTGTATAGATATGAGTTGTTGAGACAATCATTGTCCAATTTTTATTATTTTTTTTTTACAATGCTAATTTTAATTATTATCTTATGTATAATTTTATTTTTTAATATTGATTTTGATGAAAATATTTTTATCTTAAGCTATGATAAAATTTGTTATCAAGTCTTGTTTACTGTCTTTGTTACTTATATTCAAACTTCTCCTTATTAATTAGATATTTAATCAATTTTGATAACTATATTTTATAATAAAAGAAAGTAAAAACTATAAGTTTCCATGACAAAAGTTACAAGGAATTTTAACAAATAACTTTAGATTAAAAAATAGGTGTATAAATTTAATGAGAAAAATACCATTGTATAATTGCGAATGACAAAATAATTCTTATGATAGATAAGAGTTTAAATTTTACTGTGTTTAACTATAATGAATAGTTACTTAATATGACCTTGTCAAAAAAAAAAACAAATATTAATATGACACTTTAAATGAATAATAGGTTAATCTTTATTATGAAAAATTAAATATTCTATAGAAAGATTATTACAAAAGGTAACATCAATATAAAAAACTTATTTTTATTTTTGAAGATATATAAAAAACTTATTTTATATAAATAGTTTTGATAATAAATGACTCCAAATGATATTTGATTATTTAATATAAGTTTTCAATAATGTTATTATATAGGTACGGAGCGGCGTTAAAACTCTGGGCCAGCTGTTCTGTCCCTCGAGACACCTACAATAAGCGAGGGATTAGTCACTGTTATCCGTGCGGTGGATACGCGGATTTACCCAAAAAATAAAGTTATTATATAATTATATATGCTACGTAATCCCGCCGGTGTTAATAAGAATTTTTATTAATTAATCTATATTCAATTATTTGTTTAATTAAAGAACAAAGGCATGAACAAAGGCATGAATCAGATAATCTGGAATATTCTGGATGACATGAGCACGCGTGAGATAGAACCACAAGGCATGAAATCGAACAATTTTGTCTTTTGAACTGTGCAGGAAGGAAAATGCTAGATGTTTCAAGAAATATTTGTAAGAAATAGAATAATGATATGTGGCAACATAGAAAATATTTACAAATCGTAACTACCCACTCTCTCATAGTCTCATGTATTATTAGCAAATTGTTGACCAGTCAAATACCCTATTTTTATGCATTCTTCTCTTTCTTCGTTAAGGAAATACAAAAAAAACTCCTTACAAAAAGAAAGAAAAATGCTTAAAAAATATGTAGAATAATTGTTTGTTGCAGCGCTTGAACAAAAACGGCAATAATTTTCAGTGAAGCTATAAGTATTTTATCTTCATATACTATTATTGTTGTCCTTTTTTTAATCAAACAACCCACCTTGTCAAAAATTTTATTTTATTTATTGTTATTTTTTTATCACATCTCCAATTTTAGAGTAAAATTATCTATTAATGAGCGAGTGATTAGTCACTGCCCGGGGTATAGAGCAACGTTAAAACTATGGGTCAGTTGTCCTGCCCCTCGAGGCACCTACAATGAGCGAAGGATTAGTCACTGCTGCCCGTGCGGTGGATACCCGGGTTTACCCAAAAATTATCTATTAATAAAATCATCACATGTATTTTCCTTTTCATAAACTCATTGCACATTCACCCCTTTCAATTTTCTCACCCCCTTCAATTTTCTCTATACTCTATTTATTCTCATCTCAATTTTTTTTAATCTACCAAAATCTTGATTTTACTCATTTATTTTTTGTCGCATAAAATAAAATTGTATGTTTATGAAATTATTTACATGTAATATCCTTTTCATGGGCCCACCGAGCATTCACATTTTTTTCAACCCTTTCAATTTTGATTATCTCTATTCTCATTTCAATTTTTTTAATCTATCTGATTACTACTAAAATCTTTATTTTATATCTTCTGGAATCTATTTAGTTAAAACACTTATTATTAAAATCTCGATTTTACCAATTTTATTATTTTGCCACATCACCACATTTGAGGGCAAAGTGGTCTATTTAATAAAATTATTCACCCATGTCCTCCTTTTTCACAGACTCATTGCTCATTCACAAAAAAATCATTTCTCCTCCCCTATCAATTTGATTCTCTCTCCCCCCCTCTCTCTCACTCACTCTCTTTCTCTCTTCACATTTCAATTATTTTTTAATCTATCTACGGTCTATCGAACCAAAACACTCTCTAATAAAATCTCTATTTTCAATTTTCTACTAAATTCTATTTATCTATCTAATCAAAACACGAACTACTAAAAATATTAAACTAACTCATTCATAGATTTTTGACACATCATAAACTTTGAGAGTAAAATAGTAACTTAAGTTCATCTTTTAATTCTCTTCCCTCTTATCAAAATTCAAATTCCCTCTCCTCAAAATTACATGTTGTTGGTTTAATCTCATTACTTTTGATTTCTTACGTGGAAACGTAACACGTTGTCGGTATAATTATTTTTTATATTTTGGTTTCATTGATATCTTTATTTTGAGTAAAGGCCTAATTCGTCCTTGACAATTTTTTCGCAGGACGAATTCGTCCCTGACAATTTTTTCGAGACACATTGGTCTCTGACAATTCCAAAACGAGACACGTTAGTCCCTCCATTCATTTAACCCTCACTAAACGCCTCCTACATGGCATGTTAAGTGCCACGTTGTCCCGTTAGATGCCACAGATGCGTTTATTTTGGGACAAATTCGTCCATGAAATTACAAATTTAAAAAAGGGACGAATCAGTCCCTGACAATCTTTGGGACAAATTCGTCCCTGAGTCACAAGTGAGTGGTATCTGGTATTCAAAACCGGAAAACCATTTTAGACACGGAGACAGAGAGCAGAGAGAGAAAGCGCAGAAGAAGAAGAAGAAGAAGAAGAAGAAGAAGAAGAAGAAGAAGAAGAAGAAGAAGAAGAAGAAGAAGAAGAAGAGACGGCGTGGGTTGAAGAAGAAGACGTCGTGGGTTGAAGACGTCGTTGACACGCCGCTGGCCGTAGGAGGCGGTGGCTCTCCACTACATTTCGCAAAGGTTAGGTTTTTATCATTTTCTTCATGGCTCTCTACCATTCATCAACCCATATGAAACATTTACAATTTGGCATGTTGTTCAGCATTGTATAAAAACTATGATTAAAATCTGCAAAGTAATGGAAATAGAATTAACATTTACAGCTTAATTACCTTAAAATTAGGGCACCCAAAAAACACTCTATTGGGGTTTGCTGCTGTCTTTGAAAGGGTTACAGCAGCTTTTAACCCACAACAACATCTTGGACCACTCCAATGCCTACGAGTATTTGTTGAATCGCCAGAATAAAAGTGAGTAGTTTGAGATCCATGACTGCTCATTCTTGTAATCAATAATCAAACTATCATTGAACGAATAGAAATCAAAATATAAAATGGAAATAAAAATGACACACAAATCATGAATCAAAACGAAAAATAGTGAACAAAACCTACCTTTTGGTCGACGTTCTTTCTTTCTCTCCTTCAATGGCAGAAAAATGGTTTCTGGTTTCAGAAACCACAGTTTTAAGGTTGAAGGTGACTCAGGGACTAATTTGTCCTAAAAATTGTCAGGGGCTGATTGGTCCTTTTTTTAAATTGGTAATTTCAGGGACGAATTTGGCCCAAAATAAATGCATTTATGGTCTAACGTGACAACGCGGCACTTAACGTGCCACGTAGGAGACGTTTAGTGAGCTGGTAACGACTAAATAGATGGAGGGATGGTGTGTGAAAAGATGTGCAAGTATACACAGTCACAAACAAATAATATAATGATAAGAAAGGTCGAACCCACAGGGATTGGATTAACTTTGTGTATGTTTAGAAAACATATAAATTAGTACTACTATTCTACTCATAAATTTTGGGGTTTTTAGTTTAAGTAAAAACAGAATGCAAGTATGTAAAATAAGATAAAAGAAATCAGTTGAGAAAGATAGTTGAGATGTCTTTACTATATAATACTTATTTTGAGAGTTTCTATGTTTTTAGAGATGCAGAAGCACTATTGATGCAGAAGCATTAAGTGCAGAAGCATCAAGTGCAGTAGCATTGAGTGCAGTTGCATAAGTGTGTGCTTTTCAACTACTTTCTTCAGAGTTTCATTACAAGCTTCCCATGTCTGGGCTTGCTAAATAAGTTCACTCCTGCCTTTGAAGTACCCACTGTTTCACCCTAAGTACTATGTTATCCTATGTCTAGGACTTAACATGGTTTTAACACAGATTCTTTATTAAAACAAGTTCAACAAAGCCTTTATTAAAACACTCACCCTTATTAGTATTGATTTCTAATTATAAACCATGTCTGTGAATATAACTCTACTTATTGTAAGAGATCAACCTTAAAATAAGATGGATGTAGTATAACACAAGACCCAAAATGCTACAACACTTAAAAACATATTAACTTACTCAAAAGAGCATTATAAGTTAGAACATCTCAACTAAAGGAATTTAGCTCATGTTACTCATTATATAATAGAGAGAATCTGTAAGGAACATGATAACATGAATCATATAAAAGATATCAAGAGGGTAGAAGTTACACAAATTGATGTTCCTTTGTATGAATTCTGACAGGTGCAGAAGCATCAAGTGCAGAAGCACTGATTCCCTCGTCTATCTATGAAGAAGTGGAGGAAGAGAGTGTCAATTCCTTCCTCACCTTCTTACAACTAACTAGTAAATAAAATGCAAGAATTGAAACTACTAAAATATAAGTAAAGTGTTTGATCTACATATAATCAAGTGAGATATGTGATGCTCTTCAAGTGAGAAGTGGGAGCCCTTTTTATAGCCTTTGGAGATTTCCTTTGCTTGAGGGTTTGCTTGAAAACCAAGTTAACCTAAGGAGGCTTAACCATGGTTGCTTTTCTGATCTTTAGACAAGGAGATTAAGTTCAGCACATTTCCATAAGAAGATGTCCATTTATGTAATGCCATATGTCTTTAGGTGAATAGCCTTTCATGATGTTTATGGTGGGCGCCTCCTTATGCATGTGGCCATGTGCTCCATGTGAATTGTGACAAAGCATGGTGTCATATAAGTTCTGGAGTAGAGGTATGAATTGAGGTGCTTCAGTTGTGGGTTTATAAATCTTCAGCGCGGGATGGTGCAGAAGCATTTGTGATGCAGAAGCATTTGTGGTGCAGAAGCACTTAGTGCAGAAGCATCGGTGGTGCAGAAGCATCATCTGTAGACAAACTTGAACAAACACATCAAACATACCAATATATATACACAAAATGCTTTATTCATCACATAATTCCTAGAATGTTGTTATTTTACTAATATTACTATATTTAACACACTTTGTATTTGAGTTTAAAGCAATTTGTTGCGTTTAGTAGTATAAATAACTCTATATAAACTAGAGTTATCAAGGGACTAACGTGTCTCGTTTTGGAATTGTCAGGGTGTAACACCCTAATATTTCTATATGGAATAGAAATGCTAAGATGCATGAAATGACATACATCGGAGTAATAATTCCTGTTTAGATATTGAAAACCATATCGGTTCCATGTTTAGTAATAATTCCTGTTTAGTAATAATTCCATAACTTAAGTGAAAACCATATCGGTTCCATGTCTTTCAATATCCTCATGACCTAGTGTTCAATACCATCACAAGAAAAGCGGAAACGATTACATAACTCAAAACAAATTCAAGTCATATTATCGAGTTACAAAGATAACAAGGGAACTCAATATCAAAGATAAAAGATCCAAGTCTTCGAACTTCTCCTCAAGCACGTCGCCTACCCGTGCCTCGTCGCTTTCTTCTTTCCCTGTCCCTCTGTAAAAACAACAACATATAAAGGGTGAGATAAACATTATCTCAGTGAGTCCTACCGTAACCCCTCACAATGACTCTCGGTCCATTTATTCTTATTCATTTAATCGTAGTCCATAGGTCCTACGTGCATATAGCTTTTCCTGTCATGCCATAGTACATCTTCGGCAAAAGCTCTGCCTTTACCGTCGAACCTCTCCACTAGTTTACACTAGCTTCAAACCTTCTGAGGCCTAGGTTCTGGGGCTCACATGACTTCCCCTCCCCTAGTATACTAATCAACTGGGTCGTCACCCATCCCTTGATATAATTTATATATCTTAACCTTGAAAGAATATTTAGTTCCATGACCTTAAATAATTGATTGAACATTTAGTTCCATGATAGAAAACATAACCCATGTCCGCTCACGTGTACTACTTTTCGGTTTTTGAAACATTTATAGGTTTGAAGGTAATTTCCAAAACCATCTTGAACATGTCAAAAACAATGTTTTATAATTGAAAAATCATCACAAAGGGTTGGAAAGAAGATTAGAAGAGGTTTGGAATCGAAAGGAGTAATCCTGGAAATAGCAGAAAACACGGCTCTCAGTGTTTTAAAACACTGCCAGTGTTTTAAAACACTGGTGCCCGTGTTGTAAAACATGGTCGTGTTTCTGTATTTTGAAAATTTTGCGCAGAAACAGACTAAAACACGGCCAGCCGCGTAATAAAACATGGCCATGTTTTCTACAGACAGCCAAAATCCTGCACTACGAAAACAATATTTTTAAATTCGTTTCTTCGCCCTTTTTGATTTCGCTTCAATCCCAAATACTGAATCCAGCCCAATACTTCATCATACCAATAATATTTCCAATCAAGAATACAATCAAATCATCATTTAACTTCAATCAATGACAATGACATGGGTTTCCAAACAAGGCAAGAACACAAAACTTTTACGAAAACGGTTTTTAACTCAATTTCGAGATGAACACCAATCAACCAAATTCCAGAAACACACAATACTTAGTTCTGAAACGAAAACAAAATCCTAAGCGAGTTAGAACTCACCGGTTGCGATGAAAATCGCACACTACCACGACGAAGCTTCTCGAACCGAAAACCGTAACTCACGAACTATCCCCGGACGGCTCCTCTTGCTCCTACGATCACTAAAACTCTTCCAACTTCGAATCCTAAAGCTTCTAGCTACTGAACCTCTTCCCAAAATGCTCCAATGAGCAATGTAGCTTCTGAACTTAGCTAGAATCTACCCATCAAGTTCCCCAAAATCACATGCAAAATGAGAACTCCATTAATGGCCAAGCTTGGAGCTCAAATCCGAAAATGGAGAATGATGAAAGAGGGAGGATTGGCTTTTGAATTTAGTATCAATGTGTAGAGAATTGAAAATGGAGAAGAATGGTGCAAATAACCCTCACATGCAAGCAAGTTTCAGAATTTCCCCTCCTCTCCTTCTCTTCCTCTCTCTCGCGCCCCCTTCTCTCTTTCTCTCTATTCTTTCTTCTGAATTTTTTCTGAATTGGATGTAAGTGAGGTGAGTTAGGGGAAGTGCCTCAGCTGAATAGGTTTAAAGTGGGTGGAAAAGACATTTTTGCCCTCACTTACTTATTTCCAATTACTAAGTTACCCTTAATACATAACTACCCTATTAAACCATAACTTATTAACTTTCAGTTTTTTGCTGAAAGCAAAGTGAGTGTTTGGGTGTTTTTAACATTTGTGAGCTGAAGGTGTTTTCAAACACTAGAAAATTACTAAAATATCCCTGTCCTCAAATTCTCGTCTAAATCTCAAATAACTCAACCAATCAATCAATAGTTCATATGACTCATAAAATTAAGTAATCAAACATATAATTAATTTACTTAATTAATAACCATCACCTCATAAATAATTAATTAAGATAACATATATTATTTAGCTAATCAATTAACTCATAACCTCGCGCTAATTTTAATAAACGAAATTAGCTAAATCGGGGATGTTACACAGGGACCAATGTGTCTCAAAAAAATTGTCACGACGAATTCGTCCTGCGAAAAAATTGTCAGGGACGAATTTGGGCATTTACTCTTATTTTTTATAAATGAACATTTTTCTTTTGAGTCTCGACAATAAAATATTAGATATTTTCAGAATAATTATTTTTATATTTTACTTTTGAGTTCCAAGTAGAAAATGTCAGACATTATTGTTAAATTTCATTGCTTTTGAATTCTGATGGCGATTTATTACATTTATGTTGGAATAATTTTATTTTATTTTCACGAATGTCTTTATTTTTTATAAATGATTGTGTTACTTTTGAATCTCAACGTAAAACAATTAACATATTACTAGTATAACTATTTTTGTATTATAAATTTATAAATATCTTTACTTATTTATTTACCAAAATCTTTACTTTTTATAATTGAATATTTTTTATTATAAATCACTGTTTTTCTTTTAAATCCCGGCGAGAAAACAGTAGATGTTGTCAAGATAATTATTTGTGATATTTTGTTTTTGAGTTTCAAAGGGTAAAAATTACATGTTATTGGTATAATTTCATTATTTTTGATTCACTGCGGTGGAACAATACACATTGTCAAAATAATTATTTTTTTATTATGTCTTTATGAATATATTTAACTTTTATAAATGATTTTTTTAGCCGATAAAACATTAAATGTTTTCGGAACAATTTTTTTATATTATGCTTTTGAGTTACAACGAAAATGAAACTAGGGTTCACCTTCACAAAGAGGAAGCCATGGGAGAGAGAAGCAGAGAATCGCAGAGAATCGCAGAGAAACTGAGAGAGCGAGAGTGAGAACCTGAGATCGATTGAAGAGAGCGAGAGTGAGATTCTGAGAGAGCGAGAGTGAGAACCTGAGAGCGAGAGCGAGAGTGAGGTTCGCGAGAGTGAGGTTCCTGAGCTTCCTGAGAGTGAGGTTCGCGAGACTGAGTTTCTGATCGAGCTTCGCGAGAGTGATTTCTGAGAGCGAGAGTGAGTTTGAGAGGGAGAGTAAAATAATATGTTTTCTTTTTGTTTTAGGAGGGATGAATGAATTAGCAGTAAAAAAAAGAGAGGGAATGAGTAAAAATTTTACCGCCTAAAATGAAATGAAAAAATGTTGAAAAGAAATTCAACCAAATCTAATTTTTAAATATAATTTTAAAGGCAACACCAAAAAAAATGTTCCCGTTTAAAATAATTAGTGTAACAATTAGAAACTGTTGCTAGTGAAAGCTTAGGGAACAGTTATTAAATGTTGCAAACGAAACAGGATAGCAACAATCTAAAAAAGTAGTCATATAGAATTTAAGGAACTTTTATTCAGTGTTGCCAAAAGAGTGTGCTATAAAATATTGATTTAGAGGCAACAGTTCCCAAATGTTGTCGGATATGATTTAAGCAACATTTTTTACATGTTGTTAAAGGATGTGTTGCTAGAGACATAAAATGTTCTAGTGGTTACGTGCTGTTGGCATTATTTCATTATTGATAAAATGTTTTAAAATCTTTGATTTAAGACTACTATCAAGATATTTGACTATAAGAGCACATAAATTTGTATTACTTTTCCAATTTACTTTTAGAATATTTGGTACTATATAATTTATTTTTTATTTAAAAAATTGTTTCCAATTAGTTGTCAAATATTTATTTCAAATATATTTTCAATTAATTGACAAAAAAAACAAAAGAAAAGAAGAGAGAAATGAGTTGTGAAAATTGAAATGAAGAATGATGGAAATAAACACAATAAACGTGTGATGTGATTGATGATGATGATATTCAGAGTCCCGTTTACTCGGCTAGCTTGCTACAGGCTACGCTTATTTGTTTTTTTTTTTATCAGTAGGCTACGCTTATTTGTTTACTATGCTTTTGGTCAATTCTTATTTTTGGTGACGTGAAATAGTTTCTTTGTTATTGTTGAGTGCCCAATGAAATGACGTTGACCCCTCAATTTGACGTGGAAAAATTTGAAACGCGTTCCTTCTTATCGTTAAGTACATTGTTTTATACCCTCTCCCTATCATTTCTTTGGTGGGGAGTATATGAGTTCTTGACGGATCTTTATTAAAATGTTTGGGAGGGCCGTCATTGAAAGACATAGAGGAAAGATAAGGTAGAAACTAACGACGATAGAGAACGATAAGCTTGAGAGAGATTGAGAGGGAGAAGAAGGAGCTAACGAGCTGAGATGATTCTTATCGAGTCGTGTCTAAACCAAGTTTGGCTCGGCTCAACTCTTTTTAATCCTTATGAATGAGTGTAGATATCAGATAACCTCTCTGAATGACCAACTAAATGGAAATTCTGATTCTAAATGAAAATACTAATAAATAGTGTAACACAACACACCAGGATTTGAAATCAATAGAACCATTGATCATTCACGTATCTATCATCTCTTTGATCAAATAATTCACTACCTAAATTTCTATTTTATCTGATGTTATTTTTTTACCACATCACCACATTTAAGGATAAAGTTATCTATTAATAAAATTGTTTACATGTATTATCATTTTCATAGGGCCCACTGCATATGATTATTTTTAATTCTCTATGGTGGAACGTTACACATTGATGAAATAATTATTTTTTTTATATTTTGTCTTCATGAGCGTCTTTAATTTTTATATGTGATTTATTTTATTTTTTTAGTTGAGATGAGAAAAGTTTAAATGTTTTCGAAATTATTATTTTTTAAATTATGTTTTTGAGTTACAACGAGAAAATATTAGATGTTGGTACAATTTCATTTATTATAAAATATTATAGAATCTTCGATTTTATTTAAAAATACCATAAAAATATTTGACTATGAGCAAACCGTTTCAGGAAGGTGGATTGAGTTTGCGGTCTATCAAAGCTATTAATAAAGCTAGTATGCTAAAGCTTTGGTGGAATTTCATTTTCATGAAACTACATTGGCACTTCTTTTGAAAGTTAGAGTCTATAAAAATAGTACGTCATTGAGTTATCATGTTTCTTCTTCTATTTAGCTTGGGCTTAAACCTTATATTTGTGATATTCTTGAGCACTCAACTTGAAAGCTTGGGAATGGTGTCGGGAAATTTTTGTGTGCTGATACTTGCCTTTTTAGGCCTATTGTGGACATTATCGGTGTTCCTTCTAATTCGCAGAAGAATTTCAAAGCTACTATGAGTGATTTTATAGTGAATGGTAGTTGGTCCATACTTGCTGACCTTATCACTCATTTCCCCTAGCTTCATTCTGAAATTCAGGAGATAGTTCTTCCCACTGTTTCAGGGGAGGATCAGCTGATGTGGGATTATTCTCTTTCAGGTTACTACACTTTTCTCTTCCAAAACCCTGCAGTGGCAGGTGGTGCTTTGGACCAATATACTTTGGAAGAATTTTATTCCACTTTCTAAATCCTTTATTTTCTGGAGGATTCTTCACAACAAAATGTCAATAGATAATAAACTTTGGTATAGAGGTTGCATCGTTGTTTCTATGTGTAGTCTATGTGGTATGCTTTAGAGACACCTCAACATCTCTTCCTTGTTTGCCCTTTTGCCCAACGTATTTGGAGTTGACTTGGAGACATCCCGAGTATCCATATTGATACATCTTCTTTTCAGAATATTTTAGGTTTGACTTCTCATGGATGAAGCCCTCAATTGTGCGACATTGCCTCTATTGCTATTGTGAATATTTTTATTTTGGTTTGGTACTGCATAAGTCAAGCTAGATTTGATAATCATGAGATCCATTTACACTCGGATATCAATTTAATCCTTTCCAACGTGGTCTAAGCAGGAAATGCCTCTAAATCTTCAATGTTCTCTTTCGTTACTGAGTTTATGATTGTAAATGTCTTCAACATCATTGGTAAATGTTGTAAATAGTGTAATTTGTAATTATTTATCTGGCCCAATTATCAGGCCCGCTAGATTTACATTTAGAATAGCCTATTTAAATGCATTAGTGCTTGTACTCTAAACACAATTGAAATAATATATTTACTATATTTTTCTACATGGTATCAGAGTCTTGAATCTCACGGTTTCCTTCTGTTACTGTTTTGCAGAGTCTTGAATCTCGAGTGTTTGGTTGTGTTGCTTTTGTCCATGTTCACAAACAACACCGAAGTAAGTTGGACCCCCGTGCAGTTAGATGCCTTTTTGTGGGTTATCCTCCCGACAAGTAAGGATATAAATGTTATCATCCTCCTAGTCGTAAGTACTTTATCTCTAAAGATGTCACGTTTCATGAGAATGTATCCTACTTCACTCGTCCTCAGCTTCAGGGGAAGAGCATTCATGATGATTTGGAATCTGAGTCTGAGTTTCTATTCCTACCTAAGTTGCTCGTGACTCCTGTCTTAAGTCCTACTATTGAGTCTCATATTGAGTCTCCTACTTCTATTTTGGTTCCTCCTTTGTCTTCTGTTTTGCAGGAAACCATCATCTTCGACACCAGGAAACACTAAGACTGGTGAGCCAATTATGGTGTATCAGAGAAGAAGTAAGCCCGACATGCTCCAGACACAGCCTCAATTGCTTGAACCGGAGGTAAGTACTGAAACTAACCCTCCTATTAGTGATTCCCACAGTTCTGACACTGGTGACACTGATACAGATGATTTGCCTATTGCTTTGAGGAAAGGGAAAAGGTCTTGTGCCAAATACCCTATTTCTCAATTTGTCTCCACTAAAAATCTTTCTGTGCAGCATCAGAGTTTTATTTCAGCTGTTGACCCTGTGATAATCCCATCATCTGTTCAAGAAGCATTCAAAGATAGAAATTGGGTCCAAGCCATGGAAGAGGAAATGAAAGCACTTGAGAAGAATGGAACGTGGGAAATTGTTGAGAGACCGGGAGGCAAGAAGCCTTTTGGTTGCAGGTGGATCTATACAGTCAAGCACAAACCAGATGGTACTATTGATCGGTACATGGCAAGACTAGTGGCTAAAGGATTCACTCAGACCTATGGCATTGATTATGAGGAGACTTTTGCTCATGTGGCAAAGATGAACACGGTTCAGATCTTACTATCACTTGCTGCCCACTCCGGGTGGGAACTAAACCAATTTGATGTCAAAAATGCATTCTTGCATGGAGATTTAGATGAGGAGGTGTATATGGAGATTCCTCCAGGATTTGGCTCAAAAGAGGGAACAAACAAGGTGTGCCGATTAAGGAAAGCTTTATATGGGCTAAAACAGTCTCCTCGAGCATGGTTTGGGAGATTTACAAAGGCAATGTGGTGTACTTAGGCTATAAGCAAAGCCAAGGAGATCACACTCTTTTCTTCAAACATTCAAAAGATGGAAAACTGACTATACTTCTTGTTTATGTTGATGATATCATTATTATAGGTGACGATTTGGCTGAGAGACAGTTACTCAAAGAGAAATTATCAGCAGTGTTTGAAATGAAGGACCTTGGGCAACTTAAGTATTTCTTGGGAATCGAGGTAGCCTACTCAAAAGAAGGCGTTTTTATCTCTCAAAGAAAGTATGTGCTGACCTCTTGTAGGAAACTGGAAAACTTGGATGCAAACCTACAAGCTAGTGTTCCCATAGAGCAGAATCACAAAATTAGATTTGAAGAAGAAAGTGCCAAAGTTGACAAGGTCCAATATCAGAGATTGGTGGGAAAATTGATTTACTTGGCACACACTAGATCTGATTTGGCTTATGTAATCAGTGTGGTGAGCCAATTCATGCATGACCCGAGGGTGAGACATTTGAAGGCTGTTGATCGTATTCTTCAATATCTCAAAGCCTCTCCAGGAAGAGGACTATTAGTCAAAAGAGGTGGGAGCCTAACTATGGAAGCTTATACTGATGCTGAATATGCGGGTTCAATAAGTGATAGAAGATCTACTTCAGGTTATTGCACCTTCCTATGTGGGAACCTTGTTACGTAGAGATAGATCGTCACTTCATTAAGGAAAAGCTTGACAGCGGGTTAATAACTACAACTTACATTCCTTCCGGACACTAATTGGCAGATGTATTAACGAAGGGCCTTCCAACAGAGCATTTCAAAGAACTTACATCCAAACTGGGAATGATAGATATTCACTCACCAGTTTGAGGGGGAGTGTTGTAAATAGTGTAATTTGTAATTATTTATCCGGCCCAATTATTAGGCCCGCTAGATTTACATTTAGAATAGCCTATTTAAATGCATTAGTGCTTCTACTCTAAACACAATTGAAATAATATATTCACTATATTTTTCTACAGTAAATATAGAAGTTCTTCAAACATCAGATAAGTTATTTGGATTTCCCTTCCCCCTACATGATAAAGTGCAATACAAATGGTGCTCCTAAAGGTTGTCCTGGGCTAGCCACATGTGGTGGTATTTTTAGAGACAAAAGTATTGTTATTTTTGGTTGTTTTTCTTCCTCTATTGGCAACAGTTATGCGCTTCATGCTGAAATTATGGGGTTATGTTGGCTATAGAGATTGCTTTTGATAAATGTTGGATGTTTTGGTGGTTAGAGTGTGATTCTCAGTTAGTGTTTTCTGCTTTCAAGAATTGCAAAGTAGCTCTTTGGAAGTTAAGAAACAGATGGAATAATTGTTTATACTTTACTAGACAGATGAACTTCGTTTACATACACATTTATAGAGAGGTAATGCACGCACTGATAGGCTTGCTGGTCATGGAACTAGTATAAATGGTTTTGTTTGGTGGGATCTAATTCCTAGCTTCATTGGTAAGGATTTTACTAGGAATATGTTGTTATATTTATAACTAGCTATATATTTTGTTGATTTCTTTCCTAGGATAGTGTTTTCTTTGTTTGATGGTTTGGGTTTTCCTTAGGTAATCAAATCTTGGTGTGCTTCAAATGATTGTTAATGGCTTTGGTGCCAACCCGATTGGGACAAAAGTCATTATGGTGATGTTTTTGCATGCCATTATATCCTCGGGCTAGCTTCCTTTTAATAGGATTGATTTGATTTCCTTCTCGTTTTAATGTTGTCTTTGTCCATGGGTATTGATCTAGTGCCCCATGTTTTTTTGTCTCTTTTTTCTTTTTTATCAATAACATTTAGGGAGAGTACTTTTTCCATTCTTGGTATTTTTTCCCTAAAGAGGGTTTTGCATCAGAAGGTTTTAACCAGGCTCCACATCCATTTCTTTTGCTTTTAAAAAAATTGACTAAAAGCACATAAATTAGTTTTATTATTCAATTTTTTTTCGAATTTTTGGTACCATATAATTTATTTTTTCATTTAAGATGGTAATTTTTTCTCTTAATAAAATCATTCAATTTATTTATCCTTTGCACGAGAACCCATGCACATTCACCAAAAATTCTATTCTCTTCTCTTTCAATTTTGAAAACCTTTATTCTCTCTCTCTCTCTCTCTCTCTCTCTCTCTCTCTCTCTCTCTTATTTCAAATTTATCTAATATCTATTTGATCAAAACACTCACCACTAAAATCTCTATTTTATATCTTCTATAATTTATTTAATCAAAATACTCATTACTAAATCTCTATTTTATCAATTGCTATTCTTCTTTTGTCATGTCACCACATTTAAGGGTAAAGTGGTCTATTTATATAAAATTATTCACACGTGTTCTCATTTTTCACGAGACCCTCTACTCATTCACAAAAAAGATTATTTCTCCTCTCCTTTTAATATTGATTCACTGTATTTTCTCTCTACATTTAATATTTTTAATTTATCTACTATCTATTAAAACACCAATTAATAAAATTTCTATTTTCTATCTTCTACGTATATCTAATCAAAACACCAACTAATAAAAAGACCAAACTAATATTGTCATTAAAAAACAAACTACTCATTCCTAGATTTTTGACGCATCATCAACTTTGAGGATAAAATCGTAACTATCAGTTCATCTTTGAGTCCCGACGAGAAAGCACTAGATGTTGTTGAAATAATTATTTGTTATATTTATTTTTGAGTTTCAACGGGTAAAAATTATATGTTGTTGGTATAATTCCATTATTTTCTATTCCCTACCGTGAAACGTCACACAATGTTAGAATAAATTTTTTTATATTTTGTCTTCGTGAATATCTATAATATTTATAAATTATTATTTTTTGAGTCAAAATGAGAAAAAATTAAATGTTTTTGGAATCATTATTTTTATGTTATGCTTTTGAGTTACAACTTACAACGACGAAATTACATGCTGTTGGCATAATTTCCTTATTGATAAAATATTATTAAATATTTTGTTTTACTTTAAAATACTATAAAGATATTTGACTAAGAACAGATAATTAGTTTTATTATTTAAATTTATTTTTAGAATATTTGTTACCATACAATTTAGTTTTTATTCAAAATACGTTTTCATTGTAGTTGCGCGTAAATATTACCCGATTTATAAAAAAAGTTTTACGTACAAGTCCTTTCACTGGTCGCCTGAGAATGACACCTATATATATCTTTTATAATTTCAAACGTTTTTCATATTTTTCCACCGTTTTTTAAGTCCAATCATTGATGTTTTTATAAGCGATACATTATTTTTTTCCTGTATTATTACAATTACTTTAATATATATGTTACTCTCACACAATTAGTCCGTCCAAAAATTAAAACCTATTTTTAGTTTTTCAAGTTTTTTGTCAACACTTTTAGTCTCTTATTACCCAAGAGCACTTGGATGAGATAATAGAGGTCTCTTCCGGTTTAACCAAGGTATTGAGTTCGAATCCAGCTTTGGGTATGCAGCGGTGTTAAATCTCTTGAAGGAGATGAATTAGTTTCTATAGTTGCGCTCAGAGGATATCTGATTAATACCCAAAAAAAATCTCTTATTACTTTCAATAGTGCTTAAATTACTATAAAAGACCTAAAAAAATGCTATTAAATGTCAAAAGGAACTAAATCTGGTGATGGAAAAAACTTGGGATAAAAAAAATTGTAGCAACTAAAATCAAAAATTTAAATTTTATAAAAACCAAAAACTTATTTATAATAAAAAACATATTAAAACTATATTACTAGTAATATTTCTCAATACTACTATTAAGTATTAACACTGTAAATGGGAACGCCACTCATGGCCCTCTGTTGATTACTTGTTTGGACTGAATTATTCAATTATCCAACACACACTCTGTTTTATTCACGTGTTTCTTTCATTCTTTTTAACCCTCACGTAATATGTCGGCTGAGAGGATGCATTTAATTAAGATCATGACACTGATACAATCATACGGCTTTTCTTTTTGGGTACAAAAGACAGTGATGCAATTTTACTCGATAGTTGTTTTTTTTTCGATAAGCTTTACTCGCTAGTTGTTGTTTGACAGGTCTTCGTTTATATTCGAGATTCATGAAAATAATCATTATGAGTGCATTAATTTTGTTAATTTGACATTGCCGAAATCCGAACTAGTAAACGTACAGGTTAGTTTATTTTCTCTTAAGATAGTGCACACATGTTTTATCTAGCTGACACAGATTGCTAATTTAAATAAATTGTTTTATCTAGCTGACACACTTTAAATAAATTTATTAGATATTTTAGTGACAAATTGTACACTCACAATTTTGAGTACGGTCATTAACACTATTTAGGACGATTAACCACCCTTTTGGTTCTAAAATGGTCTTGGTATAACCTTTTGTTTGTGGTCGGTGGTACAACAACCAGGCAGTGATGGATCTAGAATTAAAGGTTGTGGGTCTTTGTTTATCTAAAAAAAAGGTTGGGAGTCTTTTTTTTTATTTTTTATAATCTCGTATCCTAAAAATATAATAAAAATAAAATTTTAATATATTTGATTAAGTAAATTAAATAACTCATAATTGTTCCCTGCACACATGAAAATGACATAAATTGATGTTTGTGCAATACATTTTTTTTCATAAAAAGCAAGTTTAATTTTATTTTTTTAGGATGTGTCTTTACCTCCCTCACTTGAGGGTAGGTCTGCCCCTGACAACAACATGAAATTATGACAAATGCATGTGATGGGCATGGTGACAAAGTTGGAGTTGATATGAATGATGGCGAAATTTGTGGTTTGAATGTGTTGCAAAGGGCGGGTCAAGGGGGGACATCATTTGAGCTTTAGACAAATAGCAAGGAGGAAGAGGGTCATTCTTGATCCAAAAACGTGATAACGAGATTCAACGTGATTATGTGAGGGAGGATGGCAAAGAGGAAGATAAGGATGCCGACATTGAACGATAGCTTTGTTTGCAGTAAGCCAGCGGTGGAGGCAGGCGAGAGAGAAAAGAAGACGGAGCAAGTGCTAAGATGAGAGTGAAAGGAGACATTTGGTGTGAATAGTCCACTATATGATCTTACGAAACTTCTTAATCCATCAAGTGGAAAGCTCTCAAGTTTTCTCAAGTAGTTAAATCTCCACCTTTAAATACACTCTCTATCCCTTTTTTAATGTTAGATACACTCACTCTCTCATATTTTCAATAGAAGGCTTAGATTCCACGTGAGAGAAAAGTCATTGAGAGAATCTCCTCCCGTTATACACCACTTAATGTGGTGCGCTCTAGACAAAGCCTACACCGCAATACGATCAATGGTGTTAGCTCCGCGTCTATTTTTAAATAACTTTGTATTCCGTGAGCCCGACACCTTAAGTTTCCTTTAATCTCCGATTAAACCTTTCAAATGCTGCTTTCATAGCTGAATTATAAGCCCATGATGGCTCTATCTCCTTATATTGCCCCAGATGCTCTTCATCTGATAAAAATACCGATGATAAGTACAAAATGGTTATCACTAAGCTTGCTTGGATTTGTGGATTTGGGCAGATGCTTTCCAAGCTATAGCGACCATGTGTCAATTTGTCAATACTGTCGTTTGATGTTTAAAGATTTGGCCACCAAGGTTCTTCAAACATGTCACTATGACCTACAGTTCAATTTTGTCTCAAGACCGTCTTTTAGAATTACAAAACACACTGCTGAAAAAATGTCATTTTCATTTTCTTAGGCTGTTTATTGTTGTATCTGTATCTTCAACACAAACTTTCATTAGCCTTTCTGAAATAAGTACGAACCCAGAGTCTTTTGTGGAGAAAACCAAACCATTTTCTTATGCAAGTAGAGAAAACCAAAAGAATCCTTACACTTTACTTAGGAAACATATCAACTTCGTATAGATATAACCAGTTATATGTACTAAACACAAATTGCATGTGTATGCGGTCACTCATTGCGTCTGAGACTAGGCAGTCAAGAAGGAAAAGTAAAATGCCAAATCTGAGACTCAGTCAAAAAAAAAGAGTAATATATTTTTTAATCACAGTCTGTTACAGAGGTGTGCTGCTGAATAAGTTAGCCTACGGCTGGGCATTCCCGAAAAACAACAGTATTTCTATCGTGAATCAGAAGCATTGGTATTGGGCATGCTTCAAATTATTCAACCTTTTTGTTAGATTTGTCAGTAATCTCTTCTTGAGATGAATCCGCAGTCTTTGACTCATCGAACTCCAACAGCTGCATTAACAGAAAGTAAAATGTTACAACTTGGCTGAACCACAGTCATGTTTCAGACGGTTGCCCAAATATTTACATACTATTCCACTGCAACAAAATATATTGTACGGAACATTTTAAAACTGGCAAACCAATCGAAGTTGCCTTTCATAAGGTATTTAACCGGAGCCCATCTTCTACATCTATCTTCTGATGCCATAAGTAAACATTTTAAACCACTGGAATCCTTCGTTAGCTAATTCCAAAACATGGGTGGATTACACACAATGTAAACAACTGCAAATTAGCTTAGCTGCTTCAGTGAGCACCTTTAAATATCGTTAGAGCATCTCCAATAATAGAACTCATTTTGGGTTCTTAACTTAATTTTAGTAGGCTCTAAAATGCCAAATAGGATTTAAAAATCCCCATTAGTTTTCACTCCAACTATAGAACCCCTACGAACTTAAATCGGCTCACACAAATTACCATATAATGTTAAGAACATGTGCTTACAGGCCGCAAGCCAACTCATTCTTCTCGGATGCTAAGCAAGTTACAAACATATTCTTAAAGTTAAGAACACATTGGAGATGGTTTAGATGCTCCAGTTACTGGTGCCAAACGATCATGGTTTAATTTTGGTGTATTGGCAAATGGCAAAGATTCAATGTATTGAACTATTACATGCCTCCTATATAATAAATTGTCAAAAATTTTACAGTAAAATTTTAATGATGATGCGGCACTTTATCATTTCTTGAAGGGGCAAAGAGTTTTTCACCGATGATAATTCAAATTGACACTATTCTCAATTTACATGGAATATTACACATGAAACATTATACTCCAGTAAAACTAATGCTTGAAATCAAACCAGACACATAAAAAGGGAAGGAATAAATTTATACAAGAACAGAAAATGGAAAGTTAAGCAATGAAACAAACCTGTTTGACATCACCATTCCAAATGCAGTGAGCAGCCAAAAATCCAATTGCAGCAGGTACAATATACAAAAGAGCAGGCTGACAACAGGGATGACAATAAAGGGAAAAACGTTAATAGAAAGGCTGATCTCCAATAACATAAATAGTTCCACAAATTCAGTCATGTATTAGCAAATAATTTTGCATTAGTGACTACAACCTTCATATACCAACCCCCAAATGAAAAATAAATAATGAAACCACATATCACTAACCTGTGCAGCCTGAAACCAGTTCATCACAACAATTGTAAGGACCAAGCCAAAAGTGTATCCTAAAAATGCACTCTTGAAGTACTGGGGCTGTTTTCCTCTAGATACATCAAACCGCAAAGCCAGTGCCACAAAAATACCTGTTCGGAGAAAATACAGTCGAAATTCTATTAATAGAAGTAAAAACCAAGTGATTGTAGAGATTATTTGTCAATTTTGAGCATATAAACATGTGTGAGTGTGCACATAGACAAACAGATAGATAGGACATATCAAGTGAGCGCGATAGGTGAGAAGAGTTAATTCCCAACAGTATAGCCACCATACATGGATGGTTAATACTTAATATTGGGGACCTTTGTAGTGCTCAATTAGGCTTATCTTATAACATAAACACTTACGTAGGTGTTTGGTAAAAGCTAATAAAAAAAGCTTATGACCTAGCTATAAGAAGCTCTTTTGAGCTTAATTCCTAAGCTTCTAAGAAAAGTTTAGGAAAAATAGCTTATTATGATGAACGACTCATTGACATAAGCTCTCAATTAATTCAATAAGTACTCAAAAATCAAATAAATTATTTACCCAAACACGCCAATTTAATATTTGACACCTCTCTCTCTCTCTCTCAACTTCATACATAATGATGGCATGCATAAACATTTCATATTTTTAAATGAACACCAGTTAAATTGTGGGTTGTACAGGCTACAAAGAAACTTCACATTTATGACCCCTTTCCTTCCTGTTTGTTCCCTCAATTAATTATCATAACCGGGGGAACAAGGGATCACATATCTTTTCCATTCCATTCCATCGCTTCCTTTTTCTTTGTTCTTTAGTATTGCATTTCCCCATGGCTTCTCCAAACCATGCCTAGCAAATTCAGGGGGATTTAATGTCCCACAATTTGAGCTCATAACATGACATTATGGTGAAATGCACACTGACAAAATGAGTCAAAACAATTTGATCCTTTTTCCATTACATCCCAGTCTCTCAATCTACCAAAACAGTTTAACAAAATCTAACACAAAATATATACTGAGAACTAAACTGTATTATCACATGTAAATTTCATAAAAAAAAACATCAATACATCAACAAAGAGTCATTTTACCAGGAATAACAATATCACCAAGTCCAAGCATCGAAAATGGCCTTGCAGTATCTGCTGTGGGGAACAAAAGCTGCAAAACAAATTGAATGACAAAATTAGGAAGAAATATATGTTTTCTTAATCGGATAAATCTTGGAATGTAGACTATTAAAATTAAAATTCACACGAAAATGGACAACTGACAAACAAAAACTCAATTTCACTTGGGAAATTTTTTAACCTTTATCGGAGCATCAAATGATTTTGCAACGCTGACCATCACAGGAGTGAAGAAAACCCAGAAAATGTCATATACAAATAGACCAGCCTGCAAAATACATGAATGTAAAAGAGTCAAAGACCATATTGGAAAGAAAAAGAATCATATAATGAAACACATGATTTATCTTATGCAAACTAATATCTAACTATACCTGCATGGAATAAATATAGTGTGTAACCGGAGGCATTTTTATGAGCTTAGATTAGATTTGATTGGAAAGGTCAAAAGAAAAAATGGAGAGAGAGAGAAAGCAAGTTAAGCTCAAGGCCTTCCTCTTGTATTTTATTGCAAACATAAAAGGCATTGTTTGTCTAAATAATGAAAAGGGAAAGAGAAGTGATCTGGTTTTTCTGCAGCCTACAGATTCTTAGTATAGGTAACGAGATGTTCTAAAACTAGTAATTAAATGGTTTTTGGAAAATGAAGCTTTGAGAACCATTAAATTAAATTAAATCAAATACAATTCAAAGGAAAAAAATACCTACCAACAGAATACCACCAGTCTTGAAAGAGCCAAGAGAAAGCATTTCAATTCCCTGTAAATGTTTAAGATGGAGTATTGGCGTCAATTACTGTTTACTAATTAAAAATGGTTTACAATTTTATGCAAACATCCGTAGCATAAAGGATAGAACTGTTTAATTTATTTTTTTCAAGCCCATTTTCTACTTAATAAGCTTAATTCTAAAAAGGTATCGCTACAAACCCAGAAAGTGAATACCAAAAATTAAAATGTACAGATGTAGGTAAAGTGTCAAACCTGAATACAGAAAGCAAGACCCAATATATTATTTGCCAGCCAATGCTTACGCAAAGCATACCAAGCACAAAAGAAAGTCCCAGGGATTGCAGCAACGATCTGGGACCTTGTAAACTCAATCTCCAAAGCTGTAAGAAATATGTAAGGAAAAATATCAGTCTGCATGGTAGAAGCAAATAAATGTCAACTAGATCAAGTGCAAATAGCTGAAAGTAGCAAAAACAAAATAACAACTTAAAACAGGGGCATGAATGCCTTGGTTGAATTTACTATCCCTTCTCCAGAAAATAGTTCAAAATTCATATAAGATTGCAAGTAGAACCCTATAAGATATTGATGTTGTGCACGGAGCATTTTCAATTTTAATTTAAAATTTAATATTAGATACAAATGCGCCATGACCAATTCTTAGATAAAATAATATATGCATTGTCAATAAATAAATAATCAAACATTTTGGCATTCCATTGGTTAATCACAAAACCAGAAGTAGCTATCAGTGGTGATAATAAATTAATAACCAAAACTGTCACCATTGACTAATTAACTGAAATATGGTAGTAGATAACTCCTAATACCACAGTTAAGAGAAAGATTACTGTCAGCAACAGTAAGAAACAATAAGTAGGCAGCGAGTCACATACAGCGGAAATATGGAAAACGCCAGACTATGAGGTCCTCATTCCAGTGCTTTGGCAGAAAACGTTTAATAGATGGCAATAATGTTGCCCTGTGGACAGTGGAAGAGAAAATGTGAGATAAAATAGCACATATGACAAAAAAGAATCAACTGACTAAATAGCAAGTTGATTGGACACAAAGAAAAGAACATACGAAAGTGCCACAATCCCAAGCACAAAGAAGTAGCCAGTCAAAACAGTGTTCACCAAGTCCTTAGATAGAAACTTGAAGAGTAAGAAAAGTGATAATAGCATTGCACTCCCAACAAAGGGAAAACGCATGGCATGCTCATTCGACATTGTCTCCTGCATAATCATAATGAATCATGATTCAGAGAACTCAGATCTTGAAACATGAAAAGTACAATGTGAAGAAGAGAATACACAGCAACTACTTACAGTCGGCGGTGTTGGTTTAACCGATCGGTAACAACCCACAAATACAGTGAGGCCAGCAGTCAAAATAACATTTAAATTTGGATCTACCTTCACAACCAGCGGTGCTAAAGTTAAACCTATCATGACATATAAAATGTCGTTAACATTGAGTGATCAAGGAACTGAAATAGACCCACTTTCGTTCCTACTCATACATTACATAACTAAATAAGGGACGGACAACGAAATTCAAAACCAAATTTCACAAACATTGTATCCATTTTCAGTTTAATCGTACAGTTTAAGCACATTACTATTGCATTGTAGAGTAGTAGAATGCCAAAAGGCTCATTATAAGTCCCTTCAAGGTCCACACAAGTTTACTTACAAATGAGGGGGGGGGGGGGGGGTAAAGGGAACTAATCTCTATCAATTAAAGCAAGAAAACTTAAGGAAAATCACCAAAAAGAGAAGCAAACCTGCTAAAGCCAGATTCGCTATTCGTTCCGTGTTCTTCATTCTCCTAAAAAATTATAGATCCACTGAAGTCAAGCTTGCGAGAATGGCCTCCTGCGATCTATATACAACAAAAATGTCAAAAATTAAAACAAATTATAGATAAATCTGAAACAAAATTCGCCGAAAAAACAACGAAAAGAAGGTTAAACGTGGATTTTATTGGGGAAAGACATAAACGTACAATCAAAAGAGAAATAATGCAGTAACAGCAAAAGATCGGAGAAAGAGAAATTGATTTGGGGAAATGATTTGAAGGGTTAGGGTTTAAAGTTTTACCGGAGGAGTCAAAAGAGAGAGAGGGGGTTAAACGTAAACCGTTTAGAGGGAAGAGTTGTGTTGTGTAATTGTGTTGTGTCACTGCCAATGAGATGAGAAGAGAGATCCGTTTTTGCCAACGTGGCAAGCTCTGAAGCATCCTTGTGACTGTATAGTGTATGTAGACTGTAGGGAATGGGAACACGCGGTTGCCACGTTGAACTCAAACCGACCCACGTAGATTTGAGGTCTGTCGCCCAATCAAAAACTTGCCAATTGTGACGTCGGATTTCAGAACTTTCATTACAGAATTTTTGTCCGTCCCACAATTACAATAACATGCACCGAAAGGATATTATCGTTTTTTTTTTTAAATAAAAAAGCGTAAAAAAACAATTTCCTGCCTTTAACTTTTGGTTTTAGTCAAAAAAATAATTATTATGGGATGTCATCTTATTCTAATTCTTTTTTCGAAAAAAACGAGTCACACTTTCTTTATTAATTACCCGCAAGACCGCACGTGCGACTCGGTTGTGCAACTTAAATGTATTTATTTATTATTTATTATAAGATTAAAGTTTTACATTATGACAAAAAAAAATTGACAAGTACATTATGACAAATATAACTAATGATTTCAAATCCCAAGTAGGTAAAAAAAATACCGAAAGAGTGTACCAAATAAGTGCAAGAAGGAGTTTCCGGGTTCAAGCCCCGAAAACTAACAATTTCCCCACCCCACTGACATTACCTATAAAAAAAACTAATGGTTTCAATTTTGTCAAAAAAAACTAGTGATTTCAATTGTCAAAAAAACTAGCATGATACATCTTTTTTTGGAATCACATTTGTAATTATTTTGGTGTTAAAATATAATGTGTGTGTGTATATATATATTACAAATGTTTAAAATTATTTAATGGTACATTCTTGGAAAAAGAGAATACGCATTTGTAGATTGAGTTATTAGAATATGTTCCGAACGGAACTCACTGAGAGAAAATCGTATCGGGGAGTGATGCTGAGATGGAAATCCGAGATTCGAGTTGATATCAGCTCCGATGTGAAGCGCGGGGAGGCCACCACCTGCAGGCACTCCGACACCCAAGTCAGTCCATAATAAATATGGGTCATATGAGAGGAATGGAAAAAGCTTACCCTATTTTAGAGTGTGGTGTGGTATATATAGTGGTGCGAATGGACTTGCTTACAATTGGGCTCCTAGGCCAATTATCTCTAGCCAAAGTTGGATCCGGAACAGTAGCCCCCCAAGTCGGTTGCACATGTTGTGGAGCTGACTTGTGAGCAAAGTCTTCCTCGTAAGACATCCAACCTGCTGAAGTTAGCTAATAATGAAAGAAATAATAATTCGTGTAATATAGTCCACACATATGTTATCGTCATGATCTGTACACCGGACTAGTCCCTGAGTTGTGTTACAAACATAAATTATGAAAGCATAATTTAGCTTGGCTAAAGAGGTGCGCGTCTCCATGGAAGGGCGCGACTTAGAAATATGGGGACAAACCCCTCGCACCTTGCCTGGTCTAGCTTACGGGTCGCGACCCGATGTAGCTTGGACTGTGGAGAGCGTGGTCATTATAAGGCCACGACTTTCGAGGAAACCTCACTTAATCCAGCTTACGGGTCACGGCCCGATCTAGCTCGGATGTCGGAGGGCATGACAATCGGAAGGCCACGGCTTTGGCGACCTCGCTTAATCCAGCTTACGGGTCACAACCCGATCTAGCTCGGATGTCGGAGGGCGTGACCATCGGAAGGCCACGGCTTTGGCGACCTCGCTTAATCCAGCTTACGGGTCACAGCCCGATCTAGCTCGGATGTTGGAGGGCGTGACCATCGGAAGGCCACAGCTTTGTCTTCGTAGAGTTGCGATGGATTGGTCCAGCACACGAGCATCGGTCCAAAGGTGTCGGCAAATATCCGACCTGTTTGTCTGGTTTCATGGACCTTCGACAAGGATCTATGGGTATGTCTGGTGCCTGAAATGAAGCATTAGAAGCGAGCATACATATATTTGCAGGTGAGATATAAATATGAAAATAAACGAAAATCACAAATGTCCTAAACACTCGGCGTTGTGCCGATCGACTGCAATATAAAGTATCGGCAGGTGAAACGAGCCGAAACAATGGAACGTAGCCCCCTGATGTAGGTGCACTGACTCAAATCGGTCCTTATGATTAGATTGCGCTCTTGTGCTAGAGTTGACCTTCTTGCCGTATAGGTGTACATGACATTGATTTAGGCCATGTGACTGGTGTGTCTAGGATTGTCGGGCACGACAGCAGTTCGGAGTGGTAACTTCGTACATATGAAGTACGTCGTTTCCAGGCTCTCTAGTAGCCCCCACTCTTCGTTAATTCCTGTCATAAAAGACCAGCCAACAACTCCAAAGAAACACATTTTTGTTAGAGTGACCAATATCACGAGAAAGCAATAATAACGCAAGTGTACCGAACTCATTTTATCAAATATAGATAACATGATGCAATAAAGAAATAGAGCAATTATCGATACATCATATCGGCCGTTCAAAACTATGAGGACCTAAGCATGATTCTAATGATTGCAATATCATACAGTGAATGTGCATGCTTATCCTTTATGCTCGAGCAATGACGGTTTAAAAGTGAATGCAATGAAAGTGATTACTAAAAGTAACTACTAAATCAACACTTTGATTAAAATTCTTTTGATGACCTCAAAATGATGTAGGCATTTAACTTGACTAATGCATTAGTACTTCGTATATTGACAAAATTATGACATGTGTAAAGTTCCTCTAGCTCATGATCAAAGAAAGTGCAAGCCTAACTTGTCAACCATTTATACACATCACATGGTGATGAGCAGGATAAACATGATTTAGCCATGAGAAAACGAAATCATATTAAAGCATTTTTATCCAGACCACGTGATAGGAGATAAATAACATTTATTGGCAATTTCTATCACGCATGTCTATAAGCGCATTAAGCAACAACTTATTATGCATTGGTGTAGTGGTGTGTCATGCAATAAGGATTTGCACTCAATTCAGTCAAGTAAAAATCTTAGCGAATCATTAATCAAATGTCTACTACCCTAGTGTTATTAAATTAAATGGAAAATTGAACCTGGATGGCATGCCGAGGTTGATTTAGAAATTGATGTCGGTCAACATATCGGTTGACGTATCGCTTGACAATAGCGTTGGTGGAGATGTCTTTGTTGGAGTTTGAAGTCGGAGACCGAATAGTATCGGTGTCAATGTCCATTTCACTTGTCCCTCTGTTGGCCGACTTAGCCCTCCCGACATCAGCCGATGATGAATCGGTTTGGAGTTCCATATTTTGCTATAATGTCCAAACTCATCACCAACAAATAGATTAGTGAAAAAATATATTCTACTCAAATGATATAGGGTCTGGTCCCTTTTCAATAAAATATGAACTGAAATTGTAAGTGGAGATCAGACACAGGATATGGGTAAGCGTGAGTGATTGGATCCATTTTGGTCCCTTCACAATGTTTGGCCCAAGCTTCCACTACTCCAAGTATGTATCCCCTTACTCCAACAACAGAATGAAATTTTGATGATGTTGTAATCCTTGACTCACGGTCAAAGAAAACACCAAAAGTTAGTGATTAGCACAAATATGCACTTATGCATCAGAGACTGAAATTGCACAAAATAGAATAAATGGTAGAGAGCACTTCCCCAGTCAAGTCGTTCTGGCGGTGTGGTTTGGGCCGAGCTAGACTTGTAATTTCGGTGACTGAGCTTGAAGCTAATTTCGGCGATGGCGTCAACGTCGGCGTCCGTGACAAAAGGGGAAACTGAACCGAAGTCTCGATGCTTGCCGAATTAAGTGAAGAAGGCGAGATCTAGCAGCAGAGTCGACTCAGTGTCGAAGCGGCACCGTGCACCGTCACCGTGCACCGTCACCGAACTCATACAGTTGCGACCTCAATTCATGGAACCGAACTCAATGTCCAGGTCGGGCTCGCCATGTCCACGACTTGAACGCAAAATCTTCAACGGCCACTCGACGAGGACCTTGGTGAGACCTCCTGCTTATCTTGATTGCTTGACGGTTGTTGAAGGATCTTTTGCGGAGCATCGCTGCCAAGGACTCACTAGTGGAAAAAATGCTTTTTATAACTGTTATTTATATCGGTTAAAAACGGCCTGATGTTAAAAGTGACGCGGTGGCAGTTTTGTAATTAAAATTACAATTTTTATATCGGTTTCACCAGGAACCGATATAGAAAGTGCAAAAATCATCTTTCATATCGGTTCCATGGATAACCGTTACAGAAAGTGAAAAAAATTAAGGCTTCCATAACGGGTCAAAACACCACCCGTTATAGAAACTAAAAAATTGGCTTTTCACATACGCTCCCTCTCAGTACTCTCATTCTGTTCGCTCTCTCCCTCTCTTCCACGCGTTCCACCACCGTCGCTCCCTCATCTCTTCCACGTTCCACCACTGTTCGCTCCCTCATCTCCTCCACCACCGTTGGCACCTCCCTCATCTCTTCCACCACCGTTCGCACCTCCGTTGCTCCGTTGTGTCTCTCACTCTTGCTGCGCGGAGAACCACCGTCGCCACAACGCGCACCACCGCTGCGTCTCCCTTCGCGCTGCGTCTCCTACCGTCGCCACAGCGCGCACTACTCCTCCTCTTGCTGGTACGTCTTACCTTTCTTACCATTCGCTCCCTCTCAATCATCTTCTCATTCCCTCATTCCCATTGACCACGGAAGATCACGACCAAAACCACTGAGCGGCTTCACCGGAGCGAGATAGTTTGGTAACTCTTTTCCTTCCATCACCCATCTTCTTGATTTCGTTTTTTAGGGTTTGTGTGATTTGGGAATTGGGAACCGAATTTGGGTTTTCGTTTTTCATTTCTTCACTTCACAATTTCTCAGCAACCAAACAGCAGAAGTGATGATTCGTAACTTCGTTTTTTGTTTTATGGATATTGCAGATTTTAAGTATATCTTAATTTTTATGTTTTGTCAGTCTTTATGCTGCAGGTGGGGTTTGAGGTTTGCTGTTAATAACTAGACTTTGTGTCAATGGTTTTGATAAGTGGCAATAACAAAAGGTAAACTTTAAAGCCTGGTGAAGTTTATTGATTCTTCTGGTTTCTTCTGTTGTGTTGAAATCAGGTTTTTCCTTATCCCTCAGCTCCTATTCTGGAATATAAGTTTTGGTGAATGGTAGATTTATTCACAGAATATGGAGCACTTTTTCATATGTTGTCAGAGAAATTTTATGTGGAGTGTAGAACCCAAAGCTTTCTGTTAGACCTCTTATAAAGAAGCTTTATAAGAGGCGGGGTGAAGTTGAATGCTGGTTGGTGACAGTTATTATCTATTAGAGGCTGTTTGTGGCAGTTATTATGTTAATTATTAACTTATTATGTAATAAGAGTTAGTAAGTTAGTTATTATGCAAAATGCATTTGGTGTGTCTATTAGGCGATTCTGTTAGTGAGTGGTTTGTGGTAAGGGAGAGACTAAGGCTCTTGAATTCCTTTGGAGTAGGATTCTGTTTGTATTCTTCAATTGTAGTGTGCAGTTTGCTAGTGGTTGTAATTCTGTTTACACTTTACAGTAATAATATCAGAAAATTGTCCCCAAAACTATTATGTTTTGTATTGGTTCTATCACTTTCCTAATGGTGTGAAGTTATGTTCTTATCCGTTGTCTTTTACCCTGTGATTGGAGAAGAATGCTAGAATTTCAAAGACAATTTCTTGTGGTTGCCTCTTCAGTGGTCTGCCTTATAATTTGCTTCCTTATGGTCCATAGATCTGATAATGGTTAGGTTTAAATACGTTTTTACCCCTTGCAAATAGGGGGTGTTTTGCTTTTACCCCCTACAATTTTTTTTTTTAAAAAACACCTTGCAAAAGTTTTTTGTTTGATATTAGCCCTTCTGTCAAGTCTCCGTTAGTGGTTTGTTGACGTGTCTAACGGAACTGGCAGCTGGCTTTGCTGACGTTTTGGCTTTGCTTTTACCCCCTGCAAATAGGGGGTGTTTTGATTTTACCCCCTACAATTTTTTTTATCTGAACCCATCTTTCTTCATCTTCATCTCTCTCTGTGTTGTTGTTGTTTCCATCTCAGCTTCATCATCAACAAAAACACAAACACACCCTCTCCCTCAACATCTCTCTTCATCATCTCTCTCCCCGTGTGTTGTTGTTGTTGTTTCCATCTTTCTTCATCATCTCTCTCCTTCGTTTCCCCTTCAGTTTCACTTTTCTTTCTTCATCATCTCTCTCCTTGGGTCTGTGAAATTTAAAAAAAAAAGAGTAGAGAAGAACGAAAAGGAGGTCCTTCGCAGCACCACCACCACCACCACGAAACCTGTCCCTCTTTGTTGAGTTTTCATTCCCCTCCTTCTCTCTTCTTCATCTCTTCATCTCTTCACCGCCGTACGTCCCTCTTTGTTGAAATTGTTGTTGTTGAAGAGGAAACAAAAACGAAATCGTTGTGAAGAGGAAACAAAATCGCCGTGAAGAGGAAACGAAATCGATGTTGTTGTTGTTGTTGGAAACAAAATCGCTGTTGTTCAAGAGGAAACAAAATCAAAATCGTTGTCATTTCATTTCAATTTGTTCTATTTCGATTTTGGCATTTTTTGGGTTTGTGTTGATTCGTTCCATGTCAATCGATGTTGATGTTTTGTTGCTGGAAATGATTCTAGATGGAAAAATGGATTTGAAGAGTGAGGTTTGTGTTGTTGTTTTTGTTACAGATTTGTCTTGCTGTTGTTGCTGCAAACAAGAGTGAGGTTGAAGATGATGAATTTCAGAGTGCCTTCTGTAAAAAAGGGAGGAGTAAGGTTCACCACCACTCACACCACCACCACTCAGAGTGCCTTTGTGTTGTTCTTATCAATCATCATCTTCAACAAAAACTCAACTTTCTGTCACCACTCTCTTCTCTCTCACACACATACCACCACCACCAAAACCTCATATCTTCCTTCTTCTTTCTCTTCAGTGTTTGTGGCTTTGTTTGGTGAAGATGAAGAAGAGATGGATTATGGTGAAGATAAAGAGAATAAAAGGATTTCTGGGTAAGGAAGAGAAAATTTGTAGGGGGTAAAAGCAATGGAATGCCAGTCAGCATTAAAAAAATTAAAAAAGCGAAAAACTCTTATGTTCCTTTCATTACAGTATTTCTGAACAAGTTCCTGGATAACCATCCTAAGGGTTTTAATATTGATGAGAATGATAGTGAAGAGAAATTTTTTGATGATAGAGAGGGTACCATTTACAGTCTTTTACCTAGTAACGAGAGTCAGGATAGTTACTATAGTTACGATAGTGATGATAGTGAGGATTTCGACCGTGACCTTGATAGGAAGCTAAAGTTTATAACTATGAAGGATGTGCTACCTAGGGATCTTATACCGGAAAACAAAGATGGAATGCGCCCCTCCACCATATCTGTACAAATAGAATAAACCATTTATACAGAATGGTAAAGGGACCGTCCTATGATCGCTGATCATAAAATAAAAATGAAGAAAATTTTTTATTCTTACCAACTTGATCTTGTTGCACCGGGCAACAAGCATTCGTAAACCATTTCACGAAGTATGTGTCCAGATAATCCAAAGTCTCGATAATTCGCTCTCGGTCTTCCGGTCGAAAAACAACGTTGATGAAGACGTGTAGGTGCACTATTACGCGGGAGTGATTGTAACTTTGCGTGAATTTCCCATTTTTCACTAAGCCACGTAGACATTTTTGTAACGTCCATCTTAACAGAAGGGCTAACGCCAAAATGGTGAATTTTGCAAGGTGTTTTTTAAAAAAAAAAGTTGTAGGGGGTAAAAGCAAAACACCCCCTATTTGCAGGGGGTAAAAGCGTATTTAAACCTAATGGTTCTTTTGTACTGCTTCCTTTGTTTGAAAAGCATGAGATTGCAAAGCTTTGCTTACCTTATGTTGTTCTTCTTTTTTTCCTGCTGTTTTGGGGTGAGGATGGAAGGTTATCTTATCCCTTGTTCCTAAATTCTTTCTTAATGCTAATAAATTTTTTGTTTTCATCAAAATAACAATGCATTCCTAGGTAGCACATCCTTAGTTTCGCAAAGTTAAACAAGGTCAGCTAAAGCAAAGTTACCTAGGTAGCACCCCCCTCGTCGCCATCACTTAGTTTCGCCATCTCTGCGTCACGAGCTCTGCGTCGCCCTCACTCATGTACACAGCTTATCATTGAGATGAGTTTCAATTGATTTAGTATTAGTCATTTGATACATGTGCTTTTTTTTATGGACATGATTGTCAGTTAAAGCAAAGTTAAACAATAAGCTTTACTTGGTGTACTTAATGATTTTCTTTTTGTAGGATCATATCGAGAGGGGAAATATTGATTTGAGCCTACTACAGTTCCGTGTCCTCGACGAAGCTGATGAGATGCTAAGGATGGGCTTTGTTGAAGATGTTGAACTCATTCTAGGTATTTATTTTGTTTTTGGCTCGTTCTAAATTTTGTGTATTATTTTTATAATAGAAGAGTAATGAGGGTAAGCTCCAAATGTTGTTGAAGATGTTGAAGGTGTTGTTGTTCTTTTGTATTTGTAGATGTTTGATGATTTGATGAAAAATCTTTAAACTCAATCATCAAAACAAATTAGGAGGGGCAGGGCACAACACCAATTAATTATGCATGTGATTGACTTCCTCCTCCCAAACTCCAGGAGTTTCTTCCACACTTTCAGGGTCTTCTGTCATATGATCTTGGTCTTTTACAGTTAGTTCATTAAGAGGATCAGTTCCTTCCAACTCTTCTTCATCTTCCTTTAAATATTCCAAATAATTGTCATTTATATTACTTCATAGAATGCGTGCATTTTCAAGTTTTTTCCGTTGATATTTTATGGATTTGGGGTTTTTGTTTTTATGCAAAAAATTGTTCTTTGTCTCCTCTATACATGGTCTCAGAGCTATGTTCTCATAGGCTTTACCACTTTTTTTAATCTTTCTTGGTCTTAGTGATGCTAATAAATGGTGAACCATTTATCTAGGTGTGATGTTTATAGCTTTGGAGTCGTACTATGGGAGCTATCTACTTTGCAGCAACCATGGGGAGGAATGAATCCAATGCAAGTTTATAGCTTTGGAGTCGTACTATGGGAGCTATCTACTTTGCAGCAACCATGGGGAGGAATGAATTCAATGCAAGTTGTTGGTGCTGTGGGTTTCCAGAAACCAATTGTAGGTTCTCAGTGTGTTCATGGACCGAAGCACGTGTTTATAATATGTTATGACTATGTACGTTAGATTGTGCTGATTAGAGTTGATAATATGTATTTGAGTTTGTGCTGAGGATTTTGGATAGTTATGGAAAACAATTGAGGTTGTGCTAATTAGATTTGATAATATGTATTTGATATTGTGATGTTTCATCTTTTAATTATTATAATATTTGAGATTATACAGTATATACCTATCTTATTATGCTGATCAAAAACCACTTTTTTTTTTAAAAAAAACTTCAATTTTTATATCGGTTCTTAATTCACCCGATGTTAAAAATCAGTATTTTATATCGGTTCTGGAAGAAAACCGATGTTAAAAATGAGTATTCACACTACAAAAAAACATGAATTAGCGACGGATTGGAAATCCGTCGCTAAAATCAAAATTAGCGACGGATTGAAAACAATGTATTTAGCGACGGAAATTGGCTAAATTAGCGACGGATTTAACATGGCGCGAAAATTGAAAAAAAAATTGAATTAGCGACGGAAATCCGTCGCTAAATCAGTCGCTAATCTTTGGAAAATTGTGCCACTGACCGTTGCAGTTGATTTGACACGTGACCAGAGTTAGCGAGGGAAATTCGTCGCTAAATCTGTCGCTAACTGTTAATTTTTTTTATAAACCAGAATTCTTTCTTTCCTCTTTCATTTCTTTCTCTTCCTCTTTCATTTCTTCCTCTTCTCCGTTTTTTCCTCTTCCTCTTTCATTTCTTCCTCTTCCTCTTTCATTTCTTCTTACCACCACCACCATCATCTTCTCCCTTCAACACCACACCACCACCACCACCACCACCACACCATCCTCTTTCATTTCTTTCTCTTCCTCTTTCATTTCTTTTCCTTCTCCATTTTCCTCTTCCTCTTTCATTTCTTCTTACCACCACCATCATCATCTTTTCCCTTCAACACCACACCACCACCACCACCACCACACCATCCTCTTTCATTTCTTCCTCTTTCATTTCTTTTCCTTCTCCATTTTCCTCTTCCTCTTTCATTTATTCTTACCACCACCATCATCATCTTCTCCCTTCAACACCACACCACCACCACCATCACCACCACACCATCCTCTTTCATTTCTTTTCCTTCTCCATTTTCCTCTTCCTCTTTCATTTTTTCTTACCACCACCACCATTATCTTCTCCCTTCAACACCACACCACCACCACACCATTTTTTTCTTCCCTTATCTCCCCAACCCCTAATCTCTCCCTCTCTCTATCTGAGAATAGCTTTTTTTTTTTTTAAAAAAATGAGGTTAGCGACGGATTTTAGCGACGGAAATCCGTCGCTAACTTTGGTCAGTGTCAGTGTCAAATCAACTGCAACGGTCAGTGGCACAGTGTTTTTAATCCGTCGCTAATTTTAGCGACGGATTTTATTCCCTCGCTAACCATTAGCGACCAGCTTTTTAGCGACGGAATTGGTCCGTCGCTAATTCCGTCGCTAACAGTCATTGGCGAGGGAAAAACAGGCATTAGCGAGGGAAAAATCCGTCGCTAATACGCTGTTTTTTTGTAGCGTCATATCGGTTCGCATATATAACCGATGTTAAATATAAGCGAAAACTGACTTTTCATATCGGTTCGCATATATAACCGATATAAAAAAACTTTTCATAACGGTTCAGGAACCGATATGAAATGTCCCTTTTTTATATCTTCTTTTTCGGCATCGGTTCAGGAACCGATATGAAATGTCAATTTTAACCGATATAAAATGCCTTTTTTCCATTAGTGACTTCGCGATTCCACGATCAAGTCTGTCGTCGTGTCGTCATCAGCAATTGATTCGTTTGTGAGATCCCAAGGTTAACTAGTTCGGACCAAGAGTGCAACAACCATAATACTAATTCTTTACCAAGAACGGATCTGATCTTTGATGGATCAACCAGATCTAACCGACTTGCGAGAAGAGTGAGTCGGCGCAGATCCAAAAAATCTGGCGGATCTTGGACATCTGGATTCTGATCGCTTTTGAGGAAAGTTGTAACAAAACCAAAATTGATTCTTCCAAATTCGGACTGCAATTTTCCCTCGATTTCAAGAATTTTTTGGATCGTTGAATCCGAAGTGAGAAAGAAAACAAATTTGGATTTCCGAGTTCCACCGCCGTGAGAGAAGAAAGAGAGAGCAGAGAGCCTCCCACTGTGGTCGCCAATGTTCCGAACGGAACTCACTGAGAGAAAATCGTACCGGGTGGTGATGCTGAGATGGAAATCCGAGATCCAAGTTGATATCAGCTCCGATGTGAAGCACGTGGAGGCCACCACCTGCAGGCACTTTGACGCCCAAGTCAATCCATAATAAATATGGGTCATATGAGAGGAATGGAAAAGCTTACCCTATTTTAGAGTGTGGTGTGGTATATATAGTGGTGCGAATGAGCTTGCTTACAATTGGGCTCCTAGGCCCATTATCTCTAGCCAAAGTTGGATCCGGAACAGAATACAAAAATCAACATGGAATTCGGTAATCTTTTATTTAATTAGATGAAATACAAAAGTTTGTGTATAATGTTTGATATGAATTTTATTTAATACTAAATAAAAAAAGATGAGTCTTATTTGATGGTGGTGCAATTTTGATGACATAAAATTGTTTCTAATCGATAATTTATTTATTTTAGATCTTGTATCTTTTCGTTAGTAAAAATGTTATATCTTTTTTTTGACCAAAAATATGTTATATCTTTTCTATTATTCTTATAATATTTTGTTATAAATTTTGGTAATTGGTAAAAATATTTTTTGGATTGACTTCCCCAAATTAAAAGGTAGATCAATTATATTGATTGGGTTGTTTCTATTATTACACATATGCTATATTATTTATTTTAACGGGTTTTAAAGATTTTTTTTACGTAATATGCGGATTAGAAACCAACAAACAATATCGCCTATCTTAATAATAATTACCTAAACGATACAGAATTGATACATAAGATATTCGCTAAATAATGTTGGTTTCACAATCGTCTCTATGAACCGCAAAAAACGCTTCTCCCTTACCCCTCCACTTCCCTCAATCGAACTGAAGTCTACGACAATCGCAAATCAATATCTCTCTGATTTGTCTGTGCAAATGACGGTTCCAACAACACATGACAAAACAGATTAAGTAAACTGGGTTCCTATTTGTGCGCATTGTAGCACTGAAAAAAACATGTTGATTGTGATCTTTAGGTAGAAGAAACTAACCACTAACTGTGATATAGTCTATAATGAATCCTTATACTATTTTTAAAGACACTAAGATATTAGTTAATGTTAGTAATAGAATACATGTTAATTATACATTAGACAAATATAGTTGAACCACTATATGAGCCATGATTAAGTGACATTCGAATCGTGTTCCAACCCCTGTCAACACACCAGCGAGATCTGCAATAAATATTAAAATTTACAACCAATAATGACACTTTAGGCTGCTACAAAACAACAATGAATTAAATTAGTAAGAATACATTAATACCTACTTATATATGTACTGTCTTTCTATGTGGCCCTGTATTTTAGTGCCCTACACAATGTACAAAACAAAAAAGATCATAAACTCAGATTAAAACTTAAATTGAGTAGTCAACACAATTAGGCTGACACAATAATTTGAGCACCTAAAATGATTTACCATAATTAGTGACACAATATTTCAAATTTTTCATTTTTAATGTAGGTTGATGTGGCGTGTAGGTGGACAGCTGCGCTTAGGTGGAATTGTTGTCATCAATGATGTCATTTTTTTAACTGATTACATGGACAGTCCACATGGATGTGGACTGTTCATGAATGAGTATAAATAAAGATCTCTCTCAATTTTCTCCCACTCTTCTCTTCTTTCTAGACCATCAAGTGGGCGGTTTTATGTCAGTTTTTGGCCTAGAATCACCCCCTAATATCATTTTAAAGGAAGAAAGTGTTGTTAACAGCTACTTATAATAGCGCTTTTATGAGTGCACAAAGTGCTGTTAAAACATATAATAGCGGTGGAATAGAGAGCGCTTTTATGCACTCTCATAAGCTAAAAAAAGTGTTGTCATAGGCTTTTTTTTTGGCATATAGTAGAAGAATAAAAGAGACAGCATGTTTAGATGTCATTTAATGCAACATAGCACATCAAGGTATTGTGGCCAATGTCTTGAGTTTGATCAATTCCAAGAGTTTGGCTTATCTCATTTGATATAGCTCATTGCATGCATGTGCTTCAAAATATATGAATATTTTGCATGCAAGTAGCCAACTATTACTCATCATTAAATTTTAGCAAGCATTTCATGTACATGCAACCGGTTAAGGTTTTAGAATTATTTTTGTGTGCAACATAAAATAATCAATTAATAGGTGAATAAATCATTGTAATAGTTATGTCAAAAAAAATACTAGTAAAAAGCATAAAATCTACTATTTTTTTTTGTACTAGTAAAAAACATAAAATAAATTTGAATAGTAAAGTTAATTTATATGCTTTTAGTCAAATATCTTTATAGTATTTTCAAATAAAATAAAGATTTATAATATTTTATCAGTAATGAAATTATACCAACAACTTGTAGTGTTTTCCCGTTGTAATTCAAAAACAGAATATAAAAAACGCTTAAATATATGTTTGGCCCCTGCAAATATGGCCATAATTCATTTAGGCCCCTGTAAAAAAAATTAAAATGGCCTTTACAAATATTAAGCGTTTGCAGTTAAGCCCCTCTGTTAACTTTCCATCCAAAAAAACTGACGTGGTTAACAGATATGACATCAACATGACGTCATCATCAAAGATTAACAGAGAAAGATTGAAACGATTCAGTTCCGCTTCAGACTGTTCCAAAAAAAGAGAATAATGAACAGAGAAAGATTGACACAATTCAAAAATGATAATCTTTCTCTGTTAATTTTTCTCTGTCAATCATTCATGATGTCATGCTTATGTCATATCTGTTAGCCATATGTCAGTTTTTTTAGATGGAAAGTTAACAGAGAAGCTTAACGCTTAAATCCCAAGTAGGTAGCTCAGTTGGCGAGCTAAGGGATATCGAAGGAGTGCACCAAATGAGTGCAAGAAGAAGGTCCCGGGTTCAACTCGCGGAAACTAACATTCCCCCACCCCCACTAACATTGCTTATCAAAAAAAAGCTGTAAACGCTTAATATTTGCAGGGCCATTTTAAAAAAAAAATTACAGGGACCTAAATGGTTTATGGCCATATTTGCAGGGGCCAAACTTATATTTAAGCCTATAAAAAATGACTATTTCAAAAATATCTAATGTTTTCTCATTTTGACTCAAAAACAAAATAATCATTTATAAAAATCAAAAGCATTTATGAAGATAAAACATAAATAATAATGATTTCGATAATGTGTAACATTCCATCGTAAGGAATCAAGTATTATGAAATTATACCAACATGTAATTTTTACCCGTTGAAACTCAAAAGCAAAATACAACAGATAATTATTTAACAACATCTAGTGTTTTCTCACTCGGACTAAAAAGCAAAATCATGAGATATAAAAAGAACAAAATATTCAATTATAATAAAGTAAATATATTTATAAAGACATAATACAAAAATAGTTATGCCAGTAACATGTAATTGTTTCCCATTGAGACTCAAAATTAAAATAATTAATGCGTCAAACATGTAATTTTTCGCCATCGCCAATCAAAAGTAATAAAATTTAATAACAACATCTAATGTTTACCAATGGAATTCTAAAGAAAAATATAAAAATAATTATTCTAACTATAACCAATATTTTCTTATCGAGACTTAAAAGAAAAATATTAATTTATAAAAAATAAAGACATTAATTCACGAAAAACAAAATATGAAAATGATTATTCCGATGTGTTACGTTTGCATAAAATATTATACTAATAAGATATAATTTTAATCATCTAACTCCAAATTATAAAAAAAAAACTCAAAAACAGAATATAGTTATTCTAATGGTTTCCTGATGGTATTTCAAAAGCGAAATATAAAAATATTCACTGACGACATCTATTCTTTTCTCGTCAAGACTGCAAAATATTTATTGTCTTATACATGTAAAGATAGTTTCTAGATAGATAGATAGATAGATAGATAGATAGATAGATAGATAGATAGATAGATAGATAGATAGATAGATAGATAGATAGATAAAATTGAGATTGTTAGTTGAAAGAGAGGGATGTGCTTTTTTCATGAGAGTGGAATACGAGCGTGTGCCTTTGTTTTGCAAACTTTGTCAATGTATTGGACATTCACTCCAAAATTGTAAGCATTCTCATGATGTGGAGAAGTCTAAGGAAATCAGGTGAAACCTCGAAAGGTGAATCATGTCCCTTTTAAACTTGCTATTCAATATGTGCCGAAGAAAAATAAAGGAAAGTCAATTGTCATGGAGAAGCATGTGAATATAGTCACGTTGGCCCATCCAAAATGCAAGGTACTAGTGTGGTTATATCAGTAGAGGAAGATAATGATTCTAGTCGCTTGAAGGGTATAATAATGTTGTTCTATCACCCGAGGGGTGGTTCCTTCTTCAACAGATAAATCTTCGACTCAGAATTTGCAGGATGTGGATTTATCCTCCACACAATCACCCACGACAATGCTTGATTCGCTAAATGTCTCAATGTCAGATGCCACTTCTACCCCAATGGTTGCACCTGGCATGAGAATATTAGGGAAGGTTTGGGGAGATGTCTCAGATGAGATGTTGTTGCTGATTCTCAAGCATTTGTGATTGTGTCCAAGACCTAAAATTTGATTACTGCCTCAGAGTCTGTTGCTACTTCTAATCAAGTAGTAGCTTCTAATATGAGAATTTTAGGAAAACTATGGGGTGTGATCTCAAATGATGTTGGTGATCCGGTGGCTGCCGATACCCAGGGAACAGTTGATCATCATGATTATTTTGAACCGGTTGTGTCAAAGACCAATAAGAAGAAACTGGGGCAAAAAAAGAAATTGATCGTTGGATACAACACTCGTTCAAAGGCAAATTCTGCTTCTACCTCTTTTTGATTTGTTTTGGACTTTAGTTTCTTAAACTGTCTTAGAACTTTTTGTTAGGATGGCTTGTTTTAGGGGGTCTTCAAATTAGGGCTCCTTATTACTGCTTTGTTTTTGTTTCTTTTCTTGTCAAGGGTAATGGTCTAGTCCCCTCTTGGCCTCTCTTCTGTCTTCTTCTTTCTCTTTTTTAATAAATTCAGGGAGAATTACTCTTTTTTCCTTCTTGATGTTTTTTACTTCAAAAGATTTTAATGGGGCTTCTTTCCTTTTATTTGCCACACACACACACACACACACACACACACACACACACACATATATATATATATATATAATAGTGTGTGTTTGTGAGAGAGAGAGTGTGGGAAAGATAAGAGTGAGAGAGAGAGAGAGAGAGAGAGAGAAAGATAAAAGTGAGTTTTTAAAATGAAATAAAAAATTAAAAGAAGATGTGAGAGTGAGATCCACAATAGATAGTAATTTAGTATTTTTGGTAGTGGTTTGTTTGATTATATTTATAGTAGATAGTAGATTTATAGTAGATAAGTTGACACATCATTAAAAAGAAGTTACCCAATTAGTAACCACATGATGTGTCATCCTTACCATGTATTTTTATTGGTAGATAGTGTAATTAGTTTTACAAAATATATATATAAAAAGTAAACTCTATTAATATTTCACATAAAAATTAAGAATATTAAAACCAGCACCACTTGTGTCGTAATCTAACTGTCTGAAAATTACTATAAAAGTTAAACTCAAGTAGCCGATTTCACTTTCAAGAATCACCAAGTTCCCTCATTTTCACAATATTAACCGTATGAATATTCAACCAGCAGCACACGGAGCAGATCAACCAGCACAAGAACCAGTACATGACCATTGAAGTGCAGTTGTAAGACGACACGTTGTACAACACAGAGATGCTCGTGTAGAAGAGCGGGGCGTGGATGTAGCATCCGATGCAAATGCATCAGATGCGACAACCCGTTTGGAACGAAACATGATGTCGAGGTGCAACAACGGGACGCCAAGGTAATCTTGACAACCTTCTATGTTGCATGCTTACTTTTGTCTATCTTGTTAGTTTTCAGCTAAGTCTCCAACTCGGGTCCGAAAGAGTAAATAATGAGTAGTTAGTTAAAACGAGTTACTGATTCTGTTGTATGAGTTGTAGTAACGATTCCGTTTGTTTTTTCCTTCCAAGTTTATTTTCAGTTCCACTTGAGCTCCCTCTAGAAGCATCACCTACTCATAATTAAATGTAAACCTTTCACCATGAATCAAACCAGAAAATTAGGCTTTGCTCGAGGTGGTTTTTTGTTTTCTGTTTTGAAATTTTCAAAAACCAAAATCAGATTCTATTTTGAGTTTTAAAAATATCAAAAACTCATGAATGACAAAGAAAAACACTTTAAGGAGTATTGGTTTGACTCAAGTTGCTACTTTAGACTTTGTTAAGATGGAAATGGTACTCAAAGCTTGTAGTGGAAGTAGAAAACCCTGAAAATCTTGCTATTCAAGAGGAAGCTGCAGTGGAAAAGCATTCAGATATATACGACTAATATTCCAAGTTTTGGCTTGGTAGATCCAAAGACATTCTAGTTGACATACAGTTGTCCAAGAACAAAGGCGACTTGTGGATGGAACACTACCAATTCATTCTTAGTAAAATCTTGGGGATTGAATTCGGTTGTTATTGTGGTGGCGGTGTCGAAACATATGGGAATTCGGTGGTTGGTGTTTTAGTGGGCATGGAAGGCAGTTTTGGGACAGGGCATGGAAGGCAGTTTTGGGACACTGTTTTGAGGGCACTGCTGCAGTACTGTAATATAGTACAATCTCTTACAAATCATCGGTGGTTGGCATCAGAGGCATACAAATTGGGCTATCAGATGGCTGGTGGTTGGCATCGAATGCATACAAATTTTGCTTTTTGCCTTTTTTTACGTAATAATGCTCTTTTCATGATTGATGGTGGGCCTAGGCTACTTTGAAGGGACAATTTGCATTTACCGAACTGTTTCAATCCTTCGTTTTGTATACTGTGCTTTGAGGGTACTCTTTTTCCACCTTAAATCTTTTTCCCAGTGGATTTTGGCCCCAAGAGGTTTTAACGAGGCCTCTGTCCCTTGTACCTCATTGGGTTGAAGTACCCCTTGTACCCCCTTAATATATTTTGCTTATCTAAAAAAAAGCAACTCCCCATGTCGTGCACATCATGTTTGTGATTCGGTGGTTAAATTGGAACTCATGTGCCAAAAAATTTCAATACTCACTCTCATTCATAACTATGTCACCCAAGGAAAATAAAACAAGTGCGTCATCCAACAAAATAAGACAATTATTACCAAATATTCGCAAATTGTTAGCTCTCTTTAAAGTCCAATGGAAGAGGACTCTGACACAGATTTTGAAACCAAAATTCTACTTTAGGTTTCCATTTTAATTCACACTCCTAACAGATAAGTCTCTTATTATTTAGATTTAGTTCAACAATAAGAAGACTCGGAGCTCACCAATGTGTTCTCTATATCCTAAAAGAAGAACTTTAAAAAGGAGGCTACTATATCTAAAAGTGAGGCTCGTTTGGTTAAGTCAGCCCTTATGCATCCTAACGACATTCATGATATGAATATACTTGCCAAAATTTTGGGAGATGACATGGGGATAATAACCTTGAGAAATACTTTGTTTCAGCATAACAGTCGACTGGTAATGCTTTTGATGTTGAACCTGGTTTCTAGTATGTCCAGTGGCGGATCCTGATATTTTTTTTTTATAGTGGGCGTGAAAATTAGTTCAATATTTTTCTGAGAAAAAAATGTTATAAGTATTGAGATATGTTTTGTAATTCAATTGCTTGTAAATATAGGTAGGCGCTAGTAATACAGATAGGTGTAGTAAGTAAGCCTATTATGGGCCTAGTCGAAAATGTGGGCCTAGTCGAAATCATGGGCCTGGCTTATCTATATATATACGTAGTAGCATGTACAGTTACATATATCTTGAGAAGAACGATTTTACATAATACAGTTTTATTGCATCATTGTCTTCCCTACTTTTCTCTTCTCTCTAGCGCTTTCGCTCCTTTCCCTCACACCCCTTCCGCCGTTTTTCCCCAACAAACTGGTATCAAGAGCTTTAAAGATCCTTCAAGACTCATGGCAACACGTGATAACTCTGGTGGAGGTATTCCGGGGAACCTCCCCATCTTTAATGGAAAGGATTACGAACGGTGGTGCGCGCAGATGAAGGTCCTGTTTCGGTATCAAGATGTTCTTGATGTCGTGAATGATGGTGTTCCACCATTGGCAGCAAATGCCACTGAAGCGGTGAGGAACAACCACCATTCGCTGAGAAAGAAAGATGGAAAAGGGCTGTTCTTGATTCACCAAAGTGTTGATTCCAACATCCTAAACCCGATCATTGATTGCGATTCAGCAAAGGCAGCGTGGGATGTCCTCAAGAACTCGTATGGAGGAGCAGATAGATTGAAGAAGATACGCCTACAGTCGCTCAGAAAACAGTACGAGGCCTTGAAGATGAAATATGGAGAATCAATTGGAGAATTCATTACGAGGTTAGTAGCTTTAAGTAATCAAATGAAAGGCAATGGTAAAACTGTGTCGGAAACAAGTAAAGTCGAAAAGGTGCTTAGATCCTTAACCCAGGAATTCGACTATGTTGTTACTGCTATTGAAGAATCCAAGAACCTAGATGAATTGAAGTTAGATGAACTTCAAGGTTCCTCAGAGGCTCATGAATTGAGAATAAGGCAGAGAAGTTCAGAGAAAGAAACTGAACAAGCCTTGTTATCATACTCCTCTAAGAAAAACTGGAAAGCAAACAACAAGAAAGAGAAGGGTAAAGAAAAGGGATCAAGCAGCAAGAAGAAAGAACAAGGATCTTTCGACAAGAAAAAGCAAGATCTGTCGAAAGTGCAGTGTTATAACTGTCAGCAATTTGGGCATTATAGGAACAAATGCAAGAACAAGAAGGTTCCTAGAGATAAAGATGCTGAAGCCAAATTTGCAAGTGATGGAGACACAGATTCTGACTATGACTCAGAAGGGTTGATGCTAATGGCAGTCGAAGATGAGATTGAAGAAGACATTCATCTCAATGAAGAAATTGCTGAAAGTAGCGAGCAAAACAATGGGAACACTAGTGAATGTGGAAACACTTGTGATGCTCAAAATACTTGTGCTATGTGTGTGTGGCAAGGCAGTGGTAACACTGGTGATGCCTCCAACATAGCCAACAATGATGATGAAGAATTATCCCTCATGACAGCTACTGACCCAGAATTACTGTTGTTGAAGGCAGATACAAATTCGACTGAAGAGAAGTCTGTCGAATGGTATCTCGACACAGGATGTTCGAACCACATGTGCTGCCACAAGGAATGATTTGTCGAATTAAAGCAGATAAGCAAAAGAATTAGATTTGCAGACAACATCAGAGTCACTGCCGAAGGAATTGGTACCATAAAGTTCCTGTCGAAAGATGGTAAGTGGTGCTATATTCAAGAGGTATTTTATGTACCAATGATGAAGAGCAATCTGCTAAGTATTGGGCAGATGATTGAGAAGAAATTCTCTGTCGAGATGGATGATAACTGTCTCAGCTTGTTTGATTCAAACAAGAAGATGATCCTAAAGGTGTCAATGCAGAGTAACAGAACCTTCAAGATCAAGTTGCAAGTAGTCGACGAGAAATGCCTCAAAACTACTGTCGAAGAGGAGCACTGGAAGTGGCACAGAAGATTTGGCCACCTAAACTTCAAGAGCTTGAGTCATGAAAAGAAGATGGTTCATGGGTTGCCTGCAGTAAAGGTACCTGTCGAAGTATGTGAGTGTTGCTGCAAGTCGAAGCAACCAAGAAACTCCTTCAAGTCAGAGGTGCCAAGCAGAGCAGAGAAGAAGTTGGAGGTGATATTTTCTGATGTTTATGGTCCATTTGAGGTAAGTTCATTAGAAGGGAACAAGTACTTTGTCACCTTCATTGACGAATACACTAGAATGAGATGGATGTACTTGATTAAAAGGAAGAGTGAAGTACTGGGAGTGTTCAGAAACTTCAAGGAAATGATTGAGAAGCAAAGTGAATGTGCAATCAAAACCCTTAAAACTGATGGAGGTGGTGAGTACAACTCACATGAATTTGTAAAATTCTGTGAAAATGAAGGAATTGTACATGAAAGTCATTTCACCTTACACACCTCAGCATAATGGAACTGCTGAGAGGAAAAACAGAACTATCCTCGACATGGTGAGAATCATGATGAAAGAAAAGAAGCTTCCTCACAGTCTATGGGGAGAACTTGTAGCCACAGCAGTGTATATTCTGAATAAGTGCCCTACAAAGAGATTGATTGGGAGGACACCTGAAGAAGCTTGGCTAGGAAGAAAGCCAAGTGTCAAGCATCTCAGAATAATTGGCTCATTATGTTACAGACATGTCCCTGAGCAACAAAGAAGCAAGCTAGATGATAGAGCACAACAAATGATCCTTGTTGGCTACCATTCGACAGGAGCATACAAACTGTATGATCCTGTGTCGAAGAAAATGGTGAAAAGCAGGGATGTCATAGTAGATGAGTCGAAGCATTGGAACTGGGAAGAAGGCTATGAAAAACCTACAGTGATGGACTTCGACGAAGTTCAGGATCTAGATGATCAGAATGAAGCCACTGAAACTGAAGAACCTGAAGAACCCATTGCTGTCGAACCTATCAGAAGGTCACAGAGGGAAAGGCAGAGATTAGTAAGGCTAGAAGGATTCGACACGTTCCCAGATTCTGCTATTACAGCAGAGGGAGACCTGACACACTTCGCACTGATGGCTGAAGCAGAACCAGTGAACCTGGAGCAAGCCTTGAATCACAAACGGTGGAAGGAAGCCATGATTGACGAGTTGAAGTCAATAGAGAAAAATGGTACTTGGAAGCTAGTCGAACTTCCAAAGCAGAAGAAGGCAATAGGTGTGAAATGGGTCTACAAGACCAAAGTCAAACCTAATGGAGAAGTGGTCAAGTATAAGGCCAGGTTAGTAGCTAAAGAAAGTGATGATGTCTGAGTTCGAAATGAGTGATCTAGGACACTTATTATATTTCTTAGGAATGGAATTTACAGAGTCGAAGAAGGGAATATTTCTGCATCAGTCGAAGTATGCAGCTGATATCCTGAAGAGATTCGACATGATCAACTGTAAGGAGGTTTCGACACCAACTGACACAAGCAACAAGCTGTCGAAAGATGATGAAGGGATTGAAGTAGATGCCACCCTCTACAAACAGATTGTAGGATCCCTGAGGTACCTGTGCAACACTCGACCTGACATTATGTTTAGTGTCGGAATGATCAGCAGATTCATGGAGAAGTCGAAAAGCTCCCATCTAGTAGCTGCAAAAAGAGTACTAAGGTATATAAATGGAACACAAAGTTATGGTATTCTCTTCCCTAGCAAATCTGAGTCGAAGAATAGCGCTGAAGTGTTTGGTTACACAGACTCCGACTGGAGTGGAGACAAGAGTGATCGAAAGAGCACAAGTGGGTATGTCTTCATGCATGGAACGGCACCCATCTCTTGGTGCTCGAAGAAGCAAATTATAGTTGCGTTATCCTCTTGTGAAGCAGAGTATGTGGCTGCTTCCTTTACAGCATGTCAAGCATCATGGCTGAGCATGTTATTGGTCGAAACTGGGCTGCACAGGTTTGAAGCAATGAAGTTGTTGATCGACAACAAGTCTGCGATAGATCTCGCTAAGAACCCTGTCGCACATGGTAGGTCGAAGCACATAGAGACCAGATATCACTTCCCGTGTGATCAAGTCAACAATGAGAAGCTGGATCTGGAGTATTGTTGTTCGGAACTTCAAGTAGCTGATGCAATGACCAAGCCATTGCAAAAGGGAAGATTCGAAGAACTGAGAACTATGCTTCGAATGATGTCACTTAGCTATGTGAATTAAGAGGGAATATTGAGATATGCTTTGTAATTCAATTGCTTGTAAATATAGGTAGGCGCTAGTAATACAGATAGGTGTAGTAAGTAAGCCTATTATGGGCCTAGTCGAAAGTGGGGCCTAGTCGAAATCATGGGCTTGGCTTATCTATATATATACGTAGTAGCATGTACAGTTACATATATCTTGAGAAGAACGATTTTACATAATACAGTTTTACTGCATCATTGTCGTGCCCTACCTTTCTCTTCTCTCTAGCGCTTTCGCTCCTTTCCCTCACACCCCTTCCGCCGTTTTCCCCCAACAATAAGCATTAACAAAATATAAAATATGACACTAAAAAAATTAAATACTCTAACTAGGACTTTGAGAAAGAATTTTTTTTATTTAGTCATTGAGACAAATTTGACTAATATTTAAATTTTATGGATATTTTAGTCCCCTAAAAGACAAATTTGACTAATATTTAAATTTCCAATTAATACTTTTCATTTCGAGTAAATAAGTCTTTGTTTTATTTTTGTAAACGAAATTTTAGTCATTTACTCATAAAAAACTTTGAGTGAACTTTCTTTTCTGTCTTGAAATTTTCAAAAGCTAAAACCTGTTTCTGTCTTGAGTTTTAAAAATATCAAAAACTAAAACCAGATTCAATTTTGAGTTGAGACATTTTCAATATTCAAATTTAATTTCAAACAAATATAAAACCAAATATTCATCATAAACTTATCTTAATCAAAACAAAATATAACATTAGGTTTGAAAAGGTTAAAATATTACAAATATATAATGTATTTATTTAGTAATAATTTTAATAATAGTTGTTGAAAGTAGTCGTTGTCAACAGACGCCCGACAGAGTGGGAATCAGTGGTGGTGGTTGTCTTAGTGGTAGTCAATGGTGGTGACTAGTGGTGGTCGGTGGTGGTGACTAGTGGTGGTCAGAGTGGTGATTTCCAATGGTAGAGTAGTGGTTAGAGAGATAGTCGTTAGTGGTGATCGATATTATTTAAAGTGGTGGTTTCCAGTAGTCGGAGTGGTGGTGGTAGGGTTGGTGATCAAAGGTGGATGGAGTGGTGGTCAATGGTAGTTAGAGTAGAGGTCGATGGTCGTCGGAGTGGTGATCGTTGGTGGTCGAAATGGTGGTTGGTGGTGGTTGGAGTGGTAGTTAGTGGTGGTCGGATGACTCAGATTTGTGATCATAGGTGGACAGATTAGTGATCAGGGTTGGTCAAAGTCATTGTCGCTGGTGGTTGAAGTAGTGGTTAGTTAAGAGTGATGATCATAATGGTAGTCGGTAGTGGTCAGATTGGAGATCATGGGTGGACAAAGTGGTGATATGTGGTGGTCGGTGGTGGTCGTAGTTATGGTTAGAGTGGTGGTTGGTGGTTGTTGACGATGGCCGTAGTGGTGGTCGATGGTGGCTGAAGTGGTGGCCTATACAAGCTACAGTGGTTGGTGGTGGTTGGCAGTAGTCGGAGTGGTAGTTGACGGTTGTTAGATTGATGATAAGAGGTTATAAAAAAAAACAAATTATAAAAGCTATTTTTCGATTGAGTTTTAATGAAAAATTGTTTTGAAATTAAAAAAAAAATCAGCTCAAACCCATTTTACCCGAACATGTTTTGGTTTTGAAATTGATTTTAAAAACCAAAAACTCACAACCACGCCAAACGACCCTAGTTTCTCCATCACAAAGAAAACACCGCACCGAGCGTAGTTATTGATAAAAAAGGCAATCAATTGTGTGTTTGAATCCTTCTCTCCTTCTCTCCTTTCTCTCCAAGGGTGGGAAGAGAGAGAAAATGATTAAAAAATTATAAATAATGATGAGAGAGGGTGAATTTAAGAGAGAGAGAGAGAGAGATAGAGAGGGTGGAGGGAGATGTATGGTAAGTGGGAAGGAGATGATCCAAGTCCATCAATTGTCCATGGGACCAATGTCATGTTTTCTAGCACAAGATTCAATCACTAATAATCAATCGATGTGGTAGAACACAATAAACGCTTGAATAAAAATCAGAAATCAACATAAACCTCTACAAACTTACAACTCAGATTCAGTTTTTCTACAACTGAATATCTGCCAAGGAATCATCACCTCGGATCTGATACAAGACAAATACAAAACCTTTTAGCAAATTTATCCTCCTGCAAGTTCTGTTAAACTGTTCTGATCCCCTTTTTCCTCTTAGGGGGTGCGGGTGGAGCCGATGTCTTATCTCCATTTTAATATATATCCAAAATAGGATTCCAAAATTTCATTACTGCCTACTACACCCAGCTCAAAAGGATACACCTTCAGGTTTCAGGGCAAACCAAATTTGGACAAGGCTGAGTGGAATATAGTTGAGAATGCCTGAGATGAACTTTGGTCATCGGCTTTTAATTTAATATTTGACTTTGCTGACGATGTGTTGATTATACACTCTACAAGATATATTGATGGTTCATCAGCTTTTTGAGCAAAGAAAAAGAACTTGAAATTCGGAGACTGGCCACCGGATGCAATGCATTGTATCGAATGACTTTGCATGTGCCGGAGGAGTGCATTTGGAGTTGTCAAGGATGCAATTCCTTGAGGACTTAAAGAATATTCCTGCATCATAGTATTAATGTTACAGTCACTACCATAAATAAACCAAAATGCTCAACATTTATTGTTGTGGGGAGGCGGTCAAAGGAAAAGTGAAAAGATACATAACAAATTAAAATATTTCCAGAGTTCAATTATGATACTGCCACTTACTGAGCTTGACAATGACAATGCATGAGATGTCAAAATCATTAGGTGACGTAGCAAGATTTTAGTGGACCATGGTGAAACTTTTGGCAGAGCATTCATATTAAGTCAATGAAATTATATATTAATGAAACCAAGATTATGATTTCAATGCAAACCTCCGATAAGGATATTGGCAGTTGACGCCACTTTTGCTGAAATGTGCCAGGATCCAGTACAGCTTTTGGGTTGAGGGTCAATGGAGGAGGTGAGGGTGTGGCTGCAGCCGCAACTGGAAAACCTAAACCAAGCAGATCATCAATTGCCAAGCTAGATGCTGGAGCTTGCCCAGTTGTGCTGGTACTCGTGAATGCCAAATCTGCAAGCGGTTGAGAAGTTGCAGAAGGGGCTGATGAACCATCATAGGAAGGAGCATTATATGCAGAACCATTGCTGCTAGGATCTCTAACATCGTCTTTTTCTGTGGTACTTAGAAGCAGATCCTTGTCATTTGCCTCCACTCTCTGAGCTGGAACAACAGAATCTCCAGAATCTGCACTAATAGATAGATTTCCAAGTTCATCCGAAAACTCAAGTGTCCCTCGGTGTTCCTTATCGGTGAACATGTAAGACGGCTGCATGAATTTGCTATTGTTATTTTGACAGCATTTAATGTACACGTCGTAAGAGAGGGTGGGGAAAAAAACAAGGATCTTTGTTTTATAAGCATGTTTCAAATAACGACAATGTAATACAAGGTGCTTCCTTAGCCTGTCAACGTGTAAGGTGTAACCCTCAAGCCAAGACATTGAGGCACGAGTTTATAAATTCTAATGTAAATAGAAGTACAAATCTACGTCTCTAACATAATTATTTGGAATGTGTTAGGTTAATCAACAGTTTTCGCCAGATCCAACTCAGCATGACATAACTAAAAGTCAGACATATTTTACAGTGAAGAAACAGAGAAATAGCAGTTTAAATGGTAAGATGACCAATTTATCATCTTCCCCCCCCCCCCCCACTTTAACTATACATCTTGTTTAAAATGGCAACAAATATTTCATTAAAAAATAAATTTCTAAAAATGCTTCAAGCAATTAAAATTAATCCAAAATCAAGTAATTTGGGTTCATTATTCTGTCAAAATTTTTGGCTTCATCTGTAAACCACTCGGGGAAGCAAGTAGATTAATTACCTTTTGATATACAACAGACAAACTGTTAAATTCATCAAATATGCGATCCTTGACTTCACTGCTCTGAGTATCAGCAAATACTGAGACTGCTTGTTTTGGAGGGTTTACCACACTATCTGCCACTGATACATTGTGCTGTAGAAGCCTGTAATAAAATAAGGCCCTATCATGAACATCCTGCAACCAACAGAAGCTCATGTAACAAACTGCTGGAATACAAACAAGAATTTAATATTGCATTGTTTTGACAATTCAAATTGTAAGCAGTACTGACAACAATCCAAACCTGGTGAAAGTCAGCAAGACCAGCGGCCAATGCAGCTCCTAATGCTTTTTGAGTCTCAGGGGGTCTCTTAAAGAAACACTTCATTACTGCAGTAAGAAGATGTAAGCGAACCTGTATCATGACACAACAGTTGTTCAAAATATAACATGTGAAGACATGACATATCTTCTTTTATTTATCAAATTAACAAAATGGTTTTCTGATTATCATGCAACCGCCATCAGGTATCAATGTAATTCAATAAGATGATAGTCGATAGAACTATAGGGCAATCAAATATGACTCTCATCCAGTTACAAATCAAACTGATTCCACGGTAGACGTGGGTACTCATTGTATGACGGGGGACGCAAAGGCTGGTCATTGCCTCCTGTGTAATCCATGAAGAATGAAGATATTAAAAGGATACATGATGTTCAGTACTATTCATGTTTTTGCTGGGGCAGGAGGGAATTACTGAAGCAGAGGGATTCTCAAGTGTGGAAAGAACAAGTTATGAGTTTGCCATGCCACAATGAACTCCGTGACAGACATGGGTACTCGTGGGAAGACTTGTGGTGATTCATGTTTCTGCTGGGGCAGGAGGGAATTATTGAAGGAGAAGAATTCTCAAGTGCCAAAAGAAGAAGAGAATAATAGCTGCCGCTATGCTATGTCACAAAATTGGCAGGATACAAATTAAACCAAGTAGAGAATTTGATGATGAATATTTTAAAACAAATCAACATTGTAAAATGGGGTATATTTGCACGTTATGGTTCACAGCATATATAACAAATCAACCTTAGTTTTGAATACCTTCCCACATTTCAGTTTTCAAAATTAAACAATTTTACACTGATTGGATGCAAATGAATAATTTTAGTGAGCATTTGAATTGAAGAATTTTAGTAATGCTCAAAATAGTTGGTATATTTACATATACTTTACCTTGTAAACTGAATTATCATTTGAGAAAATGATCATGCTTGACAGATTAATTTTACGAACATACTCTCCCCGTCCCAAAATATAAGCAAAAATGGGTCAATGAAAGTTGATGTATTTGGTCCAAAATACATCGACTTTCATTGACCCATTTTTGCTTATATTTTGGGACCAAGGGAGTATTAAATTTTAATTGAGAACGTCGTTGAATCTCTTTGAGACTAATCAAAGTTTCAAGATGAGTTAATTTTATCACATACTATTTGTTTAGCAAGTCTTTAGTTTTTATGAAAATTCATTTGTGATAAAATATTTATCTAAAAAGTGATTTAATTTGTGGATAACATTTAATAAACCTTTCATGCAATATGTCTTTTATTAGGAATAACTCAAGTCCCACATTGACTAAAGATAGTGCTTAATAATTATAGGAGCCTATAAGATTGGGTACTCCTCAATTATTGTCTTACAAGCCGGTATGTGGCGGTTTGTGGGGTTGAGTCAATCCCTAAGCCAAAATTCTAAGACTTTGTTTTTGTTAAGAGTCCCACATTGGATGTGATTTGGCCTGAAAATGAGTTTATAAGTGGGAGGCATCCCTCACCTTATAAACCGGTTTTGTGGGGTTGAGTTAGGCCTTAACCACATTTTAAGATGGTATCAAAGCCAATCCAAGATCCGTTGGGCCACCCGCTATTGGGCCACTCGGGTCACACTCCAGTTGTCTAGTCCTGGGCGTGAGGGGGGTGTGTTAAGAGTCCCACATTGGATGTGATATGGCCTGAAAATGAGTTTATAAGTGGGAGGCATCCCTCACCTTATAAGCCGGTTTTGTGGAATTGAGTTAGGCCTTAACCACATTTTAAGAGTTTTTTAGACAAATATCAATACATTTCCTATTTTTCTCTTCTCTCGGTTTCTGGATCCTATCAAATCTAAATCTCAAATGTGAACATTGCAAGACTGAAAACCATAGATTTGTAAATAGTCTACTACCTCAGCAGAATGCTCCTCATCCCAATTTTCAACCAGACTCTCCAAGACATATGGAGCATCATGCATGTCCTGAGAATATTCCCCCAACATCCATATAAGAGCTGCCTTAGCCTTCGGTTCTTGGACATTTTTGCTACTGATATTCCCTACAACAGCAATACAATCCTGACTCCATTGTGGATATTTTCTAAGTAGATCTTTCACAAGCACCTGCATAGATGATAGATGAACTTATAAACTTTGTTAGTCTATCTTACCATCACCAAGTCAAATCAAAATGTCTTACTCTGCACCTGTGCTCATATAGTAACAGGAAACAATGTAATAATATTACTATAAGGCACAAATTCCAGAGTACGTAGCACTCTGGCAGGTATTCGTCATGCTTACCAGAGCTTCAGATGTAACATAGTCCTTTTCCATCTCAAGAAATTGTAGGAGTCGATCAACAATAGCATTGACATCATACTGCTGCAATGCTATCTTCCCAACAGCCCGAATTGATTCCCTTGCAATTGGAATGTCCACATTTGCAGCATATTCACATAATTCTGTCACTGAAGTGGGACACAAGAAGTTCTTATATAAGCCATACCAAAAAGAAAGGGAGTGACTCAAACCAGGGATCATAAGATGTAATGGAAAAATGCAAGCATCCCAATTCTCCCTCCCCTAAACCCCTTCCTTTCTCTAAAACATTGGGGGAGTTACTTACCTATCTCATAGGTGTTACTTTCATTTGCAACTGCAGTCAGCATTTCAAGCTTCAACTTTTTGACATATGATGGCTCATTATACTGGCAGTAGAAGTGTTTGTAGTCTGAGGAGAATATATAAGGTGCACGCATGACCAAGATATGCAGGTGGCTTAATATTGCATAAGATTGTTCTGGACTTCCAGAGCTCACTTGAGTTAAGAGAGGGGCTTTAATGCGCTCATATACCTAAACAATATTTGCATTAGAAATTACAAGGCTTAAGGCAAGCCACCAAAGCTGACAAGATACAGAAAAATAACTGCAAGAGCAAGCCAAACGGTTTAGATAATAAAAATGATAGTTTAAATATGTAGTTATGTAATCAAGCTGAGCTGAGTTTGGCAGAGCTATATGCAAACGTACCCGACTAATTTAATAAACAGGCCAAGCCCAAGTAGTTCACAATCATGTGCATAAAAAAATAACAGAGACGTTCGTACACATACAAACAAACAGATCTTAGTGTATATGATCCATTTATATATTTTTGTTAGTATTAGGCACATAATTCTTATGTTTCTTAAGTACATTGTCTGTCTCTAATTTCTGTAATTTGCAGCATATAAGATATAGTGTTTGTATCAATGGTATATTTAGTGACTCATGTACTAATCATGTATTTAAATCAGATTAGATGTGTTAACAAATATACAAATCCTCAATATAAATAATATATCACCTTAAAATTGAAAGTACATATACAGATGACATCAACCCCTGAAAATGAAAAAGTTCCAAAGACAACATGACAGATAAACAGAAGTGCTATAATTGAAGGTGATGTAACATGCTGATATATTCCATCAGCATACAAGTCACAACTTGCACTAGTTCTTAGTAATAAACTAAAGCCCAGGATTCTCCCCAAACCACCCACAAAAGTCTCTCCAACAAAAACAATGGAACTAAAGAATACAAAATAAACAAATAGCAAGGCATTAAAAACTGAAATAAATTGAAGTTATACCTTTTGGGGAGGCACGAGTATACATCTTTAGGGAGTGTTAGAAAAAGTTTAGTTGAAGCTATCTTATGATAAAAGTACTTCTGTAGGTGTTTTGCAAATATTTATAAAAATAACTTACGATTGCGTACTCTCATTTTCTCTGTAGAAACAGCTTATACATACATATATATATATATATATATATATATATATATATATATATGATAAGCTTTTATTCGATAAGTATTTAACTAATTGTTTACCCAAATGCTCCTTTAGTTTATTGGTAGGTTAGAAAGATGAAAAAAGAAAAAGCAACACAAACCATACACCAAAACAACATTGTAAAAAACAAGGAAACAAAGCCAAATGAAAAGTTTTTAATGCCAAAACATGTCCTCCATGTGTGATTCAGTGAGCTAATAGTGATACGTAGGGTTATTAAAATTTTACGAGATACAAGTCTAGTATGATCCAGGCCAGAGAATTAATGTATGTCATAATCATATATAAAAAAGAAAATACGTTCTAATGATTTAGAGGGAGTTTAAATGATGTCTTCAAACATGCAGAGACACACAAATCAATACATACCTGCTGATGAACATCAGCCATAGACAAAGTTAAATGTAGAAATACTTTTATAGTTGCCAAGACAACTGCCCCATTTGCATGCTGGAGTCTGTCTTCAAGGAGATTCATTATATCAAATATTTCACTGTTATCTGACGGAATGTACTTGGCAACCAATTCCAGCACAAGACATTGTGCCCATTCACTAAATTCCTTAATGCTGCGAGTGCAAAAAAGGAACTGATAAGTTGTTTAAAATTAAGATTTTTACTTTTAACTCTGACATCTGTCACAATGGAAAACACTTTTTACAGTCTAATACAACCGTAGTCAGCACTAACAGTAATAAAACATTCTAATTCACATGTGTGAAGTAGCTATTCAATCATCTATTCACTACAACCATCATACCAAATATAATTGATTTATGTTGCATGTAAAGACAACGAAGCTAATATGCTGGCAGATTGTATGGTAGTTATAGCCTTTTTCAAAATGAGAAATAGCAAAATACAAGAACATCTTTAAAAGGGAATCCCAGAAGAGGGTGGTTGGAAGCTTCAGTATATTTGTTGTGAAGTAATAAATGAAAAACATAAGTTGAGTATCACAGCTTTTCCACATAGTTCAAAAAAGTCCCGCAGATCAAGAAACTACTTGTGAGCAGATTACCGATTCAGAAAGTAATATACAACTGGCTTGCTATGCAGAGTTTCTCTCTCCCTGGATGCTTCCTCTGAGGTGGTTGATTCTAAGGTCCAAATTTCTTGTAAAGCAGACAAACAGTTTGCGACTACCTGATGAAACAAACATGACATTGTATATATGTAAAGTACAATTTAGGCTAAATTACACCAGAGGTCCTTTAAGTTATTTAACTGTAACAAGTTGGTCCTTTAAGTTTTTTTCAGCCCCAAATTGTTACAATTAAATAACTTAAAAGACCTAAATGGTACGAAAAAAGTTTAAAGGACCAACTTGTTACAATTAAATAACTTAAAGGACTTCTGGTGTAATTTAGCCTACAATTTATTTGGTGAATGCTCTCATTTCAAAATCTTTGAATAGGAAGACTTTGCCCATCCGGAATATAGGTGAACAACAAAAGAAAAGCGATAGAAAGAACAAACAGGAACATAAAAATAAATATTGTAATAGTTGGAGAGAGTGGAAAATCAGCTTAAATGTGTAAATAATTTTCACTTTCACAAGTGGTGACAGATTAAACTCACACATGATAAAATATAAATGAATAAGAAAATGAAAACAGCTTTAACCTTTTTATCTTGTAAATTAAGGTTAAGGAAATCAAAATGTATCTAATGAAACTGTGAAGCTATAACGAAGAAAATAGTATAACTCGCAGCACATGTTTCAGGGCTTGATAATAAAAAAATAAAATAAGAGCCAAATAAGAGCATTCGGTACCAATACATGCCTCCATACTAGAAGTGATGGGAACGAACAATCCCTACCCAGTAGAGGGAGATCGTACTATTATGCAAATAAGAACCAAAGCTTTCAACTATGGAGGTAACTGCTAGCCGAAAGCATAAGCCATAAAAAGAAAGAAAGAGAATAAAGACGAAATATCCATGTATAAACTCCCCCCCCCCCCCCATATACATTCCTTTTCCCCCTTTCTCTCTCCAGTATATCTTTCCCTCACTAATTCCCTCCACTACAATTAGCACCTGTTCTTACTTTGCATCTGCGGGTATAAACTTGTAAGACTTCGGGCTTGGGTTTGGATTTGAATGAGCGACACAATAGAAGGTCAAACATTTAACTTCTTGAATAGACAAAAAAAGACTACTCCGGTCCTATTTATAAGAAAAATTTGCAGTTTTAGGGTCATTAATGAACCTACAACTGCAATATTTTCTTATAAATAGGACCAAAGAGAGTATTAAAAATGAGAAACCAGAGGACCAGAACACTAATAATGCGATCTCTCAAGGAAATTGTATTGAAAACACGTTTCAAAAAATTTATTAACCTGCTGGTGGACCAAATAAATAAAAGTTTGCTTTCCACAGAACTGGTTTTCAGTGCATTTATTATTGCAAAGGACGCGACCTCTCTCTTTTCCTTGGTTACAGGTGTCACGCAAGCTTTCCATGCAACAAAATTTTCAGCATGATATGTATACAATTACAAAGACATCATCCAGGGGTGCTGACATAATTTTGGTAACTGACAATTTAGAAATTAGAAAATGAACGTGTTCTTTGCTAGACAATAATTCCAAACCAAATCAAGTATAGTGTTTTTTCAAGGATTATGTGCTTGCAATTCATTTGATCTGCGTAGATTGGCTTGGCTTTAAGTGAAACTCTTTACTCTTTACAGAGTTGAACAGAACTGTTATAAATTATGGGTTGAGGATGAAGTCAGCATAAAAACATAATCCTCACCTGAGTATCTTTATCGTTGAGCATCAAATGCTTCAGTGTTTCTGAAAAATCTGCATCAATACACGTGGAAGCTGATATATGATACAATTTCAAAACCCCGATAACAGCCACCGTTCTGACATAGCTATTATTGTCCTTCAACCCAGACCCTAATGGCCCAACCAAATACTCCACCAAGTTTGTCACTCGGAGTGAACACAAACTCCTCAATGCAAGTCCGCGAATCATTGGATCTTCATCCTTGCAATCCCTTTGTAGAAAATTAATTGTCAAGAGAGCAAGATCAGGATTGACCTTCGCATAATTTCCAACATATAGGTAGCACATTTTTTTCAGAACAATGTCCGATGTTGCTGAGCACATTACCATCTCACCAAAGAGAGATGAAACATCAATACCTATAGTCATGTTGGAAATGACCTTCTTAAAGAGATCCCTCTTTGAATCATCGACACCCGGAGCTCGGCTCCCAGCAAGCTGCCGGAGCTGCAATTTCAGATCAGAGACCTCACTTTTCCTGGATAAATTAAATGTTTCGTCAGAACTTTAAGTTAAGATATTGCACGGTGAAGACGAAGAAAGAATCAACCACATGAACAGAAAAGAATGTAATTTGTAATATGTAATAGTAATAATGAAGAGCACATTGGAGATATAAACAAAAAATGTTGGAAATGGGTTTGGATTGTCCCCGATGGAGACTTCACTGGAGGGAGAACAAGAGCAGTGAAAAATCTCCACCCTTAAAATACTTTATCATCTCTTTTCTCATGTTTTAAATTTTTTTTCTCTTTTTTTATTTCAATGCCCGGGATTTCACTGCAAACACTTTACAATGCATGGAATCTATTCCCGTTGGAAATAGCTAATGCACCAACTCATTGAAATTAACACAACATCGATGAATTTGGAACCCTATACTCTACTCTGAGGCTTAGTATATTGAACTTAGTTCACAACAAATAGGAAAAAACTCAACGGCATTGGATCTTTAATGTTCATGATGACCTAGCTAAAGTTATGAACGTGTTTAAACAAATAATTGAAGACATGTTGCAATGTAAAACCAAAAAATACGGCAATTGCTAGGCAATGAGTTCCATTGATAAGTTCAAATTGAAATTGTAAATCATTCGAATTGAAAAAACGAAGAGATAAGGGAGTTGAGGGTGGGAACTGACCCCGATGGTTGCGACGGCGAGGCAGATCGTTGAGACTGTGGTAGTGGCGGAGCCATGAAGCCTGAACGTTGACTGAGAACAAACGAATGGCTAGATCGACCCGTTTTGGAGAAAGTAAGATTCAAACGAAGAAGATCGGTAATTGTAGTTGCAGTGATGATTCAGCTTGTAAATTTTATTGAAGATGAAAATGGAGTCGCTATTACTATTGGGTAACTTCCAATTTAGGAATGAGAAAAAAAAATACTACCCAGAAATAAAATAAAAAAATTAAAAAAAAATCTATTAGTGATTGATTACACCACAGATACGCTTTCGACGTAGGAGAGGCTGAAGTGGCAAGATTTTATTGCGTTTTATCTTTTACCCCGTCCAATTCCAAGGCATGTTCTTGCCGGGAAAAGATAAGGATTTATTTATTTTTTAAGCCAAAAAGAGGTAGGTTAGCCTTTAAAACATTTTGATCCAAACCCTCCTTAGTGAAAAATCATCTAAAAGGAAAGACTACTCTCTGCTGTTATTATTAAAATAAAAAAGAATGAGAATATCATAGAGACTAATGGGGGACTAGACCAAAATCTTTGGCAGGAACAAACGTTAATGAAAACGGCAAAAAGGGAGACCTAACCTATTACGGGCAAAGTTCTCTAAAGCAAAATTGGGCAACAGCTCCCACCAATTAAAACCATGACTAATAAACCCGTAGTTAGCTAGCTTATCTGTGCAAGAGTTTCCCTCTCGGTAGATGTGAGAAATAAGAAAGTGCATCCTCTTAGTTATAGCAATGCATTTACGCCATCTATTTTTAAACTTCCAAGGAACTAAACAAATGGATTTATAGGAAGCCACTGCAAGAGCAGAATCGCATTCAATCCAAAGCTTGTTCCAGCCTTTCTCAAAAGCAACTTCAATTAACTTCATAACGACCAATATTTCAGCTTCAAAAGCAGTAGCAATGCCTACATAATCAGAGAAACAACCCATAATTGCCCTACTTGAGTCACGGAACAAGCCACCATAAGCTGCAAGACCAGGGTTACACAATAGGTGTATAAGTTTTTTTTACATTATCTACGAACTAGAGGCTGACACATCATCAAAAGGAATTTGGTCAATTGGTAACCACCAATTCGTCAACTAGTAACCAATCACTCCATGAATTGTGATTGGTGGTGGTTGTAAAAGCATATACACAATGTGTGTATAGAAATTAAACTCAAAAGATAAATATATAAAAGGTTTAATTTTTTTTTTGGTCTAGGGGTCTTTGACCCCCTTCGGTGTCCAGGGAAAATGGGCCCTGAATAATCCAGAGTTCGGCTGGAAGGTAAGTAAAGTCTGACATCAAATTGTTTCATCGTCAATGATCGAACCCGAGTATAGAAGGTTTAACTTACCTATACAATAAATTTTTATTGGTTGATAGTGTCAACATTTCTACTGCAATAGTATATATTAAGACTCTGTTTGGTAAAAAGTCACAAATAGCAGATAGCGGATGAGCTAGCAGATAGCGGATGAGCTAGCAGATAGCAGATAAACTAGCTTATAGCAAATCGCGTGTTTGGTAAAACTAGTGGTGGTTGAAATAGCTGATAAATGTAAAATGACATAAAATGATATTTAGTTAATAATTAAATTATTCAATGATGACAAAATATTTAATGAAGATAGAGAAGTAATTTAAAAAAATAATAAGGATAAAAATGTCAAAAAAAATAGATTCGCTCAAGTACGCAAAGTTTGTTCCTGATCAATAACCGGTTTGTTGAAAGAAAATAAAAATTTTGTAATAAAATACGTAAAGTGTAATACTAAGCAGTGTGTTTTTGGGTACTTTATCGTTCGAAAAAAATTTGAACTGTTCAAATATGCAAAGTTTGTTCCTCAGTAACCGATTTGGTGGAAAAAATAATTTCATGACAAAATAAGTAAAGTATGATGCTAAGTAGTGTGTTTTCGGATGCTTTTAGTGTTTGCAATAAAATTCAACTATTCAAATATGTAAAGTTTGTGCCTCAATAGCCGGTTTGGTGGAAAAAAATATAATTTCGTGACAAAATACGTAAAGTGTGATGCAAAGCAGCGTGTTTTGGGGTACTTTAGTGTTCGGATTTTTTTTAACTTTTCATATACTCAAAGTTCATTCCTCAATAACCGGTTTGGTAAAAAAAAATTAATTTCGTGACACAGACCTATGCGACTTACCCTTTTAGTGATTCCACCACTTTAGAAAATCAATTTCTTTTTATACTTCTTCTCTTTACATTTTTAAGACCATATTTTTTTTGAATCTTTAAAAAATCAATTTATTTTTATACTTCTTATCATTATCTTTGCGAAACCGAAATATTTATTAAATTCATTTAATTCGGTCACTACTAATTCATTTATTGAATTCATTTATTCTTAGTATCTATGGATAGTCAATTTCAATTTTATAATCTTCTTATTTGATTTATACTTATAATTTAATTTTTATTCACTTATATTAGACTATATATTTTATAAACCAATACTGTTACTATGGATTATGTGTATGGAATAATTTGTCTGGATTATATCTATACACACTCTATTTTAGGTTTTAAGTTCACGATTACCTTTTATAATTCATACTTACCTTCAATTTAGACAATGTTTTTTCATGTTGCAATTTAAGAAATAAATTTTACTCAACAATAATTCTATATTAACTAGAATTTTTACCTCATGCAACGCACGGGTCAATGCGCTAGTATACAATTGATGCTACAACAATCCATAAGTGTTGTCCTCTTTGTACATGCACAAAAAACATGAGACCCCTTTAGCACAAGGATCAATCCTAATACCGTGGTTAACAAATAACGCAAGTTGTTTCCCATTTATGTCCCCCCGACTTATATTTACCATTCACATGGTTAAAAACTTCATTTTTTAAGAGGTCTCAAACCCCAGACTTCAAGGTATCAGTCTAAATAAGGAAGAGAAACGATAAACTTCCATCTAATGTTGAAACACCAAGTATAATAGATTTTCTAGTATACAAAATGGGACAAGTTAGTCCCCCATAGAGAAACGATAAACTTCCATCTAATGTTGAAACACCAAGTATAATAGATTTTATAATATACAAAATGGGACAAGTTAGTCCCCATCCATCTAATATTGAGACCCTCCATTAACATCTATGTAGGATGTTAATTGCTCACATGTCAATTCTCTTCTTACCTAATTTAGTCCATCGCTTAAACCTTTCTAAAATTTTAAAGAAATGGGACAATTTATTCCCTGTGTTTTTGGGACAGTTTAATCCTTGGTATCTTTTTCTCTTCTGCAAAATCTACTAGAAACACATAAAACAGAAGGACAAATGCGAGGAACCAAAGAACAACAACATAGAGAAACCAAAAGACAAAAATGCGGGGAACCATTGTTGATTTTGTGCTTCCAAATCTATTATACTTTTACATGCCAAATATGTTGTAATTATATTTATCTGTGAATCAATACTTTTTGCGAAAAAATAATAAAATATAGGTTGTTTTAAGAGAATGTTGCTATTGAGTTAGGGTACACAATGAGTTCAACACTTTATATTTTATTATTTAGTCTTTCATTCTAGGTGTGAGTTAGGGAAGGGGGATTAAAGATTTGCCTACCACACTCAAATGCAACTTTCCATCATTGATTTAGGGTGTGTTTGGAAGTTTGGAAAGGAGGAGAGGGGAGGAGTTGGGATTAATAGTGTAAATTTTTTAGTGATGAAAAGAAAAATTATCTCCCTAAACCCCTCAAACCTCTCTCCTGGTTTATTTTTGGAGATCCAAAACCCCCTAAAATTTGAAAGGTTTTGTAGGGGCTCCAAAAATAAACTAGGAGAGGGGTTTGGAGGTGAACCGTACCTTGATCATCTCGAGGTAGGTCGATCTGATGCTTGGTCGCTCTGTTTGATGGTGAAATTGGGAGCAAAGTTCGGGTCGGAGTTGTACCTGCAAAGACACTCCGACGTCCAAGTCAGGGAGGGAGAAGTCAAAGCAGAATATGGAAATGTGTCAGAATGTGTACCTAGCAGTGGGGGTTGACCCCTATTTATAGGGAGGGGCGACGCCCCTGGGTCGTAGGATCAGCCGATTCGATCATGGCCGTTGATTGTGCTTCTTACGTCTTCGGTGCATTCATGGCGAGTAGAGCTACAATGAAGTGGGCCGGTTTGGGTCCATGGCGAGGATTGGGCCATCGACCCAGTCCGGAACATGATGGATTTATGGGGATAATTTTTCTCTCGACACTAAAAAATTTATACTATTAGTCTCATGCCCTCCACTTCTCTTCCCTCCAAACTCCCGAACACACCCTTAATGTTTATATATTGAGTGGTTGAGATTGTTTACATGCAACTTATTTGTAGTTTTATATACCTTTTAACCATTAATCCCAAGGGATTGGTCTAATGGAGGAATATATCTAAACCACTCAATAGGGCAAGATAAATTCCATGAGACCTCTTAGATATATTCCATGAGAAAATAGGTGAGATAAATGTAATTACCTTTTGTTAGGGCTGAGGAATATATCTAACCCTTGGAATATATCTAATGGAGAAAAGGGGTGAGATAAATGTAATTAACACGATTTCTTTACACTTTTGTTAGGGCCGAATTGAGTATTTTGTTATTGACGAATTTAGGTCTGTGCGATGGAAACCAAACCACATCGTGCGTGGGCAATAGAAAGCGTTTCGCTCAGTTGCTTGGATATCTCCATTTCCACACTAACTAACCACGAGAGCCGAAAGAGGATATGGTTGTCCTTCACCATCTTCCAAGGTTAACCTTTTCCTCTCTAATTTCATCTCCCTCCTTTTCTCTACGAGCCTGCTCCACTCACTCCATAAACACCCTCTTCCCTCCACCCAAATCCACTCTCACTACTTCAGAACAACCCACAACCCCTTCACCTATAGTCCCTTCTACTACGCCCGAGTTGTCTCTCGAAAATATATTCATTCCTCCAGAAACACGTTTTTCTTTAGAACATTCTAGAATCTTAGACGGTTCCAATATCCTACTCAGTAGTTACGCTAATGATGCTCAGATTCAACAAGCCGAATTTGTTAAAAGCAGTGTCAGAACTGAAGATTGCCCTTCCGATGGCCTTCCCGAGTTCGCCCTAGTTGGACGCTCCAATGTTGGGAAATCATCACTTCTCAATTCTATTGTTCGCCGCAAGAAACTCGCTTTAACTTCAAAGAAACCCGGTATCCCATTATTATTACTATGCTTTGCTTCTCTTATTTCTAATTCGTGATATCTTTTGCTATTTCTCATATGGTGGTATCTGAAATTCACTTCTGCTTGCATCGATTTATTTGTTTTTGCAGGTAAGACACAATGCATTAACCATTTTCGGATTAATGATAGCTGGTTCTTGGTTGATTTGCCTGGATATGGGTATGGTTCATTACTCTATGTTAAAAAATTGGGCCGGAATTAGTGACTTATATATTTCATATGCACAGACTAGTATAGTATGGTGTGCAAATATTGTTTATGAATTTTGAGTGTCAGACTTCAGAACAGTAGAATTAGGGTTTCATTATTTATACAAGATTGGAAGTAATTTCATATGGTGTCTTGTGATTTTTATAAATCCTGTTTTAATTATCCACGTTAGTTCTTTTTAGTGTTAGTACATACTTTTTTTTGTATTCAGGATAACTGCTGATGAGTAATTTGATCCCGATCCCTGTTCTAAAAGCTAATGACAATTGTATGTTGTTTTGTTCTTTTTATTAGGTATGCATCTGCGCCGCAGGAACTTAGAATGGATTGGGGAAAATTCACCAAAGACTATTTCCTTAACCGGTCAACCTTGGTTTCGGTTTTCCTTCTAATAGATGCTAGCATTCCTGCTAAAAAAATTGATCTTGACTATGCCAGTTGGTTGGGTGAGAATCAGGTAATGTATGAAATTTTATTCATTAGCAAAGGCAACATGCTTAATGCGTTATGTTTCTAACCAATCTCACATATGCTACTCATGGCATGTCTTGTATTGTATGCTATGGAAACCTGGCTCATCTTAGGCTTCCTAACGGACACTAGTTGACCGGCACATATAGAGAAGAGTCCATTCCTAAATGCTAGGCTGTTAAGAGTAGAGAGTCTCTGTTTAAATAGGATCTGTGTCTAACTTCTAACCCATGTTAATCATTTTGTGTGGAAAAGAGTAGTCTATGTTGGACAACCAGGCTCTAATACCACATGATGCAGTGGAAAGCCCGCTCCTAAAGGACAGATTATAAAGGGGAGAACCTCTAACCCTCTACTTTAAATGGGAGCTAGGCATGTTCATGGATCAGTTCAGCAGGGAAAATCAAACCAAACTGGACTGCCCCGGGAATACAATTCATTCGAACTAAACTGAACTGATTGCATTCCAACATGATCCAAACTGAACTGGTTCTATGACTCTGTGAGCCGGTTTTTATCTTAGAAACCAAACTGGGATCGTAGCCATATATAGTTCTGAATGATCAAGAGTCATTTCAGAGCATCTTCACAAAGAGCCTTGGTGAAGTGAAGACAGATTTTTGGATTTACGAGGGAAAGATTAGAAAACGGAAGGGAAAAACAGAGCTCGCGGCCCGCTCTTTCTGTCAGCAAAATGTTTATTTTGAGTGAGTTCGGTTCAAGATCTGTTTGATAAAAATAGTCAGTTATTAAAATGCCTAAAATTGTTCAGTTTTTATGGCTTAGTTTAGTTTGGTTCCTAGTTTTTTGTTTGGTTTTCAGTTTCACTGGTGATTTTTGAATAAGCCTAACAGGAGTTTCATAGAGTTGGTCATGTCTCATGCCTACCCAATATGGGACTTGCAGTTCTATGTCTAGAGTTAACACTTAACCGAGCATAGTAAATAGTTTATTTTTTATCAGAGGTGGTTTAATATAGTTATTTTTTTCAGATCCCAATGACATTAATCTTCACAAAATGTGACAAGCGGAAGAAGAAAAAGAATGGAGGCAAAAGACCAGAAGATAATGTGAGTGACTTTCAGGACTTGATACGCAGTTCCTTCGAAACTGTGCCTCCATGGATCATGACAAGTAGTATCACCCATCAAGGTCGAGATGAAATACTTCTCCATATGGCCCAGCTACGAAACTACTGGCTCAAGCACTAGTTCATGGCATCCTGTTGTCAGAGCTGGTAGGTCAGTCTCCAATACTTAAGTGGCTGTAGATTTAAGTGACTCTATATCAAACTGATTTTCCAAAGTTCTAAGTTCATCTAATTTTTCATGTTTGTAGAAACAGAGAAATGGCTTTAAATTGATTTATTTATACTGTATGTTGTATACATAGTCAAATGAAATACATTTTTATGGCCGCAAAAAAAGTGCATATTTTATTTCATGTTTAAGGGTCACAGATACCCGTTTCCAGATAGCCTTACCTGGTTACCAGCCAATAAGGCAACATCCAGTTTCTTTTTCCTTTTTGTATACAGATTCATTGCCGGGTGGAGCTGGAGCTAGCAATGGTAAATTTATATCAAGCAACTTGTGTGCATGATTGTCCTAAACCCAAAAGAGAGTTCCCTGTTTCGCTGGCATTGTAATTGCAATCTACACATTTTTTACTGTATAATTTGCATGCATTTAGAAATTAAATGGTCTGTTATTGTTTTACTGACAATTTTGTGACTTTCACTCTTCTTATGGTTGTCGTGGACTGATTATCTAAATCAGCTCATTTTGGAGATACAACCCAGTTACAGAGGGAGAATACTAGGTAATACTCAGTAGACTAATGACTTACCAACGGAGCTAAGTGGCAAGGAATTAACCAAGGTAATCGAAACCGGACCGGACATTGAACCGGAAGAGGTAGCGGTTCAGGGGTTCTTGGGTTCAACCGGAATTAATTAAATATATTATTTAATATTTTTATTAAATATATATAGAATAAAAAATAATAAAAAACCATAATTATTATTTTGGGCGTTCTCGTTTCTGTGAGAAAAAACAAAATGCTAGCATTCAACAGTATTATTAATCCCAAATTATTATTCTGTACTTGAACAAAAGCATTTTGTAGTAGACAAAAGCATTACGAGGGGATTGGCGAGGATACAAAAACGAGAGAGAAGCGATTAATACGAGAGACGGAGGGAGATTACTGAGGACGAATGACGAGGCATGGATGTGTTGAGAGAGAAACAGAGAGAGGTTCCCATTGTATCTCTTCTTTGCCCTCACTGCTATTGTAGAAATGAAGGTAAATCTATAGAATAGTGATACGGTTTGGTTTTTTTAAGGGTCATTCCCAGTCTGAGTTTTCAATCTGGGTTTAAGGATTAGGTTCCTTTCAAAATGGGTTTTTCCAAGTTTTTGATTTGGGATTGTTTTACGGTTCATTTTCTGGGTTTTTGAAGGAACGCTGGTTTTTGAAGGATTAGGAACGCTGGGTTCATTTACGGTTCATTTAAAAAATTATTTTTTCTCAGAACCGCTGCCAACCGGTGAACCACCGGTTCTTGCCGGTTTTTCCGGTTCTGGGGCGGTTTTCCGGTTTACCACCCGGTTCTTCACGTATCCAGTTCTGGGGGTCTAACTGGACTGGATAGGGGTCCGGTTCAACCGGTCGAACCTGCCGGTCCGGTCCAGTTTTGATTACCTTGGAATTAACTAAGGCTCCGTTTGGGAGTTATGAGGGGAGGAGGAGGGGGGCTTTGGGGGGGGGAGATGAGTAGAGAAGGAATGAGAATTTTTTTTCACTTTATGAGAGTTTATTCGTAGAGAGGTGAAAGAAAATGCTTATGACCAAAATATATTTAATTGAGTTTATTATAACAAGACGAAATAAATTAAAACCCCCTCCAATTCATTTTTTGAGTTCCCTCATTTTGGAGAGTTTTAGAATTGTAAAGAAAAGAAAATTTTCATTCTAGGTGGGGGCTATTTTTCTCTTTGCCTTTCTTCCTTCCTTTTTCCCAAACCCTCCTCCCCTCCTAAACTTTCAAACATAGCCTAAGGCCGCGGCTAGTAGGCCCAAATGTCAACCCATCAAACCCTCATGGATGGTGTCTAAATAAACTAGAATGTTCAAAGTCACACTTTATGAGCGTGCAATAACACATTAATTATTGGTAAGAAATTCAAAATCTCAAACAGATTTGAGAATGAGATCACTAGCATCCGATCAATGCTCAAGAGAGCTTCACCACACTAAGATAAGACAACCAAAGTGCGGGCTTCTTAGCCAAGATGAGAACTTCTAGAAATAACCCTTGAAAATTATTTTTTTTCTTTTCTTTTTTTTTTGGTCGAAATGATACGGTTTCATTGAAAGAAATTGGGCGAAGCCCAAACCGATTACAACAGAAAAACAAGACAAGCCCAAGAGCCACAAACCGACCCAAAAGCTAAACCAAAAGAAAGACAAAATAACAACATAATAAGCAAAAACAGATGTCAACATAGAAAGAGAACGAAGCGACTAACAGCAACTAGAGAGAACGAAAACGAAAACCCTAGAAACGAAACAACACGATCAACAATCATCCCCAATAACCTTGAATACCAATCGCATCCTTCTGTAACAGCAACCTTAATTGCAAAGGAGGAGACACCATCCAGCTCGAAAGCAAAGAATTTGAATAGGCAAGGTTCGCAACTTTATCAGCAACATCATTTGCAGATCGATTAACCCAATTGAAGACACAAGAGGTAAATTGATCTTTGAAAAACATAATATCATTAACAATACCCATGATCTCACCTCTTGATTTTTTTCCTTTGCATGCCTCAACCAAAACGAGCGAATCGGATTCAAAGATTACGCAACGACAACTCAGATTTGCAGCAAGAAGAACAGCTTCACGCAAAGCAAGAGCTTCTGCAGCAAGAGGCGAGGACGCAAAAATCCTTGAGGAACTTCCTGCTACCAAAATTCCCAAATCATTTCTTACTACAATCCCCGAGTTACCCTTACCTGATCCCACGTCAAACTGGGCGTCAGAGTTAAACTTTAGAAAATTGTTGCAAGGAGGACTCCATTTAGACAAAGAACTCCTTGGACAATTACTATTGTTGTTGTTGTTTAGCATTCTAGGAATAGACCAGATAATAGATGAAAAACTAGCCTTAATGGTATATAGAGTGTCAATAGGACTAGGAGCTTTATCCTCAAAATAAACAGTATTCCTTGACTTCCAAATGTTCCATAGAGAGATCATAGTGCAACTAAGAACAATCTGTTTATCCTTAGGAAGACACCACTTTGCCTCTAGAATTGCTTCAAACCATTCACCAAAATGAGTAATATTATACACATTAGGCACAGGGCAAAGATTCAAACCAAACCAGATTGGGGTAGTCCAAGGGCATAGAAAGAAAATGTGCTCTAAAGTCTCCTCTTCCACTTTGCACACAGGACATAAACCAGTAGTAGCAATTTTTCTCTTAACAAGATTCATTGCTGAACTTATAGCATTATGCATGAGTTTCCACACAAAATGTTTAACTCTACCTGGTACATTAGCACCCCAAATCCTACTCCAAGATTTATCAGAATGAACAAAAGATGAAGTAGGAATTGGAGTGAGAGGATCCATTTCATCTCTTAAAGCAATATACCCTGACTTGACACTGAACACACCATCAATAGACAAAGACCAATAGAGAGAGTCTTTTGTATTACATAGGCTAATAGGAGTTTTAACAGCCCTTATAGCATCTTCAGAAGAAAGATTAAGTTTCAATGCTTCCAAATTCCACACCTTCGTAGATTGGTCTATTAGATCACTAACTTTAGAAACATTGCTCTCCTGAGTCGTAGCAGCCAAATGGCCCGATGCAAGCCACCTATCACCAGATATACTAATATTCTCTCCATTGCCAATATTCCATCTACCTTGCCTTATAAGGAGATCTCTTCCATGAAGAATACTCCTCCAAACCCATGATATTCCAGCTTTAGGTTTGACAATCCCAAAATCCTCCCTATTACAGTAAATACCTCTCAACATTTTAGCCCAGAATTCATTAGGACAATTTAAGCACCTCCAAGCCTGCTTTGAGAGAAGGGAAGAATTCTGAATTTCAAAATCCTTAAAACCCATACCACCTTTATTCTTACTACCACACATAAACTTCCAAGCTTTCCAATGTATACCCCTAGATTTAACCTTAGAACTCCACCAGAAATTAGCTATGGCTGAGCTAAGAGACTGGCAAAAATTTTTAGGCAGTCTAACAATAGACATTACATAGGAAGGAATAGCCTGCACCACTGATTTGATTAAGACTTCTTTCCCAGCCTGAGAAAGAAATTGTTCCTTCCACCCCTCAACCTTAGAGAAAGCTCTTTCCTTGATCCAAGCAAGAGCTTGAGTTCTAGAAGAACCCCAATCTGCTGGCACTCCTAAATATTTACCCGGAGTATCCCACAGAGGAATATTTAAGGCTTCAGATATAGAATGCACTAACACAGTATTGACAGAAGCCCCACAAATTAAGCCTGATTTCTGCAAATTAATTCTTTGACCAGAAACAGCAGTAAAATCATTTAAGATAGAAACAATTTGATACACTTCCTCTAAGTTAGCTTTCCCAAAAACAAGAGCATCATCTGCAAAAAAAAGATGTGTTAGAATAGGGGCTCTAGGAGCCAACAGAAGACCCTGTGTTTGACCAAGAGAATTAGCAGAGGACAACATTCGAGAGAGAACATCAAAGACCAAGATAAACAAGTAAGGGGACAATGGATCTCCTTGTCTAAGACCACACATAGGAATAATAGTTTTACTCCTAGCTCCATTAATTTGATATATATATTTAACTGAAGAGACTAGGGAAAGGACAAGAGACACCCAATTCTCACAGAAACCAAAGGCTAGAAGAACTTTTTTAAGAAACACCCAATCAATACGGTCATATGCTTTGTTCATATCTATCTTAATAGCAAAACCTGTACTAGCAGCTGAACTTCTTTTCTTTAGATAATGAAAAGCCTCTTGGGCAACAACAAGATTATCCTGAATGAGTCTACCCCCAACAAAAGCACTTTGTTGTGGAGAAATCATAGAATTTAGAATAGGTTTTAGCCTAGAGACAAGGATTTTTGAGATAACTTTGCAGATAAAGTTACAACAACTTATAGGCCTTAATTGATTAATTTCTTCTGGGTGAGGAACTTTAGGGATTAAAGCCACCAAAGTATCATTAACAGCATCACCTAATATTCCTGTTTCAAAAAACAAAGTCACTGCAGCCATAACATCAATTTTAATAACCTCCCAGTTTTTTTGGAAAAACATTCCATTCAACCCATCAGGACCAGGAGATTTCTGAGCACCCAAAGCAAAAACAGCCTTTTCAACCTCACCTAGCAATACAGGAGCCATAATAGAAAGATTAGCAGCCTCTGACACCAAGTTAGGAACAACATCAAGACAATTGTTTATCACAGCTGGAGCTTGAACATAGATTTCTTTAAAGTACTCCTCCACAGCCCTAGTAATATTAGACTGACCCTCAACCCATACACCATCCTTATCTTTCAACCTTAGCAACTTATTTCTATCCCTTCTCTGAACAGTTGTAGCATGAAAGAATTTAGAGTTCTTATCCCCAAAAGAAATCCATTTTAACCTAGATCTTTGACCCCAATAAATCTCCTCTTGTTTCCACAACCTATCAATTTCTCCACGAATCCAACTTACCTCCACAAAACTATTAGGAGAGTTTCCATCATTTGTAAGATTTTGGAGTCTAGTTTTTAATTTTGAAATCTGAACAGCAGCATTCTTAAATGTAGATTTACTCCATCTTTGCAAATCCTTTTTTACCTTCTTAGTTTTGACTAAGAAATTATCCCACCCTCCCTCTAATGAACTAGAAGAAGACCACCCTTTATAGACAATATCTCTGCAATCCTCATGTTCCTCCCAATAATTTTCATATCTAAAAAACATAGGGCTACGAACTGGGGGATAGGGCAGTAATACAATAGGAGAATGATCAGAGTTTAGAATAGGGAGAGCAGTACCTGTAGCATGAGGATATAAGAATCTCCAACTCCAATTAACCAAAATTCTATCTATCTTTTGGTATGTCACAATGCCATCCCTAGGATTACTTGCAAAAGTAAACCTATTTCCTTTTAAATCCACATCCATCAAACTTCCAGAGTGTAGAAAGTTTCTGAATAAAGACATTCTCAAAGAATCAATAGGCCTAAGACCATCTTTCTCATGAATAGAACACATTTCATTGAAATCTCCCACTAAGCACCAAGGTTCATTTAACCTAGGCATTAGAGCTAGCAATCTTCCCCACAGATGTCTTCTTCTTTCAAAAGTTGGATTACCATATACAAAGGTCATGATAGAAACATTCCCAGTCTTTTTCTCTCTTGAAGCAGTGTGAATGAAGTTGATAGAGGAGTCTAGAATTTGAATATCAAAATCTTTGTTCCAAAATAAACCCAATCCACCAGAGATACCCTGTGCAGGCACACAGAACATTTTATTAAACTTGTATTTTCTTCTTACTCTTTCAACTCGTTCCTTTTGGGCTCTAGTTTCCATTAGGAACAAGATTGACGGCTTAAAGGTGCTTGTAAGCCCCTTCAACTCTCTGCTTGTCGTGGATGCCGCCAATCCACGACAATTCCAACTAATTGTAGTCATATTGCTGTTGGGGGCATGGTTAGACCCGCCTCCTCAGTCATAACATCTTCAGCAGTAAAAATATACCCATCAATCACAGCTACCACCCTAGCTTTCTTCACATTACTTCTCAAACCAATATCACTGTCAGCATCTATCAAACACAACCTTTGAACATCCCTGCCACGTTTAAGACTTAGACCTGTAGCCATTCTGTTGCTTAGTGCTTCCTCCACTATTGGAGGAATACTGCTAGTGACCTCTTCTTTATCTTCATATTCATCATTAGGTAGCTCAACATAGTAGGGAGGATTTCCTTCAAAGGCAGGTAATTCATATTCTCTACAATCAAACTTATGGAAAATCATTTTTGCCAAAGGAATTGTTTCCTCATTAGTGTTGACATCACTGTAATTATTCATGTTGACATCATATTGCTCAGTAACTGAATCATTAGCTTCATTACTAGCTTGGCCCTCTTCATAATAATTGGAACTAGCTTGATAGTAGGCTGTCTTTGTTTACCAGTCCCCTCATAGTTATTTCCATGAAACACCTTTGGTTTATAAGTAGTAAGAAACTGCCCATACTTAGGCCTTTCCTTGTTATCAGCTGCCATAACCACTGGTTTACTACACTGTCTCATCTCATGCCCAAATACGCCACATTTGAAACACAGTCCTTGAAGTCTCTCATATTTGAAATGAACCCAAACTCTATTCTCAATAGACTTTTGGATCCAGCATCCTGACCAGAGAGGTTTCCTAACATTGATAAGAACCCTAGCTCTAATGAAGTGAGTAGGGGTACCTCCTCCAAGTTTGAAAGGATCATCAACCTCTACTACCCTTCCCACTTTCCTTAGAAGAATCTCAGCATTAGAAGGGTTTAAATCTTCCCAAGGTAATCCATGAATTTGGATCCAGAACAAAACTAGATCAAAGTTGATTCTAGAGAAAGCCACACCCTCTTCCCATCATTGTAAGCTCAAAACTTGGTTCATGACAAACCATGGTGCTCTATTGAGCACTTCTTCTGCATCAAGAACAGTAGGAAAAGTAAAGAGAAACTTATTATCCCCCATATCAGTGATATAAAACCCTTTATACTCTTCCCATGTTTTGAACATAATGCTTCTAAAAGCTTTTTTATTCACTACTTTGTTTGAAATAACTTGACCCACAATAGCTTTCAAAGCATGCTCAATATTGCTCTTTGTTGCAGGTACAAGCTTTTCAACTATAACATCTCGTTCATCATCAGGAACATTCAAATCTACATAATCAGTCATTGTCACTGGACATAGAAATAACAGAAAAATAAAGCACACAGAAGCTCAAACTCAAAAGAAAACTGATGAAGAAACAGAGGATTTGAATATTGTGACTCTTGGAAAACAAAAAAACAGAAGATACCGACTTCAGAAGCACAAAGAAAACCACCTAGAGTAGTTTTGAAACTTATATTATAGAACTAGTTGATTTGAAAACTGATTAAAGAAGACATTGTAACTCAGGGACTCTATAAACTATGCTCTTTAGCTCTTTTGACTGTAACAAAACTATGAAACTTGCTCTTTTGCTCTATTTGATTGCTCTTTTGCTCTTTTGGACTCCAATGACTGATATACTATGACTTAATACACTATATTTGATAACAATAACTTCATACCAACCAACTCTGCAGGAATTATTGATGAAAAACTAACACCTCTACAATACTTGAAGATAAGTATTGAAGTGTTGAATAATAGTATCCAGAATCATTACTAAAACTATCATGTAATACCCATTTCTCTTTGAACTTATCTGTTTAGAACTTGACAACACATAGAACTCACTAAATAACAGAACAAACTTAGTTATTAACCAACAGTTAATAACTAACCACAGCCTAAGATATTTGACAACCTTTTCGGACCTTATCTCACTACAAATCTAGAGAGAACCTGGAGATTAATGCAAGGTTGTTTTTTTTTTTTCTTTTCTAAATGAGTATAAAAAATTGATTTGTATTTGATAATGATGTAAAAGTGGTTTAGAATAATTATTTTATCGGCGTGATAAAAGCAGAATAATTTTTATGTGTAAATATATGGAATTTATTGTGTTTGGAGAAGAAATAGATTTTAATTTTGGTTTTGAATGGGCCTAGATCCGTTGAAGATGTTACTTCTGTGGTTGTATCAATCTTCTACGAATGATTTTCTAACCACTTGACGAAACACGGGGAGGTGGGTTGAGGATATGTGGGGGTGGCAATAAAGAAAAATGCATCCCTTATTTACATAGGAGGAGGATAGGAAATTTTATTGTGATTGCTTTTTTTTTTGTTGAAAGGAAAGGGCTTAAATTCCCAAACGACAACTATCCAAAATAGGCCGCAATTCCTCTCTTAGAGAAGATAAAGATAAAGATATATGGGTATGGAGATGTGATCCTTTAAACGTTTTCACTATTAAATCATGGGAAAATCAATGCTCCGTCTAAAGCGTTGGTGTTTGTGTGGAGCTCTTACAAAATAGGTTGGTTACAAGGGATGCCCTACAACATATGAATGCGATTGTTTATTTCTTGACCTTGTACGTTGTTATATGTATTTTATTTAAAGAAAAAGAGGATTGTAACCATTCATTCCTTACGGGTCCACTCCCATATAGTATTTGGTCCCAAGTTTACGCTTGGATGGGGTTATTAGACACTCTTTATAGTTTGGAGCTTGCATAAAAGGGAAGAAGCATTGAAAAGTGAGGCACGTTATTTGGGTTGCAGTTTGCTGGACATCGTGATCCCAAGGAATAAAATTATCTTTGGAAGGGCACTAGCTAATTGTATTGAGACTAATAATAAGATAAAGATGGTTTCTAGGGGTTGGTTTGATTGTAGGTGGCAGAATCTGACTTTTATATAATTTTGCTCACAAAGATGTTTGATTAATTGATTTTACTCAACCTGAAATATAGGAATTTTCGCTTCCATCAAAATCAATTTTATTCCTTGCAATTTCGTCACTCAAACACAATAATATTGATTTTGGATTATATTGATCTTATTTGAGCTATCCAAAATTTGCGATTGCAAAAACTGATTTGAAATGACTTATTCTCTCCCAAAAGTGAATTTAGGCATACACTTAGGTTCTATTTGAATTGACTTATTTAGAATCATCTATTGTTATTAATACTCGTGAGACATATGGTTTGTTTGGAGGGTTTATCTACTAGCATAGGTATTTTTGAGACTATTTGAGAAAATTTATGACATTTATAAGTTGTTTTCAGCTTATTTTAAAAAACTTTCCATGATAGCTTATAAAACTAGTTTAAAACTAAAGCTTTTTTTTTGGTTACATAGAAGTTTAGGGCCGGGGCAGTTCTCACGGCTCTGAGCGCTTACAAAGCGTTCTGTACCTTGCAGTGTTGGGTGGACTGCAGTTGGTAGGTCACCTGCTGTCTGGCCGGAGGTTAGTGCGAGCCCGTGAGGGGGTACCTGCGAAGCCACTCCGACGCTCAAATTAGTATTGAGAATAGATGAGTGATTTAGCTAGGAATGAGAATCTACCTTGTTATGGCAATGTGAGCTGGTATTTATAGGAATTCGTGTCCGTTGTGAGCCGTCAGATTGATAGAGTTGATCTGAGCCATCCAAGTGTGATAACCACAATTGGGCTTGCATATGGTGGATATGGATCAAAGTGATCGGGCCAATCTATGTCCAAATGCTGAATGGGCCTCTTGGTCCAGTCCAAAACAGTTACCCCCCAAGCCGAGATTATTCCAGAGGATGGTATTAGCTTGATCGTTGATTCGTCCGACGCGATGGCTCGTATGCCTTGTCAGGTCGTGCAAAATGTCTTTGTTTGACGACAATACTTTTGCTTTTCATCTTTGAGAAAGAAAAGAAAAATGATCTTATCACTTTTTTCACTCACCCTAAGTAGGTGGGTCTTCATCTCTTGAATTATTCTTATGAAATTTTTGAGAGAGGTGTGTGAGATGTGGGAGCAAGCTTCTTTTCTTCCCTTCTTGAGTAAGTGTATGTCTTCTTCCTTCTTCTTTTAATGCACATTATGGCCATAAGAAAATTGTGAATCATCATTTATGCTTGAAGTTCGTAAATCATGACCATACGAGATGCTTCTTAATCGTGACCATGGCTCATGAAACTGTGATCACGATATATGTGAGAACCGTGACCATAGGAGATGTTTTATAATGCATGACCATGACTAACTTTTCATAAACCGTGACCATGGCTTCCCTTAAGCAAACAGTGACCATGATTTTCTTCTTTAAAGGCCACAAACTATGGCCATGGTCACATTGGAACAAATTGTGACCTTGGCGCCCATGGCGCCTAGGAACAAACAAAAACCGTGAACTTGCATGAACTTGGCGCCATGAGCGCCCAGGAGCCAACACAAACTGTGGTCTTGCATGAACTTGGCGCCCAGGAGCCAACACAAACCGTGAACTTGCATGAACTTGGCGCCCAAGAGCCAACACAAATCGTGAACTTGCATGAACTTGGCGCCCATGACGCCCAGGAGCCAACAAAAATCGTGAACTTGCATGAACTTGGCGCCCATGGCGCCCAGGAGCCAACACAAACCGTCACCTTGGAGCCCTTGGCGCCCTGCAGCACAAACCGTCACCTTGCAAACCGTCATCTTGGCGCCTTTGGTGCCCTTGGCGCCTAGCCACACAAACCGTCACCTTGGCGCCCTGCAGCACAAACCGTCATATTGGTGCCCTTGGCGCCCTGCAGCACAAACCGTCACCTTGGCGCCCTTGGCACACAGCACCACAAACCGTGACCTTGCTCTATGCAACCCGTCACCTTGGCACCCAGCAGCTCAAACCGTGACCTTGGCGCCCAGCACCACAAACCGTGACCATGGCGCCCTTGGCGCCCTGCAGCACAAACCGTCACCTTGGCGCCCAGCACCACAAACCGTGACCTTGCTCTATGCAACCCGTCACCTTGGCGCCCAGCACCACAAACCGTCACCTTGGCGCCCAGCACCACAAACCGTCACCTTGGCGCCCTGCGGCACAAACCGTCACCTTGGCGCCCTGCAGCACAAACCATCACCTTGGCGCCCCGCACCACAAACCGTGACCTTGCTCTATGCAACCCGTCACCTTGGCACCCAACAGCTCAAATCGTGACCTTGGCGCCCTTGGCGCCCAGCACCACAAACTGTCACCTTGGTGCCTTGCCGCACAAACCGTCACCTTGGCGCCCAGCACCACAAACTGTGACCTTGCTCTATGCAACCCGTCACCTTGGCGCCCTTGGCTCCCAACAACTCAAACTGTGAACATGGGATCTTGGCGCCCTGCATTTGCAAACCGAGAACATAGAATCTTGGCGCCCTTGGCGCCCTTCACTTTGCAAACCGTGAACATGGGATCTTTGCGCCCTTGGCGCCCTTCAGCAGCAAACCTTGATCCATGAACCGTGACCTCATGGTCTCACTCCCTACTGGTGATTTTCTGCGTGTGCGCCTTCTCGTTGCAGTTGCTAAATTTGTCTTGCTTTAGGCGGTTAAGTTGTCGACACCTCTCGGGACAATTTGTAATGAAGTATACTCTGAATAGAGTTTACCAAGACTTGACCTGGATAGAACTCATCATAAGGGGTCGTGACCACCAAGGTCATCTTGAAGTATACCCTTGACACAGTTTACCAGGACTCGGCCCAGATAGAACTCGCCCAACGGGTTGTGTGTTGTGCAAAAACGTGTGCAAGTATACACAGTCAAACAAGTAATAAAGTGATAAGAAAGATCGTCCCACAAGGATTAATGTTTAATAACTAACTCTATTTGATAGCACTTGAATTAATGAGTAAAACGTAAAAGTAAAAGCATGGTAAAAATTCATTGTTGTGAAAAGGTTAAGGTAAATGGTTGAGGACAGTAAAACTGTAAAATAAGGGGGTAGAATCAGAGAGATGAGTATAGCCAAGAAAATGATCTGTAATTAATCACTATTGATGCAATGCTGTGAGTGATGCTATGACAGCACTCAGTGTGCAGAATGAATATGGATATTCCTATCTCTGTGAAACGAAATGTTGTCAAGGTTTTCTTATTTCTAAGCTCCCATGAGGTTCATTCCGTAGGTTGAAAAGCATGTTTCAGTTCACACCATAGCCCTAGCTTTATATTCCTATTCTTCTCTAGGAAAGGGTAATATTCCTATTACTCTTCAAACTATGTTAATTTGCGAATTCAGAACTTAAATTTCTTTCCAAAAATAAAAGCACGTTATCCAAATTAAAGTGATCAAGTTTAAAAATGATGTATAGCATTTACTCACGCAAATTAATGAAGTGTCAAGCATTGATCACATTAAACATCAATAGGTCCTAATTACATCACCATAATCTTGACTATAAAGAGATCTAGCTCATATTGAGCTTAGACATGACAAAATAGAACCTAACTACCATAAATGGAGCCATCAAAATAGTAACAGCACTGAAAACAGAGTATACAGAAGAATGCAGAATTATACAAACAAAATGAAGCTTAAAGCAAACTTCAGATGCTGTAGATCTGCTTCAGAGCTTCTGTGCTGCGAGAATGAAGTTCTGTGCTGCTGATTCTGAGTTTTCAGCTTCAACAATGGAGTTTCAACACTGAAAATGGTGGAAAGATGGTTGGGGAAGGCGAAGTACACTGATGGAAGGAATGGAACAGTACTGTTTGACCTAGGGAATTGTGGAGGCTGATATGTGTACTATCTGTCATGCCCTTTCTAGGTTAAAGTGCATTTTTATAGGATATTCTCTCACTTGAAGTACCAATTGGGCCAATGCAAATCGGGTACAGTGCTTGCCAACCCTAAAATCAAGAATTGTTTGTCTTTTAGTGGCCCATTAATGCGCTGTCATGCCAATGCACATGCTCACAAAAGACAAAACACTCTTTTCTTACTTGTACCACCTGAGATGCCTTTAATTTTGTTCCTCTCACCAGCTGTCTGCCACGGTGCTACCATAGCACTAACCACTGCACTAAATCAACTTACAAATCCTGCACACTAGCACACAAGTTAAATCCCACAAAATGGCACTTGCGTGCCCAAACTGTAATTTTCACAAGTAAATACACTTGTAGCTAACTCTGTACAATTTCAACATTTATTCGCATAAATTACTCTTGGATCAAGATAATTCTTATTTGTTTTGGCATAAATAACTCACATTTCTGTGAGTTATCATTGTGTCCACCAATGTCAGCTTGAAGTGTACCCTTGGCACAGTTTACCAGGACTCGGCCCGGATAGAACTCGCCTAAGGGGTTGTGACCACCAATGTCAGCTTGAAGTATACCCTTGGCACAGTTTACCAGGACTCGGCTCGGATAGAACTCGCCCAAGGGGTTGTGACCTGCCAAGGTCACTTAGTGGAAAGAATTATGAGATTCTTGCTTTTGTAATTAGGAAAAATGCAAACGATCATGTTGTCTTCCTTTGACCAGTAATTTTACCGATGGCCTTACTTGTTTCGGCGTGCCGTGGTACTCTTGATTCCTTTGCTAGGATTGGAGGTGCACGTCAGTGCTTGCCTACTTCGTGCGATCTTGCATCCAGAGATGTATTTGTAAAACCATCGTCTTGGAAAGATGGTCTTGGCTTAGAGTTAATGTCGAGGTTGCCCCTGCAAGGTAGGCAGTCCTTCCTTGCAGGCTATGTCGGGTCTCAACCTTGTCTCGCTCTACCCCTAACTATGGAGTTGGGCCCTTTTTCTTTCTTGACCTTAAGGAATTTTTCTTTGGAACAAGCATCAATCTAGTGAACTAAAGCAAAAACTGTAATTGCAAAATGAACTTTTATATCGAGCTTTTACATTCTGCATTTGTGCCCAAACAGTAAAATTCTTAACTAGGCCTAATTCTAGTTTCTAGTCCTGATGCCCTGCTCCCTATTCAGAGTCACGAGTCTCATCATCTTCCTCATTCATGTACTGAGCGAGCTTCCCTTCGCGGATCATTTCTTCAATGTCATCCCTGAGGGTGTTGCATTTGTTGGTACTGTGCCCATAACTTTTGTGATAACGACAGTACTTCTTAGAGGGTTGGCCTTTCCTTTGCACGAGAGGTTCGGACTGTTTGATGTCCCGAAACTCCGCATCGGTGCATTCGGCAAGGATCTCAGCCTGGGATGTGTTCAGCCGGGTGTACTCTGAGGAGCGACCTCGCGAGGTTGGGGCTCACGAGGAGTTCTGTCATATTGGGCTCCCTTCTGCCATGGTTCTTCAACGGCCTTGCAGGCCAGCTGGTCCTTCTTGCTGCCAACCTTGGCTTCTTCTTGGTATGCCATGTTGTCTTCTTAATAATCCTGTACTTTTGTGCCTTCTGAAGGAACTCATCCAAGCTTCGGGGTTTGTTAATCCCCACGTCTCTTTGAAACAGGCTTCCTTTCTTAAGGCTATCCTTCATCCAAAAGAGCATTCTCTTGTCTTCAAGGTTCCTGGCGTTTCCAGCCTCCTTGTTGAACCTTTCCAGATATTCTCTAAGCGTTTCTTTCTCTCCTTGCCTGATCGCCCTGAGTACCTCTTCAGATTTTGGCTTCAAGCGGGAAGCGGCAAAGCGGGTTGTGAACATGGTGGCCAGCTGCCCCCAGGATGAAACCGAGTTTGGTTTCAACTCCTGGAACCAAGCTAGTGCTGAATCCGTGAGAGTGAGGGGAAAGATCTTGCAGTGGACAGGTTCCCTTGCCCCCTGGTATCTCATCATGACAGATAAGTAGGCCAAATGCCTGCCAGGGGTCCCCAGTCCCGTCGTATGTTTTGAGGGCTGGGAGCTTCTCTAAGGTCCTCAGAATTGGGGCAGTCGTCAACCTTCCTAGTGAAGGGTCCTTCATTGGAGGTCCATCGTGAGTTGTGAGGTGACCAGTTCCCGAGATCTATATCTCGACGGTCACGTCGGGGTGGAGATCTCCTCGAGGTAGATCTTTGGCGACGCCTCTTATGGGTCTTGGCTCGGCTCCACGACCTCTCGCGAGAATTGGAGGTTGCGAGCGATGAGGACCTGGGGAGAGACTCCTCAGGCCAGTATGTACTGTCAGGCGAGGCTGGAGGGGTGCTTGGAGGTGAATCTGATCCTTGGGGCCTGCCGCGTCGAGGAGAAGAGTGGCGAGCTCGCTTCCGTCTAGGTGGAGAGCGATGATTGTGATGACGCTTGGGTGGAGATCTGCGGCGCCTAGAGCTCATTGTCCTTGGGGAAGGGGTGTTCCAGCGAGGAAGGGGTTGCTCAGGTATGGCTGTCATTCGCCTCTCTATCTGCCTGAGGCGCGCTTCTTGCTGCAACATAGTCTGGGTGCGGTTGCAGAGCAGGTCCAAGAGCTGGCGGATGGTCGCCACATCCCCAGGTTGGACGTGGATCTGGATAGATCGAGGCTGGCTGAGGTGCATGTCGGGATCTGAATGTCTTGGTTTGGCGTGGAAGCAGCAAGGCCTTCGGGAGTGCCCTCTGGCTGGGGTTACGGAGCGGCAATGCTTTGGACTCGGGGTCTACCTCTGGGTGCCATGGGAAGGCAGGAGAAAGTTCAAAGAGTAGAGATGGTGTGAAAGATAGATATCTCCCACTGCGGTCGCCAATGTTCTGTACCTTGCAGTGTTGGGTGGACTGCAGTTGGTAGGTCACCTGCCGCCTGGCCGGAGGTTAGTGCGAGCCCGAGAGGGGTACCTGCGAAGCCACTCCGACGCTCAAGTTAGTATTGAGAATAGATGAGCGATTTAGCTAGGAATGAGAATCTACCTTGTTATGGCAATGTGAGCTGGTATTTATAGGAATTCGTGTCCGTTGTGAGCCTTCAGATTGATAGAGTTGATCTGAGCCATCCAAGTGTGATAACCACAATTGGGCTTGCATATGGTGGATATGGATCAAAGTGATCGGACCAATTTATGTCCAAATGCTGAATGAGCCTCTTGGTCCAGTCTAGAACACAAAGGTACTTACAGATCAACTATCAAAGAGGTTCTCACGCCAGGAGTGGAAGTTGAACCCACGCCCTTGCGGAGAATGAGCCAACTCCTTACTAACTGAGCCAATTAAACCCTTTAATTTTATTTTAATTTATCTTTTATTAAAATTAAAAATATATTTTCTTGACAAGAAAAATACTTATATGATAAGCACTTTATTAAGTTGTTCATTCAAATATATGGTCTATTTAAGATAGCTTATAGAAATTATAGCTTATGATATGTCCATAATCACTTTTCAGTTTATTTCAATAAGCTCTCCAAAATAGCTTATGATAATAATTTATAGCATATATGCAAACAGTTTGATTTGAATGCATATTTTATTATAGAATCAGTTATATACGATAATTAAACACTCAACTAAATTGATTATCCAAATACGTCCTTAATATATTACCACCCGTTAAAAGGAGCACAGCCAGACATGGTGGCCTAACCCTTTCGGTAGAATGGGTGGCTTAGGTCAACAAATATAAGGCCTGGAATAATTTTGGGCCAACCCAACTCGGCCCAAAAAATTATTGACCTTCAATGGGATGACCCAGCATGGGCCGGCCCAATGGTTTGATATTATATAAAGTTTGCCTAGTAATTTTCAATTTTTTAAAATTCTCCCGTTTTACCTTAATTTCAAATCAATTTGACAATTCATTTCACTTACACATGACTACAGAAAAAGCGTAGAAAAACTATATACAAATATTTGATTTGGCTTGATGGTCCAAAAGGGGATTTTAGGTTTTTATATTTCTTTTGTTTTGTTATGAAAATATTTTGTGATATAAATAGTTGGTATGTTATATATTTTGTAATGGAATAAAAAAAGAACTTTATACTTAAAGACTCGTTACTTAGTATTAGTTTTGTGATGAGGTCTTATATTTTTTGTGATGAGTTCTTACACATATCTTTTTTAACACTACAAGAAAATCGCTCATTTGCGACGGACCTTTCCGTCGCAAATGGACCTTTTTCCGTGGCAAATCTGCGTTTGCGACGGACAAAAAATCGTCGCAAAACAGCTCGTCGCAAATGCTTTGCGACGAAACTCCCCGTCGCAAATTGTCCGTCGCAAATCCGTCGCAAAGCCGTCCCAAATTGCCGTGGCAAACTCGTCGCAAACTCTGAGACCTTTTCGTCGCAAGTCCGTCGCAAATCCGTCGGAAATTTTAAAAAAAAAATTAAAAAAAAAATTAAATTATACATCCAAAATACTATTTAATAGATGAATATAGGGAAAATTCCTTGATTACAAAACTAGAACACTTGCAGAATTTCAAGCGTTTGCAAACCTCCCAATTGCTCAAAGGCCCTAATTCTCTCAAAATGCCAAGATGCTCCTGCTTCCCTCTAATCCATTCCTCATATTTATATGCATCACAGCCTAATCTTATAGACTAAAGGGTTTCATCTATCACTATCACTATGACACTATCCTATACTCTAGAGTAAACAAAAGCTACACCTACAGATCATTTATAAAATTAGCTGCAATTTGAAGCCAAATGGAGATTACTTCTGCAACTTTCTCTTTAAATTCGTCATCATCATTACATTCTGAATTTCCTTCAGTGCCAATATAATCATATGCCATTCCAACATATCTGCCATTTCAACATATCTGCCATTCCAACCTTGTACCTATAGATAAACAACAATTTGAAGAAATAGCCCAAAAAAACTAAAGAAAAAACCACAACATAAGAATATAAAATGGAAAAGCAACACCCTGGGAAACATGATATGGGAGACCTATAATTCCATTTGACACCCTAAATTTGGCAGAACTGCTAAAGAATAAAAGTTTCCACATATTAAAACATAATCAGAAAATATAAAAATGGAAAAGCTCCAATTCCATTACCTTTGAAGAAGGAAATGTAAATGACCAAATACTAAAGTTCAGTTATCCATGTTACCTCTTAATCTGTATAATGCTGGCTGAGCAGTCTCAACAACTGATGAATGACGCCCGGGAAGGAAAAGCCACAGCTTAATCTTTTCATCTGCATGTTTAGTAAAGAAAGCAGAAATTTAGGAACATAGAAATTGGATAACCATTTCATCCTTTCCTTCTTATAAGAAACAAAATAAAAATTGCAAATGATTACAAAACCATGGCAATCTCTACCGGGATTATGCAAACCCTGTGATGGATCCCAGGGTCCAACAAAAGAATTGGTCCATGTGCTGAGAAATCCTTCCTTTTGAACTTGCAGATGTGATGAAAGCACCAGTAACGTGTTCTGTAAATGACTTCAGGTATGGCATGACAGCATCATAATATTTTTGGAAGTGCTCCTAAGCAAGACCATAGTATTAAATGAGTAATCCAAAGAAAAGAAATTATAAATGTTGAAGAACACAGTTTTCTATAAAAATACCTGTGATGAATCAGCAACTGATGCCAAAGCAGTTAAGGCACCCTCTTGCACCATTTGCTTACCATTCTGAAAAATATAAAGGATATCCAAAATTAATGGAGAATGATAATTTTATGACGATTCAGAAAAATGACCATAGCAACATTACTCTTGGAAATAATTTTCTACAAACAAACCTGAAGAAGTACAAGCAATTTGCTAACTATTCCATCCAAGTATGGCGTTAAGATATCAGGGGTGCAATTTTCGCTGAAGTTGAGCACTGCTGAAGCAGCATGCGCCTGTGTAGACAATAAGAGGACATTTATATTGAAGAATTTATTCAATTGACATAACATGACTTCAGAAATGGAACACTTACAAGTAAGTTTGACTAAAATATAAAAGAAACAAAGGAGACTAATAAAAAGGAAACTCAATTCATAGGTTAGGTTTGTACTGCCATCATAATCATATGACAAGAAACTAAAAGTACAATGTTCTAAATGCTGGTGCAGGTACTCGCCAATCTAAGTAGTGACTTTGATAATAACCTTTCAGAAAGTCACAATATTTTAACATTTAATCATTGTGATGAAATCCATAGTCAAAACTGATTCATTAAACTGAAGGGCATCTAACCTGTACGCGTGGGTTCTGAAAATCATCCATGTTCCATTTTGCACAATCAAGGAGCAGTGAAGTTAGAACAGCTGCACGATGCATCAGAGCAGGAGAACCTGGGGAAATCTCTGTTGCATCCGGAGCACACAGATTTAAATCAAGCTGTCAGTGTCTTTTGGTTTTCCACTGAGAGATCAAAAAGAAGGAACAAGATGCAAAAAAATAACTCAAGGTATAAAGTCCAAATGGTTCAATTTTTTGTCTGACACTGGGAAGAAATGCCTACAACTTTCCACTAGTGACAGCTAAAACAATAGACTGTCCTAAATAAGAAACAAAAAAACAGTTAGCAGAAGGTAAGATGACCAAGGTATCCACAGTTTGGTTATACATTTGTCTAAAAGAAGATCCTTGTCCCTAATGACATTTTCTCAACCAAACTTTACCCATACCTTTTAAATCATTACTTCAATTCTTTCAATTTTTGACACAATCATTAGTTTCAATTCTAAACCAAAATGTCTGATATAACATATAGAAACTGTTGAAACTTGAAACTCTCTAGACAATACGGGAAGAGAGACAAAGCTACATACTGTGGATCTCTCTTTTAAGCACTGGAAGACAGTAATTGTGAGGCTGTAAGCCACCTTGGAACAAAGAGTTATGATTGAGAAATACACATTTTCAGTTTGTTATAATCATAGAAAGGTTCCATGAAATTAACTAGAAAGCTCTACAACTATCAATATGATGACCAACAAGTGGCATAAGACTCATAATTAGCATTATCATAGTAAAATCAACCTCAGAGCTACTGTCAATCAAATTCATCAAATAGCTATATAAAATAATTCGCTGATAGGGGACACTGAATATGTGATAAAGAGCTGGTTGGTTTCTTCCACTCTCACCAGTCAAGGAAAGCAACTATGTGATAAGACACTGAATAAGTTCCTTCTAAGTATCAAGGAAAGCAACTTTGTGTTGCCTAAAAGTAATCTAACTACCTACCTGGTAGAGATTCAATTTCCTCAACAAGATCTCAGCATTTTCTTCTTGGCTTACTGATGTAATAAGTGCCATTATGAATTGCTCTAGACTTTCAGCATCTGGAAATACCGATATGACATCCTCGCTTAAATGTTCTGCACTATCCAGAAAGGGTTTCTGAAAATACAATCAAATAGATTTTCTGTCATTTTAAAGCTATATTCACAATGTTATTAGGAAAAAATAAACAAATCATATATACACTCACCAGTTTGTGGCCATATAGTTTGTGAACTAATGATGCAGATACAAAAGCTGCCTGAGGATGTCTCTGAGATAAAATAGGCATGAAAGTTGCTGAATCTTTCTTTAGAAGCTTCTTGAGTTCTTCTGCAAGCAATGCCAAGGGATGCTCATGTGACATATCTACTCTTTCAACAACTTGATATGTCTGCAGAAAGAAATGATATTTCCTTAAACACGGGCATAGAAATGGAATACGAAAACAAGCTATTCTTCTATCCTGTAGTTAAGTTTCTTGAAAAAAAATAAAAAAATGAAAGCAAATATTCCAATACACATTAAAATCGCATGGCAGGATAAAGAATTTTAAGAGTATATTTGCTTCCAAATTTTCAATGGTTCTCATATATATATATATACTTAAAGCTGAATCCAAATTACATCAAAGTGTAAATAGAACTGATCATCTTTAAAAATGTTCATTAAAAACTCAAACATGTATAATCAACAACAGTAAATGGGGGCAATTTGTTAGTTGTTAGTCAATTATCAGTTAAGTGGCAGATAATACCCGAATATCAAGGATTTTTAAGGCAGAAATAGAACATGCAAGAAATTCAAACAACTTAACCACATAAATGACTTTTGAGAAATAACCATCATCGACCATAATACTCACCCGTGCAAATGCACTTTTAATTGATGATGATATGTATATCTCTATCTGATCCCGATCACTAACTGGCAAGGACTGCATGTTCTGCAGTAAAAATGGTATAAGGAACTTTCAATAAAAGAAATTCATGACCCTAATGTAACTTCTTACAAATCTATCCAAATGCGAAAGATGTTATCAAACTAAATTACACACCGTTTCCGGTTCTTCCAATAGAAGCCTCCTGGTAACCATCGCAACTGCTACAATCTTTTCCATAGCTGCTGAACCCTATAAAACATGTGTGATCTAAAATTACTAATTTCATATCAGACCAATTTTCATAGAAGCAAATGAAGCAAAACATTGTGACATTTATAGGTAATTCAGTCATACAATAATAATAGAAGAATCAATAACTTGAAATTGAAAAAAAAAACTGTCATAAAGATTCTATTACACACTTTAACGTGAAAGCAAACCAAAGAACAAATAGCTTCTGCAAAGGAAAAAACAGCTCCTGATATAGCACCAACAGCAGCACCTCGTATGAAACCACTCTTAGTCTCTTCAACATAGCTTCTGCCACAGTACATTAAAGGCATCAAATAAGTTAAATCATAAAACGAAATTAAAATACCTAAAAATAAAAAATGAGTAACTGAAAGAAGCTACAAATAGAAAACGAAATCGAAATACCTTGATGAATGATGATGAAGGAGGCGCTGAGAACCTACAAATAGAAAACGAAATGATGATGATGAATGATGATGAAGGGAGCGAACGGGAATAGAGATTTTGGGGGGTTTTGCAGAGACGGGAGAAAGGGAAACAGAGATGAGAAAGAAAGTGAGAAACTGTGAGAGATTTTGGGGGTTTTGCAATTTGGATTTTGAGGAAGATGAGAGAACTGAGAACGACGAGAGAAGAAAGAAACGATTTTGGGTTTTGCAATTAGGTTAGGGTTTGCGAGATTGAGGGTGAGGGAGGCGCGATGGTGGAGGGTGTGGGTGGAGGCACGATGGTGGAGAGTGACGGTGTGGGTGGAGGCGCGATGGAGGGAGGGGGACAGCGTGAGAGGGGTCAGCGTGAGAGAAGAAAGAAAGAGAGAAGAACGAAAGAAGTGATGATATTTTGACTGAAGATGAGAAACGCGTGATAAGAAGGAAACCGATGACATTTGCGACGGGCTTGTGACGGGATAGCCGTCGCAAATTTGCGACCGTTTTCTAATCCGTCGCAAATGTCAGCGGGAAATTTCCCGCTTCTTACTTTTTATACTCGCCGTCGCAAATCCGTGGCAAATTACTGACGGATTACTGCCCGTCGCAAATATTGGTAGCTAAAACAGGTTTTTCTTGTAGTGTAAATACTATATTTTACACACCAATTCAACTCAAAATGTTAATATATATTTAGTATAATTTTATTTATCTGCACGTGCCAACAACCTCCATAGGGCTGAGTTTGGTCGGTAAATAATGTCCCGAAATAATTTTTGCCCAACTCGGCCCAGACCGAAATTATTTTTGGCTCGAGCAAGCTGGCCTGACCCAAATTGACAACTCTAAGGATAGTTGTAATATATTTTCTTCAATTGAATTTTTGTTATTATTTTTAGCAAATGAGTTTCATGATTCAAATTTTGTGGAAAAAAAAAATCGTTTATTGAATTTTCGCAAGTCTTATCCGACTGTTGTAACAAAAAAAAGTCTATCTTGCTGTCTTTGAGTAGTGAGTTTTTCCTTGACAGACATTCTAGAGCAAACCAATCATTTGATCCAACCCTAATCGCATACTACTATTTGGACTATTGATGTATGACCTTTTCGTTGACTAATAAATACATACCATCTGACTTGATGTTGATTCTTCCCAGCCACCATTCAATTCAATCTCTGTTGATATATACATACAAATAAAATGCAGACCACCAATTGCATTTCAAACAACAATAAATTTAAATTGGGCATCAAAAATCAGGTATAATTAAATATTAATTAATCAAGAAGAATAAAAAATTTGGAATAATATATGGTCCACACTGAACAACATCGTTGGTCCAGTAGCTTGAGCTACATTGGGATACATGAGTCAACCTGGTGCTCTATAGGTTCGATTCCTGTAGTAATAAACTCGGTATTAAGGGTGTGAGATTTACTTTTAAGCATGAGCAGAAATAAATATTTCGTTTAAAATGTTAAGACACTTCATGCATAGCCAGCAAATCGAACCAGAAAAAATATATGGTCCATACTGCATGTGAATTCCACCTCAAGATGTAGGGATTTTTTTGTACCCCCATCATATCACCATATACCCCCTATCATAATTGATAAACCGAAAATACCCTTGCCAAACTAAAACTCGCTCGGATTTACCCCCACTCAAGGTAAATCCGCTTTGTTGATCCAAAGCGGATTTATCTACCCAATAGGTAAATCCGACTTTTAAATAACAAAGCGGATTTACCTTATGTGGGGGTACATCCGCTTTTAAAATTAACAAAAGCGGATTTACCTAATGTGAGGGTAAATCTGATTTTCTTTTTTTTTTAGGGAAATCAGATTTATCTTTTTTAGGTAAATCCGCTTTGTTATTTTCCAAAGCGGATTTAGCTACCCAATAGCTAAATCTGACTTTTAAATAACAAGGCAGATTTACCTTATGTGGGGTACACCCGCTTTTAAAATTAACAAAAGCGGATTTACCTAATGTGGGGATAAATCCGATTTTGAAATTAAAATTAAAATTAATTTTTTTTAGAAATATAAAATAGATATGAATATCGGTCGTCTTTTGGTTCTGTTTAGTGTATTGTTTGTTAACATAATTTAGGCTAAAAAAATCGGTTTTCGAGTAACCTACTCAAATTGTAATGAAACCACAGGCCATTAAATCTGAAAAAAATCAGGGATCAAGACACTTCAAGAAGCAACTTCTTTGAGGACAGGGGAGCTCAAAATTCCAAATTCCATCATTTATTATTTTTTTATTAATTATTTTAATTTTTCATAATCTCCAAAAAATCTGAAAAAATTTGCATAACCTTATTTTGGTTTTATTAGATTTATAGTGGTGTTTTTATAATTTTTAGATTAGTTTTAACTCTTTAACGGATTTTTAGTAGTATTTTTATAACATTTTTAAAAAAAATTAAATAAAAAATAGGTATTTTTAATACAGAAAACGGATTTAATCCCCACCTAAGGTAAATCGGCTTTTAAAATTAACAAAACGGATTTACCTTGGATGGTGGTAAATCCGATTTTCTTTTTTAAGGGAAATCGGATTTACCTACTAAAAGATAAATCCGATTTTGGGAAAAAACCAAAATCGGATTTATCTTTTAGTAGGTAAATCCGAGCGAATTTTTTAAGTGAGAGATATTTTTGGGCTTCACTTTTATGTGAGGGTATATGGTGATATGATGGGTTATAAAAAAAAAGACCCCAAGATGTATTGATCAAAACCGTTAGGATAATCAATGATTTGAATTGGACCACAAGCATTTAAGGGCTTTTAACCCATCAAACCAAAAGATGGTCCTGAATCTTGATTAAACTGATTAGCTTCCATGTGCACCTTGTGTACGTACCTTGTGCATTGCCCTGTCAAGCTTGTGGTTCCTATTCCCTTGGCAGGACCACCTTAAGTATTGCTTTTTCCTAAGTGCAATAGTTTAAGATAAGAATTTTTGTTTAAAATTCCCATCTAAAGTAATAGCTTCAAAACTAGTTAAATTGATAGGAGCCTAATCTCCCATTTTGTTTTGATTGAAACCTGAAATAGATTTCCAACACATGCACGTCCACAGGACCCTGATAAATATCAATCTAATGCTAAGTTCTCAAGTGGGTATATATTGATTATCATTCCTTGAAGTATATTCCGTTCTCTTTGCTAATTAATAGGGTTGGTATATATAAGCGTACGTATTATATATTAAGAGGAATATTAGAGTATTAGAGTCTGTTTGTTGGTGTGTGGCCCAATAACAACCTCGTAACTTCTCATAATAAGATGCACACATATGGGCCGAGACTCACACTTGAGGAGAAAAATGTTGGGCATTTCTATTTTCTAGTGTGAAAAGTCCTATATCGTCCAATAGTGGGAAAAATATGAATATGAGTGATATTTTAACCCTTTACATCAAATAACGTCTATTGTTATGTTATTCTAAAGGATTCAAATACCAATTAGAATAGACCCTTCGGGGACATCCGATAAAATTGGAACGATTTAGGGAAGATTAGCATGGCGTCTGCGCAAGGATGACGCGCACAAATCGAGAAATGATAAAAAAAAAATACCAATTTGAATAGGTGAAACCTGAACATATACTCTCCCTATAAATAAACTAGCCCAAGAAAATGTCTTAATATGAGGAATAAATGCATTGCAATAGATAACAGTACTAGTACTCCCATTAAAAATAATTAGGGCCATAATATTAGTTGAAAGGCTGAGTGCTTTCGGTGAAAGCTGTTCTTGTAGAAAGGAACTAGAACTAGGAAAGTTGGGTAAGGTACGTATAGTGTCTGCAACTTCTCTATGCCAATTCTTGATCTCATTTATCCTAATTAAAATTTCATATAATACTCTACATAAAAAATAGGATTAATTGTAAATTTAGTTTTGTCACTTTCCCAAATCCATAATTTGAACCTCCTTTATTTTTCAATAAATTTTTTCCACATTTTTATTTTTCCCAATTTTAGTCTCTTCAAATTTTTAATAACACTCATGATTAAAAAAATTATGAACGTTGAGAAAGTGTAGACCAAAGCTACAAAAATCCACAATTTTAATGGACAAAAATGAAATTAAAAAAATATGACAACTTAATCTGTGAAAATAAAGATGAAAATTAAAATTGTGGATTTTTTTGGTTACCACGTTATTGTTCCACAGTATCTACTGACTTTGCCGGTAATGACTGACGTCTGACTACGTGTACTCGACTTTGCCGATCGTGTGTTTCTCCCATTTCAACAAATTTTTTGCCACACCCAAGACTCAAACTTGAGATCTTGGGATGGAATCCGAGTCTAGTAAGCGACGAAAAGTGCAACAAAAGCCAAATAAATATTATGACATATAAGGTTGTTACTAATTAATTAACTTCTTTTTAATGATGTGTCATCTTATAACTTATAATTGATAATTGATATATAGTGTAAAACATTTTTATACACCTATGGTGTATATAAATTTAATCCCTATAGTTATTTTGTTAATGAATCGTGTTGGAAGCATGTGTGGCTATATGCCCACGTGAGAAGTGATTAGTGAGGACTGAGGAATAGGAAAGGGAAGTTGAGGATATTAAGGCCCAAAAGGGGGCCCAATATTAATGACTCGTGATTAAATACGCTGCAAAATCCAAATACCATTTGACGTGTGCTTATGTCATACAATATCTATGCAATCTTTTCAAAATTGAAATTCCTAGCTAATATTCTTCCATGTATTATTATCCATAAAAGGAGTATATGAATTGTCTTTTTTAACAGGAAGAGGTATACGAATTGTCAAATTGTTGAACATTCCTCTACATGATTAGTACATATCACATATATCCCCAATGCGCACTTCTTTGATATTTGCATGCATATTTTGTCAAAAATAAAAAGATATTTGCATGCATGTGCTTAATATATATATATATATATATATATATATATATATATATATATATATATATATATATATATATATTGCATGCATGCAGCCGAGTATATATGGCTCATCATTAAATTTTAGCAGCATTTCATGTATATGCAACCATGTCCGGTTAAGGTTTACAATTGTGGATGTGGCACTACCCCCCTCCCATTTTATTTTTCTGCATAGAATTTTTAGCTGCTAAATTAATATTGTATGCAACATAAAATTATCGATTAACCAACATGATGTGGCACAAGTGGTAGATATTTGGGTCCCTTAACCATTTGGTTCTGAGTTCGATCCCTAGCCGGTGCGTATGGAAAAATATTTGTTGGGCGAGGTCAACCCCTTAAATGAATCTCAGATACCTCGAAGGATTAGTCTACACAGTCGTCGTGGAGGATACCTTAGTTTACCAACAAAAAAAATTATCAATTAAAAAGTTTGTGTAAAACTAGTTGTATAAATGATTTTTTTTGTTACCAGTCATTGATGCGTAGTTTTCACCGACTTTGCCGATGACTAATCTACGCCGGAGAACCTGGCTGGCCACAGGTACCCGACTCGTGTGGTTCTCCCCTCCCAACAGAGTGTTTTGCCATAACCAAGATTCGAACCCGAGACCTTGGGGTGGGATCCAAGTCTAGTTACCACTTGGACCAACTCTTATTGGTTAGTTGTATAAATGATCGTAATGGTAAAAAGTATAAAATCTAAGTGATGCATATTTAAATATTTAAATATTAAAAAATGAAAGTAATAGTTTGAGTCAAAAAATAAATAAAAATAGTTGTTTGTAAAAAAATAGTATAAATAATGTTTAAACTCAAAAAAAAATTGTTACATAAAGCAAACAAAGGACCTTTTTTTGATAAACAAAAGAATTTATTAAGAGAAGTACAAGGGATAACCCAACTCATTGATAAACAAACGAATGACCTTATTAAAAATTGCCTCAAAAAGTCAATACTATTCTATAAAACATATAATAAAGAAGTTTGTGGTGTGAAAAATATTCATGGATGAAATCTAATGGGTAGTTTTCCCAAATAGTTTTTTATTTACTTTTCCGTACTTAAATACTAAAATAAAAAATGAGATGTTATTGAGTGATTGGATGTTGGGTATCAAACCCAATAAAACTAAGACCGTTCACCATCTCACAACCTAAGAACCAAGATTCAGGAATTTATGGACAAAAAATTGGTCAATGTAATGATTAATGCATGCTCAGAGCAGAGGTTTTTTCCACAACTTCAATGGTTTTTTTCTTCATAAATTCTCGCATTATATAGTTTTTATTGTTCATTCAAAAGATTTGGTTGATGGGGAATGTGTAATTTTTATGAGTGATTATATTTAATTTAGTACGAATTTTTTTCAATGGAACTAGTTTTTTACCCGTGCATATGCACGGGTGATACTGTATGGTCGGTGTATTGTCATGAAATCATAATAGTAATTTGAAAGATAATCATAAGTTGTGAACAATGTCCAAAATGTATGATTTGAAATTCAAAGTGGAAAGTGATAGGTATTATGTCATATAACATACAAATGAAAATTATATTGAGTCGAAGAAATTAAAGGAAATTGACAATCATAATTATATGCATCCCCGTTGTGGTAAGCATATATTAAAGGAGATTGACAATCAGAGTTATATTAAAGGAGTTGAAGAAAATTATATTACAATATTGATTGATAATAATGTATTTGGACATTAGAGGTAAAATATGAATCCCCGTTGACCCTCCCGTTTGCATCCTTGTCGGCCCTCCCATTTGCATCATTGTTGGCCTTCCCGTTGGCGCTCTCGTTGCCACTCCCGTTGGCACTCATGTTGGCAGTCCTGCTCTCGTTGGCACTCTCGTTGGCACTCTCGTTGGCACTCCCGTGGGCACTCCTGTTGGCATTTTACTCTTTTTTTGTAATTAAGTCGGTACTCCGTTGGCGCTCTAGTTGCCACTCCCGTTGCTTCTGTTGGCATTTTTGTGATAAAAAAATTGATTCATAGTAGTTTTAATAGAGGAATTAATTCTTTAACCACAGCCTTCCGACCTCTCAACTAATGCTTACTACTCTCAATATCAAATAAAAAAATCCATCCTTGACTTTTCAACCTTGAAACTTGAGTTGTCAAAAAAATCTTGAAACTCACCCTTGACCGTATTCATCACATCATTTTCTCGTCAAATTATTATTTCTCCTTCTTCTTTCACTTTTCTTTCTCATCTCCCTCAATATCCTTTGTGTGTAAACAAAACTCGCCCTCTCTCCCTCACCTTGTTCCTCTTCCCACCGTCTCCTGCAACCTCCCACCGCCTCCACCTAACCTCCCACCGCATCCTCTTTCTCTTACAGTGACAGATTCGTCGTCCTATCACTGCTTTTGTTTGCATGTCACAGATCTAGGCCGAAAATTGTTGTTTTTGTTGTGTTGAAGAAAGTGGGTTATTGTTATTCTCTGATGAAGAAAATGAATTATTGTTCATGTTTTCCATTTTCTCTTTACCAAAAGCCATATTTTCGTTTTCTCTCTCAGTTTCTTTATTTATTGGAAAAGATTTCATTTTTGTTATGGATTGTGTTAGTTTTTTTATGGATTGTGTTAGTTGTTACTGGTAGTCGCCACTGCAAGCGGTGGCGCCACAACCGGAGCACCGGTTCCCATTAGCTCGTTGGCTTGTTTTTCGTTTCCGCGTTTCCTGTTGGCTTGTTTTTCGTTTCGGTTTCCCGTTGGCCCGTTTCCTTGTTGCGTTTCCCCTCTTTCTGTGTCCGTTTGCGGTTCCCGTCTGCGCCGTGAACCACCGCGTCTTCCTCTCTCCGTTGGTCCCTTTCTTCTTCGTTTTTTCTGTTTTCTCTCGCTCCGCATATTTTCCTAGCTTGCCGTGCTTTCATGTTGGTTGAGGTAGGGGTGAGGTGACATGATTCTGCAGTAAAATCAGGCTATGATTTTCTGTAACCAACAGGTCTGCTGTTGTGACCAGGAAAAACAGTGTTTTTTGGGCAAGTTGACGATATTGCCCTTAAAATTTGACAATTGGCAAAATTTTAAGAGCTCTAAATATGTAAATGTGCTGGCCATAGTTTTGATTATATAGGGTTTTGATTTGATGTGAGAATCGATATATTTAATAACAATACATACGGGTACGAGTGTTAAAAATAAAGGTGCCAATGTGGCTCTAACATTTCGTATCATACTTTTTAGCTTTTCTGACTTTTTATTGTTCATACAAAAGACTTTCATTGGACCATTTCACAATTTTATCTTTTCTAAGGAGGGAAATGTCTAAACTAATACTATAATTTATGGAATGTCATCTCTCAACTCTTACTAACAAAGTTCTAGATACCACTTTGTTAGGGATGCGGATCCACCGCTGCATGCAGCACGTGCTGCGCCAGTGTAGACCATCCGATCTAGAGGGAGAACACTTATTTCTCTTGATCGGATGGTTCACACTAGCGCAACATGTGTTGCGCAACAGAGAATCCAGACCCCTTTGTTAGAGGAAGGGAAATATTTATTTGAAAAAACTTGAATTTGCTTAATTCAAAATGGCAAGTAAAAGGGCATATTTGTAGGTACAAATAGATAATTTTAGATTTATTTTTTGTTTTTTTAGTAAAAAAAAATAAAGAGCTTCTTTTTTCTTAACAAAATCAACAAGAAAAATAAAGAGCTTCATAATTAATAATACAAACTTCTAGATATATTCCACATTTTTCTATATTCATTGTACTCCTAGATTTTTCAATAGGTAGTATGGCAACAATAAATAATGCTAGATTCATCTAATTTTATTTACTAAAAAAATGTTTATTCATTCAAATTGGTAAAATATATCGAAAACAACACAAATTTATATTTTAACACATTTGTTATAAAACAAAAAAAATATTATTATCAAACTTTCAAAATCAATTCATTCCAATTTGATCCAGTGCGAATTTTGATCTTAAGCATGAGCGGAGATTAGTCTTTCGTTAAAAGCGTTGGGACATTTCATGGCTAGTTACATGTTACTAAATTTGTACTAGTAAAACCGAGAAGTTGATGCTGTAAAATTAACGGTAGCATCTTATCGAAACATAGATTGGGGCATTGTTGAAGGAGAGGAAAAGCAGGAGATCATACATGACCAAGAATAAGCCTATATTGCCACCAACGTGTCCCACGGAGAACTGTCCGTCGCTAATTTGTGACGGATTTGCGACGAAGAGTGAGATTGGGCATTGGCGCTAAAAATCCCGCTCATAATTTGCGATGGAAAGGCATGTTGGTCACTAATTTGCGACGGAAGCGGATGTTGGTCGCAAATTTGCGACGGAGGGTTGGTGGAAAGCCCGTCGCAAATGTTAATTATTATTTTAATTCACGCGACACGCTCACTAAAGCCTATATATTGTTTGTTCTTTCTCACATTAGTTTCCTTTTCTCTGTTCTTTCTCGCACTCCCTCTCCTCACACCGTCCCCCTCCCTCTCCCTCACGTCGTCCCCCTCCCTCACGCCGTCCCCCTCCCTCACGCCGTCCCTCTCTCTCACGCCGCCCCCCTCTCTCTCCCTTACGCCGTCCCCCTCCCTCTCCCTCACACCGTCCCCTTCCCTCACCACCGTCCTTCTCTCAATTAACCACCACCATCCTCACCTCGGCCGGTCACTCCACTCCACGCCTTCGTGCTCACCTCCGCCCCACGTTCGTTGTCGTTCTCGCAACCACTACGGCGAGAAACCCCAACATTCTCGTAACCACTCAACAACGTCAAAAGACCAAACAACACATTGTATACATCTGCGAGAGAGAACGAAATCGCACACAACGCCAGGTTTTTCCCTTTGCATCTCTCTTTCTGATCTTATTCTTCAATAGTTTTGCATTAAAACTAATCTTCATCTGATTTTGGTTTTGTTTTGGTGTTCTTAGGTTTTGTTTTGGTTTGAATCATGATTCTTTTTGCAGAAATTGAACCAAACCCTAAACCCCACCGCAGTGAAATTACCAAAAATCACTCCACCCCAGCGACAAAGGTATGAAGTTTTTGTTTAAACTCTCAGTTTTTCATGGGTTAGTCTTTCTGGGTTAATAAACTTTGCTCATTCTATCCTAGGATTTTATGCAGATTAGTTATATGTGATTTAATTATATATATATATATATATATATATATATTGTAGATAAAGAAATTAAAAGTTAATTAACTACCATATCATTAAACTGTGTATTTTAATCTTTGTAAATTATGTTTGCAGGTGGAGATAAATTATGCTCGTGATATTGATGAAATATTTGATGCAATAAGCTATAAAACAGGGGCATCTGTGATTAGGATGCTGCAAAGCTATCTTGGTGCTGAATGCTTTCAGGTCAGTACTTGCCTAGGTGAATCTAAGTATAAGTGAGGGGGTTCTGAAATACTAAATTACATATAAAATAGAATATGGCTGAGTTATGTGTGTTGTTTGTTTTATCAATTTAATGATGTATTTACACGGTAAAATTTTAGTGTTATGGTCATGGTACAAATAATGTGAGGAGCATCCTGTAGTTGTTTCTGTGGCTGGTACTATAGTTGTTTCTGTGCAATCCTTCATGTAAAACAATAATACAGTTTCCAAAACAATATTGTATCAAAAGGAACATCCTAAAACACTAAAGTCAGTTTCTACTAGAATCATTCATATATAGACTGTAACAAAGGTTCTATTGATAAATTGTTCTTGAAATCATTAATGTTCCAGCATTGTTGATGTGGGAATATTGGCTATTGAGCATGCTGATTTTGAAGGTATTGAGCGTCTGGCTATGTTTTGATGCTAGGTACATTTTCTTTTTCTATTGAATATTATTTTTTGGTGTTCTTCTTTTGCATAGTCAGCCATTTCAATGGTTTTTGTCAATGCACAGTGAACTGGGCATGTATAGGACTATTTTGTATGCGTGAGTTGACATCAGTCTTTTAACAATTTGAATGGAAGAAGTTATAGGACTGTTTTGTATGCATGAAGAAGTTATATTGTGTTTGTACTTTGTACAGGGGAATAAAATTAAATGAAGCATCTCATTGCTTCTGATTGTGGTGCATTTCGTATTTGGCATTTATCCATTCAGGTGTAATTATGTTGGAGACAAAACTCATATAAGGTCTAGAGGAAAAGCCACAATCGTGGTGGGAGAAGAGGAGAGGCAGAGAGGGAGACCAAAAAGGAGATCCGCGACAGAAGAAGATGAAGGGAGAGAGGAAGCTGGGCACAAAAAAAATAAATTGGTCAGATTCCACTCGCAGCTTCCTCAAACGCCGCTCTGATGCCGGAAACATTGAAGCGAGTTACACTTTCGGCGTGGTAATTATTAAAAAATTATTATTTTTTAACTTTCTTTAACATGCATAACTGAAATAATGGGTGTTGGGAGTGAAGTAGCATATGTGCAGATTAGCTTTTATTGTTTGCAAAACAGAGGAACTGGTCGTTGATGGCGAAGACGGCAATGACCACTCACGCGCCGGCTCTTTACTTGCTAGCAGCAACGGAATGAGAAACGACAAGGACCTTCGACGATGTGTTTCTCTATGCGCACACTCCGCATTCCTGCCGGTGTTTCGAGCGTGAACTATGAGTATCTCGAAAAGCAGTATTCGTCTTCAAAGTGCAAGTAGGGTTTAGGAGAAGTCCTAATTTCAGTTTGTTCTATAGTTCATTGTTTATTTCTTTCCCTTAATTTCAATAGGCTTCAAACTTACTGTTTCAGGAATTCTGACTTGATTCAAGTCTTACATTTTTCAATTTAGTTTTGCAAATGTTTGAGCCTTACATTCTTCAATTTAGTTTTGCAAATGTTTGAATTCTATAAAACGTATCTGAATGAACTTGGCTCACATGTTGTCAAGATTCATAGTATTAATTAGATGCTCATAATATGATCGTTTGGCCTTTAATTTATCAGTTATATTATTATAATGTTTTCTTCTAATCTATCTGTAAGTGAAAGAATCCAGAGGTGTTTGGCGGCTTATAGTTCGAGGGGAAAGATGTGGCAACAATGATGCGTGAATTTTGCAGGTATGAAACTGGATGTAAAGAAAACTTGGTTGGCTGCAGTAATAGTGACCAAGGTGTTTTTATTGCATGCTGATAATTTTCCCCCTTGTGCTAACTTTCTACCTTAACTTTTTGACCCTGTAGGCTGTACCTATTATAGTTGAGATCAATTAGTGCTTGACTTTACACGGAGTCACTGCTGGATATTGGATGCGAATATGGATATTGCTGAGGTTGAAGAAAATCTATTTGCTACCTATTAGTGAAGCTAAGGTATGCTTATATATGTTTTACTGTTTTGCATGTTGTTTTGAAAATTCTAATGCTTTGTTTCAAAGGTAAGACTTATAGTTATTGCCAAATAATAGTTTTGTTTCAAAGGTTTTATATTTGTTTCAAAGTTCTATATTAGCTTCCTATTGCCTTTGAGGGGGTAGAGTAAATAATACAAATGGGGAATGACAATCCAATTTTGAGGAAGGAACAAATAAAGAGTAGATTTTCATTGCGACAATGGTGATTTCGCTTTTGTTCTTCTTGCAACAATAGTGATTTCCGTTGTAATTTAATAATTTTTGGCTTTTGGTCTTCAATTTATAGATTGGAAGTTCTTTTCTGAACTGAAATTCATTGTAAAAATGGGTTTTTTGGGCCTTCTTTTATACATACGCACAGCAAGAACCATCTCCATCTCTAGGGGATCTTAGTACTAAATGCTCTAACTACTCACTGACTTCTATTATGGAGAATGAAAGTCATTTTGATGATCATTCACAAGTAGAAGACACTACTAGAAAAACAGCTTTTAGCGTCGGCCAAAAGCCCACGCTAATAGGCCAAAAGCGGACGCTAACTGTGAATTAGCGTCGGGTTAGCGTCGGCCACGTGTCGACGCTAAAATGTTCGAAGGTAATTGTAGCGTCCCGTTAATTTAGCTGACGCTAACTTTAGCGTGGGCCTGGCCGACGCTAAAGCCGACGCTAATATTTGGACCGGCGCTACAAAGTCAACTAAATTTAGTCAACGAAATAATTAGCGTCGGCTTGGCCGACGCTATTTAGTCAACGAAACAGAGTCAACAAAAGCATTTGCGTCGGCATGGCCGACGCTATTTAGTCAACCAAAATAGTCAACCAATTAATTTGCGTCCACGAAGCCGACGCTAAAATCCATCTTTAGTAGCGTCGGATTGGCCGACGCTAACTTTGTTTTTTTTTTAAATATAATTGTCCTAATGCTTTTACCCTGTACCCTGTGTCTTTACTACCACCAATACTCCTAAAGCATTTTTAACACAATCATCCAGCGTACCATATCAAAATGCTTAATACCATTAAACAAAATATTCTTGAAACAACAAAATATAACAATCTTGAAACTACAAAATATCAAATGTTTTGTCATCCTACAAATACATAAAAGTAACCATAACAACATCAAGTCTCGCCATCAAGTGAGTCTTCATCCAAATCTTCATCATAATGAGGATGAGAATGAGAATGGCTAGCACCACATGATCCACGCTCCAAAGCATCCAGGCGATCCAATGTTAATAAACAACACACAAATTAAACTAGTATATCTACTGCACACAAGGAGCAATTCCAGCTAGTTGAGGGAGCTGTGACCTGAGGAACAAAAAGAAAAACATGTATCCAACCCAAGGTTAAACAAAACATTCTAGCAATTTCAATAAGTGAAATAATAAAGAACAACATGCCATCACCACAATAAAACTATTAAAGAAGTAAATTAATCACGTATTTAACATATATAATAATAGGAAACTCATGTCCCCAGCTCCATTTCTGATAAAACTGCATTGCAGCTAATTAAGAAGCCACAACAACAGTTTAATTCCATCACCACAACTAATTTTTTAAGCCATATGGATATACATAATGCAAATATACAAACCTTGGATTACCTTTGCAAGGATAGGATGGGACTAGTCCTGAAAAGCCAATCCACATTGAATAATCACTAATACTGCATCAAGGCTTGCTAGAGTTCTAAATGAAAGAATGGGGACACTAGAAAGCTCCACAAAATATATGAAAATTCAATACATAAAAAGGAAACCAACCTGAATTTTTTCTTAAGGTATTGGAAAGGCTCACAGGGCAATACAATGTGGAAAACAATCCCTTTATGGACTTGATCAGCTTCCCCAACTCACAATAGTTGCAGTTTCTTTCACCAAGCTGAAGTTTGGAAAATAATCACCTCAAGTGTCAAAACTTAAACCTTAAGCAAACAATCATAAATAAAAAGTTTAACCGTTGCCCTTTTGATTTGATTCAAGTTGACCACAAACTAAACAACCAAGATGCTACATTCAAGTTCACCACATTCTAAGTTTAAAAAATAACATCACCAAACAATAATAGAAAGAGGAAATAATAAAAAGGCAAGTTGAAGAGCTGCAAAGTGTAAACTCAGCTTCACACACTTCAAATTCTGTACACCAATAGCAATTTCTGTCTTCCCATCATCTTCATTTGGGGATAAGTAGGAATAAAAGTCTAGCCATAAAGCCTAATAAGCAGTGTTTTAAAACTCGAACCGGTGACCGACTCGGTGAAGGTACCGGATCACTGGGTCAAGGGTCGGACCGAAGGGTCGACAGTTGAACCGCATGACCAAAACCGGGACCGGATGACTCGGACCCGGTCTCTATTTCTCGAATTTTCAAGACCTATATAGTATATAATATAAATTTCGTACCTGTAAAATTAATAATTATGTTTATTTTATATCTACTAAAATATAAAAATTAATATCTTAATTTATTAATATTTTAAATTTTTTCATACATAATAATAATCTATTTTAGATCACACAAATTAATATTATGTACTCAACAAATATGGTGTTTATTTTTGCTAAACAAGTTATTATATTTATTATAATCAGTTACATATAATATAATATATATGAGTTACATATAATATAATATATATGAAACACAATATATGTTTCCTTTTGCTATTAGATATAAATAAATATATCACATTGCAAAGTTACATCAACACAATTTGTTGGCTTAGTGGCAAAATAGCATTATTCTCACCTCTATGTTCAAGGTTCGAATCCTATGGAGCCTGTTTTCTAGCCAATTCATTTTTATTAAAAAGAATTCATTTCATGCATAAACCGGCCGGTTTTCTCTAAACCCACCGAGTCACCGAGTTTCTCTAAACCCGGCCGGTTTACACCGAGTCACACCATTTCCGATCCAAAACGTGAACCAATTCGGTTACCCCCTCGGTTCCCGGTTCGACCGGCCGAGCCGGTCCGGTTTTTAAAACACTGCTAATAAGTATGTCCAATTATTCAATTAATTAATATTCAAGAATTTGTGAAGTGACTTTCTAAAGAGGCATAGGATCCTAGAATCAGGTATGTAACTGCATGCATGTGTAAACTCAGCTTCACACACTTCAAGAATTTCTCAATAAAAGTCATTCCTTTCTTTAATGACCACTTTTATCACAAATCACAGGGTTGTCAACTAAACTATGGAAAGGTATACTTACTCACTAGTGCAAAGCTCCATGACTCAAGATTAATGCTACTGCCAAGTACAAACTATAATGTGCTGCACAGAACTGAATGGCTTTATATGCAGTAAATATTATCCAAAAGTAAAGAACATCTCTTATTTACTGCATATATAAGAGAGCTGTAAAAGAAAAAGTGATTAAGTCAAAAGACTAGATAGTCTTCAATGGTCCACCATCATACAAGATTATTGTCATTATAGAACTACATATAAGGTGGACAGCAAAAAGAAGGGTAATGCAGGAATTGAGACTCATAAACAATAAGGGGAAGAAAAGTGAGATGGGTACAAAATCATATGACAAAGTAGTGATAATAAAATGTTAAGTTACAAAAAAAAAAACTAGTTCTTTGCACACTGTTCTTGCATTTAAGAGAGTAGTCAAAGTATTGGATACCTTTGCAAATTGCAATCCTTTAGAATGAGATGACACAATAAAATTGATTGGGGAGTCTATTATGGCAACGGATTACAACTTCCAAGCCTGTCCTTGTGACTAGACCCCTCATTATATTCCAAACTTCCTGTGTACAAAAAGGGAACAAAATTAGTTTCGCTGTGCATATTCGAATAATATGTAAAACCTTATTTGGCTGGAGGATTCAACACCATAGTTTCCCAAAGCATTAATGCTAGTACGAATCACAAATATGAACAGGAGCTCTCGTCAGCTTTTTTGTTTAGGATATATTTGTTTAAAAAACAAAGATTAATAGGATTATTGGACTTAAAGAAACCCACAAGCACATCAGTTAAAGGAATGATGTACCCAGTAGCATTAAATATGACCCTTACTTACATGTGCTCTTTCTCATCTCTTAAAGTGAATCTGATTTCCAAGAAGGGACCAAAGAAGATAACCGGCAGCACCATAAATCTGTCATTTAAAGGAACAATAATCAAATAGAGACATGGAATCAATGGGCTCCTATTGATCTTTTGTTCATTTGTAAGAGAACAAAAGATCAAGTGTGAGAAGAATAAAACCTTACCAAGTTGGTCCTTGTAGCAGATCAGTCCAACCTCTGCAATATCACCAGTAAGAGTATTTGTCCTAACAATCATGGAAATTTTGTTCAAGGCCTGTGTGATATGTCAGTGATGTGTAAGAGAATAAATTAGCCCATCAACAGCTATATTTCATCAAAATGAGTTCATCCCAATTAGACCCCTTGTTCCCCGTGCACACAAGAGAGACAGCAAAAAACTAGGACTTCCATGTGGGTGAAACTTGAACAGACTTAAACTGGAATTTAATCAAACAGCTTAAAAGCATGATTCAATAGTGAAACGGGGTAGCATGACCAAATTAAGAAATGCTTCTATTGGATTCATGATTAAGCATATAAAGCCATTCAGTTCTACATAATGAACATTGCTGCTAATAATTATTTCAGGAAGGATTTAAATGACATTGATTTATCCCTTAAAACTTGTGAGAGTGTACCTCAAGAAATTTTTCCAGTTCTTCAATGTGGAGACCAGGCCATCTTTCATTAAAGGCTATCCCTTTTGATCCCAATACATATTCAGCAAAGAAACCATATTCAATTGTGTATCAAAATATCAGACTCTGAGATAAAAACTAAAAGCAAACCGAGTTGTTGTATTGAAATCAAACCTTGCTTAGATTACCGACAATGACTTCTTGTGCATAGAAAAAGACTTCTTCCACACCCCTTGTAGATTGCCAAGTAATAGAAAGATTATCAGTTTTCAAAAGCCATGAATCACCAACAATGCCAATAAGGTCCCCATTAATGCTTTTGTACCTGAAATCACTAAGAACAGTAACATCACAATCAGTTTTAGACAAAAGTTGAAGATGAAGAGGGTGTGCCAACAATAACAAATCCCCCCATCCTTTCGCTTCCCACTTATACTCCAAACAAAAAGGTTCTTTGAGAACAGCATCACCTGACACAGGGTAACAAAAACTGAACCTGTCCAAAACACACTCATGCTTTGAATCGGAATCAGGAAACAAAGCTATCCTAATAAAGCTATATGGTGAAACAGAGGAGATATATTACCTCTTGATTTTAGGGCGACGAAGACGGACTGAGGGCGAGGGAGTGAGGGCCACGCAGAGACAGCAACACGGCGACGGAGCGACGACGAGACAGAGTAAGGCAACGATGCGACGGCGAAAATGGAGGGACTCGAACCGAGAGATGGAGCGATGGAGCGATCTGAGAGATGGAGCGGTTACTGATTCTTACCGATTCTTAGCGATTACAGAGAGATGGAGAGATGGAACGCGATGGTTGATGGAGTGAGAGAGAGTATGAATGGAACGCGATGACGCGGAGGCGAGGGTGGTGGTGAGGGCGGAGAGTGACAGTGAGGGTGGAGAGTGAGAGTGAGAGCAGAGAGTGAGCGTGAGAGCGGAGAGAGAGAGCGACTGAGAATTGTGAAAGGAAAGTGAGAGAGTTAGGGTTTTTGGTAAAGTAAATTAAGCTTAGCGTCGGCCATGACCGACGCTAACCATAGTATTTTAAAAAATAAAAAGTTAGCGTCCGCTATATCCCATGTAGCGTCTGTCATGACCGACGCTAAATTTTTATTTTTAGAAAAAAAAATTCCATGGGTTAGCGTGGGTCTAACAGACGCAAATCCGACGCTATTAGCGTGGGTGTCGTGGCCGACGCTAAAATATAGACGCTAAAAACGCATTTTCTAGTAGTGAGAAACCTAGGAAAAGGAACATTATGAATATGATAAAGCTCTGACAGTTGATAGAACATATCCTTTTTCTTTATCTTTGTCCTTAATTTTAATTCATTTGTCCTATGTTGTTTAATTTTTTATGTGTTTCTCTGTTGCAAATTGCAATTAACTCCTATTATTCCAACTTACTAAGACAATGAAACCAAAGTTTATTGTAACTGTCATGGAATCAGAATTATTGATTAATGATCCTATAATGACTTTCATGCACATGCTCTGGGGGCTTTAGCAGAAGTTGCTGGACCTGGTATTGATGAAGAGGGGGTGTTGAGCCACTCATATCTGAGCTTTGTCAGAAGATCCAGTTCATATCTGATACAATTTATGTAAATATTCATTATTTCTAAGCTCATCAGTTCTTAAACTTTCCATTTCTAAGTTCACTTGCATATGTAAAAGTTGTTATGAAAAGGAAGATATTTTGATTTATTACGATATGTGTTGTGGAGACTGTAGAGGCTGTTATCATTATTATAATGGTTTGATTTCTTGCTTTTTACTGGGAGTGGTGGTTTGATTTCAGTCATGGTTACTACTATGAGCTTATTTAGGTAGTTTGAGTAAAATTATAAGGCAATATGAAAATCTTTTAAAGTGTGTTGACTGATGAGTGCTTTTATGATAGGAAAAAATAGCGTATGATTTAATTTTTTTAATTTTTTTTGTATTTGCGACGGATTTGCGACGAAATTCGCGACAAAATTTTGCGACGGAATATTTTGCGACGGACAGATCCGTCGGAAACAATTTGCGACGAGCGTTTTTGCGACGGAATTTTGTTCGTCGGAAATGCCGTCGGAAATATCATTTTGTGACGGAATTTCCTGCATTTCCGTCGCAAATCAGCGATTTTCTTTTAGTGCATTGAGAACCCCCTTTCGATTCTAACCACCCAAAATTGACAGTTTGGCATTAGGGTCGTTGACCCAAACACATTTACTCTTTTTTCTTTTTCCCTTCTTTTTTCTGTACAAATAGTACCAGTACCTCCCATTTCTTATTATGACTACGTGAGAGTAGCTAGTGGGTAATCACTTGAATATTTTTTTTTTGACAAAAATCACATGAATGTTTTACCGGTTACAATTCTTGATAGAAGCCATATGTCATAAACGAAAGGAAATAAGAGAAAAAAAGAGAAGAGAAAATTAAAATAAAATAAAAATTGAATTGATGATTAAAATTGTGTTTACATGGATCAATTGGTGCCAAAACTTATATAGCCAATGTTAACAACTAATTTGTAACTACCTAACTAATTACCTAACTAAATATATCTATAATACTGGAATATTCCTTCCTCAACAACATGCATGTTGCTCGTAACAGGTGTGGGGTTAGATGGAGGAGTGTACTAGTACTTTGGTAAAAGGTGGTTGCTACAATTTGCTATTCAATGATGATTGCCAAGCTAGCTAGCTAGCCACATATTAATATTATTACATATACCAGTCATTTCCTGTTACTTTTAATGAAGTTGGTGAGTTGGGGGAAATACGTAATAAATGTCATCACTATTCTATTTCTACTGCGCAATTCCATGGTTCCTTGTCTTATTTTTGTAAAATAAAGTAGTAAATACTTTATTAACTACTAATTTTAAACTCTGTTAATTAACCAACAAGTACAGTATCAAATTGTTGTCCTGGAAAATTGTCATATTTTGTTGTACAAGGAGTATTATTTCTGACTAAAAGCACAGGTTTTCTCAGCTGAAAAGCAGGAGTGGTCCTGATTCCAACTTGGAAAGAAATCATTTCAATAACGAAATTGCATGGAAGTAGTTATCAAAATGGTACACAATCTAATTCTAACACATCATCCCATATTAAGAAAAACGTTTTTTCCTCGTGGACTTATTTAACTATATATATTGCTTTCTTCTTACAAAAATAATTAAAAAATAACCCCAAACCAAACAATTATATATAAACATCAGAATGTCATTCTCTGTATTTAAAAATAGGTTTAAACCGCAATCACAGATTTCTCAATCACATACCATACACTTGCTCTCTCTCTCTTTCTCTCTCTGTGTCTCTATAAAGTCATAACTAATTAGGAAAAAAAATGCAATGTACAGAAGGTACTAGAGAGACAAGGTCCCCCCAACAAGAAAAAACCACCATCCTTCTTTCTTTCAACTTCAATTCAATATCTTCTTATCCAAACTGACCAATGAATAATGTTTCGAATTTGGATCAAATACATCAACTTCCGTGATTAATTAACTTTTCGACTAGAGAACGAACATAGGAATTGCGCTCTTACTTTTTGCCCACTTCTCCATGCATGGAGTTCCATTTTGGTACTGCTATGTATCAAAAAGAATCTCAATTTCCATTCACGATGTACCAACTTCAATAATTTCCTCGACGAATGTTTCTGACTTAGCCAAGATCGACACTATCAATGTCTTCTCATGATCTCTCGTGTCTCTGATTTGGCCAAAACCAAATGTAATGTAATGTAATTTATGAATGAATTTGATTGTGGCAAAATTGAGCTAGCTCTATTGTATTTATTTATTTATGATCCCTGATCAGCTTCCCAACACAGTTGAATGTCTTGAGCTATTCTCTTGGAATCCAACGATGCACCAAGAAGTCCCCTTTTTGTAAAACCTACAGCATATAGCCCATTTTCACCTTTCCACCCATTTGGAAATGGCTTCCTTGGGAATCCATCTTTCTTTGAGAACATTTCCTCTTCCTGCACATACACCAATCATTTCAACATTAGTATTAGTTTGTTTTCCCATACAAATCCTAGGGTGACCGTCTACGTGGAACAATATTTCAAAACTCAAAAATGTCAGCAACATTTTGTTTCACATTCTCCTACCACCACTAACTTCATGATTGAGTGAAATTCACGTGGGTCCCACCAAATTAGTGGGTCCCAATTCTACCGTGGTAGAGTTCATATGAATTTCATTCAATCATGAGTGAGAGTATTTGAAAGTAAATGTGAAAGAGAACATTGGTAGCAATTCTCTTGAAAAATCCTTTCAAACTCCAACGACGACAAATTTCGTTTCCAAAAAAAAAAAGCTCAATTACATACTCTACATTCTCACGGCGAGACATTGGCCAAATCAACGCTATTTCACCAAGAAAATAAATATGAGTGCCTAAAAATTCAACTAGTATTTATTTATTTATTTATTTATGGGACTGATGTCGATCAAGTTTCCTTCCACATGCGTGACCTATTAATATATATGGTCCACCATAACATTACTGTTTTTTTCCTTAGTAAAAAACAAATTAACCCCTATTTGAGAAAAGATAAATTGGTAAGTGTTGTACTCCTATGTGATATCAATATTCATACCTTGAGCCAACAGGGTACGTTGCTTTTGTAACCAGTTGCCAGTATGATAGCATCAAAATTCTCTGACCTTCCATCCACAAACTCCACTGTATGACGTTTTAACCGCTTTATACTTGACCGTACCTACATCAATTTCAAATTTCACACACTAATTACTAACCACTTCACTTATAAAAAAAATAATTAACTTCATGCATGACAAACATTTAGCTTTCGATTTTTTCAAAAAAAATCTAAACCTCGATCTTTCAACCAAAATTTGATTAAAAACACAAGATGATGAAAAATCTCTTGCCATGATTTTCTAAAAAACATGGTACAATTAAATAAACAAAGAAGATTGTTGTGAGTTGTGACCCATGATGAAAAAATGGGAATTGTACCTTAATGTGACCAGCTTTAATCTTAGCAAGGGTACCCACATCAAGGACAGGAGTTTTTCCTGAAAGGTTTTTGAGTTGAAGGGGACCCAAACGAGGCCTATCCAATCCCAGTTTAGCTGTGTCCCCAAGCATAAGCCATGATACCATCAGAAGAAACCCATCCACAATTCTTATAGGAAACCACTTTAGTAACCACATGGACAACCCAAAAGTTGATTTTCCCAGCATCTCTCGTGGTAGGACGTGTACCTTCAGAACCACCAAACCAAATTATATATCATTCATTCATTCTTTTAACACACTCTCCATTGGAACTTGAAACTAGTGGGTGGGGAGGTGCAACAATGAAAAGTATCAAAATTTTGGGTTTTGAAACCATATTATTACCCTCGGTCTCGTATATAAGCAAAAAATGCATTTTCTAAATTCGTTGGATAACTGATGTATATAATAGACCATATACATCAGTTATTTTATCAAGTGTTTTTTTCTTATCGAAATTTGTGAAAAGTCATTTCAAAACAAATTAAAAACGGGTTGGAGCTCCTTTTACTTATAAAAAACAAATTTAAAACGAAATAGGAAAAAAAAAGTGTCTTTTAACTATACTTAAATTAGTCTTTTCACATATTAAATCAAAATTCCAAATCAGGAGCGACACCGGCTTTTGAAAACAGAAAAATCTTTGCTTACAATTTTCTCCCCTCCTTCTTCTGTGAGAAACCATTTTCACACTCACTTGGTGGATTTTGATAAAATTAGAATGATACAAAAAAGATTAGCATGACTCAGCAAATAAGATGAGATGCAAAGAAGAAGAAGAAAAAACATTTTTGAGAGATAGAGATTAAAAATCACTTACCGAATCTCTAACAACAAGAGAAGGAGTAGAATCATGGTTACAAAGATCCAAACAAACTTCCATACCAGAATTACCACACCCAACAACCAAAACTTTCTTCCCTCTAAACTCTTCACCACTCTTATACAAACTAGTATGCTTTATAACCCCTTCAAATTCCTCCATCCCTTCAATATTCGGCACGACCGCCTCGGCATTCTCTCCGGTAGCCACAATCAACCACCGACAAACATATTCCGTTACAATCCCCTCCTTATTACAACTCTTCAATCTCCAACACCCAATTTTCGAGTCGAATTCCGCATGCTTAACCGTCTCATTAAACCTCGGTTTAATACCAAACCTCTCAGCATAATTTTCTAAATACCCTATAAACTGTTGTTTAGAAGGGTAAGTTGGAAAATCAGAAGGAAATTCCATAAAAGGAAGTTCACAAAATTGCTTTGGTAAATGAAGACGTAAACGATCATAGGTTTTGAGTTGCCATAAAGAAGCTATGCAATTAGATCTCTCTAATATTACACTTGAAATGCTTTTTTCTTTTAAACATGCTGCTGCTGCTAAACCTGAAGGTCCTGCTCCTACAATAACAGGACCAGGAATCCAAACACAATTGTTGTTGTTTTTCTTTTTATTCATGTTGTTTATGAATAAAGGATCATTAGCTTGTTTTCCTTCTATTTCTCTTAGCCAATAGTCCATTAAGAATGAATTAATGGAATGAAGAAGAGTTGAGGTTGAAGAAAGAAGAGAACAAAGAGTTAGGAAAAAGCGTGTTTGGAGAGAAAGAAGAGAAAATAGGTAGCCGCTGAGTTGAGCGGTAAATTTTTTGTTTTTTGCAGTAGTGGATTAGGGTATGTTAACGTAGCGAAGAGATATTGTCAAAAAAAAAAACGTAGTGAAGAGATTTTCCTTAAAAATTGGTTGTGAAATTTTTTTTTTTCCTTCTCTCTCTTTTTCTCTCTCAATATGTGAAGGGAAGGAGGGTTAAGCGGAAGGATGAACAACCAACTATAGGGCTAAATTTAAATCAGCATTCAATACACAGAGAGAGAAAGAGGGACTGAGAAGGATGTTGATATCTCTCTCTGTGTATATATATATTCCTATTGCAAGAATTTATATGGACAAAATCTAAGTGGTAAAACATAGTGTGGGGTCATTTTATTATGGGATATTAATTAATTTGAGCTGAATGCTAAATACACATAGAAAGCATATTATAGTTTTGATGGCTAATTTAAGTTAAGGATCACTACAACATGAAAGGCCATTAGGGGTGTTTTTTTTTATCCATTGGGGGCGCTTTCGGCCGCCCCTAAATCTGGCGCTCCTGTTGCCATCCCTTCTACAGGAGCGCACAACAAGCGCCTCTAATTATTAGGAAGCAGAAGCGCTAAAAAAAGCGCCCCTGTTGGTCTTAGCGCCTCTGACAATCAGGGGCGCTCACAGTAACAAGCGCCATTATTGGTCTTAGCGCACTTTGACAATCAGAGGCGCTTGCAGTTAGAAGCGCCCCTGTTGGTCTGACCAACAGCCCCTGTTGGTCTGACCAACAGAAGCGCTTTTTACTGGGAGTGCCCCTGATTGTCAAGTGGGGGGTAAGACCAACAGGGGCGCTTCTAACTGCAAGCGCCCCTGATTCTATGTTTTCTTTTTAAAATATTTTTTCCTGTTTCTGGTATATCCAATATTTTGCAGCACATCCCTACTCTCATTTTCATCAACCAACAACAACCAATATCAACTCAACGACCAATATGAACCAAATTTCAAATCAACTAACCAATTGCAAATCAAATTCCAACTAACAAACTTATAAATCCATCTAACACACACACACACACACACACACACACACACACACACACACACACACACACACACATATACATATCAACAAAGTACCAACAAAAATTATATAAATCATTAACCAAATTCTGAATGTTAACATAGACAGCAAAAATGACATGACATCCATTGTGGGGAACAAAAAACCAGCTAACCAAAGTTACATGAATTTCGATTTTCATTAATCAAACGGGCAACATGATGACACCACTCTCCTTTGATCTCAGTAAGTTGGTCATCAGAGAAATAGAGCTCCAACCTCATTTCTAGGAAAATACTGCAAAAATAAGCAAAAATAAAATAAAATAAGATAAAATAAACTTAGAATTAAGTGCTAAATGCTGGATATGGAATTACTTGTCAAAAAACAAACTATATAAATTACATACATTTTCTGGAATTTCCATTTGATTGTGAGTGATTATGTCCTTCATAAACTTCATAACGTAATACCCGCAATCATCATTGTTTGGTTGTCTGGGACATTAGAAATCAAAATAACAATTAATTATTAAAATGCGAACAATATTTACATGGATAAGAATATTGATTATAAACTTACCGTTATTACTATCCATTTTGTTTTATTGTTGACATTCCCATCTCTAGCCCTCCTCTCATTCGATCCCCAATAAGTCATCATACAACAGAAACATCATACATATAAATGTATTAATTAATCGAAATACATACATAATTTAAATCATGAAATATGCGATGTAACTAAATACACACCTTTCAAATACTCCTTTCACCTTGAGGTGGTTGGTATAATGACCATGACACGAATTCAAATAGAAAATTCTATTTCTTTTAGGAACAACTACCAACAATATCCAATGTGCCCTATAAAAAATTTGAATAACCAAATAAATAACAGATATTTCAAAAACACGTTATATATATAGATTAAATTTCTTACCCTAAGTTGATGGGTGCCAAAAACAAGCTATCACAGCTTCTTTCATGTGCCAAAGCCAAGCGTCTATCGATATAGGCTTTTACCGCTTCGTTGTTTTCTTTAATCGCTTTCTTCAAGTCTTTAACCATCCGTGGCAAGTTTTCAAGTTATACAGCTTTATCATAGCCAATAACTTTGTGAATTCAGTACAGCCCGCATACAACAGTGTCTCCGCGTCGGTTATCAACTTCTCAAACATTTGAGGACAATCATTAAGATCGTCTTCAACCGCCTTTGCCACCTCTTCAAATTGGTGGCCATCAAATGTATGTGTTTCAGGATAATCAACCGGATCACATCTCTGATTACTATTATCCATATTTGAAGGTTCACATTTTTTCTCACCGTGTATTTGTCCAACAAGTATAACTTTGATCGATTCCGTTGACCTTTAAATGTCTTTCCAACTCAACTGCAGTAACTCCGTTGGCCTTTTAAAAAGCACCTCTAAAGGTCCTCCGGGCATCAGGGACGCTTCTTAAAAAGCGCCTCTAAAGAGTGCGCCCTTTTTTAACAATTCTGTTGTAGTGGATTTTACATATTTAACCCTCAATACGGTAACGTCACTGTGTTCGTCAATGTTTGGGGGGATAATTGGTTGGATTGGGAGTTTGATTGTGTTGCAGAAAATAATCATTTCATTTAAGCACTTTAAACTGGTTCACCAAAATCTAAGACGATATATATAATCTCAAAAAATAAAATCTAAGACGATATATATGAATTTACAGTTAATCTCCCTCAAGTGTAGGGTGGCAAAAGAAACCATACCCACGATACTTGTGGACAAAGCCATAACAGACATGAGGCGGGGAGGAGTAGTTAAATGAGTGTCCACGGGGTAAAATAAGTGTGTGGTTATATTATATTACTTATTTTTTAATGAGGTCCGGACGAGTGATGAGGTAAAACCATACCTAATTTTGATTTCCTTATTTTTACCAATTCACGATTTTAGTCTCCCAATAATATTTTTTATAGATTTAGTCCTCTTATTAGAGTTATTATTGTGTTATTTATACTTAACCATAGTTAGATATACTAGTTAGATTAACCATACAATAGTTAATAATTAGTTAGAGTAACTTCGATAGTTTTTCTCTCTCACTTTTGTATATACTGAGATTGGCTCATATCTTGTAAACATGAATTTATTTTGATCTTTCAATATACAGAAATGCTTTCACTTTTCTCTCCAATTTTGGATGCCAAGATGGTATCAGAGCTCAATGGTTGAGCTCTGGTTCACCGTCGTTCCATTTTCCCCTTTCGATACAATCAGAAATTCTTCTTCATTGATTCGCTGCACAATTTCTCTGATTCTGTGATCAATTTCTCTGAACGCGATGACACAGACCATGCCAACCTACACTGATTTCGCAACCAACAATGGAAACTCGTATTATCTACATCCAAGTGAAACACCAGCGCTCGTCCTCGTCACACCGGTACTGGAAGGTTCGAAAAACTTTCAACCATGGATTAGATCGATGAAGATCGGTTTAATCTCCAAAAACAAGATCGGTTTTGTTGACGGTACTCTTCAGGCTCCGGCGAAGACCGATCCACTCTACAATCAGTGGAATCGGTGCAATAGCTTAGTTCTTTCATGGATTCAACGATCCGTTTCTTCGAGCGTGCAAAAATCCATCGCTTATTTCGATAGAGCTTCTGATGCTTGGAAGGACTTACAAGATCGATTTGACCAAGGCGATATGTTTCGTATCGCGGATCTTCAAGAAGATATGTGTCGTCTTTTACAAGGTAATCTCACTGTTTCTGACTTCTATACTGAATTGAAATCGCTCTGGGATGAATTAGAGAATTTTAGGCCATTAGCGGCTTGTAAATGTGCAATTCCCTGCACTTGTGAAGCTTTGAAATCCACCAGAAAATATAGAGATCAAGATTACGCTATTAGGTTTTTAAAAGGACTTAGTGAACAGTATGCTCATGTTAGATCACAAATCATGATGATGGATCCATTTCCAATTATAACAAAGGCTTTTTCTATGGTAATTCAACAAGAGAGACAACTTGAATCACCAATTGCTGCTGATATTGATAGTAATAGGAATACTGCTGGTAGTAATGGTAATGCACAGGCCAATGCTGCGAATGCCTCTCAGTTTCAGAACCGTAGGGGTGGTTTTTCCGGTGGAAGAGGTCGTGGCAGAGGTCATTCTGGTGGTAGAGGCACAAGAGTTTGTACTAACTGTGGAAAGAACAATCACACAGTTGAATCCTACTTCTTCATTCATGGTTTTCCCCCTGGATATCAAAACAATAATCAGAACAAAGGCAACACCAATAACAATGGGAATTCTGCATCTGCCAACTCTGCTGGTGCTTCTAATAGTAACAACAATTCTCAAGGGGATGAAGATAAGGAGACTTCTGGAGATTCTAAGGCTAGCATCTCGTTATCTGCAGAACAATACCAAAGTCTATTGGAATTACTTCAAGCTTCTAAACTTCAAGCCAGCTCGGGTTCTCACTCTGCAAATACTGCCATGGTGCCTTATCACTCAGTGAATTCTGCAACTGCCTCCAATGTTCAACAATCAGATGTATCTGGTAAAATTTACATTTACAATAAAGAGTTAGATATGTGGATAGTCGACACAGGTGCCACTGATCACATCACTCACAATTTGAGTCTTTTATCCAATTGTTTCTTTATAAAACCTATTCATATTAGCTTGCCAAACAACACTACTGCCACAGCCACACTGGCTGGCAGCATACACTTTTCCAATGGTCTTAGCCTGCATAATGTTCTTTATGTTCCCAACTTTCATGCCAATTTGATGTCTGGTCCACAACTTACTAAATCTAGCAATTGTTCAGCTTTTTTTGATATTTCTGCTTTATCCATTATGCAGGCGGATACAAGGAGGATTATTGGTATAGCTAGACTTGTCCATGGACTATACAGGATAAATCTTTCAGTAGATAAGTGCAAATCACAATCTAATAGTAGTTCTAATGTTTGTAGTTCTGTTTGTGAACCTGCCATTTCTAGTAGCACACCAAAAATTTCACACATTTCACACTTCAATGAACCTGCCACTTCTAATAGTAGTTTTGTTTGTAGTTCTGTACCACTGGATTCACCAAATACATGTAATACTACACCACTCACAACACCAAACACCACACATAAATCTTGTAATGCTGCACCTTGTAACACACCTTTGATAAATAATGAAAAACATACTTCTGGACAATCTGTTTTTACTGCTTCTGATTCATGTTTATGGCATATGAGATTAGGACATGTTCCACTTAATAGACATCAATGTATGGCTAGGCAATTTCCTTTCATCAAGTTTGAAAATCTTAAAGTTCCCTGTGATACATGCCACCTAGCCAAACAAAGAAAACTCCCCTATACCTTAAGCTTAACCAAAACCACCCAACCGTTTGATCTCCTCCATGCTGATATATGGGGGCCATATTCTCAACCATCTATCCTTGGTCACAAATACTTCCTCACCCTTGTAGATGACTTTACTAGGTTTACTTGGGTAATTATGATGAAAACCAAAAGTGAAACACGTGCTCACCTCCCCAAATTTATTGCCTACATTGAAACACAATTTGCTACCACCCTAAAATGTCTAAGAAGTGACAATGGCCCGGAATTCATGATGCATGAATTTCTTTCCTCCAAAGGAATAATTCACCAAAGATCTTGTGTGGAAACACCCCAACAAAACGGGATTGTTGAACGAAAGCATCAACACATCCTCAATGTGGCTAGAGCCCTTTCCTTCCAATCCAACTTACCCCTCAACCTATGGAATTTTGCCATCCAACACTCAGTGCACCTCATTAACCGTATACCTACACCCATCCTAAAAGACAAATCCCCATACCAAGCTTTATATAATCAACCTCCAACCTTTATGCACCTTAAGGTATTTGGTTGCCTCTCATATGCTTCCACCCTATGTGCTAATAGGACCAAGTTTGACCCTCGAGATAGAAAAACCGTATTTCTTGGATTCACTGATGGAGTCAAAGGATTCCTTTTATATGACCTACAATCTCACCAACTTATAACCTCAAGAAATGTTATTTTCTATGAAGATCATTTTCCCTTTCAACCTTCAAAACCTTTAAGCACCAACACTCCATCACCTGTCCCATCTTCTACAACCTTAGTTGATTGGGAACCAACACATTCACCTAGCCCAACCCAACCTGATCCAAGCCTTCCAGCATCTCCTATTGTAACACCCCGTTTCTACCCTTTAATTTGTACGTCATTATCAGAGTACTTTCGTTTTCAAAAATAATAATTTAATTAGTAGAAAAGAAATGTCACATCTTCATTGATAAAACTCATCGACTACGCCATTAACATTCGTGTAAAACGCATTCGTCACAAAAGTCGAACTTCAAAAAAAAATCTCATCACAGCGGAAATAGCAATAGCTCACCAAAATCGCTCAAACACGTCTCAAACATCAATAAAATTATTAAAACAGTTAATTAAATAAGTCATCAACTTCAACCCCGCCCCCTAGGTGTTACAATATCAGAGAGCGACTCAAAACATCTCAACAGCTATAAGGGAAGGCAGCATGTCCTTCAATCGGAGTCACCTGCAGCGTTGCCACAATAGAGCAACATTCCAAGCAGAAGGGGTGAGAATTTTCAACAAAATATAATTAAGCATACAGCAGAGTGATATGAGCAAACTATCACACAACATCATCGTTAATATCAACTTCAGCGTCGTTACACGCAAAACCAAACAAAAATCACAATTCACATCACTCGTCATAAAAAAAATGGATGCGCATGAAGATGCAACCCACACCTGGGCATATGCATGATGGTACCATACTCGTCATAATAAGCCACTATGGGCACACCGTCACTGTTTTTCTCGTCATCAATAAGCCACTATGGGCACACCGTCACTAAGAGGCCGAAGCCTATTCGTCATAAGATGCACATGCTATGAGACACTATGGATACATGTGCAATCACCAAAATTTGCTCACCCGGAGTACTCATCATCACCACCATAAGACACTCATAGAGTGTATTCATCATAGTCACCATAGTAATATCACCACTCTTCATAACAATCACATTCAAAAATAATGTAACAACGTCTTTCAAATTATGGAATAAACATTTCACTTTACATCTTTAAAATTATGGAATAAACATTTCACTTTCATACTTAGGAAGCGCCACAATTAAATTTGGGAAGAGCATCTCATTTTCCAAGTGGAAGAAAAACCTCACATTTTTAACCGGAAAAATAGTAATAGTATCAAAGTCACATTTACACGCTCTTCTCTTTTACAAAGTACAGAAATTCGGTTAATAAACGCAACAAATCGAAGCTGAAAAACGGTGGCCATTTATGCGCAAAAGCAGTAGCACTTTGACATCAAATCAAAACTGAAAATAGTGGCTATTATTGCGCAAAAACAGTAGAAATTTTACCTCAAATCAAAACTGAAATAGTGGCCATTTATTTCGCGAAAACAGTAGCAATTTTACATCAAATCAAAACTGAAACAGTGGCCATTTATTTCGCAAAAACAGTAGCAATTTTTCATCAAATCAAAACTGAAACAGTGGCCATTCATTGCACAAAACAGTAGCATTTTTCTCGTCAAAAACAGCACTAAACGGTGACTTTTTAATGCGCAAAACAGTAGCCTTTGATAGGCTGAAACAGCAGCAAAAACAGCAACTTTAATTTACAAAACAGCAGTATTTTATTGGTAAAACAGCAACATGACAGCAGCAATTTTTTTGATAAAAACAGCAACATTTTATGGACAGCAAACAGCATGGTTAAATACAGCAACATTAATATACAATTGACAGCAACAGCATAATTAAAATACAGCAACAGCAACACATAATTGACAGCAACAGCACCAAAAAAAAATTCTGCAACAGCAATACATAATTGGCAGCAAACAGCACCAAAAAAATTCTGCAACAGCAATACATAATTGACAGCAAACAGCACCAAAAAAATTCTGCAACAGCAATACATAATTGACAGCAAACAGCATAATTAAAATACAGCAACAATTCATCTCCTCACATCATAATGCAATTCGCATATCAACATAATAAATTCAATCCACCATTCCTCTTCACCTATAAGTTTTCTAATTCAATCACTAACACAAACCCACAAACCCTCTATATACTCAATTATATTAAATTGAAAACGCTCACCCTTACCTCGAATTTTATATGCCCCAAAACAACGATGAATGCGTCACGTGCAAAACCCCGCGACACGACGAGCCAAGGTCACCAAAAATTCGCAGCAGCCCCCTTCCTCCTCTTCTAACCACTTCGCATTCAGCACAAATTCAAGGGAAAAAAAATCGCAACATGGAACAAGGAAGGGTTTTAGATCACCACATGGAAGAGGAAAATAATTGGAAGAGAAAGGATCAATGAAGGCTTACCTAAGCCAATATGAATTAAAACTCTTCTTGCTGGAAGTCGCAATTCCACTTCTCCTCTCACTCTCAGTTTGCGCTGAATCTCTTTCTTTGGTGGAATGACCATAATTCTTAGGTTTTAGGGTAATTGGAATGGGCTTGGGTCACTTAAGTGGCTTGGGCCCATTTTTACACCACCTTTTTAATTCTTTTCACCTCCTACAATAAAACAATTATACTTAAATTATTCTACTTAAACAAATATTGTAATCCCTCCAATAACTTAATTTAATTAATAAATTAAATTATTTTAGGGCGTTACAACTCTCCCCCACTTAGAGAATTTCGTCCTCGAAATTACCTGAATCAAATAACTCTGGATAGGCTTCTTTCATCTTACTTTCCAATTCCCACGTCATGCTCTCGCCCACGGCTCCCAACCAAACCACTTTCACTAAATTAATCTCTTTGCCTCTTAACACTTTTACTTCACGGTCGTCAATTCTAACTGGCATAGTCTCCACGGTGAGATTGTCCCGCACCTCAACATCATCTAATTGAATCACATGAGACGGATCCGCAACATACTTCCGAAGCTGCGACACGTGAAACACGTCGTGCAAGTTTGAAAGGTTAGGTGGTAAGGCCACCCGATATGCAATATTTCCAACTTTCTCCGTAATCTGATACGGCCCGATGAATCGAGGAGTCAACTTCTTTGATTTCAGCGCTCGCCCAACACCAGTCATAGGCGTGACCCTCAAGAACACGTGGTCACCGGCTTCAAATTCTAAATCTTTCCTTCTCTTATCATGGTAACTCTTCTGTCTACTCTGCGACGCTTTCATTTTCTCCCGGATCACCTTTACCTTCTCGGTAGTCTCTCTGACTAGCTCAGGTCCAAGTACTAAACTTTCCCCAGTCTCGTACCAACACACCGGAGTCCTACACCTCCGGCCATACAACGCCTCAAACGGCGCCATTCCGATACTGGAATGATAACTGTTGTTGTAGGTGAACTCAATTAACGGGAGATGAGTATCCCACGCACCTCCCTGCTCTAGTACGCATGACCTCAACAGGTCTTCCAATGATTGGATTGTCCTTTCTGTCTGCCCATCAGTCTGAGGATGATAAGCTGAACTCAACCTCAATTTCGACCCCAATTCCTTCTGTAAACTACTCCAAAACTCCGAAGTGAACCTTGGGTCCCTATCAGACACAATGCACAAAGGAACCCCATGCAGCTTCACAATCACCTGAATGTAGATTTCAGCCAATCTCGACACCGGATATTTAATACCGATAGGAATAAAATGAGCCGACTTCGTCAATCTATCCACAACCACCCAAATTGAATCATGCCCTCTCACCGTATTGGGCAACCCAGTCACAAAATCCATGGAGATACTATCCCACTTCCACTCTGGAACATTCAACAGTTGCATCATCCCCGCAGGCTTCTGATGCTCGACTTTCGATTTCTGACAGGTCAAACACGAATACACAAACTGCGCCACATCGCGCTTCAACCCAGGCCACCAGAACATCTTCTTCAGATCTTGGTACATCTTCGTTGCTCCAGGATGAATACTCAACTTACTCTTATGCCCTTCCTCAAGAATTGCCTTTCTCATCTCCTCATCTTCGGGAACACAAATCCTCCCACGATACCTCAATACATTTTGCGTATCTATCACAAAGTCTTCATTCTCAGACTGACCGATCCCACTCATCAGATCAACTAATTTCACATCTAATTTCTGCGCCTCTCGGATACTCTTCATAAAATCATTGCCAATTTTCAACATACCTAACCTGACACTCTGAGGCGTAACTTCACACACTAAACTCATGTCCCTGAACTGCTCAATTAACTCAAGCTCTCTAGCCATCAATGCCGACATGTGCAAGGTCTTCCGACTCAGCGCATCCGCAACCACATTCGCTTTTCCCGGGTGATAACTCAATTCAAAATCATAATCCTTCAATAGTTCTAACCACCGGCGCTGCCTCATATTCAATTCTTTCTGGTCGAACAGATACCGTAGACTCTTGTGATCACTGAACACCTCAAATCTCGATCCATACAAGTAATGCCTCCAAATTTTTAATGCGAATACCACAGCAGCAAGTTCTAAGTCGTGAGTAGGGTAATTCTTTTCATGAATTCTCAATTGCCTAGACGCATAAGCGATCACTTTCCCATTCTGCATAAGCACACCACCCAATCCCATCTTAGACGCATCACAATAAACCACAAACGGTTCCACCGGATTAGGCAGGGTCAACACTGGAGACGTAGTCAACCTCTTCTTCAGCTCATTGAAACTTTCCTCACATCGGTCATTCCAAACAAAGGCCCTACCCTTGCAGGTCAATTGAGTCAACGGCAGAGCCAACTTCGAGAACCCCTCAATGAATCTCCTATAATAACCTGCCAACCCCAGAAAACTCCTTATCTCTGTAACTGACTTTGGAGACTCCCATTGCAACACCGCATCAACTTTGGAAGGATCCACCGCAATTCCCTCACTAGAAATCACGTGACCGAGGAAACTGACTTCTTTCAACCAAAACTCACACTTGGACAGCTTCGCATACAACTTTCGATCCTTCAGAATTTCTAACACCAGCCTCAGATGTTCCGCATGCTCCTCTTCTGACCCAGAGTAAATCAGAATGTCATCAATGAAAACTACCACAAACTTATCCAAGTACTCACGGAAGATTTGGTTCATGTACCCCATAAATACCCCCGGCGCATTAGTCACACCGAAAGGCATAACGGAATACTCATAGTGCCCATATCTTGTCCTAAATGCCGTCTTCTGGACATCTTCATCCTTGACCTTGATCTGATGATAACCAGACCTTAAGTCAATCTTGCTAAATACTTTAGCACCCACTAACTGATCCATCAAGTCATCAATTCTTGGTAACAGATACTTGTTCTTGATTGTAACTTTATTTAACTGCCGATAGTCTACACACAACCTCATACTACCGTCTTTCTTTTTCACTAGCAGCACTGGAGCTCCCCAAGGTGACACACTCGGTCTTACAAACTTCTTTTCTAATAAATCTTCAAGTTGCTTTTTCAATTCTGCTAACTCAGATGCAGACATTCTATATGGCGCCATAGACACAGGCTTAGTGCCGGGAACCAGATCAATAGCAAACTCCACCTCTCTCTCTGGTGGTACATCCGGAATCTCGTCAGGGAACACCTCAGAAAACTCACGCACTACCGGCAACACATCAATCTTCGCTTGGCTCTCAGCAGACAACGACGCCAACAGAGAGAACAGCTGAACCTCTTCTCTCATCACTCTATGCAGCTGTCCCGCAGATAACAGACCAGACTCCCCTTCAGGCGACTCAAAACTCACAGACCTCTCTCGACAGTTGATATGGACATGGTTATCAACTAACCAGTCCATACCCAGAATGACATCCATTCCAGTCAGCGGCAAACAGATCAAATCAATTAAGAATTCTCTACCATATACAGATACAGGACATTTGGCACAAACAACGGAGGTAGTCACCGAACCCTTAGCTGGAGTGTCGATGACCATCTCCCTCAACATATCAGATAAAACAAGGCTTAACTTCTCAACACATGCAGCAGCAATAAAACTATGGGTAGCACCAGTATCAACAATAACAACAAGAGGAAAATTATTGATATAGCACGTACCTCGAATCTCGTTCACTACATCAGACTCAGCCAGAGCGAACACCTTTCCAAAGGACTTCTCCTTCTTGGGTTTCGAACACTGTGTACTAACATGACCACTCTCCCCGCAGTTGAAACATACCACTTCTTTCTTATCACATCCGGAAGATATATGCCCCTCTTGTCCACACCGATAACATCTCTTCTTATCCCCGCTTGGGCAATCTGGACTTTTATGACCCACTTTCCCACACGAGTAACAAGTAACACTGGCCGCAGCATCTCCCCCACTTCGCTTAGGCCCACCAACAAACTTACCCTTGCCCTTACCAGCAGGCGCCTCATATGGCTTACCACGACTTGAGAAATTCTTTTGTTTTTCTTTCATGACTCTGGAGAAGGCATTATTGTCCTCCTCAAAAATTCTGGCGCTATTAACCAACAATGGAAACACACGAATCTGCTGGTACCCTATGGCCCTCTTAATGTCAGCACGCAACCCATTTTCAAATTTGATGCATTTGGAGAACTCCGCACCCTCTCTATCATAATGAGGGTAAAACTTAGACAGCTCAGTAAATTTTGCAGCATACTCGGTTACAGTCATGTTACCTTGTTCAAGTCTTAGAAACTCAACCTCCTTCTTCCCGCGGACATCCTCCGGGTAGTACTTTCTCTTGAATTCTCTCTCAAACACAGCCCAGGTAATCCCCTCATTGGCAGCCGTCAACCCCTGACTAGTAGTCCTCCACCAATCATAAGCCTCTTTCTTCAACATATGTGTGCCATAGCGAACCTTCTGAGCATCGGTGCAATCCATAACGCGGAAGATCCGCTCCATCTCACTAAGCCACTCAAGGGCACCATCAGGATTATACCCGCCTTCAAAAGCAGGAGGGTTCTCACGCTGGAACGTAGCCAAACTACGCGTCCCATCACCAATAGCATTGGGTATGTTACCCACAACTCCAGCTATAGCCTGCAAAGCAGCAGCAAGTGCAGCATCGTTCCGTCCTGCCATTCTAGTACTGCAACAGAGAACAAAATTTAGATACGAGTAACAAAATTCAAATGTTACTCAACTTGACAACTCGACCACCGGCCGGACAGACCGAACTGCTCTGATACCACTAATGTAACACCCCGTTTCTACCCTTTAATTTGTACATCATTATCAGAGTACTTTCGTTTTCAAAAATAATAATTTAATTAGTAGAAAAGAAATGTCACATCTTCATTGATAAAACTCATCGACTACGCCATTAACATTCGTGTAAAACGCATTCGTCACAAAAGTCGAACTTCAAAAAAAAATCTCATCACAGCGGAAATAGCAATAGCTCACCAAAATCGCTCAAACACGTCTCAAACATCAATAAAATTATTAAAACAGTTAATTAAATAAGTCATCAACTTCAACCCCGCCCCCTAGGTGTTACAATATCAGAGAGCGACTCAAAACATCTCAACAGCTATAAGGGAAGGCAGCATGTCCTTCAATCGGAGTCACCTGCAGCGTTGCCACAATAGAGCAACATTCCAAGCAGAAGGGGTGAGAATTTTCAACAAAATATAATTAAGCATACAGCAGAGTGATATGAGCAAACTATCACACAACATCATCGTTAATATCAACTTCAGCGTCGTTACACGCAAAACCAAACAAAAATCACAATTCACATCACTCGTCATAAAAAAAATGGATGCGCATGAAGATGCAACCCACACCTGGGCATATGCATGATGGTACCATACTCGTCATAATAAGCCACTATGGGCACACCGTCACTGTTTTTCTCGTCATCAATAAGCCACTATGGGCACACCGTCACTAAGAGGCCGAAGTCTATTCGTCATAAGATGCACATGCTATGAGACACTATGGATACATGTGCAATCACCAAAATTTGCTCACCCGGAGTACTCATCATCACCACCATAAGACACTCATAGAGTGTATTCATCATAGTCACCATAGTAATATCACCACTCTTCATAACAATCACATTCAAAAATAATGTAACAACGTCTTTCAAATTATGGAATAAACATTTCACTTTACATCTTTAAAATTATGGAATAAACATTTCACTTTCATACTTAGGAAGCGCCACAATTAAATTTGGGAAGAGCATCTCATTTTCCAAGTGGAAGAAAAACCTCACATTTTTAACCGGAAAAATAGTAATAGTATCAAAGTCACATTTACACGCTCTTCTCTTTTACAAAGTACAGAAATTCGGTTAATAAACGCAACAAATCGAAGCTGAAAAACGGTGGCCATTTATGCGCAAAAGCAGTAGCACTTTGACATCAAATCAAAACTGAAAATAGTGGCTATTATTGCGCAAAAACAGTAGAAATTTTACCTCAAATCAAAACTGAAACAGTGGCCATTTATTTCGCGAAAACACTAGCAATTTTACATCAAATCAAAACTGAAACAGTGGCCATTTATTTCGCAAAAACAGTAGCAATTTTTCATCAAATCAAAACTGAAACAGTGGCCATTCATTGCACAAAACAGTAGCATTTTTCTCGTCAAAAACAGCACTAAACGGTGACTTTTTAATGCGCAAAACAGTAGCCTTTGATAGGCTGAAACAGCAGCAAAAACAGCAACTTTAATTTACAAAACAGCAGTATTTTATTGGTAAAACAGCAACATGACAGCAGCAATTTTTTTGATAAAAACAGCAACATTTTATGGACAGCAAACAGCATGGTTAAATACAGCAACATTAATATACAATTGACAGCAACAGCATAATTAAAATACAGCAACAGCAACACATAATTGACAGCAACAGCACCAAAAAAAATTCTGCAACAGCAATACATAATTGGCAGCAAACAGCACCAAAAAAATTCTGCAACAGCAATACATAATTGACAGCAAACAGCACCAAAAAAATTCTGCAACAGCAATACATAATTGACAGCAAACAGCATAATTAAAATACAGCAACAATTCATCTCCTCACATCATAATGCAATTCGCATATCAACATAATAAATTCAATCCACCATTCCTCTTCACCTATAAGTTTTCTAATTCAATCACTAACACAAACCCACAAACCCTCTATATACTCAATTATATTAAATTGAAAACGCTCACCCTTACCTCGAATTTTATATGCCCCAAAACAACGATGAATGCGTCACGTGCAAAACCCCGCGACACGACGAGCCAAGGTCACCAAAAATTCGCAGCAGCCCCCTTCCTCCTCTTCTAACCACTTCGCATTCAGCACAAATTCAAGGGGAAAAAAAATCGCAACATGGAACAAGGAAGGGTTTTAGATCACCACATGGAAGAGGAAAATAATTGGAAGAGAAAGGATCAATGAAGGCTTACCTAAGCCAATATGAATTAAAACTCTTCTTGCTGGAAGTCGCAATTCCACTTCTCCTCTCACTCTCAGTTTGCGCTGAATCTCTTTCTTTGGTGGAATGACCATAATTCTTAGGTTTTAGGGTAATTGGAATGGGCTTGGGTCACTTAAGTGGCTTGGGCCCATTTTTACACCACCTTTTTAATTCTTTTCACCTCCTACAATAAAACAATTATACTTAAATTATTCTACTTAAACAAATATTGTAATCCCTCCAATAACTTAATTTAATTAATAAATTAAATTATTTTAGGGCGTTACACCTATGCCTGCTACACCAGATCTGCCTCCCTCATCAAATACCAACACACCTTCTCCTTCAACTTCACCACATACTTTACCTACTGTTATTGATGCTCCTTTAGACAACACTTTACAACCCTCACAACCCTCCACCCAACCCATTAGACAATCTACCAGACTAAAATTTGCTCCTAGATATTTGGAAGATTATCACTGTAACTTGTCTAGCTGTGCTACTAATTCTTCAGGTATCTCTTCTTCTCCTCTTTACCCTCTTTCTTCTGTTTTATCATATGCTCATTGTTCTGATTCATACTCAAAATATTGTTGCCCACTAACTCACGATTTTAGTCTCTCGAGATTTTTTTTCACGAATTTAGTCTTCTTGCTTTTTGCCCACTTCTCCATGATGGAGTTCCATTTTGGTACTGCTATATATCAAAAAGAATCTCAATTTCGATTCATGTTGTACCAACTTCAACGTATTCCATACCCAGTTTTGGTCCACATATTTTCACCAACTCACGATTTTATTTCCTCAAGAATTTTTTTCACGAATTTAGTCCCCCTATTTTCCCTAACTTACGATTTTAGTCCTCTGGGAGAGGAAGTATCGAATGAAGAAAATGAAATTTTTATTTATTAAATATAATAAGATAAAAACAATTTTTGTAAGATATAATCATAATTTTTATGTTTACATACCAACAAGGAAAGACGACGTGTCAGCCATGTAGGATAAGTGACTGACAACTCAGCGCCAATTTTGACCAAATTAAAGGGAGACATTGATTTCACAAATTGGGAAAATAGAGGGACTAAATTCGTGAAAAAATTCTTAGGGGACTAATATCGTGAGTTGGTGAAAATAGGGGGACTAAATTCGTGAAAAAAAATTCTTAGGGGACTAAAATCGCGAGTTTGTGAAAATAGGGGGACCAAAACTTTAATTAAGCCAATTACTTAATATCCCAAAAGAATTACTTAATAATCTTTATACTTAATACTTAGTTACAAATCCTTAGTTACAAATATTTATACTTAACATCGGGAAGACACTCAAAAGACGAATCAAGGATCGATTTTCAGAGAGAGAACCGCAACGGACAGCAAGAATGCGATCTTGTGCGGGGAGGGAACGAGAGAAGAATCGCGATTGAAAACCAGATGGAAATCGCAACGCACAATGAACAATCACAACGCACAATGAATTGGAAGTGATTGGAGAAGAGGAGAAAAAAAAACCTGATCAAGATTCAGATCATGAATCTGAGAAAAGGAAATGAATTGAGATCCAGAGTAGAATGATGCAACATTTTGAAGCGGAAAATCGAAGTAAAAGCAGAAATTGGATCAAGATTCAGAGAGAGCATCGCATAGAACATTGCGATGAAGAGGAGTGAAAACCGGTTATGGTTTTTCTTCCAAGAGAGGGGCTCGCGAGAGAGAAAAAGAATTTTGGGGAAAAGACTCGCGAGAAAGAGAGAGTGAAGTTCAGAAAAAACTTTCATCTGATACCATGTTAGAATTGTTAAATCTGAACTTGATATTATTTCACACTCAAGTGAGTATATATAGAGAATATACAATGTGTAGCCTACGACACTAACTATTAACAAGAGACCTACCAGACTAACTAATAACAATAACAAGTAACTATTCTAATTACAATAGTAAGCTGTACAAGCCTATTCTAACATTTGTTTTTGGAGTGTAGTTTTGCTCATGACATTTGGTCTCGCGTTAGTCACTACAAAAAAATTGGTTATTAGCGAGGGATTTTTCCCTTGCAAAAACGTCCCAAATCCGTCGCTAATCACCATTTGCGAGGGAATTAGCGAGGGACTGGTTCCCTCGCTAAATCGCTCCCCGCTAATCCATTAGCGAGGAAATTTGAATCCCTCGCTAATTAGCGAGGGACAGTTCCCTCGCTAATTCTCTCACTAATTTTGACTGTCACGCGTCCCAATTCTGACTGCCACGTGTCCCAATTTGAATGGCTTTTTTTATGTGTTGTTTTAACTTTTTTAAACTATTTTTATATATTTATTAATGTGGGGGTGGTGGTGGTTGGGAGGAGCTATGTGGTGGTGGTGGTGGTGGTTGTGGTTCACTTCGTAGGAGAGAGGGGAGAGGAGTTCGTGGTGGTGGTGGTGGTTCACTTCGTAGGAGAGAGGAGTTTGTGGTGGTGGTGGTTGTGGTTCACTTCGTATGAGAGAGAGAGAGAGAGAGAGAGAGAGAGAGAGAGAGAGAGAGAGAGAGAGAGAGAGAGAGAGAGAGATGGAGAATAGGTGGTGGTGTGGTGGTGGTGGTGGAAGGTGGAGAGAAGAAGAGAAAAAGAGTAAAGAAATTTGTAGGTGAGAGAAGAGGAATTCATAGGAGAGAGAGAGAGAGAGAGAGAGAGAGAGAGAGAGAGAGAGAGGAAGAGGAGAGGAGTTCATGGTGGTGGTGGTGGTGGTGGTGTTGGAAGGTGGAGAGAATTCGTAGTGAAAGAGGGAAGAGGTGAGAGAAGAGATAAGATGAGAGTGTGCGCTAACAGCAAATTCCACTTCCCAAGGACTGTTCAACGGTCAGATTCACGTTAGCGAGGGACTGGTCCCTTGCTAATCACCTTGTTTTTCGTGCTAAACTTTTCAAATTCCCGCCTCCACTTAGCGAGGAACTGATCCGTCGCTAATGTCAAAAATTCTGTCGCTAACCATTAGCGATTGCTAATTCCCTCGCTAATGTCAATTTTAGCGATGGAATCACATTCCCTCGCTAATGTCAGTTTTAGCGAGGGAATGTTATTCCCTCGCAAATAAGCTTTTTTTTGTAGTGAGTGATTGGTTGGGGGTGCAACAGTTACATGATTTGAATTTAATCGATCATTTGCGTGGGATGGGCAAGCATTGCAAGGGGAGGAAAGCCAAGAAATTCAAATTCTTGATTTGGGTCACTACTTGTTGATGCATATGGTTGTCACGTAACGGTCTTGTCTTTAGGGATGAGGAAGCCAACATCAATGTAGTATTCACTCGCATTAAAAGTTTATCTTGGAGCTGGTTTGTTTATAGGGTGACTGTAATTCTACTTTATCTATTTCCACGTGGTGGAATAATCCTCTTATGTGCCTAAACAATTTGTAATTATCTCTTGTTGTTTGGGTTCGAGCACCTCTAGTGCTTCCTTAATGAAATCGTTGCTTATCTAAGAAAAACATCTCAGCTGTCAAAAATAAAGTAAATTTCATCTCTTTTTATCAACTAATATAAGTCATCAAATATTTAATACAATAAATACTTAATTATCTTATATGAATAGCATAAATAGTGTGAACAAATTAATTTGGTGTGTAACATTATTTTTTATTTTAAAGAAAATTATTTTTAAATAATTAATTAAATACCCAAGATATTTGAGTGTACCCACAAATATACGCTATTCGCAAAAACTCGCACGGGTATTGGACGGGTACGAGGGACTTTTTTTATCCAAGGAGGGACTATAACCCGTGTCTGCCGCTCCCCATTGACATGCCTACTCTGGTCCATATTGATAACTCCCTCTGATCCTAATTATAAGAAATTTTTTTGGTCTTATTCATAAGAAAAATTATAATTTTTAAGTTATATTTATTGGTTAGATTACTTGTTTTACCCTCATTTAAAATGGTTGTCTTTTTTTACCCAAAAAAAATGGTTGTCTTTTTAATATTAGTAGGGGTATTTAAAGTCTTCCAATTTTATATGAAAAAAACAATCAAAAATTTAAAACAATAAATGAGTTTAATGGTTTCATGTTATTTTATTTTTTTCTTATAATTACGACCGGAGGAAGTATAATAAACAAACCCTTACATCGCACAAACTTAAGAATGACATTGACATAAGTTTTTTTTGACGGGACACTATAGTTAATGACACAACATAAATAAATAAGTTATGTTATTTAGTACGGGTACGAAATGTTAGAAAAGTTATATTATACCAGTTGACCAAAGAAAAAAAGCGCAGACTAACCCATCGCCCACACATTCATCATTTGTTTCATTTCCTAAGAATGACCATATATTTTAACTAAATAGGGATAAAAACAAAACTTATCATCTAATAAATCTATATAATAGTATTTGTTTCTTAATATTACAATATAGACAAACAAAAAACGTATTAATATTTTATTTCTTATAATATAATACAAACTTAGTTAATTGCATTCCCTGGGTTATCTCTCTGCTAGGGTTTTGTTAGGCACCTTGCGGCACCTCCCTTGTCACCTAGCTCCGCGCTGGGTTTTGATTGCTACAACAGCAACGCATCTCTACCGTCCCCATTCCTCTCCCAACATGCTGCATTTCAAATCCTCTGATTCCTCCTTCTCCCACCTCTCTCGGAAACTAACCAGATCCTGTAACCCTTCAAATCGTCCTCTCCCTCACCCACCAGACCTGCATCTTCCTCCGTCGTCCACCGGTCACGTAGCTCGCCCACTCCCTGAACCTCCTGACTCCACAGATCCACTCGATTTGCACTTTATGCTACTGCCTGTGGCCATTTCCCTGGCCATTAAACACATAACTCCCCTCTCAGCTCGCTCTTCACTTCTTCTCGCTAACATTGTCTTTAACCAGAGACCAACAAACATCCTGCCAAAATACCGTTCTCACCTTATCATCCCGGGTTCTCAGCTTCTAAACCTTTGTTCTCGGGGCCAGTTCAAATACTGGGTAACTCTGGACTTTTCCGTATTACCCTCGGTACCAACTTCGTGGGACTTAAGTTTGGGGATTGGGAGCCTCGTAATTTGCATGCTGGTGGTGCGGGTATGCTGGATGATATTCGATGGGGATCCTGGCCCGATCTTGAAGGTGAAGTCTATTTTTGGAGATGGTTGTTTTGGCCCTCAACTGAGTGTTTGTTTCTCTGCCTTGGTGTGTTATTTTTCCGTGTGGCTGCTCTCTTACAAGTTAGTGTACCCTTGGCCGATTGGTCGTCTTCTACGGGGAAAGTTCACGACTTTCCGCTTTTTCCCCTACTCCTTCTATGTGGGTTCAGTTTCTTGGCGATGGTGGCCCGCAATGCTGCTTTGTAATGGTAGAAGGCTTCGGTTGGCTTGTTGGGGGGGGGGGGGGTGGCTCTTTGCTCTGTTAGCTTGCTGAAAGGTGGAGACAAGGAAGGGTATTTTTGTACACCTTGTAGATTGTTAGTGGTCTGGAATATAATGTTTAGCTGTTTATCGGATGTTAATTATGCTTTTCATTAAGAATTAGTTCAGTAGATTTAGTTTGACTCAAGTGCTGCTCATAGGCTTAATTTTTATCTTTAGAGTGTCAGCTATAACTGATGTATTCGTCCCTGTGTGGACCTGATGATCGATGCTTCATTGTAAGCCAATGTCGCTTCCTTGTAAGCCATGTCTTACATGCTGTGTAATGTTTCGGTGACCTTCACCCGTGATCAATGAAATATTACATATTTAACAAACAAAAAAACTAAGTTGTTTTTTAACCGACAACAATCTAGAAGATAGCCGGCGGCCGCTTGTGGATCATTTTCATTGCGCAATGTGGAGTTACTCAACTTGGGCCTGGTGGCTTATGAGTTGTATGAGAGTTAGAAATAGTTTATTAGCAAAATTCTTTTTCAAATAGAGTCAAACAGAGTCAAATGTTTTTCTCTCTAGTTTTTCCTTTATGTATTTTTTATGAATATATGCATTATCTGTTCTCTCTCTCTCTCACACACACACACATATATATATATATATATATATATATATATATATATATCATTTATTGAAAGTTAAACTGGCATTTTTCCTACTTAATTCTTAAACTATATAAAAATAATAAATAATTCTCAAAGTTCTTGAAATCTGCCGCATGAGGTCACAAAATTTTGTGAAATCCACCGCATAGATTTTTTATAAGCAAAATATAAATTAATAAAAGGAGTACTATGTTTTCCATTTAATGCAATTTCAGGGAGAGAGTATGAGTTCTCCACTAGTTAGGAAAAAAAAGAATTTTTATGATTACAGAGAAAAATACTTTTTCGATAATAAGAGAGAAAATATGCATCCCTAGTTAATGGAGTGGAGACATGATCCCTATATATATATATCTCTACTTAGAAAGGAAATTTTCGCTTGCTAATTAGAGAGGAATTAGAATCCCTCTCTAGTTAGCGACAAATTATTTTTATATTTTGTGCCTAGGCTTTGGTAGAAGTCCACCAGGACACCACTAAGTAGATTAGAGGGGTGGGGTGATATTTTTTTTGGTTTAGAGTATTGCTGGCTACTCATGGACCATCTCAATGCTTTTAGCAAAAGGTCAATATCCATTCATGCTGGAAAGCAAATTTCACATTGGCCAACACCAAGTTTTTTTACTGTATAAATCGAACCCGAGAGCACCGTATGGAATGAGGGGTGAGGATAATACTTTACACAATTTAAACCTGTTTTGTTTGTAAATCATAGTTTTACTAACTCAACTTTCACGATAAAAACAACACTCTATACTTTAAAGGAGAAAAGCTTTTTTTTTTCTAAAAATTAAAGGAAAAAACATAAGTATCAATGAACTAATAAAGATTTCATAAAAGAATGAACTTTTCTTTGCTACCGTATTATTTGTGTGTAGTATTCATCGACTTTGTTGGTGACTAATCTCGTCGAAGAATCTGGCTGGTCTTATGTATATCTGCCTTTGTAAGTCCCCTATCTCAATAGTGTTTTTACCACACTCAAGATTCGAACGTAAAACCTCGAAGTGAGATCCAGAGTCTATTTACTACTCAAACCAAGTCTTGTCGATTTATAAAAGAATGAACTAATAAAGAATAAAGAATATTGTCAAAAAGAAAGAATAATGAAATTTGATGAAAGTAGCCGAAAGCTATAATACAACAATGATTGTGATTGTACAAGGATAAATATAAATATTACAATAACCTCATAAAAAAAACATTGAAAAGGCACCTAGTACTAGTAGAAGTAGTAACATAGTTAGTCCCTCTCAAAAGAATTTAGAAGCTAGCCTAGTCTATTAACCTATACCCTAAAACACGTTTTTCCTTTTCAACCATCTACCGACAATATTATTTTTTAATTCCTTTTTTTGGTCAAATTTTTTTAATTAATTACTTGGAAGGTTTAAGTAGTTTTTACGCCATGCAAATATACCCATTATCCAGTTACACCCCCGCAAAAAAAAAACATTTAAAACAAACCTCCCAAAATATAATTTGATCCAGTAACACCCCTCTGTTAGTTTTTTTGCTAACTGAGTTAACTTTGCTGACGTGGATGGCTGGATGCCTAATTAAATGCTGAGCTGTCCTCACTTATACACGTGTATGTCCAATTCATCATCTTCCCTTCTTCCATCTTCTAGGGTTCTCAGTCACTTCAGTTTCTTCTTCTCTCTCACGAAGCAGAGAGAAGTCTTCGTGGTCCATCTTCCATTCATCTTCTTCCATCTTCTTCTCTCTCTCTCACGAACCAGTCTTCGTCCTCCATCTTGTTCTCTCTTCTTCCATCTTCTTCTCTCTCTCTCACGAACCAGTCTTCGTCCTCCATTTTGTTCTCTCTTCTTCCATCTTCTTCTCTCTCTCTCTCTCACGAACCAGTCTTCGTCCTCCATCTTGTTCTCTCTTCTTCCATCTTCGTTAGTTCACAGCAATGGCCACAAGCAACACATCTTCGAATGCTGTATCAAGGCAAGGGCAAGGGCAACTCCCTGTTTGTGGATGTCGCGAGCCAATGCGTTTATGGATTTCAAACACTTCTGAAAATCCTGGAAGAAGATTTTGGAAGTGTATTAATTGGGGGGTAAGTAATATCCCTTGATTTTAATTCTGGTCTTCAGTTGATTTTTTCGTGAATCTGAGATCTATGTATTTGTTAATTTGTGTAGAAGCGAATAAGCTGCAAGTTGTTTATTTGGGATGATGAACTAGATTTTCGTAGAGTGAAGATGGTGACAGTTTCTGAAACAGAAGAAAACAAGCAGTTGGAATCCGCAACACACACAATTTCTCAATGCAAATGTGGTGACATTTTCAAGGATTGGGAGTCAAACAAAGTTTCAAGGCTGAAGCTGAAGTTGTTAGATGAGAGGAAGAAGAAGAATTGGATGCAAGCAATACTAATTTTAGTCATTGTGTTTGTAGCATTTCAGAAATTTGATTTGGTAAAAAAAATAGGCTGAAGCTGTAGTATTTGTGTTAGTGTTTGTGTATTGTAATCAAAGGCAATATGAATGGGTTGGATTAGGTGCAATGTTAGTGACAATTCATTGTGTTGTGTTTGTATCAATGAAGTTTAATTATCAATGAAGTTGAAGTCTGTTTCAGTTTAACTTTGTTTCATTGTGTTTGTTTATAATTAGTTCGAAGCTGTAAACTCATCCAAGCTGTAACTGGTAAATAGATAAACTGATCCAATTCATTGTTGCAGATTGAAGTTATTAACTGATGCAGTGACAACTTATTAACTGATGCAGATTAAACTGATCAACTTATAAATACATAAGCTGATCCAATTCATTGATGCAGATTGGTCAATATTAACTGATGCAGTGAGAAGTTATTAACTGATGCAGATTAAACTGATAAACTTATAAACTGGAACTGAGATAACATAAACTGGAACTGATAACATAAACTGGAACTGATAATATATAAACTGATAATACATAAACTGTTTGGGTCATGACTTCATTCAACCAGTACATGAGTTCCAAAATACATGAAAACAAAAATACATAAAGTTCCAAAATACATTAGTTTCCTAAATACATTAGTTCCATCTTCTTCTTCTTCAATTCACATTCTCTTGTGTTAAACACCCATCTTCAATATCTTCAACCAGTAGTGGTTTGTTTGGGTCACTTCCAGGACCGGTATATCTATAAGGTAGTACAGTTTTCTTTATCCTTGTACTCATTCTAGTCCTCTTGAGACCAAGGTTAATCCTTCTTTTAACTGGAAGTTTAGTCCTCTTGAGACCTGGGTCACTTCCAGCAGCAGAAGCATTGATAGTTACATGAACTGGTGCAGATTGTTGAACTGATGCAGATTGTTGAACTGATGCAGATTGTTGAACTGGTGCTGATTGAACAGGTGCAGATTGAACAGATGCAGATTGAACTGGTGCAGATTGAAGTGGTGCAGATTGAAGTGGTGCAGATTGAACTGGTGCAGATTGAAGTGGAGCAGATTGAAGTGGTGCAGATTGAAGTGGTGCAGATTGAAGTGGTGCAGATTGAACTGGTGCAGATTGAACAGATGCAGATTGAACTGGTGCAGATTGAAGTGGTGCAGATTGAAGTGGTGCAGATTGAAGTGGTGCAGATTGAACTGGTGCAGATTGAACTGGTGCAGATTGAACTGGTGCAAATTGAAGTGGTGCAGATTGAACTGGTGCAGATTGAACTGGTGCAAATTGAAGTGGTGCAGTTTGAACTGGTGCAGATTGAACTTCTTGAACATTGACAGATTGAACTCCTTCCTGAACTGGTGCATCAACTACTCCCCCCTTTCTTGGTTTTCTCTACAACATGAAAACAAACAATATAATTGATATCAAAGACATAACTATAGATCAGACAGATATCAAAGACATATTGCTATTATTAGCTTCCTTTTTTGCGCATCTGGATTGATATTTGTGCTCTTGCAACTCCTGCTATTGTGACCAAATTGGTCACACTTTGTGCATTTGTATGATGTCCCAGTCCTCTTTAGCTTCTTAGCATTAGGTTCCTCCTCTGCAGGTTGCCTCCTCCTCAATTTCTTTGGCCTACCAGGGCCTCTTTTGTATTGTGGTGGTAGCATATCTTCCACTTCAACAGTAGGCCACATATCCTGGCCATTAATGGCACTTACACCTTCCCTATATGCAAGTTCATAACTATATCTAGTATAACAAGCATCCACAAAATCTTCAGGTTTTAGTTCTTTATATGATATGGCAGCACATGCATGCCTACATGGAATACCAACTAATTGCCAAGAGTTACAAGTGCATGTCATTTTCCCTAGGTCAACAATAAAAGCCCTATTGCCATAAGCATGGTTTATCTGAAACTGAAGTTCACCAGACCATGTAGCAAACCAATTGCCACTGCCTTCAACTTCCTTATCTAACCTCTTCATAGGTTTAGGCATAACTCTATGTGGCCATCTCTGTAATTTTTCCCTCTGCTTAGTAATCCTAACCATTAAATAATCTCTAATCAACTCACACATGGTTATAATAGGCTTATCTCTAGCAGTTAATATGGTACTATTGAAACCTTCGGCCAAGTTATTCATTACAATATCACACTTAGGATAGTGAGAGAATGCATGCTTACACCAGAATTTTGTTTCAACAGCCATGAGCCACTCCCAACACTTTGCATCAACTTTCTTGAGTTCATTCATCTTTTCTTCCCATGCTTGGTAGTAGGTTGCCTTTGATGCCCCCATCATAAGGTCTCTAATAATTGATCCTCCACCAAATTTTTTCTTGCAGTTGGCATATAAGTGCATCACACACAATCTGTGCTCTAAACCCATCTCCTCAAACATTTGTATCAAACCCTAGAAGAAAAGAATTGAAAACTGGGTCACTGAAAATATTAACAGAAAATATAACTGAAAATATTAACAGAAAATATTACTCAAACTATAACTGAAAATATTAACACAAATATTACTGAAAATATTAACAGAAAATATAACTGAAAATATTAACAGAAAATATTACTGAAACTATAACTGAAAATATTAACACAAATATTACTGAAAATATTAACAGAAAATATAACTGAAAATATTAACAGAAAATATTACTGAAACTATAACTGAAAATATTAACACAAATATTACTGAAAATATTAACAGAAACTTAGAAAATATTACTGAAACTATAACTGAAAATATTAACAGAAAATATTACTGAAAATATTAAAGTTAAATTAAAAATAAAGATAAAGTTACCTTTTGTTGATCTGAAATAAAGATCCATCTCCTATCTTGACCAATGTCCTCCAATAACAAACTTAGAAACCATCTCCAGCTCTCCTTTGTTTCGGTTTCAATAACCCCAAAAGCAAGTGGGAAGTATTCATCATTTGGATCTCTCCCAATAGCAACTAGAAGCTGTCCACCATATTTGGTTTTGAGGTGACATCCATCAACACAAATAAAAGGCCTACAACCCCTCACGAATCCTTTCTTACACCGATCAAAACAAAAATAAAAGGATCCAAACCTTGGCTGCAGTGTTGGTGGTATTACAGTCATGTTGATTTTACATGTGTTGCCAGGATTCACCCTCCTCAACTCTGCTGCATACCTCCATAACAGTGCATATTGCTTGTCTGCATCCCCTTCTATTATTTCTTTGGCCATTTTGTTTGCTCTCTGCGCCCTACCATATGTAATGCCAACCTTGTAGTTAACCCTAATATCTGACATTATATCTCTTACCTTCACATGGTCAGTTGTTTGTAACCTTTTAACCACTGATTTTGCCACCCACCTTGCCCTTGCATTGCTATTATTTAATACCCTAGGACATGTGTGGGTCCCATCCCAAGTCTTCATTCTAAAAGTTTGCTTATAACCCACTTTACTTACAAGTGCTTTAAAGCCACATTTCTTCTTACAAAGGACCCTAACTCTATAGCTTTCGTTTTTCACAAACTCTATCTCTCTCCCATTTAATATTGACCACTCCCTAATGGTCTCTCTAAACTCTGTCAGACTACTAAACTCTAAACCAACCTTAAACTTGTAGTCTTTGTTAAGCTCTTGAGCCCGAAACCTCTCATATTTAGGACAATGACCTTCTTCATCACTACTATTCAACTCCTCAGTCATGTAACCATCACTTAGTTGACCCACCTCCTCAGCTGGGGCACTAGAACTTGCAGCTTTGCTTTTTCTTGGTGGTCTCTTTGCCCTAGATTTCACTCTATAAGGAGTACCGTTAATCACTATTCTTGTCCCAGCAGGTGATAAAATATGTGGTCCAAGATGTCTAGGTGGTGTATCAGCAAGAGGTGATCCATCTCCTGTAGGTGGTGTATCAGAAGGAGCTGATCCATGAACTGTAGGTGGTGTATCACAAATAGGTGATCCATCTCCAAACCCATCATCTTTGCCATATGTTCTTTCTTCCTCACTATCATCCATATGAATTCCCTTAAGCTCATCATCACTATCACTTTCTTCCCCATTACCAATTTCAATTTCTTCATTTGTGGCTTCAGTTGAAGGACCAGGTTGGTCAATGTGCTCAATGTAGATATGAGCCTCAACTTTGAGCTTCAATGCATGATCAACTATTTTTAATGCATCCTCATCACACAAAAATCTGTTGAACAACACTTCTTCCTCTTTCTTCCACCAAAGACTATAACTACCAGTCTCAAACCCCAACTCATTGACAATACCAACAGCTTCAAAATAGCTCCATTTATCCACATCCTGCCCTTTCACAGCTGTCTCACTGCCCCCTTCATACTCTAGAGTACAATTTTTGACAAACTCCCCCCATGGTGGAACACAACAGTGATAGACATCCCCGTATAAGGAAATAAAATAGTACAAATCAGAATCAGGGCTATAAAGGACATTTCATGCAAACTGGAACACAAAAATCAATGCTTTCTACATCGTGGTCCCCCCACCCCTACAATCGTACATTAAAGGCAGAAACTAAAAAAAGGCAGTGAGGGATTATTCAAACCTGTTTTTTGCGATAAACAGAGCACTTCGTACACGTCTACTTCAATGAGCTCTGCAAAGCTACTCTTCGCGTGCGTGAGCTTCCTTCTTCTAGCTTAAACAGAAACCCTAGATCTGCGCGAATGATGCGAGTGAGCTGAGCTGAGCGGAGGTGAGGGAAGAGGAGGTGATGAGGTGATACAGTGACAAAGTGAGATGATGCAATGAGCTGAGGGAGATGAGGCGAGTGAGCTGAGCTGAGCGGAGGTGAGGGAAGGGGAGATGATGAGATGATGCAGTGAGCTGACGGAGATGGAGCATGGAGCAGAGGGAAATGATGAAGTTACAATAGGGAAGATGATGAAGTGACAAAGTGAGGGGGGTAACATACACGTGTATAAGTGAGGACAGCTCAGCATTTAATTAGGCATCCACGTCAGCAAAGTTAACTCTGTTAGCAAAAAAACTAACAGAGGGGTCTAACTGGATCAAATTATATTTTGGGAGGTTTGTTTTAAATGTTTTTTTTTGCGGGGGAGGTAACTGGATAATGGGTATATTTGCAGGGGGTAATAACTATTTAAACCTACTTAGAAATAGGTTAGGGACAAAGGTAAGAGGGATGCTCACTCCGGAGATTGGGCCCAAACAGTTAGCTCCAAAAGCCCAAATAAACCAATAAAATTGGGCTTCCTTAACCACGCGGGATGCCAGGGACCACGACCCACTATGGTAGGCTTCAACCGAATTCAAATAATTTTTTATGTTGACCTCTTTATTATAAACTAAAGTAATATTGTTTAGAGTTTATATATTATATACTGTCAACATGAAACGTTTTTACACCGCAACTAATCACAAATCACGATTCAAATGATTTTCATGCAGGTGAGAGAAGAATCAACACTTTTACGAATGTTATTGATGGTGTAAAAAACTTTACAGCAATAGTGTATATAAACGAAATCATATTTTTTACACAAATCTTTACGTGCTAAGATATGGTTGGATATCTGTGTTAAATTTTACACTTTTGGTGTATGGTAATTAAATTCAAAAAGTTCATATTTCCATATCTGTGTTAAATTTAATTACTTGTAAATAAAAAGTAGGTTTTATGCACAGCCAAATAGGAAAAGGATCTAAAATGGTCGTCATCACCGTCAACCTATTACTACGATTTACCATTTGCGTAATGACCAAACCATAAAAAGATCCAAAACGGTTATCACTAACATTTTAGGTTGAAGATTTTTTTTTTGACATAAACCAAAGAGAAAGGGGACCACAATAGTTGCCACTAATATCCTATATTTTATAAATTATAATGATTTACAAGATTTGATAGTAACAGAATTTTAAACTATTAGTTTTTGTAGCTTCATGACTTGCATATCTTCTTATGGACCAATTATCCAATTTAAATTAGACAAATTTATTACTATATCTTTTTGAAAAAATCTTCATGAGATCAATCTTGTATTGTTTTTTAATCTTGTTGGGAAAGTAATCATGTTTTGGTAAAATTAAAGGAACATATCATTAAAATAATGAAATCTCTGGGCTAGATACAATTATTAAATCAGCACAGTATAGCTAAAAGAATATGTGGGCCGAGCCCAATTCGACAATGGTACTTGCTTTGTGGAAAAAATTGTCAATTTTTTTTTGTCAATTGTATGAAGAACCATGAGAATAGTGCATAAGGCATTATATGAAAGTTTCCCTTGCATTTTGTCTCTACTAATTACTTGTCATATTCAATATCTTGTAAACTATCTTTGTTTTTTTTTTTTATGGGGCAAACTATCTTTGTTAACCATTACATATGGTCCTTTTTATTATTAAAAAACAAAATACTAAAGAAATGCCTTGAAATGATTTAACTTTAATCAATGATAGTATAATTTTAAACTTTATTCCAAAAATACTTTTTGTATTAAATGAGTGAAAGTGGCTTATCATATCTTTCTTGCATGGTGCCTCAAAAAAAATATTTGTTCAATGGAGATGTGAGTTTTATAAAATGAACTCAATAGTTAACATTATTTAAATGTTATTTTTTTATATGTAGGACAAAAGAATTTGTTTCTTATAAATAGGATTAGAGGTAATATATACCAATATAATAACTCGAGAATGATATACAATATTATTACTAATTTAGAGTAAAAAGTAAACTACTAAAATTACATTGAAAAGATCAAATAGTACAAGGAACAGAGCGAGTACTCTCCAAATTATTTTATATTTCAATGAATCATTTTGTTCTGAAAAAAGTTATTATTTATATTTGTTTTTAGGTTAAAGTGCTCACGGGGTCCCTTATCTTTATTTAAAGTAACGATTTGGTCCTTTATCTTTTTTTTGTCCCAAATCAGTCCTTTATGTTTTAAATTTTTGACACATAAATCCTTTTCTGTCCCAAATCAGTCCTTTATGTTTCAAATTTTTAACACATAAATCCTCTTTTTTTACACATAAATCAGGACTGTTAACGGAAAAGGATTTATGTGTCAAAAATTTGAAAGATAAAGGACTTATTTGGGACAAAAAAAACATAAAGGATTAATTCCTTACTTTAAATAAAGATAATCCCCCCGGGAGCACTTTAGCCTTGTTTTTATTTGACAAGGATTATTTATATTTATTGGGTGGGGTACTTATTATTTATATGAGATCAAAAAATTGATTACAATTAACTAATTGTTTTTGACAAATACAATTAACTAATTTTTTAATAGGCATGAATTTTAAAATTTTTATTTATACTTTTACCGATCACATATATAAGTAACAAAAAAAATGCATGTACCATAAAAAAGGTCATTTGTCATTTAGTAATTGTTAATATTTTTATATTATTTTTTTCAATCATCTTTTTTTTTTGATACACGAGGCTAAGTCCCAAAGTAGAAATAGGTAAAAACGAACCGACAGCAAAGTGAGGGGTAGGAAACCCCATCGCATCAATGAGCAACAAATGCCCCCAACAACTAGGGCACTATTCACAAATAATCAAAGTGTCATCTTGGTTACAACCCCAATTCGTCAAAGCCCCACACACTTGTTGGCCTCCTGAAAAACACGGGAAACCTTGACCTCCCAAGATTTGCTCTTTTTTGCTTATACACGAGACTAGAGGGAGTATTCAAGTTAATCACGATTATATTTGAAAACAAGGGGAAAGTAATGATTAATTAACATTCATTATTAAGTACCCGATCAAGTGTCCAAACAGTTATGCCAATAATTATTTGTTGAAATCTGAGACCCGCATGCGCCTATCTTTTTGAGGTTTAAGTGATTTTAAACTAGTATTGGGTTGACATTCTTAAGCATTTCACTTTGCTTATGCATTAATAAACCGAAAGCTTTAAGGAGGTTATCCTATAAAATCACCACCTTATATCTTAACAGTTTTTTATGCATTGAAAACTATAACAAATTCAATCAAATCATCAAATAATTTGGTGGGGACGTGAGCAAAAGTTTATAGATTAAAGTGGCTGTTGAAAGTACTTCAAAAAGATTTAAGCACTTGAATAATACTTTAATGTACAGGGTAAGTTTTTTTTATGTACAGGGTAAGTTAGAATTAGAACTTTTATAATAAAAGCATGTTTTATAAATTATACTAACATTGTTATTACATTTTACTCCTTTATTTTTTTGGAACATTCTTCTCCTTTATAAAACATAGATGCGACATATTTTAATACAAATAAAATTTTAAGTAATGAGTACTCCTTTCGTAACAGAATATAAACAAAAATTGGTGAACGAAAGTTGAGGTATTTGGTCCAAAATTTAGACCAAATACATCAATTTTCGTTGAGCCATATTTGCTTATATTTAGTTGCATATGAGTTTGTTAATTCTTGAATTTTTTTCTCCTTTTGTGATTCTTATTATTGACTTTAATTCAAAAATTAATGTTTCTTGACATTAAATTAAAATATATTCGCAATTTCATATTCAGTGACTTTTAAGGTAGCAAAAGCCGCTACATAAACCGCCAGCCTTAACTTTATTTTGATATTCCTACGTGTATTTTAGAAGTTGTTTTTAGAGAAATGGAGTGATTGATTGCTACATTATTTTTCAACCTCGTTATCAGTCACACACTTTACACTTATAATAATAGTGAATGCTCTGTCAAAAAAAATAGTGAATGCAGTAATACTTTTTTTTAGGTAAAATGCACTAATACTTAATAAAAGTAATTAGGTATAATTATTATTCCCTTTCTTTTAATTATAGTAAGTGAATATATAAAATAAGTAGGTGAAATTATTATTGTGGGATAAAAAGAGTATTAATTAACACAAAAATATAATAGTGGTATAGTAGTATGAAAGCATATGGAAAAGGTCCAAAGATACGAAAGTAGTAACTTCACCATGAAGCTCTTGATAGAATATGCATAACACATTTGAATTTGATATTCCAGAGAGTTACGAAACAAGACAAAAGTATAATGTGTACACTTTTTTAAACTCGATACTTTATGGTTTAAGGCAAAAAGAAATTGTATGTCGTCTTCTTTAGTGACTCTTTTTATTTTCCATGTATTTTTTTTTCTTTTCTATTTTCCCCTCTTTCACCCTTTTCATTGTGATATCATTTGATGAGATGAAATCGTAGTCAGATCTAATTGCACGCAACATTTAATATAATACTTATAAAAGTCTTATGGACTCTTGTCTCGCCTAATTAGTCACCCTTTTATTAAGGGGAGGCAATTAGTTGATGGAGTGGTAGTTTTGAATGAGGTGATGGATTTTGAGACGGCTTATGATTATGATAATTGGGGTTTCTTAGATTACACACTAAGTAGGTTTGATGATATGCGGGGATCTTGGATACGAGCCAACGTCTTTTCTCAGAGTCTTATGCGGTGTCTAATTCCTTTTGTGGAGGTCAATATTAAGAGGGGCGAAAAACAAGGGGTCATCTTGATCCAAATCTCACCCTCCTGGTAGTGGAGGGCTTAAGTAGGCTTAAGGGGAAGGAAATATGAGTTCGAAAGTTTCATATTTGTTGGTTTTGTTGAGAAATCAAGTGTGAGTGGATAGTCTTTGTACCGACTATTGGGTGGATGTGGTGTCCAAGTGTCTTGGTGGTCCTGGTTATTAGTTCGTTGTTGATCTGGTGCTCCGCTAGACTCCACAACAAATGGTATTAGAGTCACGGTTTGACTTGGTGGGAGAGCGAATGTGGATCCAATTTGGATCAAGTCTATTGATATGAGTGACTAACACTTGAGGAAGGCGATTCTTTGGAATTCAAGTGTGAGTGGTTAGTCTTGTATCAACTAGGAATGAGCTAAATGAATGATATATAAGAGAGGGGATTGATGTACTCATTGCCTTAAGGTTTTGGGTGGAAAGTGTGTTGTTCAAGTCTCTTGGTGGTCCTTGGTCATTAGCATGATGTTGCTCCTAGCTGCTCTCTCAGACTCTCAAACAAGTGGTATCAGAGTCATGGCTCGACTTGGTGAGGGAATGATAAATTGATCCCTGTCTAGATCAAGTCCAACGATGTTCACACTTGCCCATTGCCTTACCCTATGTTTGGATGGAGCATTTTTAGGATGTAATATTTTTGAGAGGAATTCAAATACTTTAGTTCAAACTTTGAACTAAAATATTTGAATTCCCCTCAAAAATTACATTACCTCCTAAAAATGCTCCATCCAAACATACACTTAAGGTTTTGGGTGGAGATGTGGTGTACAAGTCTCTTGGTAGTTCTGGTCATTAGTGGGGTCAATCCACGACGAGTGAGTACATGGGATCTTATATTATAAGCCCTTTGTAGGAGGCTAGAAGTGTGTGGCATAAAATACTTTTGATTTTGGATGGGGCATTTTCCGCCTTAACTCGTATTCATAATTAGCATCATTATCTTCCATCTCTCCTACATGAGGATACCAATGAAGGTTAGGATACATGTTCAGATTCAGCAAGGCTTACTGTGGGTGATGCTTTGGGGCGGGGGGGGGGGGGTGGTAAGTTGGGTCTATGCGAGACTACAAGTGGCGTTGGTTTTGTGCTAAGAATGTTAAGGAAGAGTTTTTCTCACTTCAAAGAGATCATTTTCTCCAGTATTTAGCTCAGTATCGTTAACACACTCCCCTCGCCTTTTATGAAGTGAACTGTACCTCAAGATCGGGCAGATAGGCCGGTTGAAGTGTCCTGGTCGTTCTTCTGATTTGTTGGCCGTGCGCAGAGCTCAACCCGGGTTGTACCTGCAATGACACTCTGACGCCCAAGTCGGTAGAGTAAGAGTGTGAGCAGAGTAACTGTATGGGTCAAAAGTGTACCTGTCAGCGGAGGTAGGACCTCTTTATATAATGTCAGAGGGTCAGTGTTGGCCATTGATCATACGAGTTTGGCCACTCTATCATATGCTAATACATCTTTTACAAGCAATGAAAGCAAAAGGAAAATAAACCACCCTTTCCCAATACAAAACAAAATTCTAAAAAACAAATACACCTAATATTGCCGCACCTATCTCATAAGAGTACACCACTTCTACATAATATCTTAGTAATTCCTTTTGGATAGATCCCCTATTCTTAATTTCACTTATAATTAAATTATTTCCAATAAGAGCTTCTGAATTAACCATCTTTCACACAACAAAACATTTTATATCTCATAAGGTATCATTATGCACATATGGTGTGAATCTCTATGATAAAGACATTTTGATATTGAACAACCCATTTTATTTATAGTGAAAAGACTAAAAAAATTATAAAATAATAAACTCTAAAAAGTAAACATTGAAGCCAAACAAATCACTTGACATCAATATGCAAGAGTCACGGTTAATTAATAATTATAGGGAAGCCAAAGGGTGCATTACAAGAAAAATACTCTAATTGCTTCCACTCTTTGTTTATGGAGCAACTTACATATATTAAGACACAAAATCGGCATGGGTCATATTCTCCACTTCTTCTCAAGTTTTTTTTTAATATCCGCAACTTTAATCATTTCTACATAATTAAATCTCCAAAGGGATTGATTAGACAGTCATGGAAATGTAACTTCTCCATGACTTAAAGTGCATCTGGCCAATATGATACTAACAAAACTGAAATCATATTTTTTTGTTGTCAAAAAAAAGAAAGAATGTGATTTCAGTTATAATAAACTATTATTGCAACTTTATATTTAAGTTGTTCACGTATCTCAGTTTCATGAATGGGCATAAATCCTTGCTAAGTAAGGCAACCAGTAGAGATTAATTTTTCTTTTAATGTTTTTGATTGGCTAGAGGATCCAATTTATTGTCTAAACAATATGTAACTTTTGATTGTTTGGGTTTGAGTACTCCTAGTGCTTTTTCAATGAAATATTGCTTATCTAAAAAAAAGAGTCATTGGCCTAAAAAATAGTTTATCTAATCGGGCTATACATATCTCTAATTTTTTTTTTATGCTAAATCTCTAATATTAACCTAAACTATACATGCTCTCTCTGTTTCTTAATGGATTGTGAAATTTTAAGGGTATGTTTGGGAGTGGGTTTTGGGAGGCGAAGGGAGGGGTGGGCATATTTTTCAATTCTAAATTGAGGAAGCTATAAAATGTCTCTAAACATAAATCAAATGTGATTAAAAATGTTATATTGATATCTATCAACTTGTTCTTCTAATTTTTTAAAATCTCAAATACATATTAAAATATAGACAAATTTTTTTCAAGCCCTCCCCTCCCCTCCCCCGCAAAACACCCTCCTAAACATACCCTAAGGTTTTTATACAAGAAATTTTTTAACGGTTTTTTTTTCATAAGAATTAAGAAAATAAATAATTTAATGAATGGAATGAATTTACTAAATTCTCATTAATAATTCTTTGAGTACTCACCATTATTATAAATATATAGTGGGAATATAAATTTTTTATGGATAGTGGGAATATAATAACTTACGGGCATGCGAAATTTATATGTGGGCAATTCGAGAAAAAAATAATGCTGCATTGAAAAATAAAATAACACTTAATTTGAAAAAAGGAAATTTCTTTAACAAAAACTATATTTAATTTGAAAAATTAGGTATACTATATACTAGATCCAATAAAGTTGAGACCATGCAATGGAATCAGAATATAATGTTTACAAATAATTAGCTTTTTCATAGCCGTTCACCTCACACGGCCAATATACCAATTACTTGCTATTTTGTAAAGGTTTGGTAGTGCATTCATTCTCTCCCATCTTATTCCTCGTGTGCAATTTACACGGTTTCGTATGTCTTTTTTATTCATTTGATTAATTGATTAATAGGGAAAAGGCAAAAAGCTCATCACATATGGTACGTTATTAATTGTGAATCGATGTTATGAATCAATGCTGCCAATTAGGTGATGAAACATACATTGAAGTTAGCTGCCTATTACTAGCATTTGTGAATCATTCAGACCAATTGGATGCTTGATTCCATGTTCGTTTTTTATTATATGTAGAGGTTGCTGGCCAAAACCCAAAAGCCATTCTGCTATATAGTACACTAGTTTTTTACTCGTGCATACGCACGGGTGATACTGTATGTTCGGTGTATTGTCATGAAGTCATAATAGTAATTTGAAAGATATTGATAAGTTGGGAACAATGTCCAAAATGTATGATTTGAAATTCAAAGTGGAATATGCATCACCGTTGACAATCAGAACTATATTGATCCATAATAATGTATTTGGACATTAGAGGTAAAATATGCATCCCCGCTGGCCCTTCCGTTTGCATCCTCGTTGGCACTCCCGTTGGAATTTTAGATTATTGAGTATAATATGAATTTAATAAATTTTAGATTATTTAATTATTGAGTATAATATGAATTTAATAATTTAGTTTTTTGGATTTTTTTTAGATTTTGTTAAAGGTATGGGATTTTTTGACAAAAGGTTTTTTTTGACAATTAGTGGTGATTAAATTGATTGATTTTAGTAGTTTGAGTAAATAAAAAAATTAATTTTTTAAAATACTTGTGTTGGAAAAAGTCTAAAAAAAACCGGTACTCCCATTGGCACTCCCGTTGGCACTACTTTTGGCGCTCTCTTTGTCGCTCTCGTTGTCACTGTTGTTGGCAGTCATGTTGGCAGTCCCATTGAAAAAAAATGACGAAAAAAAGAATTTTTAAAAAAAAATAGATTTTAAAATATTAATTAAATCATATTTTTAAAATTATGAAAAAAGACTTTTATAAAAAAACGGGTTTTAAAAAAAAAGATTAAAAAAACAGTTTTATCAAAAAAAATTAAAAATTAAAAAAACAGTTTTAAAAAAATAGTTGGAATTTTTTTGTAAAAAACACGTTTAAAAACAGTTTTTTTGTTTTTTTTAATTTTCTGTTTTTTTTCCAACGCGTGCAGCTTTTTTACTTTGTTTTTTGTTTTTCTGTTTTTTGCTGTCAGCGCGCAGTCTTATTTGTTTTTGCTTTTCAGCTTTTTCTGACACCGACGCTGATGGGTGCAGCATTTTTTTTGTTTTTTTTTTCTGCTTGCAGCTTTTGCTGCGTTTTTCAGTTCTTTTTTGTCAGGATTATTTTTTTTGCCGGCTGAAAAAGAAAAAAACTGTTTTTTGTATTTTTGCGGTGAAATGACAAAAATGTCCAAAAATTTGTACACGTGGCAGCTCGCTAAAATGTCTAAAAATATAATTTTCCTAACATGTGATTTGATTATAGTAGAGTAGATAAAAGAGTGAAAACTCATTTTAGTCTCTGATAATTTTTTAATAGGACAAATTGGACATTGATAATTTTTTTGGACAAATTAGGCCCTGACATTTTCAAAACAGTTACAAATTAGTCCCTGTGTCTGGGACTAATTTGTCCCAATTTTGAAAATGTCAGAGACTTATTTCTCCAAAAAAATTGTCACGGACAAATTTATCCTTTCAAAAAATTTTTAGGAACCAAAATGGGTTTTTACTCTACATAAAATTCTTTAGCCACTATATTTGTACTAGACTACTAGTACACATATTTTTTGAGGTGTGTTGGTCGTCCTATGTGGCCTGTGTCAAAGCATATCCACAGCTCACAAGTAAAGTTCCGGGGAGCACTAAGTGTTGGTCATAGGACGACCAACACTATATTTTTAGTGTGTCATAGGACGACCAACACTAAAAAGGTCATGATCCATTCAATATCCACAGCTCACAAGTAAAGTTCCGGGGATCACTAAGTGTTGGTCGTCCTATGTGGCCTGTCTCAAAGCATATCCAGTGGCCCATACTTTTCAACTTTGGATTAGATGAAGTTTCACAAAACACACTTGTGTGGTGCTGATTAAACCCCAACCCCCATTTATACATATTCCACCAAAATACACGTTCGGTTGATGTCAACCGAAATATTTCGGTCGAGGTCAACCGAATAGTGTAAAAGAGGTAAAAAAAAAGAGTGTGTCTAAAAAAAATACACGTTTGGTTGGGCCTAGCCGAATATATTCGGTTGGCATTAACCGAATCGCACATAAACACGTCCTCTCATTAAAGGTAGTTTTGGAATATTTGGAGTTAGGGGGTGTGGGGTGAGTAGGGAGGGGTGTGGGAAAAGTGATGGCCAAAGAGCAATGAATAGGCCTAAACCAATGGGACAGCCCACTAAACCCACAAGATTAGCCGTTTATTTTGGGTGTTATTAATAACACCTCAATTTTGAGGGACAGCCCAAAATAAGCAGAAGTAAAATCCAAAAAAATACTCTTAAAAATCTTAAGAGACCTTCAGCCAAGCCAAAATAAGCAGAAGACCTATGATAACCTATAGGCCAAACTCGGACTTAAAATTTCCAAAATAAGTGAGACTTCCCTTTAAAAGACTTTCCAAAAAAAATTTACATTCCGAATTTATGTTTTTAACATGAATCCGTATGTTTTTTTAATTATGGATTTATGTTTTTAATGTGTGGGGGGTATTGTTAAAATTAGGCTAAATTATAGTTTTGGTCCCCCTATTTTCAAATATTCAGACATTTGGTCCCCCTATTTTGAAACTCAGACATTTAGTCCCCCAATTTTAAAAAACTCAGAACATTTAGTCCAAAGAGGGTTTTCCAGTTTTTTTTGGCTGATTTGTTATTTTAAAAAAAAGGGCTGACGTGGCAGCTGACTCAGCTTGCACACATCATTTAATGATGCCACGTGGAACAGTCACGTCAGATATTATATTTAAATTAACTAATTACGAATTAAATAAATAAAATGTTAACTATTGTTAAAATTAAAATGATTAAAACAAAAACAATTTGGAGGAGGAGGAGGAGGAGCAGGAGCAGAAGAAGAAGAAGAAGAAGAAGAAGAAGAAGAAGAAGAAGAAGAAGAAGAAGAAGAAGAAGAAGAAGAAGAAGAAGAAGAAGAAGAAGAAGAAGAAGAAGAAGAAGAAGAAGAAGAAGAAGAAGAAGAAGAAGAAGAAGAAGAAGAAGAAGAAGAAGAAGAAGAAGAAGAAGAAGAAGAAGAAGAAGAAGAAGAAGAAGAAGAAGAAGAAGAAGAAGAAGAAGAAGAAGAAGAAGAAGAAGAAGAAGAAGAAGTGCTTCGCGAACGGATCCAGTGATTCTTCTTCTTCTTCTTCTTCAATAATCGGCCTCTTCATCACTTCTTCTTCAAACTAAGAACTTCTTCACTTGAATCGTAAAACCTAAGCTGACAACCGAAAATCCCAAATCGTTTGAACCCTAAATCGTAACCTTGGTCATCTGTAACGACTCGATGGCGAATACATTGAAGATTCCAGGCGTTGGAGGAGCTACAAGAGAAGATGCGAAGTATTGTACCAGATATTTATATTTTGTGATGGTGATTAGGGTTTTTAGTTTAGTGTTTGTTGAAAGTGGAATCTGTTATATTGGGATTTAGGGATTGTGGGTTTCTGATCTTCTGAATTTTTAATCTTTGACTGATATTGCTATATTTGAGGTATTGGAACTATCACATTTGATTTTCTTTGACTGATATTGCTATATTTGAGGTTTCTGATATTGCTAAATTTGTTGTGGTCCCGTATTTGAGGTTTAGTCTTTGCTTTATGTGCTATTTGACTGATGGTCCCGTATTGCTTATAGTGGTCCCGTATTGGTTATGCTTTTATATGTGCCTTTATTGTATTGCTTATTTTGTCATGTGCTTTTATTGAAACTGATAGTGGGGGCCTTCATTTAACATGTGCTATTTTTTACTGTTGTTGTTTGTTATACACCACCAGAATTCCAAATTATCAAATTAAAAATACATCATGGTGGGGGAGAGGTGTATGAAATGTCTCAGGGTTGGGATGTTGATGAGATGTCTTATATTGAGTTGTCAAAGTTGGTTAAAAGCCTAGGTTATATCAGTTTCAAGTGCCTCTGGTATAGGCATCCAAAACTTAGTATTCAACATGGTTTGAGGCCACTAAATAATGATGGTCATGTATTGAAACTTATTGAAGATTGTAAGGGGTTTGAATCAATTGAAGTTTATGTAGAACATGTTGTAGATGTCCCAATAGTGGCTGCTGACAGTGAGAAGGAGAAGGAACGAGAGAAGGAGAAGGAAAAGTGTAAGGAAAATGGAGAAGAGAAGGAACAAGAGAAGGAGAAGGAAAAGTGTAAGGAAAAGGGAAAAGAGAAGGAACAAGAGAAGGAGAATACTGTGGAAGTTGAAGATGGAAGTGAAATTGAAGATGATGAATACTCTGCAAATTCTAACCGTGATGATAGTGACATACCTGTGGATAGTGATTTAGATGAAGAATGTGATTGGACCACAGTACTTCCTACTGAAACAGTTAATGGCTGGTCCACGTGGCATCATTAAATGATGTGTGCAAGCTGAGTCAGCTGCCACGTCATTTAATGAGTGCCACGTCAGCCTTTTTTTTTTAACAAAAAATCAGCCAAAAAAATCTGGAATTCCCTCTTTGGACTAAATGTTCCGAGTTTTTTAAAATTGGGGGACTAAATGTCTGAGTTTAAAAATAGGGGGACCAAATGTCTAAATTTTTGAAAATAGGGGGACCAAAACTATAATTTAGCCTTAAAATTAAAGGGTAAAATGGGAAGTTTTGAATTATGTGGGGGTAAGTGGGCCAATGTGGGTATAAAAATCAAAACCCTTTTTTTATCCAACCTAACAATGGCCTTTTTTAGCCCAACCCACCAACTAAAAAGGCTAGGGTGAGGGCTGTAGGGTCAGCCCACATGTTTGAAATTGTGTGACGCACGATGTAATCAATTTCACCCTCCATGCCTCACTTAACCACTTAATATTTGGCTCATGCTTTTCCCAACCCCCCCTACTCAATACACACCCCATAAATTCCTAAATCCCAAAACTACCCCTAACTTAAAAATACTTTATGTAACACATCGATATTTCTTACATAGAATATACCAAGATATACAGCATAGCATATATCAGAGTTAACTTCCTGCCTCAGATATTGAATACAAGCTAAAAACTTCGATGAATAATCATCAAACGCATTTGCATAACTTACATAATTTAATTAAATACTCGAGTTACGTGCCTCACAAACTCCTCATGTCCTAGTGTTCAATATCAAGAACGAAAGTTGCGGAAGCGATTTACAACTTGTAACAATTATGAGTCGTACAATCGAAGATACAAAGTTGACAAGAGAAAATAACATAAACAATTAAAACTAAAGCTTCACATCTTCTTTAGGTTGCACCGTAGCCGTGCCTCGTCGCCTTTGCCTATTCTCTGTAAAAACCACAAAACATGAAGGGTGAGATAACATTATCTCAGTGAGTCCTATCGAGACCCCTTACTAATTCTCTCGGTTCATTATGCCTCTTTTTAACTCGTAGCCCTAATAAGCGACTACGTGAAACCTCTTCTTACATTGTTTAGCATATCACCGAGAACCATTTTCTATTCCCGGTGAACCCATTCCACTGACCATTTTCTATCAAGCGGATTGACCACTTTCTATCGAGCGGATTCCACATGGGCCTAGGTTCATAGGGCTCATGACTTCCCCTCCCTTAGTACACTAACCTTTTTATTAGGGTCGTCACCCTAGACCTTTATTTATATAATTTATATAAATACACCCGCATTGGGCCGTCTCTTATACCTGATAGGAACATAGCATAACCTCGACCTCAACCTTAAGGGACATTTTAGTCCGTTTTATCCTTTTGTGACATTATCTCACTCGTGGTTACTAACTTTTATTAACGTAACATAGAACATCCTCATCATATCAACAAAACATAACATAATCACAATCAACATCAACACATAGGGTTGGGGAAGGAATTGGGAAAGGTTTGGAGTCAAAAGGAGTAATCTTGGAAACAGCAGAAAACACGGCTCCCAGTGTTTTAAAACATGGCCATGTTTCTGCATTTTGAAAATTTTGCGTAGAAACAGACTAAAACACGGCCAGCCGTGTAATAAAACATGACCATGTTTTCTACAGACAGCCAAAATCCTACACTACGAAAATAGTGTTTTTAAATTCGTTTCTTCGCCCTTTTCGATTTTGCTTCAATCCCAAATACTAAATCCAGCCCAGTACTTCATCATACCAATAATATTTCCAATCAAGAATACAATCAAATCATCATTTAACTTCAATCATTGACAATGACATGAGTTTCCAAACAAGGCACGAACACAAAACTTTTACGAAAACGGTTTTTAACTCAATTTCGAGATGAACACCAATCAACCAAATTCCAGAAACACGCAATATTTAGTTCTGAAACGAAAACAAACTCCTAAGCGAGTTAGAACTCACCCGGAGCGACGAACAACTCGAATAACGGAAGACGCGATCAAACTTTCTCCGAACCGAACTATTTCTGAACAGCATCGGGGAGCAGTTTTGGGATGGGCATAACTTATTCGATTTCTAACCAAAACCATTCAATCCAGGGTCTAATGTGTAGATAATTTTGTCTACTTTCATATGTTCAAGTCCCAAACTGTTTTGACGAGTATTCAGGGAATTATGGTGAAAATAAAAAGACTGTTTCGAAAGTATTACTGTGACAAAAGTGAAATTTGTACTTAAATGTTCTCCCTCAATACTCAGTCAAATCAAGTGGTTCTTGTGCCTAAACTGAAGGATTTCGTGTCTAGTTTCTAAAGAATCAAAAATTACATTGAACGGATGACAAGGGACGGAGTAACGAAGGATTTACCATATGTGGTCAAAACTGTTTTATATACAGAGTTTGCTGTTAATTTAGGAACTTCAACTCCTATCCCCAACAGTCACGAAATGGAGCTTCAAAATGCTAACACTAACTTCAATCCTCAATTATAAAGCTCCATTTATCTCATCTTAAGCTCCCAGGTTCCAATCCCATTCCTAGATAGAACATGAAGCTCCTAAGATGATGAAAACCTTTAATTTCCTTGCTGCAAAACTTTTCCAGCAACCTCTATTCTTCTCCAACCCCCTCTAAATTCGAATTTCAGTAGCTAAAACCCTCTCCAACAGCTCCTAATTAGAAATGTAGCTTCTCAAAGTTGACAAACAACACTCCGAACTGACATGCATCAACAAACAGCTCCTAGGACCTCCATTGGAACCACATGAAAACTTGAAACTCACTTCTCTCCAAAGATGGAGCTTAGGTGCGAAAATGGTGAGAAGAGAATGGCTGGTTCTTTGGTGATGCAATTAGTATCAAAATGGCGAGGAGATGACAAGGATTACAATGGTGCAAGAAGATTGAACATGCATCAACATTCAAGGAAGTTCTCTCCTCTTCTCTCCCAGCTCTCTCTCTCTCTCTCTCTCTCTCTCTCTCTCTCTCTCTCTCTCTCGCCACTTCTCTCTTTTTCCCTCAAGTTTCTATTTCTGAATTTGTGTTTTGAGAAAGAGAGGTGTGTGTTGTGTTGTAGTCAGCTGGGGGTTTAAAACACTGTGAAATGACCAAGCTACCCTTGCATTCTAAACGCTCCCTTAAACCTTGCCTAATTAATCTAACAATTAAGCACTTAAGCAAATCATTTGATTTAACTAACTTAGCAATCACACACATAATTCATTTATTTAGCTTTGACAATCATCTCATACTTAATAAAATATCCATAACCTCTTGCTAATTTCATTTAATGAAATTAGCTAAATTGGGGATGTTACACTTTATCTCCCACTCTCCCTTCCTAACCCCTTCACACCCCCCTCACTCTCACTCTCACAGTAGCAGCCGAACCCTAGAGACCCCCCTCCTCAATCGAACTCTCTCTCACTCTCACTCTCACCTCCTCCATTCTCTCACCATTCTCACTCTCACTCAGTTCTCTCACCATCTCTCACTCTCACGTTGAGCGCTCCCATCAGGTACTCACTCTCTCACTCTCATATTATGTGCTGCAATTCTTTTTTTTCCTGGTTTATCGCACGGTCGGTTGTAGGCAACCAAACCAGTTTGGGGACGATGACAACTTTAAAGGGTTCGGTTGAGGGCTGCAGAACCCGTTCGGTTAGGCGCCTCCGAACCATGACTTTTTTCAGAAATTTCACATAACGTTCGGTTGGGGCCTGCCGAACTAGTTTATTTGTTTTATCTGTTTTAATTTATTTGTTTTAATTTGTTTTATCTGTTTGTTTCACTACTAGAATTTCGCGATTTACCGGCGGGTCTTTTCCGGCGGAAAAAATATGCCGAAAACGTTCCCGCCGGATTTTGAGCACTTTCCGGTGGATATATTCCGCCAGTAAATTAGTTTTCGGCGGTTTCACAGTCCACCGGTAACTTTTCCGGCGGAATTTTTGGTTATTTCAGGCGGATTTATTACGAAAATTTTTATTTTTTGAAAAACCAAAACCGCCGGTAAAGGCCACTTTCGGCGAAACAGAAATCTGCCGGTAATGCTACTGAATCCGCCAGTAATACCGCAATCCACCGGTACACGTCTTTTCCGGCGGATATTTGTTTTGAAATTTGAATTTTGAACTCCGCCGGAAATAACCAGGCCGCCGGTAACCCTCCAAATCCGCCGGTAAGCCTTCTTTCCGACGGATTTTTTGCATCGAAAATTGAATTTTAAAATCTGCCGGTATGTACAAGTCCGCTGGTAACCCTCCAAATCCGCCGGTACGCGTCATTTTCGGCGGATTTTTTGTATCAAAAATTGAATATTGAAATCCGCCAATAATTCTTCCAAATCCCCCGGTATTGCCGCCGGTAGGGCCCCGTTCCGACGGATTGTGTTTTTCGGATTTCAAAATAGCCGTTGGATTTGGCTCTATATATGAAAGAATCTGTATCCCACTCTCTCCATTATCTCCCTCCCAAAATCTCTCCCCATTTTTCTCACTTCTCTCCATTATCTTTTCTCTTGCTGTCCCCCTTGCGAATTCTCTCTCCATTTTTCTCATTTCTCCCCATTCTCTTCATCAGGCAGCATTAGTGACCACAATTTTGTAACACCACCAGTTATGGAGCTTCCTTCCTTTTACCTTGTTCTTCCGATTTCGAACCTATTGTTTTTAGTTGCTATTTGATTTTTTTGATTGTTTAACTAATACTTTTCATATTATTTGTTTAGTAGTTCTTTGGAGTTTGGTTGAAAATTTTTCGAAGGAATTTGGAATTAGCTTCAAGTCATAGACTTCTCTTCACTATCGGTTAGTTATCAAGTTATTTGTTATTAGACATATTAATAAATAATTAAATAAATTTGTAACATTTACTGTTTATAAATTTTAAAATAAATAATTTAGTTTATTTTATTAATAAAATTTAGTGTTAATTATTAAAAGTTAGTGTTAATTTTGTTTATTTTATTAACAAAAGTTAGTGTTAATTTTTTAAATAAATAATTTTTTAAATAAATAATTTCGTTTATTTACTGTGAATTATTAGAACCATTGAGATTGAATTAGATTGAAATTGTTTGAAATTTTATTTGGTATTTAATAATTAGATTATAATTATTCTTGACTTGAGATTGTAATTATGGTGTATTGTTTATTTTGTTAGTTAAAATAGGTATATAACATGATAATATATTATAAGTGATATTTATTAAAAATATAAGTGTAACATATTGTGTAATATTTATAAGTGATATTTATTTATTGGTCATAATAAAAACGTGTATCTTTAGTAAAAATATAAAAAAAATGCATGTGTATCGTTCTAATAAACATATGTGATTTTTATATATTGTAGTATTACGTATATCCACGTACATAAAAATGGATTGTAGTTGGATGTATGATACAACGTATCCTGGAAGAGTTGGGTTGAAGCGACGTTTTGTACAATGAGTCGAAGAGTTTGTTCTTTTTGCTAAGCGTAAAAAAGAATTTGAGCGACAATGTGGAATTAGATGTCCTTGCTCCAAATGTATGTTTCGATCTATAAAAAAAGAAGGCAATGTTCGACTTGATTTGTATAATAATGGGTTTAAGCCAAATTATTGTATATGGACCCGCTGTCATGGCGAGGTTGCAGCTGGAGTTCCTGCGGTTAATAATGTTCCTGTCCAAGTAGAAGGTCCCACATCAAGTCAAGTGGAAGTAGAAGCTTCCACATCAAGTTGTAATCCAATGACTACGGTATATCAGCTGTCTGATGATGTTGGTGTAAATTTGGATTTTGAAGAACCACAATATGATGCTGAAGAAGTTCCAAACGAGGAAGCTCAGATGTTTTATATGTTTTTGAGTGAGACAAATAAACCATTATTTGAAGGATCTAAAGACTCTAAGTTATCAATGTGTGTTTGGTTGTTGGGTCTTAAGTCTCAATTTAACATTGCGGAATTGCACATGGAATGCATGAGTAAAATGATGTTGGATGCAACCCCATTAGAGGACTTTTGTCGCAGAGTTATTATGATGCTAAAAGATTGGTATCGAAGCTTGGTTTAAATTCCATAAGAATTGATTGTTGTGTGTATCATTAAATGATGAAGAGTTGTTGGAATGCAAGTTTTTTCAAGAGCCACAGTATCGTGTTAGCAGGAAAGGGACAAGCAGAGGCAAACAAGTACCAAGGAAAGCAATGTTCTATCTGCCGATTATATCAAGGCTGAAGAGGATGTTTACTTCAATGGAAACTGCGGGTAAAATGACGTGGCACTATGAAAATAGAAATAATTCTGGTGAATTACGTCATCCATCTGATGGTGAAGCTTGGAAGCATTTTGATCGTGTTCATCCAGATTTTACCAATGATCTGTGGATACCTGTGTTGCAGGTTATCTAATATTGCAGGATTAGTTTTGATGATGAAAAAGGCAAAGGTAAAGTTGATAGCCAAAAGTAAAGAAAAGTGACTAAACATCAAAGTCACAATCCAAGTCAAACAAGCTCAAGAATTGAAGATTCAAGTTTAAGGGTAGTCCTTAAATATAAGGGTAGTCCTTAGGGTTTGGGTGAGTCTTAGGAATTGTGTAAGCTCTTTTCGAAGGTCAGCTCGTATCTCAAAGTCTCACACACTCACAAAGGTTTTTAAAGGTGCATGCATATTTACGTAAACATTCTTATCACCTTTTAAATAACAAAATCGATTTTTCTCATGCATAAACAAATATCAAAATCGATTTTCAGGTAAAATAGAAAAGGTAGAAATCGATTGTCAGGTCATGTCCTTCAGTACATAAATCGATTTCTGAGCCAAATATTTTTTAAGGGAAGAATCGATTCCCAATCTTTTGCAAATAACTGAGAATCGATTCCCACTTGTCTCAGGCAAGCTGAAAATCGATTCCTACATATTTTAACTTAGTGAAGAATCGATTCCTAGCCTCCCGGAGATCCTAAGAATCGATTACATTCTTTTTACAAACAAATCAGAATCGATTCCTAGATCAGATCAAGCAAATGAATCGATTCCTAGATCCATTCCAATTAACAAAGAATCGATTCTCTTTTAAACATTTTCAGCGTGAGATCTGGATTTTAAAAATCTATAAATAGAGGCTTCACCACCTCCATTTATCAACCAACCCATTCTCACGATCTATCACTTCTGAAAAACTCTTATATTTTATTTGTGTTCTTCTCGCACCGCTGGTTCGTCAAGAGCTGATCCTACGTTAAGAGTTAGTTGGGGTTGTGTCCTTCAAGTTGTAATATCTGCCTACACTAAGAGGTATTTCTGTATTTACATTACTGTTATATTGTTGTTATAATTTGTACTAGAGAGTGGGGTATCTCTCTAGGGGTAGCTGCATGTACTAGGAAGTGGGGTATCTTTCTAGGGCAGTTGTTGTAACAAGGGTGGGGTATCTCTTGTTGTTGTGCTGTTAGATTTTAGGGCTCTCTATAGGTGGGGTATCCTAGGAGAAGAGTGCCTGAGTCTGTAAAGGTTTTCCAAGGCACCTGTAAGCCTTGTTGTGTTAGTGGAAAATCTCACAAGGGTGTGAGGACTGGACGTAGGTCACTAGGAGGTGACCGAACCAGGATAAATCTCTGCGTGCTTTACTGCTTTCCTGCTTTACTGTTATTCTACTTTACTACTTTATATTCTAATTCCTTTGCTTCCACTTGACCTGCGCGAAAATTGATCTAAGTCATTGAAAAGGGGAAAAACGTTTTCGAAAGATCTGAAAAGTTTTTAAATCTCAATTCACCCCCCCTCTTGAGACTGAAGCCACTTGGTAACAAGTGGTCTCAGAGCTAGACTCTTGTATAAAGGGCCTAGCAGCTTCAAGAGAAATGGCTTCAGGTTGGTCTACGCAAGAGGGTGCATCTCTTTTCCGTCCTCCGGGATTCAACGGAGAAGACTATGCATATTGGAAAGAAAGAATGAGAATTTTTATTGAAGGGGTAGACTTAGATGTTTGGGATGCTGTGGAAAAAGGACCTTTCGTTCCCACACACATAGTAGATGGTATTCTTACAATTAAAAGTAGAAATGAAATGGTCTGATGATGAGAAAAGAAAAGTGCAACTTAATTTTCGTGCTAAAAATATTATTACTTCTGCTTTGAGTGCTGGTGAATTTTTTTCGAGTTTCAAACTGTAAAACTGCCCAAGAAATGTGGGATAATCTTCAAGCTACTCATGAGGGTACAAGTGAAGTGAAAAGGGCAAGAACAAATACTCTTACCAGAGAATACGAATTGTTCAGAATGAATACAGGTGAAACAATATCAGAGATGCAGAAAAGGTTCACTCATATAGTGAACAAATTGGGTTCATTAGGAAAATCATTTCCTCCCGAAGACTTGATCAACAAAGTGCTAAGATGCCTAAACAGAGAATGGCAACCAAAGGTGACTGCAATAACTGAGTCAAGAAACTTGACTAGCATGACTCTCGCCACCCTGTTTGGGAAATTACTAGAGCACGAGTTAGAGCTCACTCGTCTAGCAGAGCATGAAGGAAAAGACAAGAAGAACAAAAACTTAGCTCTCAAAGCTTCCAGTTCAAGCTCATCCGACGATAGTGATGATTCGGAAGATGAAGATGAAGACGAGGAGAAAATGGAACTAATGGTTAGTAAATTCAAAAAGTTCATGAGAAGGGAAAGATCTCTCAAAAAGAATTCTCCAACCAAAAGAGGCTCAAGCAAAGAAAACTTCTCAAGTCCTCCAACTTGCTACGAATGTGGTAAATCCGGACACCTGACGATGAAGTGCCCGAACTTAGAAAGAAAATTGTCAAAGGTCAAGAAAAAGGGGTCCAAAGGAAACAATGGTAGAAAAGCCTACATAGCTTGGGAAGACAATGACATGAACTCATCAGATAATTCAGAAAATGAAAAAGCTCAAGTTGCTCTCATGGCCGACCACGACAGCGAAAGTGAAACTGAGGTATATTCTAACTCTGAATCTTTACAAGATGCCTATGATGAATTATATGAAGCATTTACTGAATTGCATGATAAATCCTTAAAACTAGCTAAAGCATTAGATAAATCTAATAAAGTTATCACTCATCTTGAAAATGCTGTTACTGCTTTAACTAAAGAAAAGTCAGAGCTTAGAAAAGAAAATGATAGCCTTGCATGCTTTAAAGAAAATTATACTTGTGATAAATGTGTTGAATCTGAAAAGAAAATTCATGAACTGGAATGGACTGTTGGGAAATTGTCTAGTTTACAAAATGTGCATCATAGATTCCCTAGAAACAAACCCATAGAAAGGCATGTTCATTATAAACCAAAATTTTCCACTAGACCTTATATTACATGTTATTATTGTGGTAAACCTGGACATACAGCTTCTGTTTGCAGGGCAAGAGGTAAACAAAATATGAAAAAGGCGTGGGTTCCCAAAGGAACCATACCAAACACTAACCCACAAGGACCCAAAGAGATTTGGGTACCGAGAACCTTGTTTTAGATCTTTGCAGGTATGCTTCAAGGTATGGGGGCAGATTGATACCTTGACAGCAAAGACTCAAAGCGCATGACCGGAGACACATTAAAGTTCTTAACTCTCACCCCCTGGAAAAAGCCGTCATGTGACTTGTGATAGATAGAGGAAGAATCACTGGTAAAGGTCAGATTGGTTAAATTTTTTATTCACCTCTATTTTGAAAATGTGCTTAAGAATAGTTTATTAAGTCAAATATGTGAGTAGTGAAACAGAGACTAATTTCATGCATCATTAAGAACAATATCTATAAGGCATGATTAGAATAACAGGAATCAACAAAAGTATTCTGGTCAACCCTCTAGGACTGATCATATAGAAATTATACATCACCTTCTTAGAGGTTATGGTTAGAAAGGCGAATAGTGTGATTGAGTTAGTTGAATCGTCAAAATCAGCTAGTTGATATTTTCACAAATCCATTGCAAAAGAAAACCTGGTTCTTCACTTACTCAAATGAGGTTTTCAATAAACTGTTTTTCAAGTGATTTTATAAAATATGAATTTAAGAGAATTTGTGACTTATGAATTTCTGCGTGCTCAAAAAGCGTTTTATAAAGCAGCTGAAATGCTACCTTTTCCCGAAATCCATTTTCTCCTGTCACAATCAATTGCTGGCTCTGGCATTAAAATTCAGAATACATACTCACAATTGTTGTTTAACTAAAATAATTTTTTCTCCCATATTCTGGCCGCCATCACCAACTTTCAAACTAAGCAGCATGAAATACATAAAGCCTTAAACAACTGTTTCACAGATTTTTGAGACTCATGATTATCTTTTACCTGTCTTGACGAAATACTCTCTTCATGGTTTCAAATATGTTTTTCTTCAAGTTTTGATGATCACTTACAAATCAGCAATGGCTCTTTTACCTTGTCAAATAGCCGTGACATTCGATTCGCAAACTTTATCATATATTGACCCTCTTTGATCATGACAAAAAGGGGGAGAGAAATATAGGGCTGCATATGAGCATATAGAACTTGCATATTATGCATCTAGTCAATAAGGCAGGGGGAGCATCATGATAGGGGGAGCATCATATATATATTATCTGTTTGAACTAACCTCCCTACCTTGAGATGAGTTAATGTTTTGTCATCATCAAAAAGGGGGAGAATGTGGATACCTGTGTTGCAGGTTATCTAATATTGCAGGATTAGTTTTGATGATGAAAAAGGCAAAGGTAAAGTTGATAGCCAAAAGTAAAGAAAAGTGACTAAACATCAAAGTCACAATCCAAGTCAAACAAGCTCAAGAATTGAAGATTCAAGTTTAAGGGTAGTCCTTAAATATAAGGGTAGTCCTTAGGGTTTGGGTGAGTCTTAGGAATTGTGTAAGCTCTTTTCGAAGGTCAGCTCGTATCTCAAAGTCTCACACACTCACAAAGGTTTTTAAAGGTGCATGCATATTTACGTAAACATTCTTATCACCTTTTAAATAACAAAATCGATTTTTTCTCATGCATAAACAAATATCAAAATCGATTTTCAGGTAAAATAGAAAAGGTAGAAATCGATTGTCAGGTCATGTCCTTCAGTACATAAATCGATTTCTGAGCCAAATATTTTTAAGGGAAGAATCGATTCCCAATCTTTTGCAAATAACTGAGAATCGATTCCCACTTGTCTCAGGCAAGCTGAAAATCGATTCCTACATATTTTAACTTAGTGAAGAATCGATTCCTAGCCTCCCGGAGATCCTAAGAATCGATTACATTCTTTTTACAAACAAATCAGAATCGATTCCTAGATCAGATCAAGCAAATGAATCGATTCCTAGATCCATTCCAATTAACAAAGAATCGATTCTCTTTTAAACATTTTCAACGTGAGATCTGGATTTTCAAAATCTATAAATAGAGGCTTCACCACCTCCATTTATCAACCAACCCATTCTCACGATCTATCACTTCTGAAAAACTCTTATATTTTATTTGTGTTCTTCTCGCACCGCTGGTTCGTCAAGAGCTGATCCTACGTTAAGAGTTAGTTGGGGTTGTGTCCTTCAAGTTGTAATATCTGTCTACACTAAGAGGTATTTCTGTATTTACATTACTGTTATATTGTTGTTATAATTTGTACTAGAGAGTGGGGTATCTCTCTAGGGGTAGCTGCATGTACTAGGAAGTGGGGTATCTTTCTAGGGCAGTTGTTGTAACAAGGGTGGGGTATCTCTTGTTGTTGTGCTGTTAGATTTTAGGGCTCTCTATAGGTGGGGTATCCTAGGAGAAGAGTGCCTGAGTCTGTAAAGGTTTTCCAAGGCACCTGTAAGCCTTGTTGTGTTAGTGGAAAATCTCACAAGGGTGTGAGGACTGGACGTAGGTCACTAGGAGGTGACCGAACCAGGATAAATCTCTGCGTGCTTTACTGCTTTCCTGCTTTACTGTTATTCTACTTTACTACTTTATATTCTAATTCCTTCGCTTCCACTTGACCTGCGCGAAAATTGATCTAAGTCATTGAAAAGGGGAAAAACGTTTTCGAAAGATCTGAAAAGTTTTTAAATCTCAATTCACCCCCCTCTTGAGACTGAAGCCACTTGGTAACAAGTGGTCTCAGAGCTAGACTCTTGTATAAAGGGCCTAGCAGCTTCAAGAGAAATGGCTTCAGGTTGGTCTACGCAAGAGGGTGCATCTCTTTTCCGTCCTCCGGGATTCAACGGAGAAGACTATGCATATTGGAAAGAAAGAATGAGAATTTTTATTGAAGGGGTATACTTAGATGTTTGGGATGCTGTGGAAAAAGGACCTTTCGTTCCCACACACATAATAGATGGTATTCTTACAATTAAAAGTAGAAATGAATGGTCTGATGATGAGAAAAGAAAAGTGCAACTTAATTTTCGTGCTAAAAATATTATTACTTCTGCTTTGAGTGCTGATGAATTTTTTCGAGTTTCAAACTGTAAAACTGCCCAAGAAATGTGGGATAATCTTCAAGTTACTCATGAGGGTACAAGTGAAGTGAAAAGGGCAAGAACAAATACTCTTACCAGAGAATACGAATTGTTCAGAATGAATACAGGTGAAACAATATCAGAGATGCAGAAAAGGTTCACTCATATAGTGAACAAATTGGGTTCATTAGGAAAATCATTTCCTCCCGAAGACTTGATCAACAAAGTGCTAAGATGCCTAAACAGAGAATGGCAACCAAAGGTGACTGCAATAACTGAGTCAAGAAACTTGACTAGCATGACTCTCGCCACCCTGTTTGGGAAATTACTAGAGCACGAGTTAGAGCTCACTCGTCTAGCAGAGCATGAAGGAAAAGACAAGAAGAACAAAAACTTAGCTCTCAAAGCTTCCAGTTCAAGCTCATCCGACGATAGTGATGATTCGGAAGATGAAGATGAAGACGAGGAGAAAATGGAACTAATGGTTAGTAAATTCAAAAAGTTCATGAGAAGGGAAAGATCTCTCAAAAAGAATTCTCCAACCAAAAGAGGCTCAAGCAAAGAAAACTTCTCAAGTCCTCCAACTTGCTACGAATGTGGTAAATCCGGACACCTGACGATGAAGTGCCCGAACTTAGAAAGAAAATTGTCAAAGTTCAAGAAAAAGGGGTCCAAAGGAAACAATGGTAGAAAAGCCTACATAGCTTGGGAAGACAATGACATGAACTCATCAGATAATTCAGAAAATGAAAAAGCTCAAGTTGCTCTCATGGCCGACCACGACAGCGAAAGTGAAACTGAGGTATATTCTAACTCTGAATCTTTACAAGATGCCTATGATGAATTATATGAAGCATTTACTGAATTGCATGATAAATCCTTAAAACTAGCTAAAGCATTAGATAAATCTAAGAAAGTTATCACTCATCTTGAAAATGCTGTTACTGCTTTAACTAAAGAAAAGTCAGAGCTTAGAAAAGAAAATGATAGCCTTGCATGCTTTAAAGAAAATTATACTTGTGATAAATGTGTTGAATCTGAAAAGAAAATTCATGAACTGGAATGGACTGTTGGGAAATTGTCTAGTTTACAAAATGTGCATCATAGATTCCCTAGAAACAAACCCATAGAAAGGCATGTTCATTATAAACCAAAATTTTCCACTAGACCTTATATTACATGTTATTATTGTGGTAAACCTGGACATACAGCTTCTGTTTGCAGGGCAAGAGGTAAACAAAATATGAAAAAGGCGTGGGTTCCCAAAGGAACCATACCAAACACTAACCCACAAGGACCCAAAGAGATTTGGGTACCGAGAACCTTGTTTTAGATCTTTGCAGGTATGCTTCAAGGTATGGGGGCAGATTGATACCTTGACAGCAAAGACTCAAAGCGCATGACCGGAGACGTAATAAAGTTCTTAACACTCACCCCTGGAAAAAGCCGTCATGTGACTTGTGATAGATAGAGGAAGAATCACTGGTAAAGGTCAGATTGGTTAATTTTTTATTCACCTCTATTTTGAAAATGTGCTTAAAAATAGTTTATTAAGTCAAATATGTGACTAGTGAAACAGAGACTAAATTCATGCATCATTAAGAACAATATCTATAAGGCATGATTAGAATAACAGGAATCAACAAAAGTATTCTGGTCAACCCTCTAGGACTGATCATATAGAAATTATACATCACCTTCTTAGAGGTTATGGTTAGAAAGGCAATAGTGTGATTGAGTTAGTTGAAACGTCAAAATCAGCTAGTTGATATTTTCACAAATCCATTGCAAAAGAAAACCTGGTTCTTCACTTATTCAAATGAGGTTTTCAATTAAACGGTTTTCAAAGTGATTTTTTTAAGAAATGTGAATTTAAGTGAAATTGTGACTTGTGAATTTCTGCAGTTAAAGTGCTATGTTTTTCCTGAAATCTATTTTACAATCAACTGCTAGCACTGGTATTTTTCGAAAAATACATGCTCACAATCGTTGTTTACCTAAAATAATTTTTCTCCCATATTCTGGCTGCCATCACCAACTTTCAAACTAAGCAGCATGAAATGTATAAAGTTTAAAACAACTACTTCACAGATTTTTGAGACTCATAACTAGCTTTTACCTGTGTTTGATAAAATATTCTCTTCTTGGTCTCAAATATGTTTTTCTTCAAGTTTTGATGATCACTTACAAATCAGCAATGGCTCTTTTTCCTTGTCAAATAGCTGTGACATTCGATTCGCAAACTTTATCATATATTGACCCTCTTTGATCATGACAAAAAGGGGGAGAGAAATATAGGGTTGCATATGAGCATATAGAACTTCCATATTATACATCTAGGCAATAAGGCAGGGGGAGCATCATGATAGGGGGAGCATCATATATATATTATCTGTTTGAACTAACCTCCTACCTTGAGATGAGTTAATGTTTTGTCATCATCAAAAAGGGGGAGAATGTGGATACCTGTGTTGCAGGTTATCTAATATTGCAGGATTAGTTTTGATGATGAAAAAGGCAAAGGTAAAGTTGATAGCCAAAAGTAAAGAAAAGTGACTAAACATCAAAGTCACAATCCAAGTCAAACAAGCTCAAGAATTGAAGATTCAAGTTTAAGGGTAGTCCTTAAATATAAGGGTAGTCCTTAGGGTTTGGGTGAGTCTTAGGAATTGTGTAAGCTCTTTTCGAAGGTCAGCTCGTATCTCAAAGTCTCACACACTCACAAAGGTTTTTAAAGGTGCATGCATATTTACGTAAACATTCTTATCACCTTTTAAATAACAAAATCGATTTTTTCTCATGCATAAACAAATATCAAAATCGATTTTCAGGTAAAATAGAAAAGGTAGAAATCGATTGTCAGGTCATGTCCTTCAGTACATAAATCGATTTCTGAGCCAAATATTTTTAAGGGAAGAATCGATTCCCAATCTTTTGCAAATAACTGAGAATCGATTCCCACTTGTCTCAGGCAAGCTGAAAATCGATTCCTACATATTTTAACTTAGTGAAGAATCGATTCCTAGCCTCCCGGAGATCCTAAGAATCGATTACATTCTTTTTACAAACAAATCAGAATCGATTCCTAGATCAGATCAAGCAAATGAATCGATTCCTAGATCCATTCCAATTAACAAAGAATCGATTCTCTTTTAAACATTTTCAACGTGAGATCTGGATTTTCAAAATCTATAAATAGAGGCTTCACCACCTCCATTTATCAACCAACCCATTCTCACGATCTATCACTTCTGAAAAACTCTTATATTTTATTTGTGTTCTTCTCGCACCGCTGGTTCGTCAAGAGCTGATCCTACGTTAAGAGTTAGTTGGGGTTGTGTCCTTCAAGTTGTAATATCTGTCTACACTAAGAGGTATTTCTGTATTTACATTACTGTTATATTGTTGTTATAATTTGTACTAGAGAGTGGGGTATCTCTCTAGGGGTAGCTGCATGTACTAGGAAGTGGGGTATCTTTCTAGGGCAGTTGTTGTAACAAGGGTGGGGTATCTCTTGTTGTTGTGCTGTTAGATTTTAGGGCTCTCTATAGGTGGGGTATCCTAGGAGAAGAGTGCCTGAGTCTGTAAAGGTTTTCCAAGGCACCTGTAAGCCTTGTTGTGTTAGTGGAAAATCTCACAAGGGTGTGAGGACTGGACGTAGGTCACTAGGAGGTGACCGAACCAGGATAAATCTCTGCGTGCTTTACTGCTTTCCTGCTTTACTGTTATTCTACTTTACTACTTTATATTCTAATTCCTTCGCTTCCACTTGACCTGCGCGAAATTGATCTAAGTCATTGAAAAGGGGAAAAACGTTTTCGAAAGATCTGAAAAGTTTTTAAATCTCAATTCACCCCCCTCTTGAGACTGAAGCCACTTGGTAACAAGTGGTCTCAGAGCTAGACTCTTGTATAAAGGGCCTAGCAGCTTCAAGAGAAATGGCTTCAGGTTGGTCTACGCAAGAGGGTGCATCTCTTTTCCGTCCTCCGGGATTCAACGGAGAAGACTATGCATATTGGAAAGAAAGAATGAGAATTTTTATTGAAGGGGTATACTTAGATGTTTGGGATGCTGTGGAAAAAGGACCTTTCGTTCCCACACACATAATAGATGGTATTCTTACAATTAAAAGTAGAAATGAATGGTCTGATGATGAGAAAAGAAAAGTGCAACTTAATTTTCGTGCTAAAAATATTATTACTTCTGCTTTGAGTGCTGATGAATTTTTTCGAGTTTCAAACTGTAAAACTGCCCAAGAAATGTGGGATAATCTTCAAGTTACTCATGAGGGTACAAGTGAAGTGAAAAGGGCAAGAACAAATACTCTTACCAGAGAATACGAATTGTTCAGAATGAATACAGGTGAAACAATATCAGAGATGCAGAAAAGGTTCACTCATATAGTGAACAAATTGGGTTCATTAGGAAAATCATTTCCTCCCGAAGACTTGATCAACAAAGTGCTAAGATGCCTAAACAGAGAATGGCAACCAAAGGGGAATGTTGAAACAGCTGAACCTCCTCAAAGATTGACACCAGAAGAAGTTTGGAACAGTGTGAAGGATATCCCTCTTGTGGAAGTCGTTGCTGGTGTTGTTTCTCGTCCAGATGGTTATGGACTATGGCATAATTGGACAAAAAAAAGTATTTTTTGGGAACTTCCATATTGGAAAGAAAATCTATTGAGACACAATCTCGATGTAATGCATATTGAAAAGAATTTCTTTGATAACATATTTAACACTGTTATGAACGTGAAAGGTAAAACGAAAGACAATGAGAAGGCTAGAAAGGACGTGGATCATTACTGTAAGCGAAAGGATTTGTTGTTGGTTGAGAAATCTAACGGTAGGACATTGAAACCCAAAGCCAATTATACTTTATCTACAAAGCAAGCAAAAGCAGTTTATCGATGGATTTCTGAGTTGAAAATGCCAGACGGTTATTCTTCCAATTTAGGAAGATGTGCCGATGTGGATAATGGAAGGTTACATGGGATGAAGAGCCATGATTGTGATGTATTCATGGAGTGGTTACTTCCTATTACCTTTAGTTCGTTGCCAACACACGTTTTGAATCCGCTCATTGAAATAAGTCAATACTTTAAGAATTTGTGTTCTGCAACGCTAAAAGCGAATGATCTTAGAAAAATGGAACAAGACATCCCACTTATCTTATGCAAGTTGGAGAGAATATTTCTGCCTGGTTTCTTTGATTCTATGGAGCATCTTCTGGATCATCTCGCATATGAAGCTAAACTTGGCGGACCTGTCCAATACAGATGGATGTATCCGTTTGAAAGGTTAGTTAATATATGAAAGAAGTTATATATATATATATATATATATATATATATATATATATATATATATATTAGATTAGATGATTATTAACATATCATTTTCTCTAAAGAAGTTTCATGGGTGATTCAAAAAGATCAGTTAAAAATAAAGCTTGAGTTGAAGGATCGATATGTTCTTCTTACTTACACCGTGAAACAACCCATTTTTGTTCTTATTATTTCAAGAATGAATTTGCTCCTAGAAGTAGTCGAAATGAAATGGAAATTAAATGTCTAAAAAATCATTTAGCTTTGTGTGTCTTTTGTCTACCTGGCCGTCAGTCTGGAAAGGAGTCAATTCCCTTGCTAACAGAAGAAGAGTTAAATTCAGCCCATGTTCATGTCTTGATAAACTGTACTGAGATCCAACCATTCATTGAGTATGTATTTCTCAAACCTAACTATCTCAACTAGTTAATAAAGTACACACTTGTGTAACAATTAATAATTTCTTATTAGGGAGTTCTTGTCATCAGAGGAAGTAAGTGAAGAATAATCTTCTGCTCATATTCACGCGCATTTTCCAGTGTGGTTTAGGCAACGTGTTTATTCCTTCCCGCCAACTCCTACCAACCAACACTTGGGGAACTTATCTGACGGTCCTCAAAGATGTGTTAAAGAATGACACACATACTTTGTCAATGGATACAAATTTCACACTAAGAAATGGACAGAGGGCAGAGAAACAGTCAATAGTAGAGTTTGCATGAAGGGTGTCACTGGGAGAGGCGAAGATGATTTCTATGGTATGGTTGAACACATATATGAACTTGCGTACCCTTATCTAGATTATAGTCAAAAGGTGGTGGTTTTTTATTGTAATTGGTTTGATCCGTCTGCTCGAGGAACAAAGTTTAATCCAAACTCAAATACATTGGACATTAAAATGAATAGTAGATATCGTTTGTATGATCCGTTCATCATTGCAAAAAATGTGAGACAATTCTATTATGTCTCTTATCATCAACACAGGCTGATCGACGTGGTTGGTGTGTCACAATTAAGATAAAACCAAGAGGTCGCATTGAAACAAATGATGACGCAGTGGAAGACGTGTCATATCAAATGGATGAAATGTCCAATGTAAATGAAGTGATTGAAGTTGAACCCATTACTCGTTTATGTGATGAGCCAAACACGGTTGATGAAGTTAATGAAGAAGAAGATACAGATCATGAGGAAGCAGCCGATCACGTCAGTGTATCAAGAATTCACTCATCTGATGATGATGGTGATTTCGAGAAAGAATGGGATTCAAATTATTTAGATGATCTTATTTGTAATTAATTAATTTGTTGTTATGAAATAACATTTATATTTATTAGACTTGACTCATGTATGTTATTCATCATTTATGTGTTATTCATTATTATTTATCTTATTCATTATATATATATATGTATATATATAGATATAGATATAGATATATAGATACAGTCATGGCATCGGGATCAGGATCTGATCATGACTCACCTCCTGACCCACCTGTACCACCGATTGATAGTGGGAGGAAGATTTCTACTGCTTTACGCGGGCGACGTCGTCGTCAAATTCAGGTCGTTGTTAGTGGCCCATTTGTGCCTCCACCTAGTACGGATGTTGGTAGTGGACCTAGTACGCTGAGTCACCCATTTGTGCCTCCACCCGGTACTGACATACCCCCGGCAGATGCAAATGGGATACGCACGTATAACATTAATAATGAGGTGATTGAGGTTACGTCTGACAGTCGTATCGTAGTGAAGGTTGCTGGCCAGCAGTAAGTATTTATTAATGATATTTGTTAATGATATTTGTTGGATTTATTAAAATTTTAAATATAAATAAAATATTATATAGAAATTTATCTTTTTTATGTACAGGTTTATTCCTGGGAGGATGGCATCCGACACAATCACAAATATCATCAAGGAGAACTACACTAAACCCTGGATGAATTGGACAGAGATCAGAAAAAATCTGGATGCCAAAAAAACGATGTTTAATGCTTTGAGAGTAAGTTGTTTTACGAATTACTTAATTTTCATTTATTTTATTTTGTTGAATTGATTAATTTGTTTTTATTAACATGTTAATTAATTTTTTTTAGATTAGGAAAAAATGGCATGGCTTCCAGAGGAGTTGAAGGAAGTTGAGAAAACATTTCATAAAAGAGCTTCTCACCGTTTTTCTGAAATGCTCCGAAATGTGCGTAATAAGGATGAGCAGATGAGCAGCCGACGTGGATCAGGTGATTCTGATTGGCAGGAGCTCAAACTGAAATGGAACGACCCTGACTATAAAGCAAAATGTGAGAAAGCCAAGAAGAACCGTGCTTCTGAAAAAGGTGGTTGCATAAACACAGTTGGTTCTATCAATGCTGCTGAACTTCTCAGACGCTTGGTAAATTTATTAATTGATTAAATTGATATTATACATACGTATTTTATATTTTATTAAATAATATTAAATAATAATTATGTATATAGGAGGCCATCTATGGTCGGCCAGTTACTTTGCCTGAGTTACACCGCCACCTTCATGTGCGAGAGGGGATGGGTGAGTATCTCTATGACCAGGTCGAGGAATATTCAGGTAAATAACGTTTATTATTTATATATTGTTTTTATTATATTATATTATATATTACATACTAATAGTTATTCAATATTTCTTGGTTGTTACTTTCAGGAAAATTTCTCTGATTGGCACACCTGAGTATCGTGAAACTCAGCAAAGTAGTGGCAGCACTGAGATTGATCCTACTGAGGAGACTCGAGCGGCTTTTCATGCTTAGCAGCAATCTATTGGTCCAACTAAAAGTGATCGCTTAGTAGGAGCTGGTGGTATGGGCCCGTCTGCTTTCCAAAATTCCATTATTCTGAATCTGAAGCCATCATCTTCTTCAGAAAGAAGTACTGGTCGCTCTCATGTCCCTACTCCTTCAGAATTAAACGTTGTTCAGCTATTGACGCAGAAATTAAGCGATGCACATCGTGAGATGAACGAGCGACAGAACAAATATGAACAGGAATTAGAGCATATGCGGGAGCAGTAGAGGTTGAATGACGAGCGTTGGAAGCAATTAATGGATAATATGTCTCAACACCCGAGGCCATCTATGCCATCATCATCATCATCATCATCATCATCATCATCATCATCATTTTATCCATCGTACCAGATGGAGCAGCCTTACGACGGTGCTTTTCAGTCGTACTCTCATGTCTTCCAGCCTTATGGCCAGCCGTACTCTGGTTTCAACTCTCAGCTCCAGCAACAGTTCGACACAGAACCCAACCCGGAATTAAGTATATGGTTAATTTGATGTGGACCCCGACACCAACAACAACCCGGCCAGAAGCTACTATGGTGATGATGACTAGCAGTTTTAGTCGTTTTATTAGATATTTTAATTTGCATTTGTTGGATATTTCATTTTATATTCTGTAATGGATATTTTAATTAGTACTTTCTTGGATGGATATTATGGAAATTTTATCATTTTGAATTATTATTCAATTCTCGTTTAATTAGTAAATATTTAAATAATAAATATAAATATTATAAAATTAGTAATATTTATTTTCTGAATTAAATAAACAATTTCAAAAATCTGTTTTAAAAAAAATCAAAATAATTAAATAATATTAATTTTTTAAATAAACAAATTAAAAAAAAACTGTTTTTTTAAAAAATAAATAAATAAATTACCGGCGGATTTTTTAAAATTCATTTATTTAAATATTAACGGTTACCGGTGGATTTTGTGTAGGTTCCGGTGGATTTGCCGCCGGTAATTTCCGACGGATTCTCGAAAATTACATCGGAAATTACCGGCAGTTTTTTAAATGGTTTTCCGGCGGAATTTGAGATGATTTCCGGTGGTAATTTTCGGCGATCCGTCGGAAATTACCGGCAGAAAATCCGCCGGTAACCGTTACTTGCAAACTATTTTTCGGCGAAAAAAATCCGCCGGTAAGGCCGTATTTCCGGCGGATTTTGGCCTTTTCTTCAGTTATGTTCAAGACGAGAGGTGGGCATTTCTAGTCACAGCCTGAGCCTCATGGAAGGAGGCCACCTCCTACGGTTTCAAACCGTAAAAGGATGGAGGATGCACGCGCCGCTATAGCCGGTGGACCTAGCAAGCGTAGGAACGCTGACCAGGCCCCAGCAGTAGATGAGGACATATATAGGGCATGACATTGAGTGTGATGCTCACCATTCGGCAGCTGATCTTGCTGGGGATGAACATCAGGAGGCTGCTCCTTCCACATCAGCTGCTCCTCCTTCAACATTCCCTTTCCCTGGTGGCCCGGAGGATAGATCTGTCTTGCCCACTTATGGCCATTTTGCTAGATCCCTAAGGGATAACAATGTAAGTTACTTTTTTTTCTTGTAAGGAACTAAAGATTATTTCACACGCCCATAGCCAGATGGAGCTGGATGAAAACATTATTCCCTTTGTGATGACTTCTGGGTCGTACCCTCTGAGGGACATAGGATTTCCCAATGTCCTTGGTGGGCTCCTAAATGCATTCATCGAGCCTTGGCAGCCAGATACGTCACCATTCCACCTACCTATTGGTGAGATGACTATCACGCTAAATGATGTCTTTTCTTTGTTGCACATCCCCATATTTGGGAGTTTCTTTAACATGCCGGACTACAGCAAGACACAGGGAGAGCAGCTGCTGATTGACTTCTTGGGTCCAGAACCCAAAGATGCATACGCCCAGACCCAGGCGAAAGGGTTGTATGTGTCCCTCTCGTGGTTGAGGGACGTGGTGTACCCTAGGGCCATCAATGTTTTAAAACTCGGACCGGTGGCCGACTCAGTGAAGGTAACGGGTCACTGGGTCAATGGTCAGGACCGAGGGGTCGACAGTTTAACCGCATGACCAAAACTCGACCGCATGACCTAGACCCGGTCTCTATTTCGTGAATTTTCAAGACCTACATAAATTTCGTACCTGTAAAACTTAATTTCCTAAAGTTACACATCCTGCCTAGAAAAGTCTAACAAAAATTCACCACAAATTGAATAATCCCACAATGCTATCAAATTACATATAAATCATAGAACTTTGAACTTCAAACAAGTCCATTAAGTCATAAACAACATGATTATCTTAGCAAACAACAAAAACCATCTCACAACAAAACAATTATCCAAATCCATCTAATTTCAACAACAACAAAGTATACTCATAAAAATATAATGCAAAAACCAAACTAACAACTACTCAAATGGAGCCAATAACTGATAAAATCATCCTATACTTTTAACTGATAAATATAATGCAAAAAACAAACTAACTCTAATAAACTTGATTACGGTTTCCCTTATTTAGAAGTGCTACATCAGAAAATCAAAAAAACACTCATAACAACTACTCAAATGGAGCCAATAATGCAATAATGGAAAAGAAAAAATGAAAAAGAGCAAAAGAAACAGATTACTTACCTCAATCTTCACTCTTGCTGCGAAATGGTGATGATGCTGCGAAATGGTGATGAACTGTGCGAAATGGTGCTGACTGCTGCGAAATGGTGATGATGCGAGTGTGACAGTGGACGAATGGTGGCTGGTGGGGCGAGGCGACGGCGGCGACGACGACGATTTGGGGTTGTGGGGGGTGGGTGGGTTGCTGCGTTTTGGTGATGATGGTGATGACTAGGGTTTGAAAAGAAATTGATTTGAGAGAGACACACACGAGTCTTCTGATTTCTCTCCCTTTCTATTTTTGTTTTCAATTTTTTTAAATGATAGCTTAAAAACGATGTCGTTTTGGGATTTTTTTTTTTAAAACATGCACAACCCGGTCCGGGTTCCCCAAACCCACCGGGTCACCGATTTTCTCAAAACCCAGCCGAGTCACATCGCTTTTCACCGACTGGTTACATTTCTGATCCATAGGGCTTACCGACTCGGTTACCCCCCCGGTTCCCGGTTCACCCGGGCGTACCGGTTGGGCCGATTTATTTGGATCAGACTGGTAGATACATATGGGGTGATGGACCTTTCCCAACTATATGACCAGCTACGGGACGCCAACAAACCCAAAAATAAGTAAATGGCTGGTTACGCTACATTACTTCAAGTATCTATTATATTTAATTTTTTTATCAGTTTACAATGTTACTGTAGGGTTACTAACCTGATTCATATGTTCATTACAAGCCTAGATTTTTGAGCACTTCCAGGGAGATCCCTTTGGCATCAACGAGTTTATTATTAAAAAGCATAATCGTACATCAAACACAAAAGACAATGAAACAATAAAGAAACATAACACAACAAGAAAGAAACATAACAAACACCCGATTACAATTAATTTAAAGTCCTTGTTGCAAAAGATAAATGATCTCATCCAGAGTGCGTATTGTTTCGACATACAGCTCCAATATACGACGTCCCATTGGAACATTAGCATGTGCTTCCATCATGGTGCAAACGTCATCGTCACTTCGAATCTCCATAGCTGAATAACGAATAGACCCGTCCTCTCCATAAATGTGCTTGCGGTAACGTAAACGACTTACGTCTTTATGCCACTCTCCCTCTCGATGAACCTTCCCCTCTGCCTTTTCCTTCAACTGGTGAATGTTAAATCCTTATTCAACCTATAGAAGATAGGATTGCGACATTGAAACCAAACACCATCTTCCCTATACGTGACAGCGCCACGGTGATGAAGGACGATCAGGGAATTTGTCATTTGAGTACTGGGTTGGGCACAAATCCCATTCCATTTCAGCGGGTGGGGGTATTTGTGAAGAAGCAGAGTAGGGTGTTGGTGGAGAAGAGGTGTGAAACACATATTGAAAACTGAAACCCTTTTTATAATAGGCGTGGTAAAATCCGAGCCGTTGATTTCAATTTTAGATCACAAATCTGAGCTGTTTAAATTCTATCCATTGTGGCATATTTTCCATAGAGAATGTCATCCACTCCATTTTCTGACACATTTGACGATTGTAAGCCGTTGATTAAAAGTGTCGGTGGAATCTGAGCCGTTTAATAATTCAAAAAAAATTAAATAGGTTCGGTTGTCAAGGTCCGAACCGGTTCGGTTAAGGAGATTCATACCTGACCAAAATTCAAACCATGGGGTGTGACACTTAACTGGTTCAGAGGTCGTTGTCCGGACGGGTTCGGTTGATGGTAGCCGTACCAAGGAAAGTTCAAACAATGGGGTGTGTGTCAAAATAATTCAGTCCCGACAATGGACATCCGAACCGGTACGGTTGCCTGTCACCGAACCCATTAAAATTTCGGAAAAAAAAAGACGGACATGCTTGGAACATTTTGCTTCATTAAGGGTATTCTGGTACTTTCGTTGTGTTTAGGGGTGTGTGGTGAGTAGGGGGGTTTGGGAAAAGCATGGGCTTAATATTTTGTGTTAAGTGATATATAGTGTTTAATTTAGTGTCTCTAAGCTCATTCATTATTTTCTTGACGAAATCTCTAAGCTCATTCATGATACGTAAATTTTGGACCTCAGGCCTCGGGCAGGGAAAAAAATCAACTTAGCGTGCACTATTTACGTATATATATCCTGCCAATAAGGTGAAATTATGCAATAATCGTCGTCAAGTCAAGTCAAGTGATGAAATGGAAGGCTAATAGAGAAATCAATAGTTTGATACGATAATATATCTGAAAATGGCTATTCACTCACCTTGTAACATCCCCAATTTGGATAATTTTGTGGTTTAAAAATAAGCAAGAGTCCTAATTAATTAATTAGCTAATTCAAGTATTTTTAGCATAATTGGTTAAATTATGAGAGGATTGTCATGAATTAGATAAATTGATTGTGTGTGGAGAGTTAATTATGTACTTGAACGATAGAGTAATTAAGCCATGTAAGGAGTAGTAGGAGACATGTTGAGTAAGGGTAGTAAGGACCTTTCCCACCCATTTCATTAAAACCTCCCAGCTGACAAAAACACACAATAACACTCACAGAACACAACCTTACTCATTTTGACTGAAAACAGAAAATAGAAACTAGAGAGAGAGAGGGAGAAGTCACGAGAGAGAGAGAGAGAGAGAGAGCTTGAAGAGGAGAGAACTTCATGGAATGTTGATGCATGTTCAGTATTTTTGCACCATTGAATTCCTCTCATCCTCCTCCTTCTAGTGATACTGATTTCACAACCCACATTGTCTTCCAACCCAAATCACCATTTTCGACCCACCAAGCGCAATAGGCTAGAAATGGAGTTTTTGAGTTGTTGGGAGCTTGCATGTTCAGAAGATAACTAGATTGAAGTGCTCCAGCACCCACCTTGGTTAGTTGAAGACCTTAGGGCGAAGTTGTGATAGCTGAGACAGTGTTGGTACTGTTTTGGGTGCTGTGGTTCGAGTTCCAGAAGTGTTGGAAGATAGGAGCGGTTCGTGAGTGAAGTTTCAGTTCAAGATCCATTGATTTGTTGTTGTGTGCGATTTTTATCTCAAGAGGTGAGTTCTATACTCGCTTAGGGATGTTTTCGATACTGAGTTTGCATGTTTTCTGAGTCGAGTAACATTGAGTTTCGTCTTCATAAAATGTCGTCAAAACCGTAAATTGGAAATATGCATGTGTTGATGTTCATGAAGTATCGATTGTTTGCCAATTATGTGATTGTTGTGATTATTGTTCTGGACTTGAATTAATGTTTGGTTGTGTTAGGAAATCGATCGGACTGGATATTGGAAACGAACAGAATGGGGATTTATTTGAAAAACTGCATTTCCGAAACACTGATTGATACGCACGGGGGGGGGGGGGGGGGATTTATTTAACCTGGGTGAGAGAAAGCTAAGAGAATGAAGAACACTATTGAAGAATGTGCAACTTCACTTGAATTCATGGTTGACTTTTGCACATCCAAGCATGGAAAAAACGTTGATGTGGTGTCTACGGCAGTAGATAGAGAGACTGAGTTGCAAAAATATACCATTGGCACCAGGTGTGAAAAAGTTAGTAGGGGATAAGGTTATTGTGTGTCACAAACAAAATTATCCATATGCTGTTTTTTACTGCCACAAAATAGAAACTACCAAAGTTTTTTTCGTGCCTTTGGAGGGTGCTAATGGAGTTAGAGTTAAAGCTATAGCAGTATGCCACACTGATAATCTATGCATTTGGCTTTTCACGTGCTTAAAATTAAGCACTTTCAGCTGTTCACTTCTTTCCCGAGGACCATGTTGTCTGGGTTCCTAAGTAGAATTGAGTGGAAGTCCTTTCTTGTCGTCCTTGAATAACCATTGTTACTGTCATAATATCGATTACAAAATTCGGTGCAGTTCATTTATTTGCACTATGTACTTCTAAACTAAGATATGATGTTGTTTATATACGCGTTTACATGGCTTCGTATTTGTATTTTCCTATGATGTATCTTATTTGTATTTCTCTATGAGGCATTATGCATGTAGTTCTGAATACTAACGCTATGTGAAATATAGGAGGTAATAGCCAATTAGGTCCCTGACATTTCAAAAATGTTTAATTTAGTCTCTGACTTTTTACCAGTATCAATTTAGTCCTCAACATTTTCAAATGAGTATCAATTTAGTCATTGACTTTTCACCAGTATCGATTTAGTCCCCAACATTTTCAAATGAGTATCAATTTAGTCCTTCCGTTAACAACAGTTAGTAACGGAGCTGACAGAAGGACCAAATTGATACTCATTTGAAAATGTTGGGGACTAAATTGATACTGGTGAAATGTCAGGGACTAAATTGAATATTTTCGAAATGTCAGGGACCTAATTGGATAGTACCTTGATTTAACTATTATCATTAATGAAATAAGAAAATATTTTCTAACATAATCTCTGAATTATCTCAATTATTATCACTTTTAGAAATCTTATAAATATTATCCATTTAAAACATTCTAAATACTAATTTTAAATAAATATTTCTAATGTGAAAGAATCAATTAACTATTACTGATAACAAAAAGAGCATAACAAGAACATTTTATCTTAGCATGACCCGTCTAATCAGTGTTATTAAAACCCTACCCTACCACCCGGTCGGACCAGATTCCAGTGGGGTTACCGGCACGGCTTGCATGTTAAAACAGAACTGCACGCAAACCAGTTGAGCCGCCCGGCTCAATTAGAAATCCGGTGAACCAGCCGGTCCGACAGACCGGTAGGGTAGGGTTTTGGAAATTGAAGACTTGTGTTAATTTTGTGGTGAGATTTTTTTTTTTCAGATTTTTAAGTTATAAATTTATACATATCATATCTATTTTTAGTACTTTTTAAAAGTGTTCGGCTCATGCGGCCCGAACAAAGACCGGCCGGCCCAACCAGAGAACCAGTGAACCAGTGTATTGACCAGCACGATGACCGGTCCGGCTTTAATAACACTGCGTCTAATATTTCTAAAAAACAGTAACTTTTCTAGCCATTATAAATAGCCTTAGTTGCTCGATGTTTTTTGTTCATCTTCCAACACAACATGACTACCAACATCAACCGTATTTGTTTTATCCTTGCAATTCTTGGCACTGCTTCAAGCGCGCAATGGCTTCGGGTAGCAAATTTATTAATTTCATATAACTCATTTGTTTGTATTTTCAAGTAAACAAATGGCGTGTCTGGTAGATGAGAGAGAGAAGAGAGAGTGATTTTGAGGTAATAGCCAATTAGGTCCCTGACATTTCGAAAATATTCAATTTAGTCCCTGACCTTTCAGCAGTATCAATTTAGTCCCCAACATTTTCAAATGAGTATCAATTTAGTCCTTCCGTCAACTCCGTTACTAACTGTTGTTAACGAAAGGACTAAATTGATACTCATTTGAAAATGTTGGGGACTAAATTGATACTGGTGAAAAGTCAGGGACTAAATTGAACATTTTCAAAATGTCAGGGACCTAATTGGCTATTACCTCTGAAATATAGTGTTCCCATTTAATTTTCTTATTTAGATTAACAATGTTATAAAAAAAATTAGGTTATTTTTGTGATTACATACAATTTTCTCTGGATATGTTCCTCATAAAAAATTATAGATTAGAAGTAGCAGTGGACTCTGATACCTTGGTTTCCCTTATAAAAAACATAGCATTACATTCCCCACTATTAGGCCTTAGTTTCTTTTGTTCTTTCCTCTTTGTAAACAAAAAAAATTGAGCCAAGACTTTATTGTAAGTATAGGAGATCGTGGTGTTTGTGTACTATATTTTTGTGAGGAAAAACTACGTTGATTTGATACCGAAGATTTTGAGAATTTAGGAATTCAAAACATATTTAAATTATTCTTTTTTCATTTAGAGGGACAAATTTGTTCCTTACGAAAACCATACGACCTAATTTGGTCACTTGGAAATTAAGTACTAAAATAATACCGGAGGATTTTAAAAGATGGTCATATTAATCTTTCCATCCAATTTTAATCAAATATGTCGACCAAAGAGGTGAGATGGACAATTAAATGCTAACGTGCACCATTAAGGGGTGTCTGATGCATCATGTAAACTTGTAAATGGTTTGAGCAAACTTGGTCACTGACTCAGATAATTCGAATCAAAATAAAAAAGGGCAAAATTTGTTCTTATCTCAAATTGGTCAAAACTATCCCTCTGATCCACCTATTTCTTCATCCCAGTTTCTATATCTTTTAAGAACCCCAACAAAGTGAAAAACAAATGAGAAACACATAGAGAAGAAATGAATCATCAAGAGAAACACATTGAGAAGAAGGTGGATCAATCAAGGTGAGTCCCTATTGCAATTTCTATTACAACTTCCTTTACGATTGTGTTGCGATTTTTTATGCGAGTTTGTTGCGATTTCTAATGGGACTTGGGCTGCGATTTGGGTTTCTACTTTAGGTTTTTGGGGTTGTGATTATAGGCTTTTGACATGGGGTTTAACAGTCACGTATTCTTCAATCTCACTATATATTATGGAGTTTAAAGAGTAATCTTAGAATTTCTAATAATTGTATAAATTCTTTCACCTATCCTTATAATATTGAATGTTTAAAGAGTAATCTTAGAATTTCTTATAATTGTATAAATTCTTTCACCTATCCTTATAATATTGAATGTTTTCTTACTTTTACGTGAGACAACGGGCAGTGAAGACAATGCATTATTTAAATTGCTGGAGAAATTATGGAGATGTGCCACCCCCTCGAAAGTTATTGTTTTTGGTTGGCGGTTACTTAGGGACTCTTTGCCAACTCGCGGTAACTTGCGCCACCGACTTGTTATCGCATCGGATAGTGACTCTTTATGTCCTTTTTGCTAGGCAGACCACCAAAACGCAGATTCACCTATTTTTGGGCTGTTCCTTTGCGACAGAAATATGGAACCGGGTGTGTGGTTGACTTAAGATTAATCATGTTGCGGCGGACAGTTTGTTTCGATCATTGTCTTTGGTGGGGGAAGTTGAGTAAAGGGAAGAGGTCTAGGAGAACAAATCACTTAATTTGGTTGACTACGTGTTGGAGCATTTGGTTGGCACGAAACGCTCTTATCTTCAAGACCGAGGTGCCTATCTTGGACTCTATTCTTACTCGCATCAAGCAATTATCCTGGAGTTGGTTGGTTTATAGAGCTCATTGTAATTTCAATTTTGATTTTTCATCTTAGTGGCTTGATCCACTTCATTGCCTAAACAATATGTAATTTTTGTTGTTTGGGTTTGAGCACTCTAGTGCTTTATCAATGAAGTATTGCTTATCTAAAAAAAAGTAAGTCAGTGAAGGATATGGCAAAGGATATAATAGTAAGAATAAACTTACTCAAATTGAAGGGTCATGGGGTTGATTACTGAAGTGAAGAACTAGCAACCGAGAATTAGGGTTAAACTAAAATGAAGTTAAAAGGTTGAAGATAGAGAGTTAATGTATCAACTATTTGGGCCTATTTTTTGTCAAAAAAAAAACTATTTGGGCCTATTTGAGAGCCATTTTTAAAATTGGGGGTAAATCCGAATTTGTATGCAGGGGTTTTCCCCGTCTTGGAATGAGGTGTCGTCATCCCCTCACCCTCAAATTTTGTTTACCAAAATAAAAAGCACACCAGTCATTTAATTATTTAATAAATTAAAAAAATACACTTTTTGCTTATATATATGAGACTAAGGAAACGAAGTACAATTTATAATTTAGTAAAATTGTGTGTGAGAGAGTTTTATAAAAAAGTGATTTAATTTATATACACAAATATGTGTATAAATATTGTACACCACTTACCAATTACAAGTTGATACATCATTAAAAAGAAGTGAGTTAATTAGTAACCACGCCTTATACGTCAACCATACCATCAATTGTTATTGGTTATGACTGTTAAAAGGTTTACGCCAATAATCCGACTTCAAGAGGTTGGCCTAGTGGGGTATAACCGAATTTGTATGCAGGGGTTTTCCCCGTCTTGGAATGAGGTGTCGTCATCCCCTCACCCTCAAATTTTGTTTACCAAAATAAAAAGCACACCAGTCATTTAATTATTTAATAAATTAAAAAAAATACACTTTTTGCTTATATATATGAGACTAAGGAAACGAAGTACAATTTATAATTTAGTAAAATTGTGTGTGAGAGAGTTTTATAAAAAAGTGATTTAATTTATATACACAAATATGTGTATAAATATTGTACACCACTTACCAATTACAAGTTGATACATCATTAAAAAGAAGTGAGTTAATTAGTAACCACGCCTTATACGTCAACCATACCATCAATTGTTATTGGTTATGACTGTTAAAAGGTTTACGCCAATAATCCGACTTCAAGAGGTTGGCCTAGTGGGGTATAACCGAATTTGTATGCAGAGGTTTTCCCCGTCTTGGAATGAGGTGTCGTCATCCCCTCACCCTCAAATTTTGTTTACCAAAATAAAAAGCACACCAGTCATTTAATTATTTAATAAATTAAAAAAAATACACTTTTTGCTTATATATATGAGACTAAGGAAACGAAGTACAATTTATAATTTAGTAAAATTGTGTGTGAGAGAGTTTTGTAAAAAAGTGATTTAATTTATATACACAAATATGTGTATAAATATTGTACACCACTTACCAATTACAAGTTGATACATCATTAAAAAGAAGTGAGTTAATTAGTAACCACGCCTTATACGTCAACCATACCATCAATTGTTATTGGTTATGACTGTTAAAAGGTTTACGCCAATAATTAGTTTAAACTAAAAAAAGTTTGTGAGAGAGAGTTAGGGGGTGCATTGGTTTAAGATTTTAAAAGAATTTTTTAGCTGAACAAAGTCCCACGAATTTTAAAGGACTTTGCAGGAATTTCATGACTTTTAGGACTCTACAGGATTTTCAAGACTTTCAGTTAGGATTTTAATGAGTTTACTAGTATTTTATTAGGTCATATCTCATATGTAATGTGCCAATCAATATCGCATATTATCTTATTAGGTCATATCTCATATTTCTTACGAATCTCGAAATTTCATATTTAAATTTGACATTTCCTGCTATTTTGAAATTAAATATTTCTTACAAGTCTCGAAGTTTCATATTTTAATTTGACCTTTCCCGCCATTTTGAAATTAAATATCAACTAACTATTAAGAAAAGAATGAGTCATTGAAATTACCAAATTGCCCTTTTGATTTTTTCTTTGTTGAGGGCAAATTTGAAAATTTATTATTATTTTATCTCATATTTTATTTTTGTGGGTCCCACTTTCTCACGTCATTTTTTAATTTTTTTATCTCACATGTAAAACTCATTTTTTATCTCTCTCTCTCTCTCTCTCTCACTTTTATCTTTCTCAATTTTCTCTCTATCTGTCTCACCTCTACCTCTCTCTCACTATCTCACTTCACATTTTAATTTTTTTATTCTCTCTAATATCTATTTAATCAAAGTACTAATCATCAATTATCTATTTAATCAAACAACTAATCACCAACTATCTATTTATCCACTATCAACTATCTATTTAATCAACTCAATCACTACCAAAAATAGCAAACTACCCATGTCAAAAATATTGGACGGGAAAATATATTTATTATTATAAATGGATAGTTTGTTTTTTTATAAATCTTTTTTATCTTTTGAGTTTTAACGGGTAAACAATACATGTTGTTGATATCATTTCATTATTTTTTATTTCTTATGGGGAAATATAATACGTTGTCGATATAATCAATTTTTGAGCCGCGACAAGAAAGTACTTGATATTTTCCAAAAAAAAAATTTAGTTTCAGTGAGAAAACATTATATGTTTTTGCTGTAATTTCATTTAATTTTTTTTTTTACGGTGAAACGTTACACATTATCAGAATAATTATCCTATATTTTGTATTTGATTCAATGGGAAAAAGTTACAAGTTATCATAATTTTATGACTGAGAAAATGTATTTTGTAACGATCAAAAATGTAAAATGAAGAAAAAATTTTAAAGTTGTAAAAATTCATTACTTAAACAACTTGAAAGATTTATTGTAATTGAATTCTGTCTAAGTCTATTTATACAAAGAACATGATGTTACCCGTGCATACGCACGGGTATACTTTTAGTTTTCTATAAGTTGTGATTGTTTCAATAGGGAGGCACATCAATACTGACATTTGTTCTGTATTGTTTGTTAAGTTCTTTTATTGTTGACCCCGTTGGAACAAAATGACTACCGTTACTTGGATGTTTGACGTTTTCGTGTTCATGGATGAGAATTTGAATTTGTTTGAATTGCACCACCAATCAAATATGGTATCAACTTTTGACGTTTTAGAGTGGTGGGTTGGTTGTCTGTTGAGGGATCGTGTAGAGTGGTGGGATTCTAGATGTTGAGTAGGGTATGCAGCAATTTGTTATTTTTTGTTGGGTCAGTGTGTCTTGGAGATGCTTATATATTGCCTATAATTTTTGGTTGTGTGGTTGGTAGGTGGTTTTGTTATGCTGCCTGTATGGTTATGGCATGCATCCTAGCATGACCTTAGGATGGAAGGTGCCTCACGCTTTTTTTTGCTTCTAGGAGCGGTTCGGTTGGGCGCCTGTTCTCATTTAAAGTGTTTCCAGATTCTTGTTGGCAAACTACACTAACATGTAATTGTAATGCTCAATAGTAATGATGGGGGTACTCTTTTTCCTCCTCGGGTCTTTTTTCCATTGGGTTTTGCCCCCCCACGATTGTATTACCATGGGTGCAGTACCCCTTGTACTCATATTAATACAAATCTCTTTGCTTATAAAAAACCATGGTTTTAAGGACCCGAGTAAATCTAATGATGCTTTGCACTTTATTTCCAATGACAAGACTTTTACAATCGAAGCGGCATCTGAGCTCTCAATTCTTTGAGTGAAACCACTACCCCTTTTCCAAACTTCACCCTAAGGTTCGGTTCGGACCTTCAGTCTATTTATGTCCAAATCTTCATCTTTCAGTTGATAGACCTTAAGCGAAACCTTTGTCCCTCTTTGAAGCTTCACCTAGCTACGGTTTCATCTGAACACAAGCCTCTCTACTTTTTAGTGAAAACCTTTGATCGATGAAACTCTGGAGAAGAATAGAGGAAGGTGTTGTGCAATCGAACAAAATTCCTTGTCTTTCCACCCTCATTTAAATTGGATTTCATTCTTGCTTAGAGTTCAATTGTCTCTATTGGTTTTTAGTTTCACCATTTAACACTTTATTCTCTTTGTTTCACCACTCGGAGATGCAGTTGTAAGAAGGCAGCGGTGGGCTGCACAACCACTTGCACATGTACGGGGTGCAAAAATGATTTTGGTACTAAAGGTAGTCATCTAAAAATGCTGGCAAACACAACTGTATAACATTTTGCAGGAGCAGCTAACCCTCCTCTGAATTAGAAGAATGATGGATGATACGAGGTACAGTCTGAATAGAGAGCACAGTTATTTTTTTTCTTTTTTTAATTGATATACAAAAGTGCTTAGAAAGAAACAAATTAATAATTTTTTTATATATAGCGAACATTTTTTGTTCGAATTTTAAATTTCTTCAAATGAAAACAAGAATTGTTTTTGGATTGCATTATCTATTTCTTTCTCGTAATTGCTGTAATGATATCCAAACTAATGCGAATGTTTTTTGTTTTTTTTTATCAGATATCTTTTTTTATCAGAAATGCGATTTTTTTTGTTAAATGCGAATGTAAAATTATCAAATATCTTTTAAATCTATTTATTTAATTGTTGCAGTTAAAAAAAAATTAGAGTTTAATTTATATACACATTTTGTGTATAGGCTTCTACAACCACCACCTATAATAATTCATGGAGTGGTTGGTTATCAGTTGACTAGCGGGTGGTTACCTATTGACCAACTTGTTTTTAGTGATGTGTCAACCTGCGATTGGTAGATAGTGTAAAATACTTATACATGTTGTGTATATAAATTAAATCCATATTTTTAACAAATCAGATGGTCTTGTGACATTCAGTTTAGATGAGAAAGAAGTTAGTGGAATGTTATGATGAGTGCAGAAGCAGTGGCTCTATCGAGTGGAAAAAAATTTGACCTTTGATTGCAAAATTAGATGGAAAGTGTTTTGACTATTTCCAATGACAAGACTGTTACAATCGAAGCGGCATTCGAGCTCTCAGTTCTTGAGTGAAACCACTACCACTTTTCCAAACTTCACCCTAAGGTTCGGACCTTCAGTCTATTTATGACCAAAGCTTAATCTTTCAGTTGATAGACCTTTAAGCGAAACCTCCTTTGCCCCTCTTCAAAGCTTCACCTAGGGTTACATCTAAACACAAGCCTCTCTCTTTCTAGTGAAAACCTTTGATCGATGAAACTCTGGAGAAGAATGATGGGTCCACTTGTCTAGTTGGCCCAATATCAATAGAAGGTCTAGGCCCACACTTGTAATCAGTAGCAAACTTGTTGTATCTGATAAGTAATTCAGCTTTTCTATTATTGACTTAGTTAGTTAGTTAGTTGTTAACTAAGTCCTAAACTTTCATCTTGTATAAATCATTTCTATCAATGAATAACAGAATCAGTTTTTGCAAAGTGTTCATTTCCTAACAACTGGCATCAGAGCTCCATTGTTGGGGCATGTGTCAAGAACAACAGTTTTTGAGAGTGTAACGAAAGAATGCAAGCGAAGAAGACGATTATGGAGACAGAATCAAGGAACGAATCGAAGCAATTTCTTCAACCTTCCATTCCACGCTTCGATGGTCACTATGACCATTGGGCGATGTTAATGGAAAATCTGCTTAGGTCAAAAGAGTATTAGAGTTTGATTGAGGAAGGCGTGTTCGTGGGTTCGACGGGTGCAACGCAAGATCTTATCAAGAAAGCTGAAGACAGCAAATTGAAAGACCTAAAATCCAAGAACTACCTCTTTCAAGCCATTGATCGAGGAATCTTAGAAACAATTCTGGTAAAGGATACATCGCGAGACATATGTAACTCTATGATGCAAAAGTATCAGGGCTCAACGAAGGTGAAGAGGCTTCAGTTGCAGGCGCTTCGAAGGGAATTCGAACTCCTCGGAATGAAGGAAGACGAGAAGGTGAACGAGTACTTTGCTCGAACCCTAGCCATCGTAGGGAAGATGAAGGCGAATGGGGAGAATATGGACGAGACTACATTAGTTGAAAAGATTCTTCATTCTATGACATCAAGATTCAGTTACGTGGTGTGCTCGATTGAACAATCAAACAACGTGACACAACTCAGCATTGATCAATTGCAAAGTAGCTTGCTGGTTGAGGAACAAAGAATAAGGGGCTATAAAGAATAAGAACGGGCCCTAAAGGTCACCAACGCGGGAAGATCCAGAGGAAGAGGCCGTGGATCGTTCAGAGGACGTGGACGAGGAAGATAAACATTCAATAAGGAACAAATTGAGTGTTATCACTGTGGGAAGATGGGACATTTTCAGTATGAATGTCCCTCTTGGGATGAGATGGCAAACTATGTGGAATCAGATGAGAAGGAAGAGATATTGCTTATGAGTTACACTGAATCTGATCAGCTTGGAGATGAGAAAGAATGGTACTTAGATTCGGGTTGCAGCAACCACATGTGTGGTAATAAAGACTGGTTCTTTGACTTGGATGAGAGATTCAGTGTCTCAGTGATAGAGGGCATAGTGCAGGTGATAACCAATGTGTTCTATATTCCAAACTTGGGAAACAATCTTCTAAGTCTTGGACAATTGCAAGAGAAGAAGCTGAAAATTTTCTTGGGAGACAATGAATGTCACATATACTATCCACAAAGGGATTGATCATTAGATCAATTATGTCAAACAACAGAATGTTCAAAGTTAAGGATGCAGCTCTGTTTCCTAACTGTTTCAAGGCTGCATCTGTAGATGAGACTCAACCGTGGCACAAGAGATACGGGCACCTCAGCTTCAAAGGGTTAAATACTCTGGTTAGAAAGGGCATGGTGAAAGGGATGCCAAGTCTGAAAGAATCAACAGAGATATGTAGTGAATGCTTGGCTGGGAAACAACATAAAGAACCATTTCCAAAGAAGAGCATGTGGAGAGCTAGCAGGAAGTTGGAGCTTATTCACTCAGACATATGTGGGCCATTTAAACCTGAATCCAACAGTGGAAAGAGGTACTTTATCAGTTTTATAGATGACCTTAGTAGAAAAACTTGGGTTTATTTTCTATCAGAAAAGTCAGCTGCATTTGAAACATTTAAGAGGTTTAAAGTGTCCGTTGAAAAAGAAAGTGGTGAACTGATAGGCACTCTAAGAACTGATGGAGGGGGGAATATAAGTCAAATGAATTTGAAAGTTATTGTGCTGAGAATTGGTATCAAAAGACAGTTGACTGCCTCCTATACTCCACAGCAAAATGGAGTAGCAGAAAGGAAAAATAGGTCCATTTTGAATATGGTTAGGAGCATGATGTATGAGAAGAGTGTGCCTAAACAATTCTGGGCTGAGACAGTAAATTGGGCTGTGTTCGTTCAGAACAGTAGCCCCACATTGGCAGTAAAGGATTGCAGTCCAGAGGAAATGTGGAGTGGAACAAAGCCCTAAGTTCATTTCTTTCGCATATTTGGTTGTATTGGTCATGTGCACATACCAAACAATAAAAGAAAGAAGCTAGATAAGAAGAGTATTAAGTGTATACTTCTTGGAACTAGTGAAGAATCAAAGGCTTATAGGATGTATGATCCTGTCTCCAATAAGGTACTAGTCAACAGAGATGTGGTTTTTGTTGAGTCAGAAGGGTGGAATTGGGATAAAAATGAAGAAGCTCCTTGTGGGGGACTCCTAGATATGGAAGATGAATCTGAGACAGAATCTGAGTATGATGAGAGTGCTGCTGAGACAGAAGACAATCATGAAGCAGAAACTGGTAATGAGAACAGTGTTGAAGAAGACACTCTGAATGGTGAAGCTACAGATGAGTATGAAGATCACCTTGGAAAGAGAATTAGCAAGCCACCAACTTGGCACAAGGATTATATCACCAGAGCAGAAACAAAAGAAATGCACAGTCTAGCTGCTATTGCTCATATTGTTGATCCTGAGACATATGAGGAATCAGTGAAACACACCAAATGGATAAAAGCTATGGAAACAGAATTGGAAGCAATTGAAAGGAATGGACCTGGGAATTGGTTGATCCTCCAAGGAGTGCTAAGGTTATTGGAGTAAAGTGGGTGTATAAGACTAAATTGAATGAGAAAGGTGAAGTAGATAAATTCAAGGCAAGATTAGTTGCCAAGGGGTATTCTCAGCAACATGGGATAGATTTTAGTGAAGTATTTGCACCAGTATCCAGATGGGATACCATAAGAACAGTGATTGCCTTTGCTTCCCTAAGAGGTTGGAGTATATATCAACTAGATGTTAAAAGCGCCTTCCTTCATGGAGAGCTAACTGAGACAGTATATGTAGAGCAGCCTCTTGGCTATGTCCTCAAGGGCAAGGAAGAAAGTATATAGACTGAAGAAGGCCTTGTATGGGTTGAAACAATCCCCTAGGGCATGGTATAGCAAGATTAAGGGCTACTTTCAAAGAGAAGGATTTGAAAAGTGTCCCTCAGAACACACTTTGTTTGTAAAAACTACACCTGATGGTGATATACTGATTGTTTCTTTGTATGTGGATGACCTAATCTTTACTGGAAACAATTCTGATCTGTTTACAGCATTTAAGAACTCCATGAAAGGGAAGTTTGAAATGAGTGATTTGGGAAGGATGACTTACTTTCTTGGAGTTGAGGTGAGTCAATGGAGAGAGGCCTAGGGTCACGGTTTCACTTGCAAGCTTTGATTCCCCTTATGTCTAATTCTACCTGATTTCCTTTATTTTATTCAATTACCAATCCCTTTACTAAGACTATTAATCTGTTTGGTCATTCGCGATTAATATTCTTTTTCCTAAATTAACCCTTGTTTGGTCATGCAAGAATTTAAATTCAAGAAAAGCATAAAGAGCAAAAAGGTTGAATGATTGGAAGACTAAATTAAAGTTTGGTCATGCATCAATTATAGTCTCAATTATCCTATAGGTCCACCAACTAATTGCAGTACGGTCGCTGATCAACAAATTGATTATGAACATTCAAAGGGTTGTCAATCCTAATTATGTGATAAGAGCAATAGGATAATATTAATTGAAATAAAAATTAGGAATTCAAAGTATGAATTAAAACATAAAAACGTCTCTAATCAAGCAAGATCCACCTACGACCCTAGAAGAGGATTTAGCTATCCTCTAGAGCTCTCTCACGGTGTCAAAAAGAAGTACCGAAAACTTCACTCTCTCCCTCGTGTCTATTATCTTGTAGTATATATGCGGCTCTTTCTTAATTAATTCCTTTTGTATTCACGTTGCCGCCTTCCGTTACTTTTCTTCCTTTTCACGCTTAGGTTAGTGTTTTGCTAAATCACATGTTCCATTCCATTCACAGAGGCCGTGGGCCTCTTTGCTATTGCGCTGATAACAAAGCCAACTAAAAATTGGCTTTTATTTTTTCTTTTATTTTTGAGCCCTTATATATATTGAACTTTGAGTGGCATAAAATTGGACTTTTATTCTTTTTATCTTTTTCTATCTTTCTGCAAAACAAGAGCAAATTAAGTTAGTAATTTATATCTACTATCTACTATAGATTTATACAAATTCACCACATAAGGTTTTACCAATGTCATTACACTCTATTTTTTCGTTTTTTTCTCTTTATTCTTACACTCTCTTTCTTACTTTTCACTTTTCTCTTACACTCTCTTTCTTCCTTTTTTCTCTTTTTTCTTACACTCTTTCCTCACTTTTCACTTTTCTCTTACACTCTCTTTCTTCCTTTTTTCTCTTTTTTCTTACACTCTTTCCTCCTTTTCACTTTTCTTTTACACTCTCTTTCTTCTTCTTTTTTTCTTTTTACTTTACTTTTCCCATAAATAATTATTCTCTTTCTCTTATCACTTCACTTTAATTCTTTTAACTAAATTTCTAAATTTATACAAACACTACTTTAATTAAAAAAAAATTGAATACTACTACTATAAACCTATTATCTAAAAAATAAGAAGACTTAATGACTATTTAAATTAGTAATTAATATTTAAAACAAATATCTCTTAGTGATAATCTAATATCTAACTTTTATTATCTACTATAATCTACTAATCAAATAAAATAATCAATTGAAACTACGAGATAACTGCACTGATAAATAAAAAAACACGGGATAACTGCAGTGATCATATAAAAAAACACGGGATTAATATTTACCATTGATATTTATAATTTTTTTGACAATTTATAATTAATATTTACCATTGATAATTATAATTTTGGAAAACTACTATAAAACTACTATCTAAAAAAACACGTGATAACTGCAATAATCTACTATAATCTACTAATCAACTCAAATAATCTAATATAAAAACACGGGATAACTGCAATAATCTACTATAATCTACTAATCAACTCAAATAATCAATTGAAACTATGAGATAACTGCAATGATATATAAAAACACACGGGATAACTACACAAATATAGAAAAAGACACAGAATTAATATTTGTCATTGATAATTAAATTTTTTGAAGACTACTATAAACCTACTATCTAAAAAACAATAATATTTAATGACTATTTAAACTACTGATTAATATTTAAAATAAATATTTCTTATTGACAATCTACTATCTCTCTTTTACTATCTACTATAATCTATTAATCAACTAAAATAATTAATTGAAACTACGAGATAACTGCACTGATATATAAAAAAACACGAGATTAATATTTGTCATTGATAATTAAAAAATTTGAAACCTACTACTACAAACCTAGTATCTAAAAAATAAGCAGACTTAATGACTATTTAAATTACTAATTAATATTTAAAACAATTATTTCTTATTGATAATCTACTATCTAACAAATTTACTATCTACTATAATCTACGATCAACTAAAATAATCAATTGAAACTACTAGATAACTGCACGGATATATAAAAAACACAGGGATAACTGCAGTGATATATAAAAAAACACGGGATTAATATTTGTCATTGATAATTATAGTTTTTGAAAACTACTATCTAAAAAAACAAGAAGGCTTAATGACCTTTTAAACTGATTAATATTTAAAACACACGCGACAAATATTTGTCACTAATACCTGAAAAAGGACAAATAATTGTTACTGATATATAAAAAAACATGGGATAAATATTTGTTATTGGTAATCTACTATCTATCTTTTACTATCTACAATAATCTACTAATCAACTCAAATAATCAATTGAAACTATGAGATAACTGCACTGATACATAAAAAAAACACTGGAGAACTGCACTGATATATAAAAAAATACGGGGATAATTGCAATGATATATTTAAAAACACGGGATAGTTACACTGATATATAAAAAAACATGGGATAACAACACTGATATATAAAAAAAACACTACACTGATATATAAAAAAAAACACTGCACTGATATATAAAAACACACGGGATAAATGCACATATTGTTTTTAAATGATACTTTTACATTTTTAGTTTTAATATTTATCAACTTTTTATTTGAAACTCATTTTTTATCTACTTTAAATTTTTCTTTATTTTCACGTGGTAATGTTCAGACTATTTATATACTGTCTAAATTCATTCATAAAAAGACCACGACAGCACCTGTCCGTATGCAAGTCATCCTCTATATTTTACAATTGATTTTAGATTAATGATATTTCAAACTAACGTTTCTATTTGAGGTAATCGTATGACGTAACGTGATCGGCCCGTGCGGATGCACGGGTATAGTACTAGTTATTAATAATAACAGCTCTAAAAATGACTCAAAAGTGTCTCTAAAAATGCACTAAATTGGAGCTTATCACTGGGGATGTTGATGATAGGAAGAGCACACCACGATTTGTCTTTGTGCTAGGAACAGGTGTTGTCTCATGGTCATCAAAAAAACAGCCTGTTGTGACACTATCCACCACAGAAGCAGAGTTCATTGCTGCTGCAGCATGTGCTTGCCAAGCTATTTGGTTGAGGAGAGTGCTTGGAAATATTGGACACAAACAGAGAAGCAAGACTGTCATACACTGTGACAACACATCCACTATTAAGTTGTCTAAAAATCCTGTTCTTCATGGAAAGAGTAAGCACATAGATGTGCAGTTCCATTTCCTGAGAGATCTTGTTAGAGATGAAGTCATTGAGCTGGTGCATTGTAATTCAGAAGATCAATTAGCAGATATCATGACTAAGCCTTTGAAGCTAGAGTCATTTCAAGGACTGTGCAGCAAGCTTGGACTGAAGAAGCTTGAAGAACTAAACTGATTTGCATACTGCAATTCAGTTTAAGGGAGGGTTTGATGGCTCCACTTGTCTAGTTGGCCCAATATCAATAGAAGGTCTAGGCCCACACTTGGCAAAGTTGTTGTATCTAATAAGTAATTCAGCTTTTCTGTTATTGACTTAGTTAGTTAGTTAGTTAGTTAGTTAGTTAGTTGTTAACTAAGTCCTAAACTTTCATCTTGTATAAATCATTTCTATCAATGAATAACAGAATCAGTTTTTGCAAAGTGTTCATTTCCTAACAAAGAATAGAGGAGGTGTTGTGCATTCAGACAAAATTCATTGTCTATCCACCCTCACTTAAACTGGATTTCATTATTGGTTAGAGTTCAATTGTTTCTAATGGTTTTTAGTTTCACCATTTAACACTTTATTCTCTTTGTTTCACCACTAATTTGAATAGCCATTTAGCACCAAGGTTGTGGCTCGCTACTTCGTCTTATGTCGAGTTGAAATGTTGAATTAATATTGTGTTAATAGTGTGTCTGTGCGTGTGTGCGTATGTATTACACCCATGTAATACTTGGGCACTATTGCAACGGTTCTAGATTCTATGTCATCATTTGCTACGTCATCAAGATGCTTCAAGATTAATGTCAATGATGTAATTACTTATAAGTTAATCTTGACAAAATTTCATCCACAAAATGGGCTGAGTCCTGTGTAAAGTTCTTCCTAGTAGATTGAGTTTGATTTGGAGTAAAATATGCTTTATTTTCATTTGAATCATTTTTTTGTGAATTTTGAGGCTTTTGAAGTGATACGTACTCCTTCTGGCCTCATGGTAGGTTCTTCTTTTTCTTGAGTTTATCTCACTTTTCTCTTTAGAGATAGTTTCATGGGTGATTCAATTTTAAGGCTGTGTATGTAATGGGGACACAATTGTCAAGCTGCTACTGCTGCTTGAGTTAACAAAATTCATACAGAATGATTTGTTTATATAGGTTGTTGCTTTCACAATATGTCGTATTTCATCATGTTTGTTATTATTTTAATAAGCTTTTTATTTCTAATATTTAAAGAAAGTTGCACTGCAAAGCCGATCCAAAAAATCGCGTACCAATTAATGTAATTACTAATTACCCAACAGAAATAAATTACAACGAACCTTGAGGTGGCTTTGTAATTGTTGGGATGAGAGAAGCGTTTGTGGCTTTGTTTGAACTTTGAAGGTAGTGTATTGTATAGGTAAAAGGTTGAGGCAGATACTTGTTCTCATCGTCAACATATTCGATCCCTCTGTATTTGTAAAACTGTATTTAATTTGAAAAACTAATTGGATAACTAGAGTAACATATTTACGAAAAACAAATTTCCATGTTGTAAACAGTAAACAAGCTATTTATTGAATAGTTTAAAAAAATAAATAAATATTTAATCAAAAAAATTACTTTTTAAAGCATTTTTTTATTATTTAACTACACGATTATGTATTTAACTGTACAATTATTTATTTATTTATTTAACTTTTGAGAGGTATGGATGTTAAAGAGTTTGTTTCTATTCAAGAATTTTTATAATGAATATCCCGACAGTTTTTGTGAATTCGTGTGGTTAGACAATTAAGTTGATAACAATTTGCCCGCTATGGTGAAAATAGAAAATAATATATAGGCTATATTTTCCAATCATGTTCGATATATAAATAATATTTTTTTAGTATTATATAAAATATAAAAAAATTCACTTTATATTAAATCATAAATTTGCTAATCTTGTCTATAATTTGAACATACTAAAACTTTTGACATATTTAAATGTAGTATTATAAAATAGAATTATAATAAGATGCCATATAAAATTAGATTCTCTAAAATGTCATGTTAGATCTCAAAATATAACTTGACCTCATTTACTTATTAGTTTATTAGCACTACAACAGAATTGTTAAAAAAATGGCGCACCCTTTAGAGACGCTTTTTAAGAAGCGCCCCTGATGCCCAAAATACAGAGGGCCTTTAGAGGCGCTTCCTAAAAAGTGCCTCTAAAGGCCCTCCGTATTTTGGGCATCAGAGGCGCTTTTTAAAAAGCACCCCTGATGCTCAAAATACGGAGGGCTTTTAGAGGCGCTTTTTAAAAGCTCTCCTGATGTCCTAAAATTCTAATTCCTCTCTTGCGCCCTATCTCCCTCTCATTTGTGAAAACCCTCTCAGTCTCAACGTTCACATACAGTGTTCCTCTCTTGCGTCGTATCCCTCTCATTTGCGAACAGCAACCCTCTCTCTGTGGGCTTTTCGACGCCCATCGACGCCCAAACCCCCAAACGTCGTTCTTCCTTCGACGGCCTCTTCCCACCGCGAGCTCTGTCTTTTCCAGTTTTCCCTCCGTTCGCGACTCCGTGAGCCGCCTTCCCTCCTTCGTGAGCTCGACGGCGCTGCTTCGTCCTCCCTCCTGCAAATCTGCCATTGTTGGTTGCTGGTGACATAATTCACGATTTGCTTCTTTTTTGTAATACTCTTCACAAAGTTTGCTTCTTTTTTTCTTTTCATTTCTAGTTTTTTTCTCTTTTTTTCCTTGGTAGTTTTAAGCTTCAGAATTACTGTGTTCGTTTGGAGTGTGATTCCCTCTACATATGTATTTGATTATGAAGCCTATTACTAGTTTCATTGGTGTAGCAGAAATAAATTTGTTGTTTTATAAAAGTGGTTTAATAAATTTGTTGATTAATTTGTTTTGTTATATCTAGTTCGAGTTCTTTTTGCGGAGCTTCAAAAGTCTATACTATCTACGGCTTGAATGGTGGTGTGTAAACTTTCATAAAAATAGCGAAGTGCACTTTTAGGTCATGTTAGGCTTTAAAAAATGTGAGACTAGGCCTTAGAATGGGCCTATGACAAGCTACAGCTCAGACTTGGGCTTACCATTTTCAAAATAAGTCAGATTCAAGTCTTGCAAAGCCTAACAGAGCTCAACCTATTCCCTCCCTAATAACCTGCTTGTATTTTTAGGCCTTTTTATTACACTTCGCCTCTTATTTACAAACACCCCCAATTCATAAAAAAAAAAATCCTAAATACCCCTACCCCCATCACTCCCACACTTTCCCTCCCTCTCACCACCACCACCATTACGTTCTCCCTCTCACCACCACAACCACCTCCCACTAACCACCACCACCTCTCTCTAACCACAACCACCTTCTCCATTTTCTTGACACAAAAAAACACAACTGAGCATCGTTCTGTATCTTAATACCAAATTGGTTCGGTCCAAGGTATTGTGTATGCGTTTTTTCAGAATTAACAGGTACGGTATCTTGGTACCGAACCAGTTCGGTACCTTGGTACCGTACTTGGAGTGTGCACAAAATTCTAAGGCACGATACTAAGGTACTGTATCTGGTTCGGTATTAAAATACTGTACCCGGTGAAAGCCAGAAAAAAGGGATGCGCTTGGAAATCTTTTGTTCATTAAGAGTATTTTTGTATTTTTATAGAGTTAGAGGTGTTTGGTGAGTAGGAGGGGGAATGTAGTAAAAAAGGCCTTATTTTTATCCCACCTAACAATGGCTTTTTTGAGCCCAACCCACCAGTTGAAAAAACTACTAGGGTCAGGGCTATACGATGCACGATGCAATCGTATAGCCTCAATGCTCGATGCAATTGTACGACGCACGATGCAATCAATTTCACCCTCAATGCTCACTTAACCCACCTAATATTTGTGTGTTAAGTGATATACTAGTGTTTAATTTAGTGTCTCTAAGCTCATTCATGATATGTAAATTTTGGAAAGTCAACTTAACGTGGACTACTTACGTATATATCCTGCCAATAAGGTGAAATTATGCAATCGTCAAGTCAAGTGATGGAAGGCTACTAGAGAAATCAATAGCTTGATACGATAATATATTTGAAAATGGGCTATATTGGATAATAGTTAGTTTAGCACCATGGTTTGTTATTCCTAACCGAATTGGTTATTATGTTTGTTAGTTACTAGTTAGATGTTAGTTAGGAATTCTAGTTGTTAGTTAGGATTTCTATATAACCACTATTTATAATATTTTGTAAACACAATCTCATTCAATAGAAATAGAGAATATTCAAATGAAGTTCTCACATTCTTCCATCAATTTCACTAATATGGTATCAGGAGCAATGTAATGCTTCCGCGTTTATCTTTCTTCTTCCCTTATTCAATCTTTTTGAGACTTTATTTTCCAGACTTTATTTTCCATATTAATTTATTCTTCTATGTCTTCATTTTGATTTTGCAAACTTTATTCTAAACCTTCACGGTTATCCTCAAATCTTACAAAAAAAATCTCCATTGTTTTATCTATTTTGGATATATGTTTCTTCTTCTTCTTCTCTACAAACATATTCAAAAAAAATATCCTTTCCTCAATTCTTGGTTCAATGAACCAAGAATTTCAAGATCTTCCATTCGACCTACCCAAATAAAAAAAAAATGGGATGCGAGAAACGAAAGTGAAGACATTTTCAAGCAATGCCAATCAACAAAAAATTTAATATTTTCCCTTCGACCTACCCAAAAAAAAAGTGGGATGCGAGAAGCGAAAGTGAGGGGCATTTTCAAACAATGTCAAACAACAAAAATTTCAAGATTTTCTCTTCGACCTACCCAAAAAGTGGGATGCGATGAGCGAGAGTGAAGATATTTTCAAGCAATTTCAATCAACTACAAAAAATTCAAGATTTTACCTTCGACCTACCCAAAAAGTGGGATGCGAGAAGCAAAAGTGAAGACATTTTCAAGCAATGTCAATCAACTACAAAAATTCAAGATTTTCCCTTCGACTTACCCAAAAAAAGTGGGATGCGAGAAGTGAAAGTGATCAAAGCATTTTCAAGCAATGCCAATCAACTACAAAAAAAATCAAGATTTTCCTTCGACCTATCCAAAAAGTGGGATGCGATAAGCAAAAGCGACGGCATTTAGTGTCTCTAAGCTCGTTCATGATATGTAAATTTTGAAAAGTCAACTTAACGTGCACTACTTACGTATATATCCTGCCAATAAGGTGAAATTATGCAATCGTCAAGTCAAGTGTGATGGAAGGCTAGTAGAGAAATCAATAGCTTGATACGACAATATATTTGAAAATGGGCTATTCACCCACCTCCTGATTAATATTATTAGTATATATCTTTCTTGTTGATGCACGTGAACAAAAACACTATCTTCTTTTTTCTTACCATGCTCATCAATGATATATTAGGGTAAAGCTTAATTAGTCTTTGTTTTGGATTTAACAAAGATATATATGTTCCCTATTTTTCACACGAAACAACCTACTAGTACTACTAGTTAAAATGATTAAAAAACAAAAACTTCAGAGAATTGCCCCACCGCCCACCCATTCTCATTATGAGACGTGTCTTTGTCTATCCATTGCTAATATTGGTAGTATATTACTTCTAGAAACATTCATAATTAGTACGTACAACTATATATATTATGATACTTTGAGAGCATCCTTCTATCTAATTAAGCTAATTTAATTCCTATATAGCTTTCTTCTTCTAAATAACCAAGTAAGGTTGTAGCTTTGCTTCCCAATATGGAGTATCCTCTCCTACCCGTTTTTACTATACTCAATGTGAGCTTCAATTAACTTCTCAACAACTAATTTTCTCTATTTTCTACCAATTTTGTTCCATTTTCTCTATTTGAAAATAGGAAATTGTTCCTTTTCTCTTTTTGAAAATAGGAAATCGTTACTACGGCCAGATTTATCGGTATTATATTTTGGTAGATTGAAAAATAATTTTTAGTTGTTAATATTAATATTGAAATTTCGCTACCAACGAGTTAAGTATTTGAGAATTTTTCTTCGCTGCTATAGTTTGATATCTAATTTTAAGTGTGAACCGGAATGAAATTAATTTTTATCTTATAATAATATAAGATAAAATTTATACTTTTATAATACTTGCTCATCATCTCATACCTTTTTTTTCCTGAAAATATCTCATACTTCAAACTAAAAGAGACAGAAAATAGATATCTTGAAAGGAATTAATATAAAATATGTATCCTAATTTCGTCCATAATAATCCAACAATGAAACTCAAACTTATAAAATTTAATCCAATTTTTTAAGACTGTTTATTTTATATTTCATTCAGTTTAAATAAGTTTCAATATAAAAAAAAATTAAAAAAAGCATCAATAGAAAAAATATATATGGACGGTACCGCATAAACTACAATCCCTCTGTTTGTCGACCAAAAAAAAGGTACAACAACACGTCAAAAAAGAGTACTAGATGAACTTGGGAGATTAACTTGTTTCGGTTAGACTTATTATTTTTTTGATTAAGTTGGGAGATTAAGTTATTTTGGCTTGGTTTAGAAGTATTATTATTTTTGATGTAACAAGTATTTCTCTTTATGTAATTTAGAACATGTGCTACGTAACTTGCAAACTTTATATCATTAGCAAGATTTTGGTTGAATGGGCGGACTGAATTATGTTTTCAGGCTATCTATCATGGACATGGACTAATGTTGTTTTACTTATTGCTTTAACTTGCATGAGTACTAATGATACAATGTAACGCGATCGAGCCGTGCTGATGTACAGATATGTTACTAGCTAGTGCTTACCAATTGATGCTAACAAATATTCGCATTCTTAATTTAATCTGCAGCTTGTGCTAGTGGCAACCCATGCGTCTGTATCTCCTGAACTATACTGGAAGTCGGTGCTTCCAACTACACCGATGCCAAAAGCTATCACGGATATCCTTCCCGGTTAGTACACACACCGTTTAAGCTCCATATGAACAAAACTGACCATTTACGAATTCCTTACCCGTGTTACAATACATGATGCAACAATAGCACCTCAAATTGATTTTGCTAAAACATCAAACAACATTTTTGGTGGGAGTATCGTATTTGGTCTTTTAAAACAGGTGAATAAAAACTATAAATGAATAAATGAGTATAATAATTCTACAAAATTGTCTTTATTAACCTTTTTTACTTTGTCTTTATTAAACTATTGGGGAGTAGTGATTTGAGTTTAAAACAAATATTAATAATTTGGGGTAGCAATGGAAAAGTCAAAAAATAAATAATATTACATTAAAAAAAATTAAAATATTTAGTTTAGGACTTTTTTCCCTGATTTAACACTGGAAAATGCTCAAACCTGAATTTAAACTCAGGACCTTGGTTAAGTTGAAAGCAGGACCAGCCCTAGCTGGAAGAGAAGAGACCCAAATGATCTTTGGTGACTTTTTCCCTAATTAACACTACACTTATTGTAGGACGGAAAAAGTGAGAATCTTTTGAACAATAAGTAAAATCAGAGACCACATATTGTAAGAAAAAAATCACAGACCACGTCGTAATAAAATCTAACAGAAAATGACCAAATTAAAATATAAAAAAATGAGTTTTTTTAGAGAGAAAAACCCAAAGTATATAACTTTCGATGACCTATTTTTTTCATTGATTTTCCTTTTGTTATATTTTTAAGATATATAAATAAAATTGTTCAAGTCATGGATATAGACCTAACATTTGTGGTTTGTATTACTAGAGTGTGATGGTAACATTCTTTTTTTGTCAAAAATATATAGTAACTTAGTGTTTTTTCCATAAAATATATCCGTGGAACATAATTATATATCCGTGGAACATAATTAGGAGAGTTTCAAAATGTAATTTGAAACTCTCCTAATTATGACCTATTTTTTGATTGATTTTCAAAATATTAACTTAGTGCTTTTGGTTATAACTATGTAGATTGGATGGAAGAAAAAAGCACCAGTGTAGGCGTAGGGAATGGTGGTGTAAGCGTCAATGTAGGGAAAGGAAAGCCTCGACGAACCTCGGTGAACGTTGGAAAAGGAGGTGTGAATGTGCATGCAGGAAAAGGTAGTGGTACCAATGTCAATGTTGGTGGAAAAGGTGGAGGGGTTTCCGTAAATACGGGCCACAAAGGAAAGCCTGTAACTGTTACAGTTGAGCCACATTCTCCATTTCTTTATAACTATGCTGCAACCGAAACACAATTGCACGATGACCCAAAAGTGGCATTCTTCTTCTTGGAAAAAGACTTGCACCCTAGAACAAAATTAAACTTGTACTTTACCAAAAAAAGCTCACGTCCAACCACATTCTTGCCTCGTAAAGTTGCTGATACGATACCGTTTTCATCTAAAAAGTTAGGAGATTTATTTAACAAGTTTTCTATTAAACCTGGGTCAAAGGAGGCTAAGAGAATGAAGAACACTATTGAGGAATGTGAAGAAAAAGTTACTGATGGAGAAGAAGCGTATTGTGCAACTTCACTTGAGTCCATGGTTGATTTTAGCACATCCAAACTTGGAAAAAACGTTGATGTGGTGTCCACAGTGGTAGATAGGGAGACTGAGTTGCAAAAATATACCATGGCACCAGGTGTGAAAAAGTTAGCAAGGGATAAGGTTGTTGTGTGTCACAAACAAAATTATCCATATGCTGTTTTTTACTGCCACGAAACAGAAACCACCAAAGTTTTTTTCGTGCCTTTGGAGGGTGCTAATGGAGTTAGAGTTAAAGCAATAGCAGTATGCCACACAGATACATCAAAATGGAACCCTAAGCATTTGGCCTTTCACATGCTTAAAATTAAGCCAGGAACACTTTCAGTTTGTCACTTCCTTCCAGAGGATCATGTTGTCTGGGTTCCTAAGAAGAATTGAGTGGATATATAGTCCTTTTCTGTCGTCCTTGAATAACCAGTGTTAGTGTCATATATAATAGCATCAGTTACAGAATCTGGTGCAGATCAGTTATTTGCACTATGTACTTCTAGACTATGATATGGTGTTGTTTATATACACGTTTACACCACTTTGTATTTGTATTTTCCTATATGATGTATCTTATTTGTATTTCTTTATGAGACATTATGTAAGTGTGTTCTGAATACTAATGCTATGTGAAATATAGTGTTCCTATTTAATTTTCTTATTTAGATGAAAAATGTTATAAAAAAATTAGGTTACTTTTTGTGATTATATTCAATTTTCTCTGGACATGTTCCTTATAAAAAAAAGGCTAAAGTGCTCCCGGGGTCCCTTATCTTTATTTAAAGTAACGAATAAGTCATTTATGTTTTTTTTTGTCCCAAATAAGTCCTTTATCTTTCAAATTTTTGACACATAAATCATTTTCCGTTAACAGTGCTGATTTATGTGTCAAAAAAAAAGGGTTTATGTGTTAAAAATTTGAAACATAAAAGACTGATTTGGGACAGAAAAGGATTTATGTGTCAAAAATTTAAAACATAAAGGACTGATTTGGGACAAAAAAAAGATAAAGGACCAAATCATTACTTTAAATCGTTACCTTAGTTTCCATATAAAAAACAGAGCACTACAATCCCCACTATTAGGCCTTAGTTTCTTTTGTTCTTTCTTCTCTTAAAATAAAAAAAAATTGAGCCAAAACTTTATTAAGTATAGGAGATCGTGGTGTTTGTGTACTATATTTTTGTGAGGAAAAACTATGTTGATTTGATACCGATGATTTTAATAATTTATTCAAAACATATTTAAATTATTCTTTTTTTCATTTAGAGTAAAGGGACAAATTTGTTCCTTTCCAAAACCATATGACATAATTTGGTCCCACTTGGAAATTAAGTACTAAAATAATACCAGAGGATTTTAAAAGACGGTCATATTAGTCTTTCCATCCAATTTTAATCATGTAACATGCACCAATTGAGGGGGTGTCGGTGCTTCATGTAAACTTGTAAATGGTTTGAGCAAACTTGGTCCCTGACTCATATCGTTTGAATCAAAATAAAAAAAGGCAAAATTTGTTCTTATCACAAATTGATCAAAACTATCCCTCCGATCCACCTATTTCTTCAACCCAGTTTCTATATCTTTTAAGAACCCCAACAAAGTGAAAAACAAATGAGAAACACATCGAGAAGAAGATGAATCATCAAGAGAAACACAATGAGTTCCCTATTACAATTTCTAATACAACTTCCTTTACGATTGTGTTCCGATTTTTTATGCGAGTTTGTTGCAATTTCTAATGGGACTTGGGCTGCGATTTAGGTTTCTCCTTTAGGTTTCTCCTTTAGGTTTTTGGGGTTGTGATTATAGGCTTTTGACATGGGGTTTAACAGAGTTCTGTACCGAGCAGCTTTTTGGTGGACTGCTGTTGGTAGGTCTCTTGTTGTCGTGGCAGTAGGCCAGTGAGTCCCCGGGGGGTACCTGCAAGCCACTCTGACGCTCAAGTCAATATATCAAATATATGAGTGAAGATACTAAGGATTAGAGATTCAACCTTTCTTAGGGCAAAGTATGCCTGTATTTATAGGAAATCGTGCCCCTTCGTGGATCGTTAGATTGGTAGAGTCGATATTGACCGTCCAAGCATGTTGGGCTCGCGTGAGGTGAACATGGGCTGGATTGATTGGGCTAATCCATTCCAATTGCTGAATGCACCTCCTGGTTTTGCTGATGGGACCCCTCGGTCCACTCCAGAACAGTTGCCCCCCAAGCCGAGATTATTCTCGTGGATGGTCTTGGCTTGACGAAGTTTCGTCGGCTTGTCGGATTTGTGATGTGGCGAGGTACGCGGCCTCAGTGATGACTGGGTTTCGAGGTACCCTTCTTCATGGACTTAACCTAATAAATAGGTGTGTAGGAACTTTGCTGCGTGGTGAAGAAAAAATCTCTTTGGGGAGCCAGCTTGGAGAGGAAAATCTATTCCTCGAAGCACTGGTTAGGAGAGAAGCCAGACGATCGGATCCTCTTGCTCTGACACCGAAACGCCTTGGTAAGTTTTTTGCTTCCTTTTCATTGATGGTGCCCCCTGTGGGCGCCTTGGGCGCTGTTTAGGTGAGAAGGGAGGAGGCGCCCCCTTGGGCGCTTTGTTCCTTGTATGGGCGATTTGTAGCCATGGGGTGGTGCCCCATGGGCGCCTTGCGCCAGACAGGTGGTTGAGGAGGAGTGCCTCACACTTGGCGGTCCGCGAGATGGATTGGCCCCCTCATGGGAGTCTCGTACTTAGTAGTTTGCAAACATGGGAGTGGCGCCTTCATGGGTGCCTTCATGGTTGTCAGACTCGAGAGTCTACATAGACTCGTGAGGGGACCGTAGACTCGACTCGTAGACTCGTAAGAGTCTATGAAAAAAAAATACACTAAAAAAACTGTAAAAAAAATTACTGCAGTGTCAAAAATATTTAATCATAAATCAGTGAACCTGTGAAATATAAAATTTATCAAAATAACCTATTTATAATTAGCAAAAGTATTCCAAGTTTAAACATTCCAAAGCTCCTATCAAATTAGCAAAAGTATTCCAATTAACACCATCATCAGAATTAGCAAAAAAGTATTCCAATTAGCAAAAGTATTCCAATTAGCAAAAGCTCCTATCAAATGGCTTCAAACATCCAAAGCTCCTATCAAATTAACAAAAGTATTCCAATTAACACCATCATCAGAATTAGCAGTATTCCAATTAGCAAAAGCTCCTATCAAATGGCTTCCAACATCCAAAGCTCCTATCAAATTAACAAAAGTATTCCAATTAACACCATCATCAGAATTAGCAAAAAAGTATTCCAATTAGCAAAAGTATTCCAATTAGCAAAAGCTCTTATCAAATGGCTTCAAACATCCAAAGCTCCTACAAAATCCTGTCCATCATCAGAATAGTCACCAACATCATCAAACTCTGCTCCGGATGAAACATTATCTTCATCTTCAACATTATCAATATCATCAACCATTGGAATCGGATTGCTTGACCTTCCGCCTAGTTCAACATTAGCTTGCTCAACATTAGTAGCATCAACTTGCTCAACATTAGTAGCATCAACTTGCTCAACATTATCTTCAATAACATCCTCAGTTATCCATTCATCATCAGATTGAATGTCTTCAAATGGAAGAGCAACACTTTTTCTTGTTACTCTACTTTTTAACTTCAAATTATACATGACAAAGACTAAATCATTCATCTTTTTTTGATGCAGCCTATTTCTTCTCTTTGTATGAACCTAAATTAATAAACCATAAATTAGCAAAAAAGTATTACAATTTGCAAAAACATTAAATCAAATTAAGTTTATAAGTAAATGAAATCCATAAATTAATAACTCAATTACCATTTCAAACGAACTCCAATTGCGCTCACAACCAGATGAGCTACAAGTCAAGCTTAGAACGCGAATTGCAAACCTCTTTAACTCCGGACACCCATCTCCATAGAAGTCCCACCATTCTGCGGGAGGCATAGTCTTTCTCATTGACTTAGCAGCTTCACAACCAAACATTTCTCTTTCATAATGAAAGTTAGCAATTTGTGTAAGAATCTTGTTGCGCTCACCGGCATCATTTACCAACCTATGCAAACAATTGTAAAGCCCTTGTTTGATATCTGCATCCTCATCTTTAAAACCAGGTTCATTGTGAATTTGAGTCCAATACAAATTCTTCCTGGTTTCCATTAACTTTTCTCCTGCTGCCTTGAAGTTTGCTGCATTGTCAGTAACTACTTGGACCACATCCTCTCCAACATAATTAACAGCATCATCCAACATCTTATAAACCTTATCAGCAGTCTTTGAGATATCAGAAGTATCTAAGGAATATAGAAAAACCGTCCCCTTGGGACTATTCACTAAAAAGTTACAAATAGAACGCCTTTTCTTATCCGTCCATCCATCGGACATGATGGAACAACCGGTTCTCTTCCACTCTTTTTTATAATCTTCAATTACTATATTAACTTGATCAACAGTTTTGTTTAGAAGCTTTTCTCTAATTTCATGATATGAAGGAGGTTTGTAACCAACTCCATACCTCCCAATCATGTCACACATCTTTGCAAACTCCACATTTTTAATACAATTGAAAGGAATAGCACTTGTATACATATATATAGCTACCTAGAGATCAACCTCTTCCTTGAAATCCCTTTTCATCACTTGATTAATGGTTTTTTGAACCGCATTAGAAGAACCAAAACCAATTTTGCCTTTTCCTTTTGCAAATGTAGAAACTATAGATTTCCCTTTCCTTTGAGATGAATCCACATCCACTTCCACAATTTGAGTTTCCTCACCATTTTCTTCTTCCTCCTCCTCAAGGTCAATCAACTTTCTTTTTCTCAATGCCGCTTCTTTAGCCTCCGCAATCGCCTTCAAACACAATAATTTAACTTCTTCCGGTACCGAAGCGCAAGGTTCTGAATCTTCTCTAGTACCACCCAGATGATGTTTAAATCTAGATATTCCTCCACTAACAACCTTAAAGCAATAGTTGCATTTGACCTTTTTACCATTTCCTAGAACATCGGTTCCATATTTCCATCCAATATCAGTCCGATTTCCCGCAGAATTCTTTCTTGTTTTTGCTTTGGGAGCAGTAGTAGTGCGAGTGGTAGTGTTCGGAGTGGTTGTATTTGGATTGCTTGAAGACATTATGTGTACATGCAAGAACCTAAAGCAACATTCACAACACAATAAAAATGCAGTAAGTCAGTAACAAACACAGTCACAAATCACAAATAGAAATGCAGCAGAACAATAGAAATGATGCACTTTAAATAAGCTAAAACATTCCAACTTTAAATGATGCACTTTAAATATCAAATAGTATTGTGAGGGGTTTAAGCATGAGGAGTTTTGTAGTTGGTTAAATGTACCTTGTTAAAATTAGTGAAATAGAGGAGAGTTCAGACTAATTAAAGTTGTATAAAAAATACGATCAATTCCTAAAGTTGGAATGTTTTAGCTTATTTAAAGTGCATCACAAATAGAAACACAGTCACAAATCACAAATAGAAATGCAGTAACAGAAAAATGCAGTAACAATCAACAAATAGAAATGCAGTAGCAGAACAATCAACAAATAGAAATGCAGTAACAGAAAAATCACTCACAGAGCATAGAAATAAAAATGCAGCAGAACAATCAACAAATACAGAACATCAACATAGATGAACGAAAATAGAAACGCAGAACAAACGGAAATAGAAACGCAGAACAAACGGAAATAGAAACGCAGGAACGAAGGAACTGAAAACGAAGGAAACAGAAATAGAAACCGAAAACGAAGGAACGAAGGAACTGAAAATACCTGTTTGAAGATGAACCGGAAACAACGACGCAGAGCAACGAACGAAGATGCAGAGCACGACGACGCAGAGCAACGAAGCAACGAACGAAAACCCAGAAACGGCAGCAACACAGCGTCACAGCGTAACGAGCAATCAGCCAGAAACGAGCAATCAGTCACAGCGTCACAGCGTAACGAGCAATCAGTCACAGCGTCACAGCGAAACGAAAACCCAGAAACTTTGGTTGAAACTTGAAACGAAGAAGATGAATCGATGAAGGACAGAAAGAGGGGTTTTCGCGTTTTGGTTGAAAGATGAAGAAACGACTGGGTTTTCGCGTTTTTCTTCCCTTAGAAATAAGGATTTAATTCACCGTGGAAGAGCCAAAACGACTGCGTTTTGGGCTTTTTTGCTGAAATTTAAATTAAACCAAAAACTCGGTGGAATCGCTTTAAACTCGCGAGTTTGACCGAGTTTATGCGAGTTTGTCCGAGTTTAACCGAGTTTACAGAAATTACGATTCAGCGTGGAATTTGACTCGTTTTGGGTTGGTAAACTCGTAGACTCGTACGAGTAAACTCGCGAGTTTGACAACCATGGGTGCCTTGTTGTTTGGCAATGTGCAAGGATGGGGGAGTGGCGCCCTCGTGGGCGCCTCGTGCTCGATCATTTGCATGAGTGAGGTTGGCGCCCTAATGGGTGCCTTGCACTTGGTGATTCGCCCAACTAAGAGAGTGGCGCCCTCGTGGGCGCCTTGTGCTTGATGTATTGCACTAGTGAAATTGTCGCCCTCATAGGTGCCTTGCACTTGGTAATTCGCCCAAGTAAGAAAGTGGCTCCCTCACGGGTGCCTTGCACTTGGTAATTCGCCCAAGTAAGAGAGTGGTGCCCTCGTGCTCGATGATATGTACAAGAGAGGTTGGCGCCCTCGTGGGTGCCTTGCACTTGATGAATCGCCCATCGAGGAGAGTGGCGCCCTCGTGGGTGCCACGTGCTTGATGATTTGCACCAGAGAGGTTGGCGCCCTCATGGTTCCTTGCACTTGGTGAATCGCACACCTAGGAGAGAGTGGTGCCCTCGTGGGTGCCACGTGCTTGATGATTTGCACCAGAGAGGTTGGCGCCCTCGTGGGTGCCTTGCACTTGGTGAATCGCACACCTAGGGGAGAGTGGCGCCCTCGTGGGTGCCACGTGCTTGATGATTTGCACCAGAGAGGTTGGCGCCATAGTGGGTGTCTTGCACTTGGTGAATCGCACACCTAGGGGAGTGGCGCCCTCAGGGGCATCTTGCGCTTAATGATCGGCGAGAAGGGAACTGGTGCCCTCATGGGCGCCTTGAGTTGGGCGCGAAGCGTTTTCTGACTTGGCGCCCTGCTGGGTGCCCCCTTGGGCACCGGTTTCGACCTTAGGTTTCGCTTTGTACTTCCTTCGTCGTTGCTTGTTTTGTTGCTTGTTTTGACTTGCTCTTTGATTTGATATTTTCAGGCTTCCTGCCATCAAGGGGACTTGTCTTTTTTCCGATTGTTCACCCGATCTTGCTGCTTCTCTATCACTTGGTAATTGTGGTGACACTTAGTTTCTTTTCTTAGCCTCTTGGCTTTCGAGTTCGTCTCATTTCTTTGAAGCCTCCCACCTCAGGGTAGGGTATTGTTTGACTGGTACTTAATTGTTTGTGTTGCCCCCTGTCCATTAGGTTGGGAGATGGTGAGGATGATGGAGACAGCCTTGACACATGGGGTGTCGACCTCATTCTGGTAGTCCTTTTTGGGTGATCTCTTGAAACTTTTAACTTATTCTTTGAGGTGGTCTTTTAACCTTGTTGTACTATGTAGGGGTGAATGAAGAGGGGAATCGGTTTATCTTGGATAAGAACCGGCTTCCGGTGGACCTACATGGAGCGTTGGAAACTGCTTGCCAAAGTGCCGGAGTGCTAAGTCATTCCGATGTTGGCGCACTGTGTCAAAGTGCTCTTGCCAGACACCCTCCTGCCAGGCGCCCTCCTGGGTTCTAGGCGGGGGGACGGTCAGATATCATCCCAATAGTGTTGAATTCGATGTCCTTGCCCCCTGACCATTTCTCTTTGGTTGATTTGCTTTTCACCTGTATTTTCTCTTTTATTTGCCGGATGGCTGGATTTTGCTGTTTCGATGATGACTTCTATGCCATACACGATTTTATCTTTATTCACCCTTTCTTTTGACTCGTTGAATTGTGCAATATCTATTTGTCGTCGTCCCCCACCTCAGAGGAGGGGGTGTTGAAGTCCCCAACCTCAGGGGAGGGGGTTGTCTGCAAGTTTTGTTGACGCCCCCTACCTCAGGGGAGGGGGTGTTTGTTGAAGTCCCCAACCTCAGGGGAAGGGGGTTGTCTGCAAGTTTTGTTGACGTCCCCCACCTCAGGGAGGGGGTGTTTGTTGAACTCCCCAACCTCAGGGGAGGGCGTTTTCTGCAAGTTTTGTTGACGTCCCCCACCTCAGGGGAGGGGTTTTTTGTTGAAGTCCCCAACCTCAGGGGAGGGGGTTGTCTGCAAATTTTCCTGTCTGTCTTGTAACTCTGTCTTGTTCTGCCCCCTGTCCTGCAGGTTGAGAGATGGTGAGTGATAACGTTCCTTCGGAGGAAGCCGGCTTCCCTGGCTTCGTCGTTACCTCTTCTAATGACGATCTGCTTTTTGAGCATGAGGTGGTGGAGATTCTTCTATGCTGCCTACGACAAAGTGATTGGCCACGTTCGTTGTTTATATCCGGAAGCCATTCTAGAGTCGAGCCTCCTTTGATTTGATCATGAGGTCTTTGTCAGGCTTGACTCTCTTGATTATAACAGGCACGCGCCGGATGGCCCCGGGTGCAAGTCATCGCCTTGTGCATCTGGATGAATAATCTCTTATTGCCTCGTGGCACAGTTAACTCTTGGGGGCAGTTCATAAGAACTCAGTCTGACTTTTAACTCCCGTCAGAGATTGCGACCATATTCGATGCCGCTTCGCACCTCATGGGACTCTGGGGGAGTTTACTCAGATCTCGGTCTGCATTTTAACTTCCGTCAGAGGTTGCGACTTCGATGCCGCTTCGCACCTCGTGGGACTCTGGGGGAGTTTATTCAGATCTCGATCTGAATTTAACTTCCGTCAAAGGTTGCGACTTTGATGCCGCTTCGCACCTTGTGGGACTCTGAGGGAGTTTATTCAGATCTCGGTCTGAATTTAACTCCCGTCAGAGGTTGCGACTTCGATGCCGCTTCGCACCTCGTGGGACTTTGGGGGAGTTTATTCAGATCTCGGTCTGAATTTAACTTCTGTCAGAGGTTGCGACTTTGATGCTGCTTCGCACCTCGTGGGACTCTGGGGGAGTTTATTCAGATCTCGGTCTTAATTTTAACTTCTGTCAGAGGTTGCGACTTCAATGCCGCTTCGCACCTCGTGGGACTCTAGGGGAGTTTATTCAGATCTCGGTCTGAATTTAACTTCCGTCAGAGGTTGCGACTTCGATGTCGCTTCTCACCTCGTGGGACTCTGGGGGAGTTTATTCAGATCTCGGTCAGAATTTAACTCCCGTCAGAGGTTGCGACTTCGATGCCGCTTCGCACCTCGTGGGACTCTGGGGGAGTTTATTCAGATCTCGGTCTGAATTTAACTTCCGTCAGAGGTTGCGACTTCGATGTCGCTTCGCACCTCGTGGGACTCTGGGGGAGTTTATTCAGATCTCGGTCTGAATTTAACTCCCGTCAGAGGTTGCGACTTCGATGCCGCTTCGCACCTCGTGGGACTCTGGGGGAGTTTATTCAGATCTCGGTCTGAATTTAACTTCCGTCAGAGGTTGCGACTTCGATGCTGCTTCGCACCTCGTGGGACTCTGGGGGAGTTTATTCAGATATCGGTCTGAATTTAACTCCCGTCAGAGGTTGCGACTTCGATGCCGCTTCGTACCTCGTGGCAGAGTTTGATGTTGACTTGCGTTGGTCGGGGGATCTCCTCGATGGTGATCCCCAGTGGTGCCTCTGATGGATATTGGCGCTAGTTCCACCGTTGCCCCCCAAGTCGAGGTTATCCTGGGGGATGGTCTTGACTTGACGTCGTCGTTTAGGATGCCCTCGTAGGTTAGGTTGCCCTTATGGCTCGGGCCGTCGTCGGGTCTGCTAATTTTGTTAGAAGGTCACAGCGATTATCCTGCTCGTCTATTGGTATTTTTCGCTGACTTGCCTTGATCGAGTTGATTGATGGTGAGTATGGGTGAGAAACACCACATTTTCTTTTCCTCTTTGTTCGCGTGCTCGTGCACTATGTTTTTTGCTCACGTGCTCGTGCACCATTCGATTTTCTCACGAGCTTGTGAGTGCCGTCAGCTTGTTTCCCTTCCTGGGTGCGGAGACATATGAATTGGCTTTTGAGCTTAACATGAGAATTGTAGCTAAGCTTCTTAGATTTCCAACGCATGCTCACACGCCTCCATCGGATAAGTATGGACGAAGTTACGGACTACGGACTGGAACCCCTTCCTGTGTGCCGGGTGAGAAGGTGCAACATCCTGAAGTTGGCGCCCTCCTCCTGGGCGCCTTGAGCCAAAGTGCAACATCCTGATGTTGGCGCCCTCCAGGGCGCCATGACGCCGCTTTCTGATGCTGGCGCCCTCCTGGGCGCCTTGTGCCATGTATCCTGATTTTTGCGCCCTCCTGGGCGCCTTGTGCCAAGATGCTGCGTCTTGATGTTGGCGCCCTCCTTCTGGGCGCCTTTCCTGGGTGCGGAGACGTCCGAATTGGATTTTGAGCTTAACATGAGAGTTGTAGCTCTTCTTCTTAGCTTTCCAACGCATGCTTACACGCCTCCATCAGATAAGTATGCTGTTGGCGCCCTCATGGGCGCTCTTCCTTGGTGCGGAGACGTCCGAATTGGATTTTGAGCTCAACATGAGAATTGTAGCTCTTCTTATTAGCTTTCCAATGCATATTCACACGCCTCCATCGGATAAGCATGGATGAAGTCATGGACTGAGACTAGAGATCACCCTCGTAGGTGGGTATCTCTGGTGTCTGTGACCTAATGGTCTCGTCATTTGCTTGACTTCCACGCCTTTCTTAGCGCTTGCTACCCAAGACATCGTGGTCTCATACCTTGGATCCCTGCCGGGTGGGTGCCGTGAACTTGGCTGCTTTGCTTTAGGAAGATGAGACCCAACATACCATGTAGGGAGGGACTGCCTAGATCGTAGGGGGAAACCTCAACATTAACCTAAAGCCAAGATCATCTCTCCAAGTACGGGAGTTGAGGGTGTCAGACTTGTCTCGCTCCACTCCTGACTATGGAGTTGGACCTTTTTTTTTTTTGATATTCTGCTTTTGTGCTCAACGACAAAATTCATAACTAGGCCTAGCCTTAGGTCCGAGTCCTGATGCTCTGCTCCTTATTCGGAGTCGCGAGTTTCATCATCTTCTTCATTCACGTATTGGACGAGCTTCCCTTCTTCAATGCCATCCCTGGGGGTGCTGCGTTTGCTGGTACTGTGCCCATAACAAGTCAGATCAGCCTTCATGCTGCCAACCTTGGCCTCCTCTTGGTAGGCCATGTTGTCTTCTTCATAGTCCATGTACTTTTGATGCCGGCGTCGGTCGGGGGATCTCCTTGATGGCGATCCCCGGTGGTGCCTCGAAGTCACCGTTGTTGGAGGTAGGGTTCCCCTGCTAGGCGCCCTCATGGGCGCTACCTGATGTTGTCATGGCGCCCTCATGGGTGCCAGGCGCCCTCATGGGCGCTTCCTGATGTTGCCAAGGCGCCTGGCATGGGCGCTGCCTGATGTTGCCATGGTGCCCTGCCAGGCGCCCTCATGGGCGCTGTCTGATGTTGCCAAGACGCCCTGCCAGGCGCCCTCATGGGTGCCAGGTTGGGCGTGTCCTTAGCACTCTGCTGGTCTTCCTGATGCAGCATAGCTTGAGTGCGATTGGCCAGGAGATCCAAAAAGCTGACTCACATTCGAAGGCTGGGCAGACTGACTGGTACCCTCGTCAGGTAGGGTTACGACGTTGCCCTCTGGTCGGGGTGCGGGTATGTCAATACTCTAACCCGGGGTCTGCCTCTGGGGGCCATGAAGCAGCAAGAGAAAAGTTCGAGTAGTGATGATGTGAAAGATAGAAATCTCCCACTGTGGTCGCCAATGTTCTGTACCGAGCAGCTTTTTGGTGGACTGTTGTTGGTAGGTCCCTTGCTGTCGTGGCAGTAGGTCAGTGAGCGCCCGGGGGATACCTGCAAGCCACTCCGACGCTCAAGTCAGTATATCGAATATATGAGTGAAGGTACTAAGGATTAGAGATTCAACATTTCTTAGGGTAAAGTATGCCTGTTATAGGAAATCGTTCCCCTTCGTGGATCGTTGGATTGGTAGAGTCGATCTTGACCGTCCAAGCATGCTGGGCTCGCGTGAGGTGGACATGGGCAGGATTGATTGGGCTAATCCATTCCAATTGCTGAATGCACCTCTTGGTTTTGCTGATGGGACCCCTCGGTCGACTCCAGAACAAACAGTCATGTATTTTTCAATCTCACCATATATTATGGATTTTAAAGAATAATCTTATAATTTCTTATAATTGCATAAATTCTTTCACCTATCCTTTATAATATTGAATGTTTCCTTACTTATACAAAGAGTAATTTGGAGCATATAGGATAAAGCAAGTCAGTGAAGGATATGGCAAAGAATGAACTGAATCATAAAGGATATAATAGTAAGAATAAACTTACTCAAATTGAAGGGTCATGAGTTGATTACTGAAGCGAAAAATTAGCAGGGACTAAATTAACCCCATTTTTTAAATTCTGATTCAAACGAAGGGACTAAATTAACCCCGTTTTTTTATACATTTTCATTAAATGACATGCCGACACTACTTAATAGTAACACCTCAACATTTAAGTGTTCATATCGCATCTTTAACTAGTGTTTTTGGATGAAAGTGGATGAACGACTAACATGTCCCTCTTTGAAATCCTCAAAGATTACTTCATAACTTATTTCCCCATAGAACAAATATGATGAAATATTTTTCCTAGTGGATTAAGTCATCCCTTTACTTATATTTATTTATTCTAAAAAACAAACAAACCTTCAAAATAGTCTTTAAACTACTACACTACTGCTTAGTTTATAAATTTCATTAAAATAATAATAGTTTTCAAAGTATGTGAAATTCATAGAGTTAATCTCTAATATCATATGAAATCCGTGTGTCGTGTTAAATCCTTTAAAAAGGTAATTATTTTTTATTCAACATATTCATATATTTGTCTTAATGGGAAATAAATCCTTTTTATACTCCTTCTGGTCTAATTTATAAGAAAAAATATATTTAGTTTTTATAAAATAATTATAAAATGAATACTTCTGTTGATAACTTTAAGAGGTTGGCCTAGTAGAGTATAACCGAATTTGTATGTAGAGGTTTTCCCTGTCTTGAAATGGGGCGCCGTCATCCCCTCACCCTAAAATTTTATTTTACAAAATAAAAAACACACCAGTCATTAAATTATTTTATAAACTAGCCCCAAAACTTGTGCGATGCACAGGGTTCGCTAAATTTCTTTGTGTAAATGAGTAATAAAATTTTTACGCATTTATTAGCAAACATCCATATAAACATTCATGTTCGGTTTCTTTTTTTAACCGTACAAAGCTTGTCCACTGCGAGAATCAACTCGGGAGCACTGAGTCAACCCCGTGTCCCAGGGTAGCTTATTCCAGTGGACCAATGGTGTTGATTTGTAAAATATATAGTGAAATAACTGTGAATAAAAATTCAATTATAACTATAAATTAAATAAGAAAATAATATAATTTAAAAAGAATATTAACAAAGACGTTGAAATTAAACATCCATGTAGCGACCGAAAAATCCGGAGGAGGGATTCTTCGAAGTTCTTGAATGAAGCCGCCACCAAAGTTTTAGTTTAAGGGCAAACATTGGAAAATCCCTATTGAGTGAATAAAGGGGGCTTGCGGACCAGATTTAGGCTCGGGAGTCATTTATGCGTAGGGAAGGTATTAGCACCTTACGACATCCTTCCTAAGGAAGGTTACCTTTTAACTAAATGTGCAAACATTTATTAACCCAAAAATAATGTTTTTACCCTTATAAAAAAAATAAAAAGGTTCGATAAACGGCTAGTTGTTTTTTTGTAATTTTTGAGAAAAATGAGAGAGATGAATTTAAAGGAAAAAAAAGGTTTTTTATTAGTGCAATTGACAGAGGTCGGCCGCCCTCTGGTCCTACGTATCTCCTGGTAGAGAATCAAATCACACGTAGTTCTTGGTAGAAAAATGTTTGTTGGTTGGTGTCTTTTATTTGGAATAGGGATTTTAGGACTATTGAGCCGTACGGTTCATCCATCCTAAAACGATGACTAACCCGGCCGTACGGCCGAATCAATCCCCTATTCACTTTTTGAAAAACATAAGTTTGTGAAATAAATTGTTTGATAGTGGAAAAATTTGAAAAGAATGAAAACATGGTGTATTTGTAAAAAAGGGGGATGTATGTAACAGGGGGGCTGTATGAATAAATAGGGGTTGAAATAGAAAAGGGGGGGTGCGAAAATAAAGCCTCAAAATGATAGGCCCAGAGCTGAAACAGCCCACGCCTGGTTTAAATGAAGAGCACGGAACAGTAATAAAGGGGGTGGGAAAAGCAGAGTCAGAACAAATAAAAAAAAACAAAACCCAAATCTGATTATGAAAGGGGGTGCAAATACAGAAACACGGGGGTGTGGGTTGTAATCAGAAACTAAAATTTAAATGAAAAGCCCAAACTACCTTTAACCAAACCTAATTTGATTCCATCATCACAACTTCACTAACAACGCCGTTTCCACCTTCCCCATTCTGGAGAGAGAGTGCGAAATTTTTGGAGAGAGAGGGAGAGAGAAAGCGTGGAAGAAAGAAAGAGAAAGGAGGGTAGTACGCTGGCCGGAGGTGGAGGAACGTTGGTGACGGTTTGTTAACGGCGAACGGCGGCGGCTTACGGTGGTGACAGGTGGTAGTTGTTTGGTGGAGAGAGAAACGGATGAGGGCGAGGAGAGAGAGGGGGCGGTGGAAGTAACGGCCGCGGTTCGTTTTTTTGTTGTGGTGGGGCGCTGCGGTTCGGTTTTTGGTTGGCGAAGGTGGAGAGAGAGCGGTCGATTTCGTGGTGACGGGTGGTGGCTGTTGGCGGTGGCTGGCCGTTCGTGGTGGAGTGTGGTGATATGGTGCGCTGGTGGTGGAGGGTTGTCACGGTGAGGTGGTATTTCGGGTGAGGGGTGGTGGTTGGTTGTTGGGAGTGGTAGAGGTGTGGCGTACGGTTATGGTGGTGTGGAGGTGGCCGAAGGTGGTGTGGGGGCGGCCGAAGGTGGTGGCCACCATGGGGTGGCCGGAGCTTCAAGCTCCTCTCTTTTCCCTTTTTTTTGACTTCTCAATTCTTTCTGGTTCTCTCCCCCTCCCCTTCTTTTTGTTTTTTTTTACTGTGGCTGTGTTTTTGCGTCCCTCCTCCCCTGTGTGGCTGTGCTGCTGTTTTATTTATAGGCAGGTTGGCTGATCGGTTGAGAGGATAGTGATGTGTGCTTGTTTTGGCACAACAGGTTTTTTTCAATAAAGAGGTATTGGCTTTGAATTATAAGAGGAAAAAGTATGTATGGTGGAGAGGAGGAGCAGCAACTTGCAGGTTGGTGACTTGTTGGTGCAAAATTGGAAAAGCAACAAAGGAACAAGAAGAAATTAGTTTTAGCATATTACTCAAAGAGACTGTACCTGACTGAGGGGGGCGCATACTCCTTTTTTTAGTTTTACTTTTTTTTTTTGTCTCTAAATGTAATTAATTTTTGTAAACTTTGATTATTGTATTTATTGTAATAAAAAATGGACTTGGACATGTTTGACCATTCCTTTCTTTATTCTGATTTTATTTCATTTTTGGTTAAGTGAGAGAGAGAGAGAGACAAAACTATTATTAAAAAAGCTATTATTAACGAGCGTCAAAATGAAATACGCGTGCACAATGGGACGCGAACGCGCGTCTGCAGATGAGAATATGCGAACTCGTGCACCAAAATAAACACTCGTACACAACGAGACGCAAACACGCGTCTGCAACGAGAATACGCGAATTTGCGTACTAAAATAAACAACCGTACAAAACGAGACGCGATCACGCGTTCGCAACGAGGACAAAAATATGTACATTATAAAAAAACCGCATGCGCGCACAATGAGAAGTAACACGCCTATACACGACTAGGAACGACACACATAAACGACAAAAACAGTATTTTGGATTTTCTAGTTTTAAATTAGCCGGACAAAATTAGGGTATGACAATCCATAGATAATATATAGGAAGAAAATGTCTAAAAAATTTAATAGCATAATCCATATATTTATAAAATGTAAATATAAAAACTTAACCCATAATTAGAAAGAAAAGAATACAACGCTATTATAAAGTGAAACACGTGGGTATCATGTAGGTTGGATGAAAATCACTAATAAAATAGAAGCAATTATACAAAGTTGAAAGAAGATGATGAAAGTTTTATTGTAAATGCGGTTAAAGTTTCCGCGAGTCTAAATGAACAACGCGGTACTTGAAGATAGAAAGTTGAAAGAATATGATGTGAGGTTCATTCGTAAATGTGGCCGAAGTTCTCGTGAATAAAAATTAAATTATAACTATAAAGCACTTTACATATTTTGTCACGATTTTTTTAACCAAACCGGATATAATGGAATAAACTTTGTGTATTTGAACAATTAAAATTTATTCTTAACCATAAAGTACACCAAATCACACTGTTTAGCATCTCACTTTACATATTTTGTCATAAAATGAAAATATTTTTTCACCCATTCGATTATTAGAGAATAAACTTCACATATTTAAACATCTTAAATTTTTCGAGAGTGTAAAGTACTCCTTAAAATATAAAAAAGAAAAAAAAACATAACCTTGAAATATAAAAGAATAAAAAAAAGGAAAAAAGAAAAAAAGCTGAAAAAAATGGAAAAGAAGAAAAACAACAAAAGAAGCGGCATTTTGGAGCCTCATATGCCAAGCCGCATATGATACTAGCGCCTTGACCCGTGCCTCGCACGGGGTAAATGCTCTAGATAATATAAAATTGTTCTTGGATATAACCATCAACGTTAACCCTTTGGAGTTGCAAATTACAACAGAGTTTCATAAAGTGGTCCATCATTTCCAATAACAGGAACCAAGATGATATCAGATGCGGCTATCTCTCATATCTAGCCAATAAATTGGCATCATAAAACTCTACAAAAACACACTTCAATGGTAAGCAATTTAAAAAAACTCACAACGGAATAAAATCTACAAAGTAAAGAAGAAACAATAAAACTCAATACAAACACATGATGATCAGATTGAAATAGGAAAGACATCATAAAGGGAAAATTTCTTAAAAATGCATATAATCAAACACATGGTGATCAGATTGAAAAGGGAAAGATGAAATAATTCTACCTAGGAAATAGCAACTTACACAACAACAATCCATGAAATTCTTCTCTTTCAAAAAGCTAATCTAAAAACATATTGCTCTCCATAATGAAAAGTAAGCAAAGCATCAGTTTCTAACTTCCCGCATTCATTCAAGTAACGAAGCAAAATAACAAAACCAAATTATAGGAATTGATTCAGTTTAAGAATACTAATAGATGTATCACCAAATCCGTCTTAGACCTTCATTGGGGAGGATGCGTCGTGCATGTAGTCTCTGAGAAGGCCACAGCGTCGCAGCGAGAAGGTAACGACGCTCTCTTTCGCATCAACCTCCCTAGTCATCTCTCTCTCTCCATCCCTTGCTCTACTTCCTCAGTCTCTAACCTCTCTCCCTCATGGCTGAGTTCGCAGCACTTCCCTTTTCTCTCATCTACGTCTCTCTCTATTTCTCCTTTTCTATGTGCAAAGCCAGCAAATCCTAAACCGTGTAGTCAATAGTTTTTAGTGTAGTCAGTGGTATACGTGTCTCAGTTTTCAAATTCTGAAGACAAGAGAAAAGATTTGACTTCTCAATAACAAAAAACAAAGGAAGAAAAAAGAAAGCAGTTGAAAGAGAAAGTGATAGAGAACATGAGGCTTAGGCTACATACACGTGGCGGGGAGAAACCGAAATCTGATCTTTTTTTTTGATACAATCTGAAATCTGATATTTGACATTGGTAATAGAGAATAGAAGCAAATTTCTGAAATAAAAGCTGAGAAAATGTAGGAAAATACATAGGCTTAAATATGTTTTAGGCCCCTGCAAATATAAGGTGTTTTGGTTTAAACCCCTGCAATTTTTTTTTTGTTAAAAGCCCTTGTAAAATGAAATATTTTGTTATAAACTCTTCTCAACATATCCAGCAATCATAGCATTCCATGTTATAGGATAACATTTTAGTCATAGAAGGGCTTATAACAAAATATGTCATATTGCAAGGGATTTTAACAAAAAAAAATTGCAGGGGCTTAAACAAAAACACCCTATATTTGCAGGGGCCTAAAACATATTTAAGCCAAATACATACACGTGGTTGCAGGCACCTGGAACCAGATCTCTGCAAAAATTTATCATCCGCAAGGCACATATGCTTCCATCACCTTGCGGAGCACCTCCCTGACAAGAACCAAGGTGGCATCCTGTCACGGTGGCATCCAATGTGGCGACACACAACGGCGATTAACTGGCGGCAGCTGGCGGGGGGAGGCCGGAAAAAATGGCGGGAGTGCTGAGTAGGAGACTCCCCAAGGTTTATATTCTTTAGATAAGATTAAAAAATACACTTTTTGCTTATATATGAGACTAAGGAAACGAAGTACAATTTGTAATTTGTGTGTGTGTGTGTGTGTGTGAGAGAGAGAGTTTTATAAAAAGTGATTTAATTATATATACAATATGTGTATAAGTGTTATACACCACTTACCAATTACAAATTGATACATCATTAAAAAAATGAGTTAATTAGTAACCACCTCATACGTAGATCATACCATTAATTGTTATTGGTGATGAGTGTTAAAAGGTTTACACCAATAATTAGTTTAAACTAAAAAAGTATGTGAGAGAGAGTTAGGGGTGTATTGGTTTAAGATTTTAAAGGACTTTTTTAGCCGAAAAAAGTTCCACGAATTTTAAATGACTTTGCAGGAATTTCATGACTTTTAGGACTCTACAGGATTTTCAAGACTTTCAGTTAGGATTTTAATGAATTTGTACTAGTATTTTACTCGTGTATCCGCACAGGCGACACTGTATTTGTTATAATTTTCTTTGAACCTACAAATGTTTTGAAAATGGTAAAATTTAATAAAAGAAAAAAGAAAAAATCGGTAAAAAAACTATATTTCAACTTGTTTAAAAAACTTGTGTTGCAAAACGTAAAAAGAAAGTCAGTATCTTCTTCTAATCTTAATAATGGAGTAAAAATCAGGAAAACAATGAGATCTCATAAAATATGCACCCCCTTTGTAGCTCCTGTTGTCACTTCCGTTGCCGTTCCCTGTTGCCACTCCCCGTTGCCGCTCTTCGTTGCCTCTCATGTTGTCGATCCCATTGTCGGTCTCTACTCTCTCATTGTCGCTCCCGTTGCGCGTCTCTCATTGTCGTTCCCGCTGCGGGTCCCTGTTGCCTCTCGATCAGTTAATATTAATTTAGTTGTTGATTTTGTTTAGAAAAAATGATTTTGGAAATTTTGTTAGCGGTATGGCTTTTTTTTGACAATTGGTAGTAATTCAATTGATTGATTTTGGCTAAATATCAGTTTTGGTCCTTTATCTTTGCTCTTGGTTTCACTTTGGTCCTGTATCTTTTTTTTGGTCCGTTTTGGTCCTTTATCTTTTATTTTCGTTTCATTTTGGTCTCTGCCGTTAGTTTTTTCTAACGGACGCCACGATGACAGTTAACTGCTGACGTGGCATCTATCTTCATTAAATGACGTGGCAAAATTAACATTATTTAATTCCAATTGATAATAACACATTAGCATTAAGCATTTTTAATCGATAAAACAATTAAAACATTAAAATCAGAGGTACAATTAAAACATTAAAACAATTTAAACTTTTCCAGATTTTGAACGAAGAAACGAAAAAGAACAACAATAGGTATACCCAGATTTTACGAAGAAACGAAGAACAGCAACAAAAAGAAACGAAGAAACGAAGAAGAACAACAACAAAAAACCCAGATTTGATTAATGAAGAAGAACAACGAAGAAGAAGAACAAGATCTGTTTTGAATCGAACCAGATTTCGTTTTGAATTGAACCCGATTTCGTTTGGGTCGCCGTTTTTTGTGTTGAATTCGAACCCGAACTCGAATCTGAGAAAACCACATCTTCATCTTCCATATCTGGTTCGTTCTTGTTCCTGGGTTTCGTTTTGCCGGGTTTCGTTCATCGTATTTCCAGATCTGTTCATGTTGTTGTTTTGCTGGGTTTCGTTCATCATTCATCGATTTGCTGGTGGTTTGATTTTTGGGTTCATGTTGGTGGTGGTGTTGTTGTCTTTCCAGATCTGTTCATGTTGTTGTTGTTGTTGTTGTTGTTGTTGTTGTTGGTGGTGGTGGTTTGATTTTTGGGTTCATCGATTTCGTTCATCGTCATTTTGCTAGAATTGTTGTTGAAAGAAGATTAATTTTAGTTTTCTAGAATTGTTGTTGAAAGAAGATTGATGAATCCGGTATTTTGATTTAATTTTAGTTTCTGGAATTTTTGTTTTTGTTAATTTATAATTTAAAAAACTTAAATGTCAATGTGTAAAATGATTTACAATTAAATAAAGCATTTTTTGCCACCTCATTTAATGAATGTCACGTCATACATGACACTTAAGACGCCATGTCAGCAGTTAACAGCCAGCGTGGCGTCCGCTAGAAAAAACTAACGGCAGGGACCAAAATGAAATGAAAATGAAAGATAAAGGACCAAAAAAAAGATAAATGACCAAAGCGAAACCTAGAGCAAAGATAAAGGACCAAAAGTGATATTTAGCCATTAATTTTAGTAGTTTGAGTAAATTATAAAATAGTAAAAAAAATTGATTTTTTTGTTTTTTTCGAAAAAAAAAGAAAACTGACGACCGCGCCGGAGCGTGTCAGCTTCAGCGCAGCTTTTGTTGCTTTTCTGAAAAAGCTGAGAGAAGTTTGTCTTTTAGCAACGCATTTACATTTTAACCCTCAAATTGGACAGGTGGCAAACTCTTAGTTTATAAAAACTTTGTAGGACTTTTGTGGACTTGTGAGATTTGACAAAACTTCAAAATTTTGTTACATACATTCAAAATTGAAGAGAGACAAAAACAAAAATAACAAAAAGGAATAATGTTGGAATAAAGAAAAATAGTTTAATTTGGTAAAAAAAATAGTCTAATAACAAAAAGGATATAACTTAAAGTCAAATAGTCTGCATCCAACTAATATTCTGCAGAACTTATAGTTAATGGATTTATACAATTAGCACGCAAAAGAAGTTCAAAAATAACGTAAGTGATGATTTCTATTAAAAATCCATGTATCAATACTACTGATATAACGTAAAATAACTCAGATAAATATCATATGGACACAAACATAAATAAATGAAAAAAATAACAATAGTTTTGTGTATTGCAGTACGTTTTTCATGATATGATTTCTATTGTAGCTTCTTGTAACTTTTTTTTCCTATTGCAGTACATAAAAAGTCCTTCAAAATCCATGAAATAAAACAATTTTTTAAAATTCTTAAGTTTTTGAATAGCAATGTATTTAACTTTAAGTGATAGAAATTAGAAAGTCTTAAATATATACCACGAATTTTGATAGTCTCTTTTTTTGACAATAATTTTGATAGTCTCTTAAAAAATTACCAAAAGCAAATTAACTTATTTCATTAAGATAACTTGTCATAGTACAACTTGGAACATAATTAAAAACCATGGAGCTAGCAGCTCTTGCTAGAGAATGGGCTACTTGATTGGCTTGTCTTCGAATAAAACTTATTCTAAAGCTTGTTGCTATGTCTAGGACTTCCTTACTCCTTTATATTATCCCCCAAAATCTGAATTGTTCCTACGTTCATTTGATAGAGCGTCTACAATCAATTTACAATCCACTTCAACGTCGACGATGAAGCCAACAAAGTCCTTGCAGCAGGCTGAATGCTCCAGCCTATGCCGGTGAGGGAGTACCTTTGCTGAGTTTGGTCATGGCTTTAATCAAAAATTATGTTGCATCACGGACAAAACACCAGGACCCAAAACAACCCTGATGATTAAACAACGATGCGTCGATGTTACATTAAAGATGACCTTGTGGTGGTGGTTGCCATGTTACAGTGTCCTAGTTGTGGTTGTGCCGAGGATGACCACTATCATATTTTCTAGCTTGTTCCCATTTCCTCAAATATTCAAGAGTGCGTCTAATAGCAATTTTGGGATATTCACAACTGCCCTCCCAAAGCTCGTCGTTACGGCGACGCCATATGGCCCAAATAGTCATGAGAAATTGTTGTTTCTTATCACTTTGTAGGCTGTCCAAAATCGAAAACATCTGGTTTGTAAATTCAGTTGTGGGATCCAAGAGTGGTGTTATAGATTTCAATAGGCCACTTTCCATCCAGCAGCCATGAGCTTGTATGCACCCGAAGAAAATGTGTTGATTGTCTTCGACACCTTGATCACAATGTGGACACAGTTTGGTACACTCCACCCCTTTTGATTGTAGATTGAATCTACTAGGTAAGCAGTTCTGCATAGCTCTCCAAACAAGCATTTTTACTCGACTAGGAACATGAGTGCTCCACATACAATACCAATTACCACCAACTCTCACGTGATGATTGTCGATGATATCTTCCATTAACAGCCTATAGGCGCTACGGACCGTGTAGTTACCATCAGAATTGAAGCTAGAGCTGGCAAAACGGGCTACCCGGCCCATATCGGGCCGGCCCATACCGGGCTCGGGCTTTTGCGGGTTGGGCTAAAAAACCCAGATTAAAATTCGGGCTCAACATTTGTGGCCCAAGCCCGGCCCTATGCGGGCCACGGGCTTTTCGGGCTAGCCCGCATTATACGCAATATTAATTAAAAAAATTATTTTTTTATAAAAACATGTTTTAGAATATTAGGTGACTACATAATAAAAACATGTTTTTAGAATATAGATACATCATTTTTTATAAAAACATATTTTATAAAAATATTAGGTGCCTATAAGCAGCAACCAGAGATAAAACTGAATGATATCCAAGTCCTATATTGATTTCCCTCGGTGCTACTGTCAAGCAGTGTGAGAATGGTGAACAGGCTGTGCAACAAGTTGATGCGGCTCTAGCAAGGGGTATCCTAAATCCTCCTTATGATTACATCTTAATGAACTGCCAGGTAATGACTATGGACTATGGTTTCTACCCTTCCTTTTATTAGCATATATTGATTTTCCCTTATACTTTCCGCATTTCCTTCTATTCTCATATAAAAAATACAGTCCTCCTTGTTAGGAAGGAGTTGTTCCTACAAGATTCTTTATAAATTCTTGTCTATCAAATATAATTACCTGTCAATAAATAAATAATTCACAACTTGACTACTAGTAACCAAAAAGTTGAATGACCGTGATTTCAAAAGAAGATAATTGATTTTTCAGTGTAATACAATGTGTGCTTTAATTTTCTATAATGAAACAGATGCCAGTGATGGATGGCTTTGAGGCCACAAGACAGATACGAGAGATGGAGAAGTCTTGCGGTGTTCACATTCCTATCATTGCATTAACTGCAGACATTGTCAAACCGGCGGCAGTGACTGGAATGGATTTTCAAATAGTGTCAAACTAGGGGAATGCCCGTGCGTTGCACGGGTTGATATATTAATTTTTTTAAAATTTATAAAGCCTTTATATAAAGATATATAAGTTATTGATATAAATGATGTATTTTAAAAATATAGTATTTCATAAATATATTGTTGATTTTTATATTCAAAAATCATTTATTTTGAGTAAAAATCTTATATAGTGTATTATTTTTATAAATATAAATAACTGGCAATATTTTTATGAGCTTAATTATTGAAAAAGAATTTTATTAAACTTCATTAGACTTAGAAATAGTAATTGTAATTCTATTTTATATGTAAGTTTATGTGCACAAATTTTAATAGTAAAGACAGATGAGTATAGCAAAACATATATCATAGTAAACAAAAATATATTGATATTTATTATTTTCTTTCTTTGATTTTAAGCACCAATTAATAAATCATAAATTGAAAGTAAAACAATAAAAAAAATTAAAATAAAAGTTTAAATAAATTTATTTTAATTTTAATTTATAAGAAGAAAATAATCAAAATAAAAAACTATTCTTTATTTTTACTCTTTATAATGATATGAAAACATGACTTCTTTATTATTAAAATTACATAATTTCTCAATGCCTATAACTTTACACATAAATTGTTGCATGAATCACTAAGTGATCCAAATTTATTTTTCTGCCTCTTTGTCCACTTCAAAGCTGTCAAGAACATGAAACTCTTTATCTTTTTGTGTATTCTACATTTTTTCGCGAAACTCGCTCCTTTCTCCTACTTCTTATTTTTCATTATGAATATTTGTTTGGCAAAATCTCTTCCATGACCATCCAAAATTGTCTCTCTTAAATAGTTATTTCTTGCTATAATTGACTAAAACTCTACCTCTTCCTCTCATATTCTACTAACTCATGATAATATTGTAAGCTAAAGAAATAATTCATATGAAAGTGAAACCCCTCTCTTTCAATGCATAATTGTTACATAAAAATTAATTTTAAAGGCCAACTAATTAGTTGTTATTTCAAAAACAACTTATATGAATTTTGATGAAAAAGAGAAATACATGGTATTGTAATATTTTTATTTCATCTAAATAATTAAAATATATAAATATATTTTTTCAAATAATTAATTAGATTTTTATAAATTTTAATAACATTATAATTTCTTTGTGAATAAATATATAACTTCGAATCTCAAAAAAATAAAATATATAACTTCAAAAACTATGTTGAGATTTATCTCTCTCTCCCTCCCTCCCCCCCTCTCTCTCTCTCTATATATATATATCTGTGTGTGTGTGTGTGTGTGTGTGTTTTGAATATATATAAAAGAAATCAATAAATAAAAGTATCATCTCATAAGTCTTGTGTCAATTGAAAGAAAAATTTTATGGTAAATTGTAAAGTCAACTAATTATTTCTTATTTCAAGAACAACTTATATTAATTTTGATTAAAAAAATAAATACATGTGTATTACAATATTTTTATTCATCTATACTATTATAATTGGTAAATATTTTTATTCAACAAATTTATATTTTTACAAATTCTCATAATAATATAATTTATTTGTAAATAAAGACATAATTTCAAAAATACGTTAAAGTTTATATATATATATATATATACACGCTTTTAAAAATGGATTGAAAACAATAAATAAAAACGTTATCTCATAAGCCTCATGAATTTGCTATAAATAAAAACTTTTTCTTATATATATATATATTTAATTTTGAATTTTGAATAAAAATGGAAGCTTCATTTATATAAAAATTACAATAAATAAATATAGGTAAAAGTAATGAGGAGTGTTATAACCAAAATCTTCTTTATGTGTAAACACTACAAAAAACTCGGCGATTAGCCACGGTCAAAACCGTGGCAAACAACCCTCCAGACCGTGGCAAACGTTATTAGCCACGGTTACCGTAACAGTGGGAACCAAGGGCGTCGCCAAATTTTAGCCACGGTCAAAAGTAGCTTTACCCACGCCTAAATATACCGTGGTAACATCCACTTAGCTACGGTTTTGGTTTGTTTTACCACGGCCAGACCGTGGCTAAATCCTCGTTCCAAGCTTTTAATATGCACATATTAGCCACGGTTCCAACGGTGGCTAGATTGGAGGGAAACGCGCGGGAATTTAGTCACTATTTACCCACGGTTTAACCGTGGCTAACTCAATTTTTTTTTTTATAAATTTATTCTTCCTACTAAACCGATAATTATTCTTCCTGCTAAAACAAAGCTTATTTGTTAATGGCAACTTACTCTTCCATTGACCATATGTAATAAGTAAATAAAAAGCAAAATTAATAAAGATGTGGTGGAATAAACTTTTGCATATATAGCTAATTAATTACTTAAGATGAAATTCTAACATCCATTAAAAAGTAATATTCAACATATAGTTACCAAAAAACCACAACTACAAAAATACCCAATCAACAAGTAATTAGAGATTCTAAATATCTAGACTAAGATGAGGATGAACCTAGGTTGAACATCGATAATTCATCTCCAAATTTATGTTGCAAGAAGTTGTGAAGACCTTCCAATTTATTTGTTGCTTGTGTAAGCTTCTCTTTGGTTTGTGTGTGCTCCTCCTTGGTTTTAGCAAGTTCTTCTTTGGTTTTAGCAAGTTCTTCTTCGACATTCTCTTGGTCAGAGTTACCAACTTGGATAAAATCAGGGAAATGCCTACGATTTCCAAAAACAACAGTTGGACAAACACCTGGACCTAAAACACGAACTCGGCCTGAGTGTTCAGCTCCACATGCTTTTCCAATGGCATCATTAGAATAAGCATTAATCTTTGACGGAACACCTATAGTAGCCGCACGTTCTTGATCTTCAGATAAGCTCTCTGAAATCTTCTCCTATTGGGAAAAATAATCATTAATATTTAGCGAAATCTCCCACATAAAAACTAAGATTCATCATAAACTAAAATATTATATCATCACACTACATTTTAGTATAAAGCACCCTATATAAAGCACCAAATCAAACAAATCAGCCCACCAAGGTACTCATATCAATTACTGCACAAACACCATGCAGATTCAAGATTCAAGACTATCAATATAATCCAGACACAGAGATCTACATATTTTCAATAAGGTGACCATAGTACTGAAAGCAACTTGTCAAATACAGACACAGAGATCTACATATCACAATTTGATACAATCCAATCCATGTTATATATAGAACCCTGCGCAGCATTAAAATTAGCAAAGGTACATAAAGCTAAACAGCAAAGCAATGAAGAGAAATCACAAAAGAACTTCTTTCACCCAGAAACCACCACAACTTGAATACAGGAGGTCAGAGACAAACAATCAATCTGTTAAGAAACATGCAGCTACTAGTAAATGGCTTAGAAACTTCTTGACAGGGAAGAAGGACAAGGTTTTGGAGCAGCTACCAGTAGCTATATATAGTTAATTGATGTCATCATTTTCACTGTTCCATTATAATGGTCCTACACATACATGCTCCATTATACTGGAACAGTTAAACTATCATTATTGAAATGAAAAATGAAAAATAGAAATAATGTATGAATAGAAAGAAACTCCAATATTGTCAAAAAGAAAACCCAATAATTGATTCTAGCACATCTAAGATTCAATAATTCAATAATTTAAATTAAAACTAAAAAAAGAGACTAGATCTACTGGCTCCTACTTCGTAATTCAACCATTATTTCACCTGCAAAATGTAAATTAAAAAGAACGGTGCCTAAACTCCTAATCAGTTCATTGGTCTGTGATTATTTCCCAATGCATTTGATCAGTTTAATTATTGTGATTATGGAGGGTGTATGACTTTGACTTACACACATAACCGATTTAGGGATTTTGACAAGCTAAAGAATGACATTGGGATGACAGAGCTCAGTAAAGTGAAGTCTGATAAACTGAACACTTAAGAGTGTTAAATTTAAGGGAAGAAATGTAGATATAAAAGCTTAATGTAGTAAACTTGTGTTTGTAGATATAAGATGTACTTACAGCCATGGCTTTTCCTTCTCCATTCACATAGCTTCCATCCTTCTTTAGTAATGTTGCCAATTTAACTTCGCTTCGACATACAGGTCTTCCTAATTTTAGCTCCTAACATCATAAATAAAATACAACTAGTTATCATATACTAAAACTTATTTTACTATAAGATAGAAATTCTTTAAAACAACATACCATCTGACGAGCCCTTCTTGCATTGCTCTTACTACCACCAGCATGTGAGACTTTAAGCTTCCCACGATTTGTTGTATTTTGCTGACTTAGTTTCTACAATTTTTAACTAAGATAGTCAATATGTCTCCAAAGTTCTCACTTTATTTCAAACAAGAATAGAAAATAATAAGATAAGTTTATATAGAATACTTATACCTTCATCTCGTCAGTTTGATAGTAATGCACAAATGCAGCCCACTCAACGGGATTAACACCTGGAGGAGGATTGGCAAGTATTTCGTCCTTACTTTTGTTCGGGTAGAAGTATTGACACCTTATCTTATATTTATGGGCCTTCCATCTATCTCCTAATGTGCTCATCACCCATTTAATACCAGCAGCATAATCAAACTCAAAATGATCATTGAAATGTTATATTTATAGGTCAATATTCAAATAATAAAATACTATTAAATAATATGCACATTCTGTTTTCAAATTTAAATGAAATTATTCAAGTGTTGGCCAGCTACAGACAGGTTCACAAATATAAAAAATAAAGTAAGCATTTCACTATTGCATTTCAAATAAAACATCAAGTAAATAATAATTTATAGAGGTTACTGATTATGCATGCAGCCTTTTGATATCAAACAAATCAGCAACTTTGATGTTACAGAGATACAAACATATCTACTTCATATATGCCAACAATGATTATGTATTCTCATAAAGGAAGGAAGAAAGTCATAATGCTAACAAAACCTAAAAACTAAAAACAATCTGACATGAGAATGTTTTTGAAGAGAATTTAAAATGCTGAAATTCAGCCAGAAATATCAGATTATCAGATATAACAAATTCAGCAAGAAATATTCAGCGAGAAATCGATTGAAACTCAGTGAACACAAATGGGAACTGACCGATGATGTATCAAGCATATAAATCTAATTGAATGCAGCAAAAATCAAAATGAAAGCAGCAAAAATCAAATTGAAAGTGTTGTAACTTTATGTACCTGAAACAATAATAATGCAACAAACCCAGCCAGCCAAACAGAAAATAATTGCAACCCAAAATGCAAACAGCGGAATGTCAACTTCCTTATTCACACACACATTAACGAATTAGAGACAGAACCATATGAACAGAAAGTGAGAATGCGAAATATCAGAGAACTCAGAAATTACTCAAACCGAATTGCAAGAAAATAAACCCACAAACATTCAAACCGAAACAGTAAATGCAAGAAAGCATTAAAATCAAGAAAGAAGAAAGAAGAAAACATAAAGAAAGAAAGAAACTAATTGGTACCTACGATGAGAAGAAAGTTGCGAGAGAGAGCTTTTACCTTCTGGTTTCCCTTCTGGTTTCACCGAGAGAGAGCTTTCACGGTTTCCCTTCTGGTTCACTTCTTCACGGTTTCCCTTCTGGTTCACATTTAATAAAACGCTGCCGGCAAATCCATAACAGACACAGTTTCTTATGAGAGTTTCAGTTTCTAGCTTATGACAACTTTCCACTAGCCAAACAAACAAAACTACAAGATAAACATTTAAAAGATAAGTTACAAAATGCACCTGCAAGTTCATATAGGAATCAGCTGAAACAAGATAACCTGAAAGAAGAAGAAAAACATAATATTCAACATCAAACGATAAATGATGACCAAATGAATAATCATTGAAAAGACAATGAATGTCTCAGTACATCTAATAGTTATATATATATATATATATAGACACACATATAGACATACTTCACTTGTAGTAAATGGGCCTTTGTAAAAGGATGACTAGCAGTAAAGTTGAGCCTGTCAGTTCATATCATAGATGTATTCTAAACACACAGAATCTAGATATCTACTCATTTAGCACGCCACATGTGAGATTAACAGATGTTAAAACTAAATATACCAGACAATATGAACCTTCCAAACCTAACCAATCATGCGAATGAAGCAGTATATTGGAGGCTTAAATTCCTTGGACAAATTTAAGAAATGCAGAAATCTGGAAAAAGGGTTTCAAGTTACCATCTAATTCATTCAGTGTAAGTACTAAAAATTACAATCCCAAAGAAATTATATGTGCGCCTAATTTGTTTGCCATAATCCTTAAATTCATATTTTAAGCAAAATCCTTACCCAACACATCCTCTCTATTTTAACATTTGTGCGCCTAATTTGGATCCTTAAACATTAATTTGTTATATCAAGTTTCCTTTACAAATAATTTTCGTTTGATTAGGATTTCAAAAAGAAACGCAAGAAAACATCACAAAAGGAAAAGGTAGATTGGGGATTTCAAAGAGTAAATTTGTGAGTTTCTATGAGAATGAGATGTGCTAACCTATTTGCAGAATAGTGAAAGCAAGGAAGAGAGAAGTGGAGCTGCGATGACGGTGGAAACGCCAATGGACACAAATGCAGTAACAGCGGAAGAGAGACGCTGGCTTGTTGCGATCAGAACCAGAGATACGAGCAGCGCAAAGGAAAGAAGGAAACGATGGCAGAGATATGAGTAGAGATAAATAAAAGGGAGATAGACACTGGCTGGTGGCGTTGCTAGGTTTACTAGCGGTTTTCGCCTTTTCGTTGTTTTGCCACTGAAAAGGAGGGAACGAATAAAAAAGTGGAGGGATAAAGGAAAAAAGTTTGGGAATTCCCGGGTAGTTTTGCCACGTTTGAGGCGTGGCCCATATATGTCTTAGCCATGTATATAATAACCGTGGATACTCAAATGTGGCAAACAGCCGCGTTTTTGTAGTGAAATTATAAACAAAATATTAGATTACATGAAAGATAATCATAAGTATTATATATATATATATATATATATATATATATCTAAAATCACCTTAAGGTAACCAAAGAAATAAAAGAAAATAGCATTAGATGGAGGGGGTTCCTACACAAAAAAATGAGATGATAATATTTTATGTCAATCATTACACACAGCTAGGCTAAATAAAAGATAGGAAGAGAACCGAAGAAGAATTTGAACATCCTATAATCTAAGTTACATCAATAATCTTTTCATATATGTTACAGTTACAACAACCAGACCATATGAGTGACAACCTCAAAATTATATCCTAAATTTTCACCTATTTACTAATCAAACTTCAAGCTACTACATGTAATAGCTCTAATCTCCAATTCCATACATACCCCTATATTCTACAAATTAAAACCTCCAAATCTCATAAGCCTCATGCACCAAATACTTTCCATGCATCATTTGCTTATGGAAATATAAATCACAACCCATTGTAGCTGATGTGCTAATGTGTCCAATTGACAACAATGTTCAAGGCTTTGTTGTTTATATAGCCACTATTTACTTAAATGATCAATGTAACATTCCTTTTTACCATTTAAAAAATGTAACATTCATTTTATTTTTCAATGTGTTTGCCTTTTTGTCTTACTATTATTCATTGTGGCTACTTTATGGTTCATAATTAAATGGATATGAAAATATGCATGTTTAGACAATAATAAGTCTTAATTTTGTTTTTTTTTAAGTTTTATTGACACCTATAAAATTAATTTTCGTTAAAAAAATTGATATAAAATAATAACATCTTATTTTCTTCCTACTCTATGGAGTATATATATTGTTATTAATTTTTTAATAATTTTTAGACCACCCTTCTTAAGTATTTATAGTATTTCTTAAAGAAGACCTAAAGTGAAGGAAAATGAAAAGATTGTAACTATATCTCTATTAAAAACCAACTATAATAATTAGGACTAATTATAATAATAATTTAGAGACACTAAATGACAACCAAAATCAAAACATCAAGTAATGAATTAAGAGTAATCAATAAGAGGGGAAGTTTTGTAAAATTATAAAAAAAAGGAGGAAAACTCACAATTCAAGAGTCAAGCTTCTTTTATAAAAATTAATATTAATGTTGCAACATGTTTATAATATAAATAATAATATTAGTTCCGTTAAAAATGTAATAATTATTTTTAATATATTAAAACTAATAAGTTCTACAGTAATAATATTTTTAAATAATTAATATTATCAATTACGGTTAAATTAAAAATTTACAATTATATTATACCATTAATATGATGTATATCCAATACAAATAAATCAATTAAATATATAATAAAATTAAACACTAATAATAACCTGATAAAAATTACTAATATATTTGATCAAATATATATATATATATAGATATAGATATATTATATTATATTATATTATATTATATTATATTATATAATACTTAAACTATTTTTGGTTGTTATTATCAACTTTTATTTTAATTTGAAAATATCAACATTTTAATGTAAATATAAAATATTTATTTGATATTCCACTAAGATAATCATTTAATAAGTTAGTGGCAATTATTAGCTTTCATTAAAATTAAATTCCTCTTCATGTATAAATTATAAATAAATATTTTAATACACAAAAATATTTAGATTCATTGTGGAGGCTCCATTGGGGTCTCCTTTACATATATATATAGATTAATCACTTGCGGGCTTATGGGCTACCCATGGTCCGATCGGGCCGGCTCGCAACGGGCTTGGGCTTTTACGGATAGGGCCAAAAAGCCCATATAGAAAAATGGACTCAATTTTTTAAGCCCAAGCTCTATATTTTTTTGGGCTAGCCCGGCCCGGCCCGGCGGGCTCGGCCCATTTTGCCAGCTCTAATTGAAGCCCCACATAGGCTGGTCTTCACCATTGGTATTTAGTAGTGGGGTTTCTTTAGTGCGTTGGGCATCATGATCAAGGAATGTGACATCTGAAAATTCTTATTGAATACCGTTGAATTGTTTTTAAGTGACAACAACTTTTGATTTAATACCAACAGACTTTCCGTCCATTGCGGTCCTTTCTGGCCCGATGAATTAGTCTCTATAGTTGCGTGCAGAGGATACCTAGTTTATAATAAAAAATACCAACAGACTTTGTTGACACCCGTTTTCGCCGAGGGCTACTCGGCTGACGTAGAATCGGCTAGCCGAGGGGCGAAGGCTGATTCTCGTCGGCAAAAAAATAGAAACTTAGCTACTTGGGGTCTAATTGACTATACATGACCACATGGCTAAGATAAACAGCTGAGGTGCCTGCTCGGCTGACGTCCGATTGGCCGAGGTAAGACTCGACCGAAGGCAAATCGGCTTGACATAGCTACTAAGTCTATATAGACTTGGAAGCTAATACTTGGTCTTAATGTGTTCGTATAATTATTTATTAAATTATTATATAATTTATTAAAATAAATATAATGGAAAAAGGCCAAGCCAAGTTACAGTAACCAGCTTCCTAAATTTATGGAAAGTGGGCATGATGAGTTGGGCCGAGGTAAATGAGATTGCTTTGGGAGCAAGGATTCAACGCACGTGGACACAATTTTTCATTTCCATACAAAATTCTACTTTTCTTATTATTTGTGAAAGGACCCAAAACGATATATAATACGGGACGGAAGGAACGATTTAGACTTTAGACCGGATAATTCTTTCTTAAAAAAATATAAATAGTAAAGCCATAACTTTATTACAACTTACAATTACAAGTACAGGAAATCGTTTCAGTTTGCACTGTAATCTCCTCTTCGCTTCGTGTTAGGGTTTTGCGGAGTTACCAGTTGGCGAGTCAGTTTCTTTCATCGTCTCTAACCACCACAGTCTACGTGCACAAGCCAAACGGCATTGCGAAAGCCTTCAAAGTCATCGAAAGTGTTGTACGGTTTTCTACGGTACATTCCTTTCTTCATCATCGAACTCGCCGTTTAAACCTTCACAAATTCTCGCTCCTACTCATTGATTCTCGCGGTTTTCGCTTTTAGACGGAAAATCTCAATTTATCGAAATCGAAGTATGGTAGAAGCAGGAAAAGTGGATGAGCCTGAATTCAAATGGGGGAAAAAGAAAGCGCTCGGTGGTAAGATGAAATCGGTCGGTGGTAAGAAGATTGATGTGTGGCTTTACGAATCGTTTATCTACGATGGTGTGGAGTACAATCTCTACGATTCTGTGTATCTTTATAAGAAAGGTGAACCCGAACCTTTTATCGGTAAACTCATCAAAATATGGGAAAATTTTGATAAGACCAAAAGAGTTAAGATTCTGTGGTATTTCCGTCCCTGTGAGATCTTAAATTTCCTGGAAGGGCATGAGACACTTGAAAACGAGTTGTTTTTGGCATCCGGTGAAGGCTTAGGGCTTTCAAATATCAATCCTCTGGTAATTGTTTTTTTTTCTCTCATATTTGAAACTGCATTATCTCTTTCTTTCCGATGCTTATATTATCAACTGATGCGTGTGTATATGGTTTTATAGAATCTTTGTATACTATTGAAAACCATGCTCTTGTAGTTGCTGTAACATTTCTGATATTCTCAGTCCAGTATTAGAATATGTCTATTACTTTGGCTTGAATACTATCGTTTTGGTTCTTTGTGTTGATCATTCCGCTGCTACAATACTGTGATCGTGTTGGTTTGTAGCTTGAACTTAAATCATGTAAATGTCATATTCATACTGAAGTATTTGGAATTGTGGTTAGAATTGAGTTTCATGAGAGGGTACATTACTCAGTGCTGTATTTTGATTTTTGGATGAAAGGGGGTTCCCATTCATTATGCATGTAAAGTGAATGTGCACACTTCACTTTACAAGCCAGTTTTGTAGAGTTTGGGTAAATCCAAAATTCTAGGATTCTAACGTGAGTAGATGATAAAGAGAGCAATCTCAACGACTTATGAGGAAATCAAGAATGAATTGTTATGCATTTTGTATGTGATATCTACCACTAAATAATTTAAGAATGGTTGATATCACTCACTTTCCTGTCCAAAGCGATATACTCACTTTAGAGGAGCTGAATCCGTGGGTAAACAACCCTAAAACATAGCTGCAGCCTGCAGCCCATTAGTCATGCTTTCACATTTCTTTTTCAATGCACACTGCTTCTCCATCTATCTGTTCATCCTTTCTCCCAAGCAACCATCCTCCAACAAATCATCCCCCTGTTTATTTTTTGGTAGCATTGTTGAAAAGGACCATATAAATGAGCCGCTGTTCAAACCAAGCAATAACACAAATTGTAAGAGACATGAATTACAAATGAGGATTAAGCTTGAATTGGTGGATCATTAGAAGAGGGCTGGAGTGTTATTCGCATGCCTATCGGAGTATCGTGTATCGGCTGCTAGCCGCTATTTAAGGAGTGTCGCATAGCATTTGCATGCTGTGGTTGTTAAGGGAAGCTATAGAAATTGATATCATGACTTGTCACTTGCAGATTGGCTGTGATGGTGGAGTCTCTGGAAAACATGAAAATGCTGTTAAATTTCAAAGCTACAGAGGGAAATCTGGGTGTATTGTATGTATTTTGATGTTGCATAAGGGCTTTAAAATCTTGTGGAATCTCTTTGCTTCTGAAGTCTGGATGCAACTACCTCTTGCACAACTCCAGACTCCTTTGTGCAATCCGACCCCCTATTGGTGACTTTTTGATAGGAACCCATCTTGGTAGTCAATAGCGGTTGTAGCAGCCTCAATCCTGGCACTGTGTCGTGTGGTGGAGGCTCGCCGCCACATGATTCGTTGGAGCGATGCAGATTAGGGTGGCGGCCGCAGCGGTCTTTGTGGCAGCGCAATCATGGAGAAAATCACGTGAAATTGCAGAGAAGAATTCGCAATAGTGCTTTTCCAGATGAAAACCCAATAATACCTTCTGTTTTAGTCGCGAAAAGTCTAAAATGGCCTTGGTTTTAGGGTTTTTTTAATGGTTGTTTTGTCTTTTTATCGTGCAGTGATTTTTGGAACAACTTGTTATCTTCTTCGCGACCTTTCCTCTTATCCTTGACCTTTCCTCTTTTGCATTCTCCTTTATTATCTTCTGTACAACTCTACGCGACAAAACATCCTTTGCGCTACCTTTCCCCTTCTCTCTGCGCAATTAGGTGCTCTCTGTTCTTTGCTTTTTTTCTCCGCGTCCTAGACTTCGAGGTAGTACTGTAGCGCTACCTGGTACTTCGCTATATCGTTTTAGGGGAAGGCTGCTACCCTACACTATTTGCTATTGACTACATAGGTTATAAATATAAATTTGTCATAAATAGAGTATTTTTTTAATTATGGCAGATTGCTAACATACTCCCACTTAGAAATTAGAAACTGTATGTTAGCACCCTAAACTCTTTCACTTTGGACTAAAAATCCTACTTTCATATTTACATACGCTTAATACTAATAGGGTATGTTAGTAATTTACATTTAATCATTAATTAAAGAAAACAAATTAACCCACTCATTCTCTCTCCTGTTCATGTGAATGGCTTCCCTGAATTTGAAGTCTCACAAATTAACCCACCGTGAACTTCTCTTTGATTTTTTAATTTTTTAATTTCTAACAATTTTTTTTCTTTTCTAAATGTCAATATAGTAATTCAGAACGAGTGGGAAGAATCCACCACAACATGGATATAGACCAACGAATCTCCGATGGTTGCCATAGGCACTACGATCTGGATCCTGCAATTGGACATGCTTAGAATTTTCAACATAGGTAGTGATGGTAGTCTGCAGAAAAAATAAACTCTAAACTACATCACATGAACAAGGCTGCATTGGTAGTTTATGAAGATGACAACATGAGACTCTTCAAATTTATTGAAGCCATTTACATGAACAGGAGAGAGAATGAGTGGGTTAATTTGTTTTTTTAATTAATGATTAAATGTAAATTACTAATATACCCTGTTAGTATTAACGGTGTAAATATGAAAGTTGGGTTTTTAGTCCCAAGAGAAAAAGTGTAAGGTGCTTACATACAACTTCTAATTTCTAATTGGGAGTATGTTAGCAATCCCCTTGATTATATTAGATATATTTTTAAGAATTTAATTAACAATGATTTGGGATCGACTGCCGTGTGCCGTTATCCAAAATTAATAACCATACAAGGGAAAACTGAATTAAAACATAAAAATAATGAGAAAAAAGTAGACCTAGGAATCAGAGTGAAAGTGTAGCGGAAACAATATGAAAAGTGAAAAGTGAGGAAAACAGAATGAATAGAAGGAGATTCTATCAACCAAGCTTTCTTAATGGGTCAGAATGCCATGTCCCATATTTATGTGGCGAATTTTTTACTGCCTGCCATGATCTTCCATCTGTCACTGTTAATATCGGGTGTCTTTTAGATGTGATTCATGCCATGATCCATGTAGCCAATTTCACCCAGTTGGGGAATATTTTGATTGTTTCTGTTGTGTAGTTTCTCTTTAATGGTTAAAACTTAAAAGTGCAGTCATGCAAGTTTCTATGGTTGGAAACTGACTAACAACATCTAACTTCAGTTGATCTTCCATCTTATTCATTTTGTATACTCCATCAGGAAGCTATTGCTGGAAAATGCGATGTTGTTTGCATTTCTAAGGACAGTAGGAATCCGCATCCATCAGATGAAGAACTTCAAATGGCCGACTTTGTATTCTATCGTTTTTTTGATGTTGGGCGGCATAAAATATCGGACAAAGTAGATGATTATATTGCTGGAATTGCAGGTTTGTCATCTTATTTGTTTGAACAGTGTTTTTTTTAAAAATTCCTCACAATAAAATGAAATTACAGTTGCACCTATGGTACAGCTGTCTGATGGACATCCATATGAATGTGTTTTTTGATTCACTTATCTCATGCTTTGAAAAATCAACTAAACTGTAATTTTTCAAAAGGTAAAGTTTTTTGGGTGACAGCCTTTGCCTCTTTTATTATTGAAACTGAAATTATTATATTCAATTAATGAATGTAGCCTTTGCCTCTTTTATTATTGAAACTGAAATTATTATATTCAATTAATGAATGTAATCCAACAGAGGGAAAATAATAGGGAGAAATTTGGAGAAGTCTTCATATTTTGATAACCTTAAAGAGTGAGCTTCTTTCAAGTTTTTGTTGGGTACTTTTTCCTTTCTAATGTGATTTTTTTGGTTGTGTATTCTGTTTTTAATTGTATTTTCAAATTATTTAAATGTTTTTATTGTTAAATGCGAATGTTTATGTTTTTGGTGTACTAAAAATTTATTGGAGTTCTTATTGACCGCAGATCATATGGAAGACATATAATCTGCCCAGTTTTGAATTATTGAGTATCTTTTAAATCTGTTTCTTTAATTGTTGCAGTTAAAAATATTTTTAACAAATTAGATAGTCGAAAGCTTGATGGTCTTGTGACATTCGGTTTAGATGAGAAAGAAGTTAGTGGGAATGTTGTGATGAGTACGGAAGCGGTTGCTCTCTCGAGTGGAAAAAAAAGTCAACCTTTGATTGCAAAATCAGATGGAAAGTGTTTTGACACTTTAACCGAAGAAAATACTGATTCAAAACCCTCGTTGGGAGAAAAGCGTACCTCTAACCTTGGATTGAAGGACACGAGTAAATCTAATGATGCTTTGCACTCTATTTCCAATGACAAGACCTTGCCTCATGCTCAAGTTAAAGAAAATGGAGTCAATAACGCTTCTTTGGTTAAACAAAAATCATCTACCAAACTATCACATGGTTCTACAGCTGATTTGGAAATGACGGAAATTGGGAAAACCGAGGAAAATCTTTCTATCGAGAAGACCATTTTGAGGTCGAAGGTTGATTCCGAAAACGGTGAACGTAAGGTTGTTGGTGTCCTAGATGGGCAAATCAACAAGCGATCCTCTGGTGACAAGGCTTTTGAAAAGGAAAAATATGGTGGTTCTAGTGAAGTTTCTCGTGTCCAAATAAAGAATAATGTGCAAAATCGATGGAATGATGATGATGACGACGAAAATGATGATGATCCGAAGGAAGTTCTTTACAAGAAGCTAAAGATCGACACAAAGCCAACACAACACTCTCGTGACAAGTTGCATAAAGAATCTTCTACTGTTTCTCTGAGCCTGGAACGCAAGCTAGGTTACGGTGTAACAGAAGTTACTCAAAGACCCGATGTTGTAAGTTGCAATGCAAGCACTCTCATTTTGTCTTGCTAGCTTTTCTTCTCTTGACACACCTTATACCTTACTACTTTAAAGGTTGGGTCAACCTACAAGGTTAGCCTTTAGCCCAATTTTGTCTTCAAAGGCTGGGTTAACCAATGATAGTCATGCTAACATTTCTCGATAAACTGGGATAGACCTAATTGTTTTGTGTTAAATTTGGTCCACATCCATTCTTGAGCCAACACAAATGGTAATGCCAAGGGGTTGATAGTTTGTTTAAGAAGTTTATCCTTTAATCCCCTTAGGGTGTGTTTATTTCGAGGCATATAAACACATTCTCCGGAGTACCTCGATGGGGAATGTGTATTGTCATGTTTTTTACAAGTTCGAACAAAATAATCCATGGGTATAAAAGATTTCCAGGCAAAAAATAACTTCCATGTTCCCATGAGAACATTCCCCATGGAAGATTTTTGATTCCTATAACTACCTCATTTGTGGAAATGTTATAAAGATTTGCCATTTTTTTTCCAAAAAATACTCAAGATTATGATTTGCATCATTATATTACCGCTAACGTTATCCTCAAGAACCCTGTCAAAAAATGTTATTCTCAAGTATGAATTTACAGTACTTAAAACAAACACCCCCTATTGGTCTCAATCAATGTTTTTAAAATTTTACCGGAGATAAAATCGGCGAGACCTTTGGGTCATGGTTCGATTGGTTTATTTGGTTGTACCTAGTTCTGAGTGGTTCAACCAGACTGCAGTTCAGTTGAGATTGAACAAACTGCTAGACTGGCCGATTCCTAGTTGAACCGGTTGAATCACTCGGTCTGGTTCTCACAACACTAGTCTCAATAAAGATGACCCTTGAAAAAATGTTCTTTCCTAATGTTTACACTAAAAATAAACTAGACATTGCCATTATATTGGACTTCTTATTGTTTTTCTTCTACACTAAAGTTTGTTAGCAACTTTTTGAATGAGTGGCATCATATATTAAGCTCACAAGTTCATTTTACCATTGCCTAAAGATGAAGTTGGAATATTTGGGATGAGTTATGTGCAAAACACAACCTTTGAGTGTGTCATTTGTTTGCTTCGACCTCTACAATGGAAGCGACATTCGAGCTCTCAATTCTTTGAGTGAAACCACTACTTCTCTTCCAAACTTCACCCTAAGGTTCGGACCTTCTGTCTGTTTATGACCAAAGCTTCATCTTTCAGTTAATAGACCTTTAAGCGAAACCTTTGCCCCTCTCGAAGCTTCACGTAGGGTTACCTCTGAACACAAGCCTCTCTCTTTCTAGTGAAAACCTTTGATCGATGAAACTCTGGCGAAGAATAAAAGAAGTTGTTGTGCAGTCGGACAAAATTCCTTGACTTTCCACCCTCACTTAAACTGGATTTCATTATTGCTTAGAGGTCAATGGTCTCTATTGGTTTTTAGTTTCACCATTTAACATTTTATTCTCTTTGTTTACCCACTTATTTGAATAGCCATTTAGCACCAAGGTTGTGGCTTCGCCACTTCGTCTTATGTTGAGTTGGAATGTTGAATTAATATTGTGTTTATAGTGTGCGTGTGTATTACACCCATGTAATACTTGGGCACTATTGCACCGGTTCTAAATTCTATGTCATCATTTACTATGCCATCAAGATGCTTCAAGATTAATGTCAATGATGTAATTACCTATAAGTTAACCTTGACAAAATTTCATCCAACGGTTGATTTTGAAAAATATGTATTTGATGTGATGGTATTGAACGGTGTCCAAGTATTACATTCGGTGTTATTTGATTCCCTCCTCATATGTGTGTGTGTGTGCGCGCGTGTGCGTCTGTTCAAATTACACATGTGTAGTACTTGGGGTAATGTTACACCATTTAATAACTGTGTATGACACATGCATTGTAAAATATAATTCCGTTGGATTGAATTATACTATCATGTAATTCATATCTATAAAGTTTACGTTAATATAAAATAATTGGAAATGTTATGGAGATGCATTAAGGTTATCTTTATTTCTCTTCATATTGCTTTGATAAAGGACGAATGAGGGTAGATTTCATGGGATTGGTGTCCAAAGTTTCGATGAAAGGATTTTTTTTTCATTCATATTGGTTTTAACTTTGGCATATGTTGATAGGGAATCCTGCTTTTAACTTTTTTAAAAAATGAACAGATTTTTATCGTCAAATTTGTAATCATTTAGTTGACTTCAATGCATTATGCATCTTAACATCAATTGTTTAGTTTCCTTATGTTTTTTCACTTGGTGACAGGATAAAAGCAAATGGTTCAAGGCTATAGTAAGTTTTTTTTCCACTCTATTCTCTTTAACATCTTTATTTAATTGAATCATGTAGGATATAAAGAATAAATCACCTATCCTTGAAGTTACCTTTTTTGTTCAACGATTTAATTGAATGAGATTAAGTGAAGTGTGGTTGACTCATGTATGAATGATCTTACATCATTTTCAGTCTTGGGAGGAAAGATTGAAAATTGCTTATGAGCAAGGGAAACTTGTGCTACTTGAAAATTTGGATCCTTCTTTAACTTCATCAGAAGTACAGGTAATAATCATTGCGAATTCTGGATTCTTGTAGATTACAATAGTATCTCCTTAAGAATTAGTTTTTTTGTGTGGAAGTTTTGGGCTGTGGCTGGGACGGGTCATTGACCCAAATCCCCTGTTTTCTCTGTTTTTCACGGTTTTCTCTAGTCTTCTGCCATGGCACCTGCTGTGCACCGTAGCCCACCCCGCCTTGCGAAACCCATGTCGTGACTTGCGACACCATGAAAAAGCGGATTGTTGACAACACTGATGCAGAACCATCATTATGTAGAAGGATTGCAATACCATTAGTGGGCTGAATCCTTTGTAAAGTGGTTAAATTTTACTATAAATAGCGTTGTTAGTTCTTCCTAGTAGATTGAGTTTGATTTGGAGTAAAATATGCTTTATTATCATTTGAACCATTTTTTTTGTGAATTTTGAGGCTTTTGAATTGATACGTACTCCTGGACTTATGGTAGGTTCTTTTTCTTGAGTTTATCTCTCTTTTCTTTTTAGAGATACTTTCATGGGTGATTCGATTTTAAGGTTGTCTATGTATTGGGGACACAATTGTCAAGCTGCTGCTTGAGTTAACAAAATTTATATAGAATGATTTGTTTATATAGGCTGTTGCTTTCACAATATGCCGTATCAATTAACATTTTCATCCTGTTTGTTATTATTGTAATACGCTTTTTATTTCTAATATTCATGATTTCTAAATTACAGGATATCATTTGGCATGGCTTTAAAGAAAGTTGCACAGCAAAGCCGATCCAGAGAACAGCATATTCTAGTCCTGATTCTGGTTAGAACTACAGTCTTTGGTCATCTTTTTTTACAAGCTAGTTAAGAATGCATGAACTTTTCCCTCTCTTCTGGGATCATGAGCTTAGATATGTTTTCAGGCTAATATTCTTTTCAAAATGCCTCGTATACAACTGACAGTGTTTCAATATTTTATGATATAGGTCAAGCTTTTGTTATATTTAAAAGAAAGGAAGCAGCAGAGCTTGTTATTAGAAAATTAGAGGAGGGTTGCTTCTTAATGTCAAATGGGCGGTATGTACTCACCTGGATTTGCATGTTAACTGCACTGACAAATAGCTTAAATCCCACTGTGATATTAATCATGCTCAAGAGACATTCACAAAACATGATTTATGTACATCACAAATAATTTTGTATTGATTACTTCTTCGTCCTCATGATTGTATACTGGTTTTTCTGCTTCCATCCCTAGAGTTTCAAATTAGGGTGAGCAGAGCTCCAAACAAAGAGCTTCAGAGAACCCACTGTGAATGTAGTATAATTAGGGTACCCTATGTAGTATCCTATGTAGTACCCTAATTTTGTATTATGCTGCAGAGCTTCAGACAACCCTATGTAGTATCCTCTATTCGCTTAGCCTTTCATAAGATTAGTCATTCTGTTGCTGCCCTGATAAACATGTTTCTTGTGTGGCCAGAGATAGCCATTGGGAATTAGGCACATGTACCTGCACTTTTCTTGGTAACTTGCTGTGTTTAAGGTGAAACTCAAACTGTTGGGGAGCTTCATCTACCATAGTTCTCCAATGAAACAATATGTAGTTTTTGGTGCCCATAACAATCAGTTGTACCTTTGGTGGAATGGAGGGGTTGTCATGTCAGCATTCAGCTTACGAGATCGATAAAATCCACTCAGCATCTGTTGCTTAGAAGTGGAACATCTTAGATAAGTTTCCAAGCAATTTTTTACCACCTTGGTTTGGTTATCTGTTTAAGGGTGATAAACTGATAATCACTCATTTTCAGCACTATACCCTGAAGACCAAGTATTTCCTTCCCAAGTTAATGAGGAATAACAAAGGCCCTTTCACTAACAATGACAACCCAGAAATCCGTACAACCACACCATTTCCCTAGTTATGTAAAGGGATGTTTGACAGGATTGAATTTGGCTATGTATACATGCACACAACTCCATAATAACCACTACATAACCTCGAGTGAGAATGGAGTGGAACTCCTGCAGAAAGATCTGAATAAGAAAGGATATCTGAGATATTATAATGCATCCTCGACAGAACGAACTGTAGATCTCCCAAGTCTGGAGATCATTATGTAAGGTTGCTTTAACTGCACCAGTAATGGATCCTGCGGTATTTCATCATTCAGCTCAATAGGGACTTGGGAAAAGGAGATGCAATTCCTTACAGGTTACCAGCATTCATGTTATGTTACTAACATTTAAGATACCAAAAAAAATTGACTCATGAAAAAGGCGAGCATTTGTGGGAAAGCCAACCTAATCCCATTTTGGTGTTGGTGATACTCTAAATTACTTGTTGCCACAATAAACGAGGTTCCAAAGGAGAGCTATATGTCTTTGGCTTAATTACAGTTTTGGTCCCCCTATTATGACCAACTCACGATTTTGGTCCCTAAAGTTTTAATTTGACGATTTTGATCCCCCTATTTTTCCAATTTGAAGAATTTGATCCCCCTCTTAATTTGGTCAAAATTAAGACTCAATTTTGACTGACTCATCCTACGTGGCAGTCCACGTAGACTGCCACGTAGGCACACCCCCACCCCCACCCCCACCGCCTCCACTGTTCCTCTTCCCCACCGTGAGCCCCCCCTCTCCTTTCTCTCTCACCGTCAGTATCTCTCCCTCCTCTGCGACTGCGATCTGCGAGAGCGAGAGAACGGCGAGAGCGACGAGCGAGAGCGAGAGCGACGACCGAGAGAGAGAGAGCGACGAGCGAGAGAGGGAGATGCGAAGAGACAGATGGAAAACGAGGTGGAAGAGAGGGACGGTAGGGATGGTGGTGAGAGGGAAGAGGTTCAGGAGGAAGAAGAAGGTGGGGGTGGGGTGGGGGGTGCGCCTACGTGGCAGTCCACGTGGGCTGCCACGTAGGATAAGTCAGTCAAAATTGGGGTGGGGGACCTTGATTTTACAAATTGGGAAAATAGGGGGACCAAAATTGTCAAATTAAAACTTGAGGGACGAAAATCGTGAATTGGTGAAAACAGGGGGACCAAAACTGTAATTAAGCCTATGTCTTTTACACACTAGAACACTAAATTTCCATGACTTTGATAAGCACCCAAGCACTTATAGAACCCTCCCTTAAGAGCTAGCTTTTAGCGGCGAAGAACCAAGACACTTAAGTACTCTACCAATCATTACATACTATGCGATGTGGGACTTAGGCATCCATTATACCTAAATTCTTGTCATAGCACTGCCCATGGGAGCCATCGTCCTTAGCAATTGCTCTAAAGAGACTTCACTTAGTGCAGTGTTGTCAATTATCGGTTATGGCGGCGCCATGGCGGTATGGCGTGGCGGAAATTGGCGGCGCCGCCATACAAAAACGGATATTTAACGGAATGCCAAAGGCGGCGCCATGGCGGACGTTATTCGCATGGCGGGCATAACGGCGTAGCGGGCCATAGCGGATAAAATGGAATTTTTTTTAATAACCGGGCGAAATCGCAGTGGATCGGGTGGAATCGCAGCCCTAAATCGTAAAATCGTGTGATCTTTTGTGTTTTTGCGACTCTGCATGCATTGTGTGGCCGCTCATGGCTTCCTGGTTTGTTCTGCGGCGCTCTGGGTTGGCAACCCAACAACATACATGCGGGTCAAGATGACCCGGTTTGGGACCCAGCTTTGTTTTTAAAATTTTAGGGTTAGTGTTTTACGGTAAAAAAGAAGTTACTGCAAGTAAAACTGAAACATTTCAGTTACTTAAATAAAAAAAGAATATGCCTTTGTCTTCTTCCCTGTTCGTGGGCCTCTCACCGTCTCACGCTTATGCCTCTGTCCATTTTCGTAAACGTGCCTCCTTCTTCCTTGTTACTTGCAACACCTCGCTCACTCCCTCTTCCATTTTCGTACGCGAAACGTGCCTCCCTCTTCCTTCCCTGTTCTTCTTCTCCTTTCGCTGGTTCTTCTCTCTCCACCAGCAGCGACGACGGCCCTCTCTTCTCTCTTCGCAGGTTCGCAGCTCTCTCTTCTCTCTTCGTTCGCATTCGCACATCGCAGGTTCTTTACTTCTTTTACATTTTTTTCTTTCGTTCTTTCTTTCTCTTCACATATCTCTTTCTCTTCTTCGCATATCACTTTTTTTTTTCTGTTTTTGTTTTAATTTTTTATTCTGTTTTGTTTTAATGCATCTGTTTTTATTTTTTTTCTTATTTTAATCTTTTTTTTTCTCTGTTTTTGTTTTAATTTTTTATTCTGTTTTTGTTTTAATTAGAGGAAATTACTTTGTGTTTTCATTGCTTTTTATAATTTTGTTGTTATTTTGATGTCTTAAACTTAATTTGAAGTGGTTCTTACTTCTTAGTTGCTTATGACAATTTGATGGAGACTAATTTGAAGTGGTTCTTAGTTGGTTATGACAATTTGACATTTATTGATAAGCTTTTGGATTATATTTTTAATTTTTAGTGTTTTTTGTATGTGTATTAGTATGTATATTTTTAAATTTTTTTATGAAAATTGGTCCGCCATGGCGTCCGCCATATGCCGTTACGCCATCCGCCATATGTTTATGGCGGTTTTTTGGGTCTCCGCCATAAACCGCCATCCGCCATTGACAACACTGACTTAGTGACAATTTACTTAAGTTCTTCGTTTGTCAGAACCCTCCATTGGTCAGAACCCTCGATGGGGTAGCCTTTTTAGAGACACCAAGAACCAGGTTTGATACCAATTCTCCTTGCATTTTTTGCTGCAAAATCATTAATGCTTCTTTTACAATCAAGGTTCTCTGAAAAGCTTGATTCATTCAACTATTACAGTTGCTAGATAGTTCTCCTGTTACCTAAAGGTGGTTCTCTTCACAATGGAAAAAGATACCTCACCAAGACACCAGCCAATCATAGCTTTGTTTTGTGGAATGTAAATTGGAAATAGAAAGTGTTTGGTCATGCATTGTTTAACACCGAAAGCATAGGAAAAGACTTGTGGTCGTGGCTTCTATCAAGAATGGGGAGAGTGCAAGATTAGGAGTGTGTTCATTTTGGGAGAGTCCAAGATCAAGAGCATGGATTTCATGGAGCATTCTTGTAGTTTTCTTGGAGCTGTTGTAAGCTGCCATATTTACTCCTATCTAATGGGGGATCCTATCTGCATATGGAGCTTCCTTCCCACACAATTGGCACTAACCACTAAGTCTATTGTCAGTGTAGTGAATTATTCGCTCAGTCTTCATCATAGTCAGGTTCCAAAACCTTGTCTCAAAGGTGATGAATTGACAATCCAAATTCCAGAAGATGGATATAGAGCTGGTTTGGAAGGCAACAACAACAACCATCATGGAAGATTAATTGCGAAAGGGGAGAAGCCATGGAAAGTGGTGGATTTGCGTTAGAAGTTACAAAACATGTAATCACATGGGAAATGGGTTCTTCGAATTCTTTTTCTCTTCCTAAGATAATATGCGAGGGTTTGAGCAAATGGCTTATGGATTTTGAAATCTGACATCTAGTGTTCTTTAGTTGGACCCCAGACCTCAACCCGTATGCTTTGAAGATTACCCATGCTAAATGTTGGCTCCCCATTTTTGGGCTACCTCGAGAATATTGGAGTCCAAAGATTCTTTTCTCCATCACAGGGGGAGTGAGAGTGCCAAATGCCATTGACGTGGCTACACAAAAACGACTTTTTGGGCATTTTGCTTGTGTCTTGATAGTTATGGATCTCAAAGATCATATTCAGGATAGAATCTTGGTAGAGAGGTGGATATTCGCTAACCTTCTCTAGTTTTGCTCTAATTGTCAAGTTATTGGCTATGATTATTCAAGTGGTAAGCATAAGGTTGTTTTGAATGATTTGAATATCAATCAAAACAAAGATCGTGATAAATGTCTTATTGATAGGGGTGAAGCTCCTAAACCTCCAGATCGTATTGATTAGGGTAAACCACTTGATATCACTAGACCTAGCCAGAAGATTAAGCAGAAGTTAATCCATTGTCCCATAGATCACTCTTGTAGTTCAGAAGATCCTGTTGCGACCATGGATAAGCCTATCGAGGAAGGTAAAGGTACTGCTATTCAAGGCGATGCAAAATCTAGCTCACGTGTTATGACTTGGTTGTTAGCAATTAAGATCTTAACAATACTAGTGGAGAGGATGTTAAAGAGAAATGTTATGCTACTCAAGATGATGCAGTATCTAGCCCCCATGCTAATAATCTCCCGGTTGTTTTGAATTCTTCTAGCAATGTATTTGATAGTCACAATGCTAGTGGAGGTATTATTGTTGGTAGTGAGAATGGTAAAGAGAAAGGTTCTAAACCTAATGGTTTCAAATTCAAATTAGTGAGACTGTTTAATAATACTATGGATTGCTGCAGAAATGCTAAGTAATCCATTTTGCCTAATGCCTAATAAAAAAACTTGGAACACTTGGGGAACCCTCCTTTAAGAGCTATTTGCTAAGAGGGATTAAACAAGCCACTTAAGTACTCTACTAAGCATCCGATACTAAATGAGGGGACTTTGGCACCCCATAATACGCAAGTCCCTATCACTATACATTTGGAGTGTACACTAATTCCAGGCCGAATTCAATCCCAAATAGCATCGATCTTTACTCAATAACAGACTTAGTATAGGTTCTGATACTATTTTAAACGTTCTGCTTAGGGCCAAAGTCAATCCCAAAAAGCTGACTTGTAAGGTTAGGATTGCCCAAGCCTTATAAGAATAACTTGGGCCATACCTTTAGTCAATGTTAGACTATGAGCAATAATCACAAGCATATCTCTAGTCTTTGCAGAAGAAGAGTTGACAAAGACTGGATTTAGTTTTGCAACACTGAAGTGGGCCCTTCTGACCACTTACTTTGAACTCAAAAAGGGGCAAAAGGGGAGAAGGAACCATGATGAGTATCGACTTTTTCTAGCCACTATCTACTATCAAGAACCTCTTGATAGCTTCTCGTTGACACTTTGAATCTTGACTTCTAAATATCTATAATATTGTTGTCCATAAAATGAATATGAATACTGTAGACATGAGCTTCTTACTGTTCTCTTCCAACATGCCTGATGCATAAGGTTAGTTTAGAATCAAGACACTGTATATTCCCAAGTCCCAACACCTTCTGTGTAAATCTAACTCAGAAACGGGATGGTTAGACAGTGAATCTCTTAATAGTAAAGTTACTTTTTTTCTGATTGTTGGCACTTATTGTTTACTTGGAGTTTTTGATTTTATTGCTTTGTAGCCCACTTGTTGGAAGATTTGGGGTTCCTTGTTTTCCGGACAAGAAGCCAGTATTTTATGGTCATCATGTTATTGATCAACTTCGATTGCAAAATCAACGTGAGATGGTACGGTATGAAGTATGATATTTTTTGTTTGATTTATGGCCCATTTTTGGAAATATTGGTTGAATAGTTGGTTCATTTTTTTTACTCATTCTGATTTTGTTTGGACAGAAAGATGCTGTGTCTACTTCCCATTGTTCTCAGCCCAATAACATTGAATATGATATGGCTGTAGAGTGGTGTTTACTACAAGAAAGAGAAGACAAAACTTGGAGACGATTGTATCAGGTATATAATTTTAAATTATGTGTCAGAATTCAGAAATCAATTTCAATTCTACTTTATTTTGTTTCACATTGTTGTTTGGTTATAATGTTTTTATTCCTTAAGCGGCAAGGCGAGGAGTTGAGCAAACTCAAAGCTAAGCTGAAGTCTAAAATCTAAACGATATCCACCAACCCTTCTATTTATGTTGGTAAGTTCTCCTTTCTTTAAGATGCAGTTGAAGATTTTAATTGGCTTCATTCTCTATAGCTTCTCTCTGTTCATGCAGTTGCAAAGGATGATAGCACTTAATGCAGCAACCAAAATTTTTAGCTTATGCTTTTCACATTTGGTTGCTTAATGAAACAGGTGGTTTTCTGCTTGTTCTTGTAAGTAAAAGATTTGACCGATCTCAGCATTATATTTTCAGTTGGATATTTTTGTTATTTGTTTCCCATCTTTCCAGTAAAATCCTTTCAGTTCTTTCTATCCTGTTTGGTGTTTCCTTAGAATAATTAGGCGCTTTTTCATTATTAAATGCTGGTAGATTATTTTAATTTTGGAGACAGTAGTTTTGTGGTAGGCGGTTTGGACATGCGTGAAAAAAGACTAAGAAGCAATGCTGAAAGAGGCTAATAATATAATAATGGCTTAAATATGTTTTAGGCCCCTGCAAATATAGGGTGTTTTGGTTTAAGCCCCTGCAAAAAAAATTTTTTGTTAAAAGCCCTTGCAAAATGAAATATTTTGTTATAAGCCCTTCTCAACATATCCATCAATCATAGCATTCCATGTTAAGGCTAACATTTTAGTCATAGAAGGGCTTATAACAAAACATGTCATTTTACAAGGGCTTTTAACAAAAAAATTTTTTGCAGGGGCTTAAACCAAAACACCATATATTTGCAGGGGCCTAAAACATATTTAAGCCTATAATAATTACATGTTAAGAAACCAGATGATGGATAATCTAATAATTCGATGTTAAGTGACCAATAAGCTAAGATAGATTTGGATTTAAATTATTCATTATTAGACATGATTTATCATTCATGACATGATGTTATGGCAAAGATATGATCTAACAATGTTAAATTACAGCACGAAAGATCTTGCTTCCCTAAAACAGGTCTGCGATTTTAATCATTTTAAAATGCACTATCTTTGATGTCTGCATTGCACAGGGTAGTGAGATTCGTTGCAATACTAGCATTTTATTCATGGCAAATAGACTGTTTGGTATTTAAATGGAATTGGATACGTTAAAGCTTTTTTTGTTTTTTTCGAAGTTATCCAAACTATCCTTAAAAGCTGCAGTGGATGAAAATTTAATCTTTTATCAATTTAAAGTTATGAGAATTAGTGTTTTTTTCGGAGGCCTGTGCAGTGAGAGGCTTTCAGGGGGTTCTGAAATTTTATTCTGATTTAAACTTTTTTGCAGGAACTAGAGCTAACTTTGTTCACTGAGGTAGTGGCATGACCGGCAAATTTTTTGGTTCAGCAGTTGTAAATATAGAAGAGATTCTCTCGTGTGACGTGATGCCAACCCTCCATGTTGAGATTTTGTTGTATTGGGTTCTTTGCCGGGCAAGCAGTTGAACATGTGATTACCCAGTCCAATTTAGCTGTTGATAATGTACTATATACAATATCTGGTCTTTGATGCCAAATGTATTAAGTTCAGTTATATCTCTCCATTATAGATTTTAATTGTCCGTTTAACTCATTTAGGGTCGGTTTGGCTGAAGCGAGAGCGAAAGGAAAGAGATGAAGAGAGAAAAAGAGAAGAGAAAATGATTTTCTATTGTTTGGTTGAAACGAGAGAGAAGAGAGAATGACTTTTTATTGCACTAAAAATGTGATTGTTTGAGGTGAAAGAGGGAAGAGAGAACAAGGGAAGATAGAAAGAGAGAGGAGAGCCTACCAAACAATAGAAAGAGAGAAGAGAGAATGACTTTCTCTTACCTCTTTCTCTTTAACCAAACGGACCCCTAGTTATGTTTATAAATCTTTTCACCTTTCTTGTCACCTTATTATGGTGTAATTATATGTTTCACGCCTCCGAATACAGTGAAAAAAGATTTTTTAAATATATCTATTTAATCATTCAATTGAACAAGTTGAACAATAGCTTAGAAGTCTAATTAGTTTGATCTCTAGTTCGGTTATGTCAAACCTTTCAGCCTCCCTGCCCCATCTACACCCAAGAACTTGATGCTAAAGGTTAGGTTTCCCTCTCTCGTCAACCCCAACCGAACAATCAACCCAACAATCGGGCCAAGCCATGAACCCCGCATTCTTCCAAAATTGGCGAGCTAGTTAATATTTGAGCAAAGAAAAGTAATCATTGAAGAAACCTAGATGAAGAAACCTCAAAAACCTATCAATCCTTAGTTTTTATGCTTATCAACGAAACTCAAAAATAGTCCTTGGAAAGCACATAATTAGGGACATAATTATGGTCTAGGGATTTGATTTATTGGCCTGATGGTAACCAAAAAAAGGACTGATCCTCTCTAATCATTAGGAAATATATTATTGTGAATTTAAACAAATTTCATTTGTTGTCATATAACACAAATTCCAATATAACATCATTTTACATGGTATTAAATAGGGATGACAATTTGGAATATACCTATTAAGCACTCGTAAAAATTATGCATAACAAGCGGATAATATATGTTCTTCCTCTCTCTCTCTCTCTTTTGTTGCAGAGAGAAAAAGGCTAAAAGTTTTTACATGGGTGGCTTCCAGGTGCATCCTTGCATGGATGAATGTTTTGATTCTTTGATTCAACTCCAGTCACAAGAAAATATGCAGTATGCCTGAAAAAGTTCATCAATTTGATCCTCGAATCATTATCATCATCTGAAATACTGTCCAGTATTGCTTGTTGCATGTGATGTAACCACCTCTCGGCAGCTTGATGAGTCAAACGAAATGGACGATGTCGAGCAATTAAAGCAGGATGTCCTCTTCTCTGAGAATAGAGAGGAGGTCCTCCCATTCTCTGCACCAGAAATTCATACTGATTTTGGATTGCCTTTTCTTTATTAGAATTAGCAAATATTGAACGAAACCACTCTTCTTCCTCGTCATTATACACTCTACAGAAGCAAACAAAAGTAAAATTATCTATCTTGAACTAATGAATTATAGATTATTAGTATATCATAGAAGTAAGTAATAAAATGAAGAGAACCTGTTGTAGAAGTTGGTAGAGAGATTGATGAAAGTTTGAAGGCCTAAGTTTTGGAAGAAATTGGAGTCAGAGTCATCTATGGCGAAAGCATCAGCAGTCTCAACACCACTCAATTCAGATGCTTTCTCTTGCAGACTCTGCATCTCGTTGATTCTCTCTGAGTGTGTGTGATGAAGCAGAGGTTGTTGTCACTTCCATTCCATATATATAGAGTTGGTGAAACGGAAACTGAGAGGGTATTTGTGGTGGCCACGGCACGATAACAACATTATTTATTTGTTTACTTACCGTGCGTGACATTGAACTACAATCAATATTTTAACAAAAAACCTGTGGGCGGTGCTTCCATTTTGGCATTGTTTGGTAAATTCATGATTGATATGTTGGCCTTTTAAGTTGCTTTGCTGGGATTGACAAGTCCACATGCATATTATTTTATAATGTGTCCATTTTGTTGATATGTTATTAACATAATTTGTTGGACAACCTTACACATAATTGAAAATTTTACTGTGGCGGTTTCACACCACAAGCAGGAACACAATTAAATAGCCTGCATCTTTCCGAGTAGTAAGTATGTGAAAGAATGGGACCTGCATATCTTTCAATTTTCTTGAATACATATTTGATCTAGCAACTATATAGTAGCATTAAGAGCAATCAACAAATCACACTGACACCACAGTACATATCTTTATGGGGGCTTCAATAATTCGAATAAATGTTTCACTCTAGAGTAACAACACCTACCTAACTGCTATTAAGTCCGGATGGAGTACTCTTTTCTCCTTTACTTAACTTTCAATTTTCAAAAAATGTATAATACATACATTAAAAAAGACATTTTATGGGGCAAATCGGTTTATGGTATTCTTGTATAAAACCCTCAGATAGGATAATCATGAGCCGTGCTTGCATAAAGTTGTAATTGGGAGGGAAATTGGGATTAGATTGAACAAAAGTCATGAACACTGAATTCTCAAATATGGAGATAAACTGTAATATAATAATACTTACCAGAAAACCTAGCTATAAGCATAATAACATTTGAATCTTAGAGTCAGAAGAGTAGAGCAACCAGTGTAACTTGACTAAAAAGTACTACTATAACTAAGCATTGACAAGATAATTTGTTGAACAGAAAAGCAAAACAAGATGAATGACAGACATCAATACAAATACATATATCAATTATTGTTACCACCTACTGGCCACCACCGACACCGGCTCCACCACCAAATCCAGCTCCACCACCAACTCCGAAACCTCCACCAACTCCAATGCCACCACCTCCACCTCCGCCAACTCCTCCCCCTACGCCTCCTCCTTTTCCAAATCCACCACCAGCTCCAAAACCCCCTCCACTACCCGCACCTCCACCAATGCCGCCGCCACCTCCTCCTAAACCACCTCCACTGCCAATGCCGCCACCTCCTCCTACACCACCTCCACCACCAATGCCGCCACCTCCTCCTAAACCACCTCCACTGCCAATGCCGCCACCTCCTCCTACACCACCTCCACCACCAATGCCGCCACCTCCTCCTACACCACCTCCACCACCAATGCCGCCACCTCCTCCCGCCCCTCCACCAATGCCACCACCAACACCATGTCCTAATCCACCTCCACCACCAATGCCGCCACCAATACCATGCCCTAATCCACCTCCACCACCAATGCCACCACCAACACCATGACCAAGCCCACCACCAGCACCACCACCAAGTCCACCTCCCCCACCTAATCCACCACCGCCACCCGCTCCTCCGCCAATGCCACCGCCAACGCCATGACCGAGTCCACCTCCACCTCCTAGACCACCACCACCGCCAATGCCGCCACCAATACCATGATCAAGGCCACCACCCGCACCACCACCAAATCCTCCACCTGCACCACCGCCAATGCCACCACCAACACCACCTCCTCCACCAAAACCACCACCGAGACCACCTCCCCCTCCTAAGCCTCCACCAAGGCCAGCCCCTCCTCCTATACCACCACCGAGGCCACCATGTTTGAATCCATGCTTTAACAAAAGTGGTGGACGAATCAAATGCTTGTCATCCTTGACTTGGTTAACATCTGCTACTACAAGTAGAATGCTAGAGATCAGGGCTAACGCAACCACAAAGGCATTGTTGGAAGAAAGAACTCCCATTGTTAATGTTGATTAATTACGTACTAAATGAATGTTCAGTTCATGTATTGCAGCACTAGTATATGAATGATATGAGAGTGACTAGTATTACTAAACAAGCTTATATATATACACTAGGAAAGAAGCTAGCAATAGCAAGCTAGGTTCACTCACTTAATTCAATTCAACTCAACTCAACTGCCACATTTGAAGGAGTAAATGAGGCTGAGCTGTCGTTGCCTCTGTCATTTAATGGTCCAACCAACAATTCTCCAAATGAACTCGATCACTGTTTTTGGAAACGGGGTTTTGTCTTCACCACTTGCCTGCCTCCTTCATTTTATTCTCCTAGTCTGGGATTTCCCAATCTTGTTGTGCGTTGGGATTTACCATCATGGCCTTTCTCGTCGTCTTTAATGGCATGCTCTCATTCATGCACATTAATGCTTCAACCAAACACCCTCCTCTTCTATACTCTGCCCAATTCTCTCTCTTCTTCATGTGTCACAGTCACACAAATGCTGATAAACAATTATAAAAAAAATGGATGAAAAAAATACTCTCCATCTCTTTTTTGGCTTTTTATTTTTGTTCCAAAACAATGGTACTTTTAAAAATATACCATTTTTATTTATCGAGTCTTTCAGAGTTCCAAAGCATGTATTAATTGTCCCAAAACTGTTTTATTTTGATTTAAATTATCCCAAGACAACTACAAATGAGGGTATTTTAGTACTTAGCTAACACAAATTAATGGTATCTTAGTTTGTGTGTAACAAGTCAAAAGTACCAAAAATTAGGAAGGGAGGGAGTGTTATTTTGAATAGAAGAATAAAATAGAGAAAAAAAATATGAAAAGAATACATTATTTTTGCATGGATTTGGGTTATTTGACCCGTGATTTTTTTTTTCTTTTTTAATAATATTTTTGGTTTTAAAAAAAGAAAGGATGAACCGTAAGCTTAGAGACTAAATTAAGAATACCCGAGAGCACTTGTATGATGTAACATTCCTAATTTTTAAAATGTAATTTATGGGGATTATAAATAACTTCTTGGACGAGTGAGATAATAATTCGAGACTCAGATATGATATAGTCGAGAAAAACTAGGTCTAATGGATAAACCGTAGGATTAAGGGATTTTAACATCAAAACTATGAATTAATGAGCCAGGGGCATCTTGGTCTTTTCCAACCCTTATACCCTCAGCTCATTAAAACACATCAGCCCTCCACTCCATTCCATTTCTAGTTGAAACCAAAAACATACAAAAAGGAAAACAGAAAACATAAGAGAGAAGGGAGAGAGTGGGGCGAAGGGAAGAAGGAGAAGAGGGAAGGGGAAAACCTTGGATTCTTCATGCATGTAAGCTATCTACATCCAGTGGCGGACCCAGGACCCCGGGGTCAGGGGTGTCAAATTTTTTGAGGCGGTGTCAAATGGGTGCAAAACTTGGTCTACTAGTACAATTTCAAATTTTCAGGGGTGTCAAAATTAAAATTTCAGGAGATTTAGGCTATTTATATAGAGTGTTTAGTGCAAAAAAAAAATTCCAGAGGGTTCAACTGAACCCCCTGGATATAAGCCAGGTCCGCCACTGTCTACATCTCATCCTTCTCCATTTTTGATTTCCTTTCCATTGATCTTAATTTCTGAAGCTCTTTCATCCTCTTTCCCTCTTGGCCATTTTCGATTCTTGAAGCGCCAAGTGGTATACGATGAAGTTTGATCACATGGATGTCTTGCATGTTCAGTAGAAGTTAGAGTGAATGGAATACTGAACCTACATTGTGGATTGGAAGGTATTTTGAGGAAGTAGTGTTGCTGGTGCGAATTGGACAGAGTTCAGAAGTTTCTTTAGGAGCGATTGGGACGAATACGGGGATTGTTCGAGAGGTTACCGTCCGATCGTTTCGTGCTCCGGCGTGGTTCTTACAAATTCGTCAAACCGGTGAGTTTTACTCACGTTTATGGTTATATGTTTTGATTGTTGAAATGTTGGTTGAAATCGGTATTTGGATTTTGAAAGATATTAGTCGAAACCGTTTTTCGGAAAATAACGTTTTACGGTTTTTATCAAAATTATATATGTATTATGTGAATTTTGATTGTGATGGAATGTGTTTGTATTCTGATTGTTTTGTTGGAAATTGGATTGGGTTTCGATTGGAAGCAATCGGAGAAGCGAAATGGAACGAAACGAACAAATAACGAATCTGCTACAGGCAGCACGGGTCGTGCCACCTTTAGCACGGGCCGTGCTAGACTTTCTGTTTGAACTGAAATGTGGAATTTCAGTCTAGCACGGGTCGTGCAAGGTCTGGCACGGGTCGTGCAAGACCTTCTGCCACCGGTTGCCGAAATTTCATTTCGCCGCTCATTTCGATTTCAAACCTCTTCTAATCTTCTTTCCAACCATTTGTGATGATTCTTAACTTATAAAACATTGTTTTTGACATGTTCAAGATGATTTTGGGAAATTGACTACAAACCTACAAATACTTTGAAAAACCGAATTAGAACTTACGTGTGCGAATAAAGGTTTTTCTAAAAAGAAACGATCCAAACGGTTTTTCGTTGTCGAATCATAATTGATGTGGGATGTTGTAATCTCATCTAGACTAGTTATAGCACCAGGATATATAGATTATATCAAAAATAGGAGTCGGCCCAATGCGGGTATGATATATAAATTATATCTATGTCGGGTGACGATCCGACGACTAGCATACTAGGAAGGGAAGGTCAGGAGCCCTCACCCTAGGCCCTGGAAACGTTATGGAATGGTCTAACGGGGGTTCATCGAGATTGTGGTTGTGTGCACGGTCGATGTTATGCTACAGTAAGTTCACGATTCACCGAGATTGTGGTTGTGTGCACGGTCGGTGTTTCGATTGGTAAGCTTGTATTGGTAAAGTAACTTACAAGGTTTAAAAATAAATGAATAGCACATTAGATGCCGAGATTGTGGTTGTGTGCACAGTCGGTAATGGGCTAAGTATATTTATATGAGCAAATAGTTTATAAATTTAACTATGTTGCAACGGTTTTATAATGAAACCGAGTGATAGTGAGGGGGCATGGTAGAACTCACTGAGATATGTTATCTCACCCTATCATTATTGTGGTTTTTACAGAGAAACGGGGAAAAAGGAAGACAAGGCGACACGAGTAGGTGGCGTGCTTATGGCAAAGCCGAAGACTTGTAGTCTTGATGTTTCCGATTGTCCTTCTTTTGTTGTTTCTGTTATTGTTATGTAACTTATATTTGATATGAGTTGTATAAACCCATTTTCGCTTCTCTGTTTATGATATTGAACAATAGACTCTGTTTTCCCTTTTAAGTTGTGAACCAAGTGAACTTCATGGAAATGGAGGTGGATGAATCCGAGATATTATGTTTCATTATCGGAAAAATTTAGTGTGTTCAATATCAAAGCAGGGATTGTGTCCTCTGATTATGGCTAACTTGTACATTTCAATGTATCTACATGTTAGAACTATTGGGGTGTTACATATGAGATGGTAGAGGTCTCTTTCAGCTTAACCAATGTCTTGGTTTCGAATCCAGCTTTAGGCATGTAGCAATGTTAAATCTCTTGATGGAGTTCTTTATACTAAAAAGAGAGACTAAATTAAGAATTTATTTAATTATTTTTTATTATAAAAATAAGGCTTAAAGGTACTTTTAGTCCCTGCAAATGTCAAAATAATCCAGTTTAGTCCCTGCAATTCCAAAACTTTTAAAATAGTCCCTGCAATTACTAAACGTTACTACTTTTAGTCCCTGCTGTTAGTTAAGGGTTAACACTGTTATCTTTTGATGATGTGGCAAGCTGACTCATATTTTTTATTACTTATATTTATTTTAATTTAAATAAATTTATTTTTAAATGAAAAATTACAAAACCAAAAATCCCAAAAATCATTCCTCTCCTCTGTCGTTGCAATCGTTCCTCTCCCCCACAACAACTGACCCTTGACCACCAGATCTCTCCTCCGTTCTCCTTCGTTTTTGCTGTCTGTAACAGATCTCCGTTCGCCGACGACACCACAGCGCACAACGGCCTCCTAAACCGACGCCACCACGTGACGCGACGACCTCCGTGACAGATCTCCTCCGACCGCAACCGCGAGCACCGACCTCCGTCTTTCTCTTCCTCACGCGACATTCGTGACTCCACCACTCGCACAGACCCTCCTTGCTTTTGTTTGCTTGTGTATCTCCCTAATTTATTTTTCCCCAAATTTGATTTTGCTTCTGTTTTTCCCCAAATTTTATTTTTCCCCAAATCTTTTGCCATTGATTGCTTCTGTTGCTGTGATGATCATGATTTTGATTTCTCCTTGCTTCTGTTTTTTGGCTCCTTGATTTCTGAAACAAAATAGCAAACTGGGTGGAAGAAGAGTTCAGCCTGCAAATTGGGTGGAAGAAGAAGGAATGTTGAAGAAGATGTTGATGATTAATTATTAATAATATAAAACTAAAAATATTATAAATTAATTGACATGCCACATCAGTGTTCTCTCAGGCAATAAATGAATAAAAAATATGAGTCAGCTTGCCACATCATCAAAAGATAACAGTGTTAACCCTTAACTAACAGCAGGGACTAAAAGTAGTAACGTTTAGTAATTGCAAGGACTATTTTAAAAGTTTTGGAATTGCAGGGACTAAACTGGATTATTTTGACATTTGCAGGGACTAAAAGTACCTTTAAGCCTAAAAATAATTTAGTCTCTAAACTTACACCATCTTCTTTTTATAGAATTTGTGAAATCCGTCAAATTACATAGTTCCTGAGAATTGGTAAGTAATCCCTTAGAGACTAATGAGACAAATACTTCAAATTTCAAAGACTAATTTGACAAATTTCACAAACGTTGGAGACTACTTTTTTTTTACTTATTTTAGGGATCAAGTAAAAGGAGAAGGGTTCAAAGCCTGGAAACTAACTCCCCCTAACTAACATTTGCTTATAAAAAAACTAAATTAATAGTTTATTATTAATTAGAATTAGAGCCGATGAGTGTAGGTGCAAATATCATGATTGAGGGCATCAAAATTAATATTATTGAAAGAGATAAGTAAAAAATTTCAATTTTCAAGAGAAGCAAGTGCACCCGCTCAATATTACCTAAGTCTGCCATTGGTATTTAAGTAGTAGGTATGACTATTTGACCCATACCCATTCGACAACTGCAAAAGTTATCCATGACGAACAAGTAATTACTCGCACAAGCGAGCGGGTAATTACAATTTTAACTTATACAATTTTAAAAAATGATTTATCCATTAAACATTAAATTCAACAATATAATATTATGGATGATATTTATATATATATATATATATATATATATATATATATATATATATATATTATTACAATTTTAAGTATATCCAACTTTAAAAAAATAAATCCATATTAAACGTATATCGAACTACTAATATTTTGTATGTTTTTATTTCGTCAAATATCATTATTTTTAATGTTTTAATAAGTAGGTTTGAAAAAAGAAGAATTTTTTCCCTTCGCTAGCTCTCTGCTAGGGGACTGTGAGCTAACATGGGGAGCTTCCCTTCGCTGTAAGGGTTTGGTATTCCGTTCGTAGTCGTCTTGCCGGTATGGAGAATCTCTCGTTGGGTGATATTGATGAGTCTGTGGTAGACCATGAGGGGGGTGGTGTCGAGACTACGGAGCCATGGCCGTTTGTGTTTGGTGGGGTGTTTTCTTACGGATAGGCCTTTTCGTACTCACATCATGAAGGAGAGAATGGCTAGGGTGTGGCACCCTGGCCGTGGTGTTACGATCAAGGAGGTGGTTCCCGGAATCTTATTGTTTCAGTTCTTCCATGAGTTAGATATTCAAAGGGTTCTCAAGAATGGTCCTTGGACCTTTGATAAGCACCTTCTTGTGTTGGGAGTATTGGAGGAGGGTTGTGCTATTGAGGAGGTTCAGCTTGACACGGTACCGTTCTGGATTCAAGTGCATCAACTTCTGATTGGCTTCATGTCTGAGGCGGTGGGAAAGAGCGTCGGCAACACCATCGGCGAATTCCTTGAGTACGATCCGAATAATAGTTCGAGTTTCTTGAGAACTTACATGCGAATTAGAGTCTTGGTGGATGTTAATAAGCCTCTAAAGAAGATGATGAAACTGAGAAAGCCAGGAGGAGAGCCAAAACTGGTTCAATTCAAGTATGAGAGGTTAGACAATTATTGCTATATATGTGGCTTCCTTGGTCATACAGAAGCATATTGTGACAAACTTTTCACTGTGGGGGCTGAGGGGAGCACGCGTGGATGGGGGCCTGAGTTATGTGTTGAGATCCGAAGGAGTAATGCCGGCGACGGTGGCCAGTGGCTGCGTGAAGAAGGTCAAACCGATTGGGTGTCTCCAAACCAGTCTTCAATGCGTGCCGAAAATCAAGCCGCATTTTCTCCATCAGCGACTTTGGTGGGCAGTCAATTAGCTACAAATCCGCATGTCACTGATAACAATAACAATAACGTTAATTTGGGGCAAAAAACCGGGTTCATAAATTGGTTGCTATTTTTAAGGACCCACTGTTGTATTACGTGGCCAAAAATAAAGACGTAGGTGTGTCTTCCTTACGTGAAAAGCAGCCTGAAATTGTAATGGTAGAAGTTGATGTGGCATTGGAAGGTGATAGAAAAAGAACACGTGCTGACAGTGGAGAAATGGGAATCATGCAATCTCCTCCTATTATTTATGAACAACACGTTGCTAATAGTGCAACAGCTACTCAACCCTATGTTATGGAAACTCAACCTATTGTTGTTGAGCCTTATTTATTCGCAGGACCTGGCAAGGACCAGGCCTGCTGGTGTGTGGAAATATGTGCAAGTATACACAGTCACAAACAAGTAGTATAAAAGATCGAACCCACAGGGATTAGATTAACTCTTGTATGTTTAAAAAGATATAAATTAGTGCAGCTACACTACTCACAATTTTGGGTATTGATGCTTACGAAAACAGAATGTAAATATGCAAGAAAATGTAAAGGAAATCAGTTGAGAATGATAGTTGAGATGTCTTCACTAAATAATTCACTTTTGAGAGTTTTGTGTGTTTATGTGGTGCAGATGCATTGAGTGCAACTGCATCAGTATGTGCCTTTCAGCTACTTTCTTCAGAGTTTCGTTACAAGCTTCCTATGTCTAGGCTTGCTAAATAAGTTCACTCCTACCTTTGAAGTAGGGATGTCAAAATGGGCTTGGCCCGCTGGGCCGGCCCGTTGGTCCACCAAAAAAAGGCGGGCAGGGCTAAGGTATTGTTGCCCCCCAGCCCGCGTTGCCCGGCCCGCTTCGCCCGCCAGCCCGCGGGCTAAACACTGTGGCGGGCCAAACCGCCCGTTAGCGTTTTTTTTTTTAAATTCAGTGTAAATTGACGGGCCAGCCCGCTAGCCCGCTTGCCCATCATTTCGCGGGCAGGGCATGAATATTGTGCCCGCGTTCGTTAATGGGCCGGAATGGGCCGCCCTATTTTTAGCGGGCTGAAGGCGTTAACGGGTCGGGCCGGGCCGCCCGTTTTGACATCCCTACTTTGAAGTACCCACTGTATCACCCTAAGGACTATGTTATCCTATGTCTAGGACTTAACATGGTTTTAACAAAGTTTTCTTTATTACACAAGTCAATAAAGCCTTCATTAAAACACTCACCCTTATTAGTCTTGATTTCTAGTTATAAACCATGTCTGTGAATATAACTCTACTTATTCTAAGCGATCAACCTTAAAATAAGATGGATGTAGTATAACACAAGAACCAAAATGCTTACAACACTTAAAAGAACAATAACTTACTCAAAAGCTCATTATAAAGTTAGAACATCTCAACCAAAGAGGTTTAGCTCATAATATGCATGGCAAGGCAAAGATAATTGGAATAAAACATGTTGATATAAAGGAAAGTACAAGAGATATCAATAGGGTAACTGATTGAAGTACTCTTGCATAAGTTTGCCCAGCAGTGTAGATGCACTGATTTCCTGCACCTAACTAAGATGAAGAAGTGAAGGGAGACGTCGTCAATTCCTTTCTTACCTTCTTGCAAACTAACTACTAACTTAAAACTATAAAAAGAAATAAAATACAAGAAAGTAAACTATCTTATTGTATGTGAAATGGATTGCGAAATTGGATTCTTTTCAAGTGAGAAGTGGAAGCCTTTATATAGCATTGGAGGTTTCCTTCAAGTGAGGGTTTGCTTGGGGATCAAGATAACCAAATGAGGCTTAACCATGGTTACTTTTCAGAATTTGGATAAAGGCAATTGAGTCCAACACTCAACCTCAAAGAGAGGTCCAATCGTGGAAGGCCATGTGTCCTCTATGAGTGATCCTTCATGATGGTCTTCTATTGTGGGCGCCTCCTCTTGCATGTTGGCATGTGCCTCCATGTGACTTGTAACTGAGCATGATGTCATAGAGATGTTTATGCATTGGTATGAATTGAGGTGCTTTCAATGTGGGGTTATCTGTCTTTAGTGCAGGATGGTGCAGATGCACCCATGTGCAGTTGCCCTGTTGTAAATGTATTTAGTGCAGATGCACTGTTGTTTTCCGGGTGCAGTTGCATCAACTACAAGTGCACTGAACAAACATATCAAACATACCAATATACATATAAAAACGTTTAAATCATTGCATAACCCTCTTTGAAACTTAGAATGTTGTTATCTTACTCATAATATTATATTTAACACATATTACACTTGATTTAAAGCAATTAGTTATGTTTAGATGCATAAATAACTCTATATAAAATAGAGTTATCACCTGCCAGAAGCCATGAGTGTCATAAGTTGGAACTGCCAGGGCTTAGGTCACCCGCGTGCAGTTCCTGCGTTAAGGGACCTCGTCCGGACGTACCAACCAGATGTGTTGTTTCTTTGTGAAACTTTGGTACATGATAATACGATTGAGGAGTTACATACAAGGCTTGGTTTTGATTCTTCTTTTGCGGTGGATAGAGTTGGTCGTAGCGGTGGGCTTTCACCTTTTTGGAAGCATCCGTTTGATTGTCGTGTGTTACATTATTCTACAAATTTCATTGATACTGAGGTTTCGAAGGAGGGTGATTTGACTTGGAGGCTGACAGATTTTTATGGTTATCCTTAAAGTGGCCGACGTAGGGATTCGTGGGATATCCTTCGCACACTTGCAAGAGATAACACGTTACCGTGGTGTATTATGGGTGATCATAATGACCTTTTGTCGAATGATGATAAGCGGGGTAGTGCGGATAGAGCTCCTTGGTTGTTACGAGGTTTTCAATAAGCTATTTTGGATAGTCATTTGATTGATTTACCTTTGGAGGGCTACAAATTCACTTGGGATAGGGGGAGAGGCACCCCGGATTTCAAAGAAGAGCGTCTTGATCAGGCTTTTGCTACACAAGAGTGGATTGATTTATTTCCACGTAACAGGTTGAAGAACTACATTTCTAACAAATCGGATCATTCGCCTATCTTGCTGTAGCTGTACGAAAGAGCGAGAAGGAGGAGTTCTCGTCCATTCAGGTTCGAAAATACCTGGTTGAGTGAGCCTGGCTTCCCATCTATTGTTACAGAGGGGTGGAATAGAGTTGTGGGTCAAAACTTTCTTGAAAAGATTAGTAGATGCACCGAAGAGATTAATGTCTGGGGTAAACAGCTTCGCACCAAATACAAAGATGAGATTGGAGCTTGTAAACGGGTCATGGAAGCTTTTCGTGATGGCTTGGATTCCTATTCATTGGAGTGGTATAAACAGGCTAGTGACCGTATGAATCTACTATTGGAACAAGAGGAGACTTTTTGGAGACAGCGAGCAAAGGTTAATTGACTTAGAGATGGTGACACAAATTCTAAGTTTTTCCATGCCATGGCTAGCGCACGGCGGAGGCGTAATGCAATTGTGAAACTTAAAGATAGAGATGGGGTGGAGGTAAAGGGACAAGTTGCACTTGAGATGGTCACTAGAGGCTACTTTCAAAACTTGTTTCAACGAAAGGATAGTCTCTATGACCAAGTTGTGCGGCATTTGAGGCAGTGTATTCATGATGAGGAGAATCTTGCGTTGATAGCCTCGTTACGAGTTGAAGAGTTTACGGATGCCCTCTTTCAAATGCACTCAGACAAGGCTCCGGGTCCCGATGGACTTAATCCAGCTTTCTTTAAGCGCTTCTGGGACTTATGTGGCGTTAAGCTTTTCCATACCGGAAGGGCGTGGCTTGATAGTGGTGAATTTCCTCCGAACCTCAATGATGCAAACATAGTTTTAATTCCAAAGGTAGATAATCCGGTCTCTATGGGTGATCTTTGATAACTCTATTTTATATAGAGTTATTTATGCTTCTAAAACTTAAATCAATGTGAGTTCTAAGTAATATTGTTGTTAAAGTAGTTAATATGGGTTGTTAAGAGTAAAAGAAGGTTAGGAACTGATTTGTGATCATTTGGCACTTTTGGTGCTCATGCTGTATTTTGATGTGTTTGTTCAATGCTACAGCATTAGATGCCCCAGAATTGGTGACACTGCAATGCCCCAGCAATTGTTGCCCCAGCATCACTGGCAGTCAAATGCTCCAGCATTATCCTGATGATGTCATGATGAGCTCATAGTCAAAGATTGCGGAAAGTAATGCAAGTGGATCACTTTGATCACTTTTGTAGCCCACAATAGCTTGAAACTTGCACTTTTTTAGGTACACATGTCCACATATCATAGAACCTCTCTTCTTTAGTCCAAATCAACATCAAATCAACTTCAAAATCAACTGATGTAATTGGAATTAAAAAGCAAATTAACTTCAGCTCCAAGGAAAACCAACCATGAAGAAACCTCACTCAAGGGAGCCACCTTTTGAGGACACTTGTCAATTTGCTATAGGACCTCTTCTCTTTAATAAAGCAAAGGTCAAATCTACTTTTTGAGGCACATGGATAAAGAGATCAACTTTTTCTCCAAGTAAATCCAACCATGAAGAAACCTCCTTCAAGGAGCCTATAAATACCCTTTACCTCCTCATTCACAAATAGACCAGAATTCACTCAAGAAAATCATCATTAGAACTGGTTTGGAAAAAGTGAGAGAAGAACGTGACACCTTCTCTCTCTACTTCCACAATTACACTATGTTGAAGGACTACTCCCTGCACAGTGCAAATAGAAGCGATGCTGCAGCATTATGGGGCTGATTCATGCAAAGCAAACTAAACCGTGTATCTTTTACTCTATTTCTTTTCCTTTGTGTTTTTCAGTAATATGAACATGTTATTTACATCAGTTTGTATGTCCTTAGTAATGTTAAGCATGAGCCTAAACTCTTGTGTAGTTGGATGCCATAAACTTTGTAATGAACTTTTAACTAGTTTTATGTTATATATTGATCTTTGCATTTTAGTTCTTGCATGATAACTCTTTCATATTCATCTTTAGAATTGGCCAACTAAAAGTGAATGCAAATCATAAATACAAACATGGTTTATGATTAGAACTCAAGAACTAATATGGATAAGTGCTTAATAAAGGAAATTTTGTTAATTCCATGCTAAAACCTAGACATAGGATAGCAGTCCATAGGGTGATACTGTGGGTACTTCATATACAGGGGTGAACTTATTTAGAGCTTAGACAGAAGACTTGTAATGAAACCCTGACGTTAGTCGCTGAAAAGCGCGCATCAATTGCTACAGCACCCAATGCTCCAGCATCAAGTGCTCCAACATTATGTATAACATAAGGTTGTTAAAGTGACTTACTTAGTGGAGAGCATTCCAACTACCTTCCTTTTCATTTGTAATACAACTTATATTTACTTAGCTTGTTTTAAATTCTGTTTTCTCACACCATTGATTTTATTTTATTTTATTTTATTTTGTTACTTTGTTTCTCACTAGTTAAACTACCATTTTAAACTTAAATTAATTCAATCCTTGTGGGTACGATCTCTACTTTCTACTATATTGCTTGTTAAAGACTGTGTACACTTGCACACCTTTTTGCACAACAAGTTTTTGGCGCCATTGTCGGGGATTGCCATTAATTTTTATAGTTTTGATTATTACTTTGGTGTTTGTTCCTTGTGCTCCAGCAATAGTTGCTCCAGCAATAGTTGCTCCAGCACTAGTTGCTCCAGCATATGCCCAGGTTCAACTCGCCAGAATTTCAGTTGGATCCTGAGATAGAGAGGAGATTCAGGAGCTTGCAAAGACTTCAGCAACAACAAAGAAACAGAGGCAGAGGTTCTGGTATGATCAACATGGGAGCCATAGGTATGATGAATGATAGAGATAGACCAATGAAAGACTATGCTATGTTTGATCCTCAAACCATGAAACCTAGCATAGTTAGACCTGAAATCTCTGCAACACATTTTGAATTTAAACCCATGATGTTCCAAATGCTTCAAACAGTGGGTCAATTTAGTGGTTCTCCTCATGAGGATCCCTTGCACCTAAGACAATTTTTAGAAGTGTGTAGCAATTTTATCATTCCTGGTGTTAGTGAAGATGCTTTTAGATTAAAATTATTTCCATATCCCTTGAAGGATAGAGCTAAGGCTTGGCTAAACTCTTTAGAGCCTAACTCTATCACTACTTGGAATGAGATGGCTCAAAAAATTTTGGCAAAATATTTTCCACCTATCAAAAATGCCAGGATGAGGAATGATATCACTTCTTTTAAACAAAAAGAATATGAGTCACTGTTTGAAGCATGGGAAAGATGGAAGGAACTGTTGAGAAAATGTCCACACCATGGAATACCCGTCATTATCCAAATGGAAACATTCTACAATGGTTTAGAGCCACAAACCAGATTCATGTTGGATGCATCATCTGGAGGAGTGCTATTAAATTCCTCATACAATGAAGCATATGAACTGATAGAAAGAATTGCAACTAACAGCTACAGTTGGCCCACAGAAAGGGCCAGTATTCAAAAGAAGACAGCTGGGGTTCATGAATTCAGTGAAGTATCAGTCCTATCAGCTCGGGTAGCTTCCCTTACCAACATGATAAAGAATCTCAGCACCATCAATGTTGTAGCATCCAATGCTGTAGCAGCCAATGTTGTAGCATCCAAAGCTACAGCATCACCAGAAACCACATCAGCTATCATTGCGCAAGTCCCTCTTGAAGGGCACTTGTATAAAGAATGTCTCAGCAACCCTATCTCTGTCAACTATGAAGGGTCTAACAATAATAACAATCCTTACTCAAATACCTACAATCCTAGGTGGGGAAACCATTCAAATTTTAATTGGAGAAACAATGCAGCCACAACACCTGCTGTTGCAACACCTCCCACACCATCAGGATTCCCTGCTCAACATGTCCAAAGACCATCTGCACCAGAAATGGAAAACTCCTTGGAATCTTTTATGAAAGCATTTATAAGTGATACCAGAACAATTATGAATGATACAAGAGCATTTATGAGTGATACAAAAACCTCAATCCAAACTCATGGTGCTGCCATCAGGAACTTGGAGAATCAAGTTGGACAATTAGTCACTGCTCTTTACCAAAGACCAAGTGGATCATTACTATCCACCACAGAAGCTTCAAATTCACAAACTCTTGGTAAAGAGCAGGTCAATGCTATATCTTTAAAAAGTGGAAAAGATTTAACAAAGCCATATGATACAGAAGGTGAAGGTAAGAAAGAAAAAGAAAAAACTGAAAAAAAGTAAGAAAATAGAAAAGAAAAAAATTCAATTGATGCTACAGCATCCAATGCTGGAGCATCTGATGCTGCAGCAGTACCATCACCAAAGTTTGTTCAAGAATACCCTCCTCTTCGTTTTCCTCAAAGGCTGGGGAAGGCCCATGAAGATAAACAATTTGGTAAATTCTTAGAGGTACTGAAGCAAGTCCACATCAATGTTCCATTGGTGGAAGAAAGTGTGTTACAAGGTGAGGCTGGTGACAAGGAAACTTGGGAAAGAAAATATGAGTTAATGGAGCTGGAAGACTCAAGCCTCAAAGAAAATGTTTCATCAATTGAGAGCCCTAAGGAGACTGTGGGAAGAAGAAATGAATCAGAAGAAGAATGGAGTGTTAAAGAGATTGAACCTGAACCAGACCCCAAAGAAGCACTCAACAAACAACCAACTCTCCCAACCCAATGCCCATCTTACAAAAATCCAACTCCACAATCTTCTCCCCAATCAGCTATCACCACACCAACCAAAACACCACCCAACAGGCCTATACTGACACCCCCACCACCAAAATACACCAAAGTTGAAGTGAACCATGCTGTAGCATCTGTTGCTACAGCATCTGCTGAACAAGTGAATGCTACAGCAACTGCTGCAGTAGCCAAGAAGATTCAAAGACAAGAGCTAAATAAAGGCGGACATGTTCTTTTGTCCAACTCAAAGCTTAAATTACTCCTTGGAAAGCTCAATTCTAAGCAGTTAGGACCATTTAAATTGGTGAGAGTGTATCCTAATGGGGCAGTGGAATTGTTTGATGAAGCCACAAATTCCACATTCAAAGTCAATGGAAAAAGGGTGAAGCAGTATTATGGAGCACATGTGGTAAGGGACAAGGTCACCACAGAGTTACCAAAACTCTAACATGAGGCTTAGTCTGGCTAAAGACTATAAGTTAAGCGCTACTGGGAGGCAACCCAAATTTTTAGGACAAATTGTGTTTTGTGTGTTTTTTTTTACTTTTGCAGGTGTGAATGAGTGGTCTTGTGCAGATGCTATCAATTATGCAGAATTCTGATGCTGTAGCACCATGTGCAGCAGCATGCGTGGCTGAAGATATTGATCAGCGGTCGTACGGGGGTCAAAATAATTTGAAAGTATTAAAATGTAGTATCAAGGTGAGTTAACATTGGTCGTCTCACAAGGACCTCTAAGATTAAGATTAAGATTACCAACAACAAGCACGAAATTAACAATAAAAGGAGGGCATTTTTGTAGAAAACAAGTTATGTTTAAAGGGAAAAGAAATTTAGAGAGACAATCAATTCACCGGTTTCGGGGTGCGCTTCTCGGATTTATCATAGGTTCTAAAAAACAACGTCTCTAAGGATTTCCAATTCCAGATTGATATAAACTAACTAGAACAAGCGTTAATTAGTTTATACGAATTCACACAGTTTCGGGCAAGCGCCGAAATAGTGGGTTCAATCGGTCACGAAAGCGGACAAGCGTCGTTCAAAGCATAACCAATATCATAACATAATTCATGTCAATCCTCTATCAATTTCAATTCGAATTAAATAAATTAAGCATCCAAATAACTCAAAATAATCAAAAGTTACGAAACAAGATCGTATACAAGCAAGCGCGTACACATACGAATCGCGTTATGCAAAAACAGAATTCAAATGATTCAAGCGAAATAAGAAGAACTGAAATTGCAACCATTAAGAGCAAAAACGAAATTGATAGAGACGAATTAGAAACTAAGACGAAATATCATAAACAATAAAGAATTGAGCCTCAAAATCATTATAGTGACACCCGTTCACCAATGAATTGACTTCGGGTTTTAGATCCCTAGAGGTTAGAGTTCAAAAACGTAAAATTGAAAAGTAGGAATGCGTAAGAGAAGTAAAATGGCTGCTGACCAGCCAAATCTATAAGACTAAAACGAAATACCTAATCCCTAAATGGGTTATTGGATAAAAGCCCGTTAACAAACTAATATTCGGTCCAAAACCCGTTTTACACAGTATTGCTTCGGTAATTCGCAGTTTTCACCTTCAATACTTCAGAATTGGGTTTCGAGCTCAACAAAAGAATTGTAGCTCTGTTCCTTAGCTTTCCAACGCATGCTTGCACGCCTCAATTGGATAACCACAGCCAAAGTTACGACCTGCAGATTAGATAAAGGTCAATATGCAATAAAAACAAGAATTAATCAAGAAATTACTATGTTGCTCAAATAAGACCCAAAATCTAAAAACGCGCTAAGACTTAAATATTAGACACAGAACACAATCAAAAATACCGAGTGGAAAGCTATAAAGAGTACATTAAAATGCACTGATCAATATCTGCCACAAGACTTAGTCTGGTTGAAGACTCTTAAGCCAAGCGCTACTGGGAGGCAGCCCAGAGTTTTAATCTAATATTTGTTGTTTTTATTTCTCTTTTTGATGTGCAGAAGTGTTCAATTGCATTGGTGAAGTGAGCATTAGCTGTGACGAGGACATGCAAGGAGAACCAGAGGAAGGAAAAGGGCAAGAGAAGGAGCAAGGTGAGAAATTACAACAGAAAGCACTAAGTGGGCACTAGAACAACAACAGGCTGATGCTGAAGCAACCAATGCTGGCATCCACTGCTGCAACAGCTGAAACTGAGCCAGAAAAATTTGTGTTCACCAATCAGTAACTCTTCCCTCTTGTGTGTGTTAGTGTTTTGTTGTTTGTGTTGTTGTTAGTTGTTGTGTTTTCATTTGTGTTGTTTTTGTTTATGTTGTCTTTGTTTGTGTTGTCTTTTAATTCAATAAATCTACTGGATGCTGTAGCATCAGTATTAGCATCCAGCAGTTGTGTAGGATTTAAAAATTCCGTTGTGATAAATGTTTTTAATTTCAGTATTAGTATCCAAAAGGTCTCTCCCATTAGCGTTTGCATGAGCAGTGGGCACACTGCTAGGTTTTAAGTTGGGGGAGGACCTTCTGATTATTGTTTTGTTGATTAGTTGCATTCCCTTATCTTTCAGTAATAGAATCTGTATCTTATGGGCTAAAATTAATAATGATTAAGTGTATGTGTAGAGTAGCCTTGTTTGAACAATAATTAGTTTTATTGCTGCTTCTACACAAACTCTGAACTTAGAAAGAAACCTAGTTAGTTAGAAATAATCTGATGCCAAGACTAGTGTTAGTAGGCTAAGGTCTAGGTCAAATTTCTACTAAAAATTTAGAATAGCATATGAAACTAAGTTTGGGGGTGCATCGGTTATATTAATGTCAAAATATTGAGAATGGGAAAGGTTGGTGCACTAAACAATAGGAAAAAAGAAAAGAAAGAAAAAGAGAGAATAATGTTGTAGTTGCTTAGAAAACAAAACAAAAAGAAAAAGAAAGAATGAAAAAATAGAAAAACAAGAGCAATGCTGCAAGGTTGATCATTGAGTAGGGAGGCCATTTTGTGGAGACACCATTATGGTTTCAGTCAAAAGATGATCAACCTAGAAAGAAAATGAAGAAAAAGAAAAAAAAAGTTATAGGTAATAAAAAGTTCACTAACCAAACCTGTTCTGAAGTACTTAGACCAAGCCCTTTGTCATGTTTGAAGCCCCTCAACACTTATGATGAAGTTGTTAGCCTATTCTACTTTTTGAAAAATCTTGTGACTTGATCAAAAGCAAACTACTCTTTCCAAGGCTAAGAAGACTTTCAAAACTAGCTAAGAATTGATCTAAGTTCAGCAGTCACACAATCACACAAATGAGCAGTAATAATTCTGAATGTTGTAAACAATGGTGTGTGTATGTGTGTGTGATGCCACGACATCCAATGTTGTAGCATCATAAGTGTGAAACTGAAAATTGGGCCCAATGAGATCATTTTTGAAAAACTATTTGATTTAGGGAAGCAACTAATTTTGTTCTTGTATTCTCTTTGTGTATTGTTTGTTTGTCTTTGTTAAGTGTCATTGCTTGAGGACAAGCAATGGTTTAAGTTTGGGGGTGTGATAACTCTATTTTATAGAGTTATTTATGCTTCTAAGACTTAAATCAATGTGAGTTCTAAGTAATATTGTTGTTAAAGTAGTTAATATGAGTTGTTTAGCGTAAAAGAAGGTTAGGAACTGATTTGTGATCATTTGGCACTTTTGGTGCCCCATGCTGTATTTTGATGTGTTTGTTCAATGTTACAGCATTAGATGCCCCAACATTAGTGACACTGCAATGCCCCAGCAATTGTTGCCCCAACATCACTGGCAGTCAAATGCTCCAGCATTATCTTGATGATGTCATGATGAGCTCATAGTCAAATATTGCGGAAAGTCATGCAAGTGGATCACTTTTGTAGCCCACAATAGCTTGCAACTTGCACCTTTTTAGATACACATGTCCACATATCATAGGACCTCTCTTCTTTAGTCCAAATCAACATCAAATCAACTTTAAAATCAACTTTTGATGTAATTGGAATTAAAGAGCAAATCAACTTCAGCTCCAAGGAAAACCAACCATGAAGAAACCTCACTCAAGGGAGCCACCTTTTGAGGACACTTATCAATTTGCTATAGGACCTCTTCTCGTTAATAAAGCAAAGGTCAAATCTACTTTTTGAGGCACATGGATAAAGAGATCAACTTCTTCTCCAAGTAAATCCAACCATGAAGAAACCCCTTTACCTCCTCATTCACAAATAGACCAGAATTTACTCAAGAAAAACATCATTAGAACTGGTTTGGAAGAAGTGAGAGAAGAACGTGACACCTTCTCTCTCTACTTCCACAATTACACTATGTTGAAGGACTGCTCCCTGCACAGTGCAAATAGAAGCGATGCTGCAGCATTACGGGGATGATTCATGCAAAGCAAACTAAACCACGTATCTTCTACTCTATTTCTTTTCCTTTGTGTTTTTCAGTAATATGAACATGTTATTTAGATCAGTTTGTATGTCATTAGTAATGTTAAGCATGACCTAAACTCTTTTGTAGTTGGATGCCATAAACTTTGTAATGAAATTTTAACTAGTTTTATGCTATATATTGATCATTGCATTTTAGTTCTTGCATGATAACTCTTTCATATTCATCTTTAGAATTGGCCAACTAAAAGTGAATGCAAAACATAAATACAGACATGGTTTATAATTAGAACTCAAGAACTAATATGGATAAGTGTTTAATAAAGGAAACTTTGTTAATTCCATGCTAAAACCTAGACATAGGATAGCATAGTCCATAGGGTGATACTGTGGGTACTTCATATACATGGGTGAACTTAATTAGAGCTTAGACATAAGACTTGTAATGAAACCCTGACGTTAGTTACTGAAAAGCACACATCAATTGCTACAGCATCCAATGCTCCAGCATCATGTATAACATAAGGTTGTTAAAGTGACTTACTTAGTGGAGAGCATTCCAACTACCTTCCTTCTCATTTGTAATACAACTTATATTTACTTAGCTTATTTTAAATTCTGTTTTCTCACACCATTGATTATATTTTATTTTATTTTATTTTGTTACTTTGTTTCTCACTAGTTAAACTACCATTTTAAACATTAGAAATTAATCCAATCCCTGTGGGTACGATCTCTACTTTCTACTATATTACTTGTTAAAGACTGTGTACACTTGCACACCTTTTTGCACAACAATCTTCGGCCTATTTCTTTATGTAATGTCATCTATAAAATAATTTCCAAAAGTTCTTGCTAATAGATTGAAGAATGTTCTCCCTTTATGCATTTCTCCCGAGCAATCGGCCTTTGTATCTTCTAGATCGATTTTAGATAATGTTATGGTGGCTAGTGAGACTATTCATCATATGAAATGTAAAGTGAATGGTAAAGTGGGGGAGGTGGCCTTAAAAATTGATATTAGCAAGGCTTTTGATCGTGTTGATTGGGGTTATTTGAAGTGTGTGATGCGTAAGATGGGGTTCAATGAGACCTGGATTGGCTGGATATCCATGTGTGTTGAGGCGGTGAACTATTCGGTTATGGTGAATGGTGAGAAGGCTGGACTGGTTTCCCCTGGTAGAGGTCTCCGGCAAGGAGACCCTATTTCTCCATATTTGTTTATCTTGTGCGCAGATGGGCTGACTTCCTTGCTGAAACGAGCTGAGGTTACCGGTGATATTCACGGCATCAAGGTGTGTAGGGGGCTCCAACCCTTACAGGCCTCCTTTTTGCTGATGACTGTTTTCTTTTTTGTAGAGCCACCGCGAGTGATTGCACCACTCTGAAGGATTTACTTGCTATGTATGAACAAGCCTCGGGGCAAGCTATTAATTTTCAAAAATCAGAAGTTTTCTTTAGCAGGAATACCACTCAGGACATGAAAGACTCTCTTGCCAATATCTTAGGTGTGTCTGAGTGCTTGGGGACCGGTAAATACCTTGGGCTACCATCCATGGTTGGAAGACAAGAAGAGGTTGTTTGCTTATCTTAGGGACCGGACTTGGAAGAAAATTCAGAATTGGTCGGGCAGGCACCTTTCAAAAGCAGGTAGAGAAGTGTTGGTAAAATATGTTGCTCAATCAATCCCAACTTATTGTATGAGCTCATTTCTCCTCCCTAAGTCTTTGGGGGAGGAATTGGAGAGAATGATTAATTCCTTTTGGTGGGGTACGAAGAGTGGCACTAGTGGAGGTATCAAGTGGCTCAGTTGGGGACGACTAGCAGTGCATAAGGAATATGGTGGTATGGGTTTTCGTCATTTCCATGGCTTTAATCTGGCTATGCTAGGGGAGCAGGGTTGGAGGCTTGCAACCCACCATGATACTATTGTTTCTCGTGTCTTCAAAGCTAAATACTTCCCTGAAGGGGGACTTTATGGGGGCTCGCTTGAGCCATAATCCTAGTTATATTTGGCGTAGTATCCACTCTTCCCAGGTAGTAGTGAGAATGGGGGCTAGATGAAAAATTGGGAATGGCCACTGTATTAATGTTTGGAAGGATCACACTACAAGAATAATTGATTTTTTCGGCCAGGACTTTTCGGCGGATATGGATCTGCCGCAAATTTTTCGGCGGTTTCTAGGCATTTCCGGCAGATATGGATCCGCCGCAAAGTTACCGGCGGAATAATTGACGTTTGCGGCGGATCAATATTCGACTTGGTTTTTGCGGCGGATTTATCAGGTTTTTGCGGTGGATTTGGGATTACAAAAATTGTTAAAATTTTACGAGATTTTAACAATCCGCCGGTAAGGTTATTTCTGGCGGATATTTGCCAATTTTGAATTTCAAAAACCGCCGCAAATCCCCCTCCGTCCGCCGCAAATCCCCTAATCCGCCGCAAATCCCATAAATCCGCCGGTAACTGCCGTTTCCGGTGGATCTTGCCTTTTGACTGTTTGACTTCGTTTCTCCTATATAAACCCCTTCTCCCCTTCTTCTTTTTCACACCTCTACCAATACTCTCATTCTCTTGATACGGCACTCTCTTGAGCATTGTCGGCAGCGGCTCCAGTAGAGTGGCGTATGTCTCCATTTCTTTGTAAAGAAATTTCCACATTGTCATGAACACCCCTTCATCTTTTTCGTTAAAAGTAACCCCTTTATCAGCAAAAAGCTCCTCCTCATTATTTCCACCACAAGAGACATATACGCTCATCAAACGCTCAGTATCATCCTCCAACTTAACAATCTGTCCTTGCAGTTCCTCAAACTTTCTATTTAGAGATTCAACCATCTTTTCAAAAGATGGTTTCTTGTGAAACTTTCTATTTTGAAAAGATGGTTGAATCTCTAAATAGAAAGTTTGAGGAACTGCAAGGACGGGTTGTTAAGTTGGAGGATGATACCGAGCGTTTGATGAGCGTATATGTCTCTTGTGGTGGAAATAATTAGGAGGAGCTTTTTGATGATAAATGGATTACTTTAAACGAAAAAGATGAAGGGGTGTTCATGACAATGTGGAAATTTCTTTACAAAGAAATGGAGACATACGCCACTCTATTGGAGCTGCTGTCGACAATGCTCAAGAGAGTGTCGTATCAAGAGAATGGCGTAGGTCTCTGTTTAGGGGTAGCAGACATTAAATATATAAATGATAAAAAATAATAAAAAACCATAATACTCATAATAATACAACAACATATCCGACACTAAATTAACGGTCAAGATCTTGCCGACACTAAATAGTGAATAGTGCAGCGTGATTATTGAATAATGAATAGTGATTAGGTTGGACACTAATTAACGGTCAAGATATTGCCGACACTAATTAACGGTCAAGATCTTGCCGACACTAAATAGTCAATAGTGATTAGTGTTGCACTAATTAACGATCAAGATCTTGCCGACACTAAATAGTGCTGCGTGATTATTGAATAGTCAATAGTGATTAGTGTCGATACTAATTAACGGTCAAGATCTTGCCAACACTAACTAAATAGTGAATATTGATTTTGGTTATTTGCGACGGATATTTGGGTATTTGCGTCGGATATTTGAGTATTTGCGGCGGATTTTGGGTATTTGCGGCGGATATTTTGGGTATTTGCGGCGGAATTTGGGTTCTTGCGGCGGATATTTGGGTGTTTTAAAAAAAACGCGGTGTTTTAATTTCAAATATCCGCCGCAAAGACCCACAATCCGCCGCAAATCCCCGTTTGAAAAATAAGCGCGGATATTTAATTTCAAAATCCGCCGCAAAGAACCCAAAATCCGCCGCAAAGGGTCTTTGCGGCGGATATTCCTTTTGACGTTGGCTCCGTTTTGCTATATATATCCTTTCCCCATTTCTCATTCTTCACACTTCTAACAATCCTCTCATTCTCTTCTTAAAATTCTCTTTTACTCTCTCCAAATTCTCTCATTCTCTACTAAATCTCTTCTTGAAGTGTAGCACTTCCTCCCTACGAATTGTCTTCTCCTCTCATTGGGAAATTTCTTCAAGGTATGTTTTTGATATGAGTTAATAGTTTTAGTTTTAAATTTTTTTTTATATTCGTTTTTAAATTATTTTATAATAATATGAGTTTGTTACTAATTGTGTTGTTGTTTGTTTAGGTATTGTTTGGGTTCCTCCTTTTTCCTCTCTGCTTGAGTTCAGGATAAGCTTCAAGCCAGAGCCTTCTCTTCACTATGGTTAGTTGTTAAGGTAATTAATAAAATATTACTTACTTCACTATTTATAGTAAAATTTTGTTACAAATTTTGTTTGCAATAATAATACAAAATAATTTATATTGAAAAAACTTATTTATTAAGTTCACTTATAAATTTTATTAACATATATTGTCTTATAAATATTGAAATTTAAAATTAAATTTGGAATTATTATTCATAGTGTTTAAATTATTAGTATATAACATTATCAAAAAATTAATTGTGTTGCTTGTAATTGATAGTTTATTGAAATATCAAAATAAAATGAGTAATATATAAATATATATATCAACATATGAAGTAATTGATAGTTTATTTTACTTATATTGTAGTGTAGTATACATAGTTCTTGAAAATGGATCGTAGTTGGATGTATGATCGATTGTATCCTGGAAGATCTGGTGTAAAACGACGTTTTGTAGAAGGAGTAGAAGAGTTTATTTTTTGTGCTAAGTACATTGATCATGAAGAATTTGGGCGACAAGGCGGTATTAGATGTTCGTGCTTGAAATGTTCCTTTGGAGCTATAAAAAATGAACATGAAGTTAGACTTCATTTGTACAATAATGGGTTTAGGCCAAATTATTGGACATGGAGTCGTCACGGGGAAGGAGCGCCAGGGGTAGCTGCAATTCCTGCGGTTAATGTTCCGGTTGAAGTAGTAGATCACACATCAAGTAGTTATCCAGCGACTACGACATCTGAAGGATGGGGAAAACAACTGTTAGATGTTTATCAGGGAATGATATCTGACACTGTTGGAGTAAATTTGGATTTTGAAGAACCAGATGCTGACGAAGTTCCAAATGAGGAAGCTCAAAGGTTTTACATGTATTTGAGTGAGACAAATAAACCCATATTTGAAGGATCTACAGACTCAAAATTATCAATGTGGGTTCGGTTGTTGGGTCTTAAGTCTCAATTTAATGTTGCTGAGTTGTGCATGGAATATATGACCAAAATGATGTTGGATGCAACCCCCATTAGAGGGAGATTACCGCAAAGTTATTATGAAGCTAAAAGAGTGGTATCGAAGCTTGGCTTAAAATCTAAAAGGATTGATTGTTGTGTGTTTGGTTGCATGCTCTATTATAACAATGAGTTTGGCATAAATGATGGAGAGTTGTCGGAATGCAAGTTGTGTGGACAACCACGCTATCGTGTCAGTAGATCAGGGATGAGCAAAGGCAAACCGGTTCCATGAAAATCAATGTTCTATCTGCCTCTTATTCCAAGGCTACAGGGGATGTTTACTTCAATGGAGACCGCGGGTAAAATGACATGGCACCATCAAAATAGAAATAATTCTGGTGAATTACGTCACCCATCTGATGGTGAAGCTTGGAAGCATTTTGATCGTGTTCATCCAGATTTTGCCAGTGATCCACGCAATGTTCGGCTTGGTTTGTGCTCTGATGGTTTCACACCATATATTCAAGCCTCGGCAACACCGTATTCATGTTGGCCAGTTATTGTTACCCCATACAACCTTCCTCCAGAAATGTGTATGTCCAAACCATACATGTTTTTAAATTCTATTATTCCAGGGCCAAGTAATCCAACAGCTGGTATTGACATCTATTTGCAACCTTTGATTGATGACCTAAAAAGGTTGTGGAATGGTGTTTTAACTTATGATGTGGCTCGCAAACAAAATTTTGTGATGAGGGCGGCTTTGATGTGGACCATTAATGACTTCCCTGCCTATAGAATGTTGTCTGGATGGGGGACACATGGTAAGATGGCGTGTCCGATTTGCATGGTTGACACAAAGGCTTTTAGTCTTAAATACGAAGGAAAAGTTTCATGGTTTGACTCGCACCGTAGGTTCTTACCTATGGATCACCCATTTAGAAAGCAGAAATATGCGTTCATCAAGGGAAATGTTGAAACAGCTGGACCTCCTCGTCAGTTGACACCAGAGGAAGTTTGGAATAGTGTTAGGGATATCCCTCCTATGGAAGTCGTAGCGGGTGTTGTTTCTCGTCCAGATGGCTATGGACAATGGCACAATTAGACAAAAAAAAGTATTTTTTGGGAACTTCCCTATTGGAAAGATAATCTATTGAGACACAATCTCGATGTCATGCATATAGAGAAGAATTTTTTGACAACATATTTAACACTGTCATGAACGTGAAAGGCAAAACGAAAGACGATGAGAAAGCTAGGAAGGATATAGATCATTTCTGTAGACGAAAGGATTTGTTGTTGGTTGAGCAAGGTACTAGGATTTTGAAACCCAAAGCCAATTATACTTTATCTACCGAACAAGCGAAAGCAGTTTATCAGTGGATAAAAGAGTTGAAAATGCCAGACGGTTATTCTTCCAATTTATCTAGATGTGCGGATGTGGATAATGGGAGGTTGCATGGGATGAAGAGTCATGATTGTCACGTATTCATGGAGTGCTTACTTCCTATCGCTTTTAGTTCGTTGCCAACACACGTTTTGAATCCGCTCATTGAAATAAGTCAATACTTTAAGAATTTGTATTCTGCAACGCTAAAAGCTGATGATCTTTCAAAAATGGAACAAGACATCTCACTTATCTTATGCAAGTTGGAGAGAGTATTTCCGCCTGGTTTCTTTGATTCTATGGAGCATCTACAGGTGCATCTCGCATATGAAGCTAAACTTGGCGGACCTGTCCAATACAAATGGATGTATCTGTTTGAAAGGTCAGCTAATTTTTATAATATAAGAAACAAGTTTAAATTAAAATATATGACTATTATATTAATATCATATTCTCTAGGTTCATGGGTGATTCAAAAAGATCGGTGAAAAACAAAGCTAGCGTTGAAGGATCGATATGTTCTTCTTACTTACACCGTGAAACAACACATTTTTGTTCTCATTATTTCAAGAACCAGTTTACTCCTGGAAGCAGTCGAAATGAAGTGGATACTGAATGGCCTAGACATCCTTTGGCTTTGTCTGTCTTTTGTCTACCCAGTCGTCCATCTGGGAAGGAGTCAACTCACTGGCTAATAGATGAAGAGTTAAGTTCAGCACATGTTCATGTGTTGATAAACTGTACTGAGGTGCAACCATTTATTGAGTATGTTCCTCAACATTAACAATCGATCTTAATTAGTTAACATAAAGTAGACAAGTGTAACAATTAAATTATTTCTTTTTAGGGAGTTCTTGTCATTAGAGGCAGTACGTGAAGACCAATCTTCTGCTCATATTCATGCGCATTTTCCAATGTGGTTTAGTCAATATGTGTATTCCCTCCCGCCAAATCCTACCAACCAACACTTGAGGAACATATCAGACGGTCCTTGAAGATGTGTTAAAGAATGGCACACATACTTTGTCAATGGATACAAATTTCACACCAATGAATGGACACAGGGCAGAGAGACAGTCAATAGTGGAGTGTGCATGAAGGGGGTCACTGGAGGAGGTGAAGATGATTTTTATGGCGTGGTTCAACACATATATGAACTTGAGTACCCCCATCTAGATTTTAGTCCAAAGGTAGTGGTTTTTTATTGTAATTGGTTTGATCCGTCTGCTCGAGGAACAAAGGTGAATCCAAAGTCAAATACAGTGGACATTAAAATGAATGGTAGATATCGACCGTATGATCCGTTCGTCATTGCACAAAATATGAGACAAGTGTTACGTGAAAACGTAGATAGTGCAAGTACACACTGTCAACAAGTAATATAGAGTAAGTGAGATCGTTCCCACGAGGAATTTAGTTAAATGCAAGAGTTTAATTTTGCTAACAAATTAGTGAAGAAAGTAAATGACACACAAGTTTTGGGCAACATAAACAGTAGTAAAAAGTAAAGGGTAATGGAAATCAGTGATGAGAACAAGTCAAGATGCATTCACTTCAGTAGCTTCATTAAAATGTGATTAAGGGTACGTTCAATGCTGCAGCATTAGGTGCTGCAGCAATAAGACGTTATTCTCTCGAATACTTCACACTAGGTTTCCTTGCAAGAGTTTATCTCTAAACCCTAAAGAAGTACCTCCTAAGCTGCTTGAGCACCGACAGTGTTCACCTTATGGGTTATGCCCTCCTATCTCTAGGGTTAAGCAAGAAACATCAAGATCTCTCGTTAATGTTCACTACCCATATTACCTTGTGAGATAAATTTACAAACCATCTCTGAATTTATAAATGCTATTTAGAATAGGCGGACCATTCCTACTCTAAAATGGAAATATTTTCACACACAAGATAAAATGCATAACATTGAACATACTTCATTAATCACATAGTAATTTAGCTACATCAGATCCAGCATCTCAACTATGAGTATTTAGCTCATATTGAGCTTGCAAAACATGGAAAATAACTAAAACAAAATGTCATACCCTAATTTTGTCCGGCTAATTTAAAGCTTACTAGAAAAATCCAAAATATTGTTTTCGACGTTTACACGTGTCATTTCCGATCGTGTACATGCGTGTTATTTGTGCGTGCATGCTATTTTTAATAATGTACACATTTTTGTCCCCGCTGCGGACAGGTGTTCGCGTCTTGTTGTGTACGAGTGTTTATTTTGGTATGCAAATTCGCGTATTCTCGTTGCGGACACGCGTTCGCTTCTCATCGTGTACATATGTTTATCGTCGTTGTTATCATTTTAATTTTGTTATAAAAATCTAATAAAAATTATATTGTGAATAAATGCTTTTTTATTTTATTAATCAGATTTTTTTACAAAGTCAACTTTAGTACACATGTATAGACAAAATTTAAATATAAGAAAGTACAAAAATTAAAATCAAAATAAAATAAAAAAAAGGGGCAGGAGCGCCTCCTGCTAGATGCAGCATTGCTGATGCCATTTGAAGAATGAGGCCAATGATAATTTCTTCTTGCTTCTTTGTCATTTTCCCAATTTGCTCCAACAGCATAGCTTTCCTGCTGCTGCTCCACCACCTCTGCTCCATCTCTGAGAAAGCATAACAAAAATGTTTATTTCATTAGTTGACCTCCTCTAAAAAAGCCAACAGACATATTGAAAGGAAAGAAGAATAAAAACACAACACAAGTAGTGAGAAAGGGGATGCGTGATACTTAAAAACATGAGTGATCGATGATTCAAGGGGGGGGGGGGGATCACAGACAGCAACAAAAAAAGGAGTGAGAACCAAAAATTAATAAATCAGAAAAGAACGGCAAAGAAAAAGAGGAATTGGAAGCTCCTGCCTCCACGCGGTGGTCACCACCGTGACCACCCAAAACCACCATTTTCGCACCACATCATCAACCAACAGCCACCACCGTGAACTATATCCACAAAACCATCATCTCCATCGTCCTCTCTCCCATCGCTCCCTCCGCCGCTGTCACTACAACCACAACCACCTCTCTCACCTCCCCTTCACGTGCTCCCTCTTCTCCACGACCACCGTGAATCTCAGCCACCAAAACCACCACCATCACCGTACACCCACAACCAATCACCAACAACCCCCCCTTCGTAAACGCACCACCACCGAAGCCCCGCCATCGCCACCATCCTCGTAACCACCGCCGCGTCATCAGCCCGAACAGTCCGTCGTGGTCGTCTTCTCCAAAGATCCGTCGAGAACACTGTCATTTTTTGCCTTCACCGGAGCTGTCGCCGGCACCACCACGCCACCACCGTGTTTGGTTCCCTCCGGCGTCACCTCTCTTTCTCTCTTGCTGATCTTCCCTCTCTCATCTCCGCCGTACCACCGCCGTGTCATCGCCTCTCTCCGTTCTTTGCCATTCCCACCGACGCGAACTCTTGCTCTCCACCGTCGTGCACCCGTCTCCGAAAGCAAGCTCACCACCGTCGTCCTCCTCCTCCCCGTTCGCCTCTCTCATGCGAAGGCTTTCTCTCTCACTGTCGCGCTCTCCTCTCTCTCCCTCTCCTTTTTTCTTTCTTCTCTTTTCTCTGTTTGTGAAACTCTCTTGCGGCGCGTTGGAAAGAACAAATTAGGGTTCCCTAATTTGCTTCTTTGCCTTGTATACTGATTGTTTATTCATTTCTTTTTTTTTAATTTAAATATCAGATTGATATTCACACCACCCTTTCTTTTTACAACAACCCTAGCCCAAAAGCCTTTGAAAACGAACTGGGCTCTGCTATTCGCACCCCTCTTTTAAAAATACAGTACCCTGCTGCTAACTGCACCCTTCTGATTACTGTTTTACAACTTACTGTGTTTTGCCTTTTTTTTATTCCATCAAAATCATTTTTTTTCATATGTAAAAAAAACCAAACACACAAATATTTTTTACCAAGAACTACGTGTGATTTGATTCTCTACCAGGAGATACGTAGGACCTGAGGGCGGCCGACCTCTGTCAATTGCATTAATAAAAAACCCCCTTTTTTTTCTTTTAACTCATTCCTCTTCTATTTCTCAAAAAAGTACAAAAATAACTAACCGTTTAGCGAGGCTTTTATTTTTATAAGGGTAAAAACATTATTTTTGAATTAATAAACGCTTACACATTTAGTTAAAAGGTAACCTTCCTCAGGAAGGATGTCGTAGGGTGCTAATACCTTCCCTACGCATAAACGACTCCCGAGCCTAAATCTGGTCCGCAAGACCCCTTTTATCCACTCAATAGGGATTTTCCAATGTTTGCCCTTAAACTAAAACTTTGGTGGCGGCTTCATTCAAGAACTTCGAAGAATCCCTCCTCCGGATTTTTCGGTCGCTACAGCTGGCGACTTCACTGGGGAGTAATTAAGAGAGTCAAGCCTAATCAACTAAATGTGTAAGTATTTGTTAATCTTATATTTTGTTTTTTCCCTTATGCTTATTTTATTTAGTTATTAGCATTTCTTTATATTATTGAACCTTAGGGTAGACGACCTTTTTGTTATTATTGTTGTATATTTTGTCCAGTTTGTGAGTTTAGGTATTTTGCCCTCATCACACACCTCACTTACACGTTTGCACACACTTTTGAGTGGGGCCCTATACCCGGGTCTGCAAATAACCGAGGACGAGTGGAGATTATTAATGACAGTCATTCTGGATTTTATCTGTCTGACTCTCATGAAAGTCTCAACCAGAGTACGCTCTCTTATGGTATCCCACACCAGGTAGCTCGCTATCATTGTGGATCATTCATAAAGGGGATTTTAGCTCTGGAGACCTTTGAGAGGAAGTGAATAGAGCCACCTGAGAGATTGATTACATAAGCGACCCTAGACCATGCTGAAAATCCCAATTTAGACATGACCCACCTAAGACACAGGGGCATTATACTTACCCTCTTTATTAATCTGTTTAGCGTTTCTCCACAAATAAAATCACTCAAAAAAAATTTCATGCTTCCTTCATTTGCATGCATACGAGACGACATCATTCCTTTCATTCATCATACAAAATTATCATAAAATAAGATCATTTTTTTTATCATATGCATCACATTGTCATTTCCCTACTGTACCATTCATCATATATTCATAATTCATAAATATCAAAAAAATCATCAAATAGTGTAGGCATCTTGTCATTTGCAACATCATTATTACAAATTGCAGGAGACATTCCATAACATTTCGCTCATATTGTCATCATAGTCCAAATGCGCAATTTCTCCATACATGCATCATTTTATCCTAGTTGCATCATCTCTCATACTCATACATCGCATTGCTATTATAAAAATTTATTTTTAAATGCATCATCTTCATGCATCATAAAAAACAAGGACAAAAGTCATTTATTCCTATCCATCTCAAATGCATCAGTCCTTCAACATGCGCCAAAACAAAATTGTAAATTTCTTCATTATTGCATCATTCATCACCCAATAGCATTTTGTTAGCTTTTTATTTTATTTGAAGCATAAAAAAAAAGGATAAACCATCACTCATTTCATTCATCCCCATTGCTGCTCATGTACAACAAACAAAGAAAACACAAAAAATCACCATTCATTCATACTAAAATCACTCTTCCATAAGCATTTCATTGTTATTGCACTATCATGCATCGCAAAGGTATCATTCTTTTCAAAATTGCATTCATCTTGCATATCCGTACACCAAAAGAATATTACCCCCATATTATATAAAGGTTATGTTCATTACTCTTTTCCACGCATTAAAAAAAGTCGCTGCGAGTGTCATGCATTTTGTTTCCTCGCACACAAAAAAGGCAATAGCATCATAGGCACCGACATTCATTCATAATCATTCAAAGTCATGATCACACAGTGTAGGTACCACATCATTCATAAAGTCTTGAATTACATTTCAAAAAAAAAACATAACATCATTTCCCTCATGTGGTCATCCTAGTTTAAATGCAACAATTCCATATTCATGTGTCATTTCCCAAATAAAACAAAAAAAATCTTTTCATTATAATTGTATCATTTGTCATCCAATAAATAAAAAATAAGGGTCTGCATACATGTTGCACTACCTCTCGAAAAACGAAAATAATTGTATTAGAATCAAACATTTATTTCTTCATGCATTCGCATTTTTCATACATATCTGTCATCATTCATGCATTCGCATTCTTCATGCATTCTACATTTATTTCTTCATGCATTCGCATTTTTCATACATATCTGTCATCATGGGCATTATATTTTGCTAGAAAATAAAAAATCACCATAGAACGAGTAACTTGTTTTCATATACATCTCGTTCTCATGGTACTAACATGCATATCATCCTCCAAAAAATAAAGACGCTACCTAGTTGTCCAACTTTCATCATCTTGCATACTCAAAAATATACTATATTTGTTACTCCTCTTCATGCATAGAAAAATAAAAAATGCATTAGTCATCTGACATGCAAAATAAGAGAAAAATAATAAAATGATGCCACTTTCTTGCATTATTCATCATCATATTGCATTGCGTCCGAAAAATCATTTCGGATAGTCAATCTTTTCAAGCGATCATTCATTCACATTCCTCGCATCTGCATCAAGCAACATTATTCGTTCATTCATACATTGCATTTTTCTTTCTTTTCGCGAAAAAGAAAAGAATAAAAAACATGATCACAATTAAAAAAATTGTGATTGAATATCTCATTTAGCATGCATTTTTATTCATTCATAATCATTCACAAAAATCATCATTAAATAATATAGGCATTTCATCATTTGCAGTATCATGATGTAAAAAAAAAACACACATAGCATTCACGCACATTTTCACTCATCCAAAAAAAAACTGTTGTTTCATTAAATCATCCATACGCCATTTCATCCATACATCATTTATACACCGTTTCATCATGCATCATTTCAAAAGTTATGTCATCATTGCCTACAAAAACTATTCAGAATAACTGACATTTCCAAGTGATCATTCATTTCATGCATTCGCATCTGCATTTTCGTCAGGTATCACCATGTGTTCCTTCATGCATTAGGACACAAAGGGGCGTTTAACTTGATTATTCTTGTTGCGTGAGCATACTTAGTCTTTTAACTAGAAAATCAAAAAAATCAACATGCATTCATAATAGAATACAGTCATTATTTTCATCACATTATCATGGCACCAACATGCATCTCATCAATCTAGAAAATAACAAAATATCATATTTTTTATTTGTCTAAATTACTTCATCTTGCATAGCCATACGCCAAAAATTGGAAAATAATATCACCTTGATATTATTAAAAAAAAAATTACATTCATTCATTATTTCATTCAAACACATTACTCCCCTTCATGCATCATAAAAAAAATAATGAAAAATAAAAGTCATTTATTCCAAACCACCTCAAACGCATCAGTCATCCATGCATGAGTCATTTTCTAAAAAAAAAAAAACACAAAAAGTCATTCATCATCCAAAACATATTTCAGTTAGCAATAAACAACGATTTGCATCATCCGCATGCCATATTGTCTCCAAAAAGTAAAAAAATCATTTAGAATAGCTGGTCCTTCCGGGAAATCATTCTCTTCACGCATTTCACACATTTGCTTTTTCATCATACATATTCATCATCATGTACATTACATTTTTTTTTTCTCGAAAAGAGTAGAAAACAATCATGCGCACAGTTTCAAAAATTGTGAATATCTCATTTTTCATGTATTTCCATTCATTCACGCATTTCACACATTTGCATTCATCATGTATATATATTATCACGTGTTCATCCATACAAAAAAAATGAGCACATTTTTTTTTCAAAAGATTGACGAGAGATGAGTCGAAGTTTGATTATTTCTTCTTTGAAGAAGTTTAGCTTAGCTACAAACTTAAGGTGTTTTCAGAAACTCAGTTTCCAAAAAAGAAGTTATTCACTGTTTGCAGCTCGTTCACAATTTTCTTCAGGAAAATAACGCATCTCATCAGTCCCATGAAAAATGATCTAAATGGTCCATTTTGTTAACTAATGTGTTATCAAAAATTTCTCCTATCATGTCGCCGACTATGTTAACTCTCTTTGAAGCATTCGTATAGTGAACTTGTTTGCAACGCGCATTTACTCTTGTTTGAGTCAGTTAGTGTCCATATCTTTCCCATCATCATTCCTTGTTCATGTCCAGCCCCACCCCGACCATCCCATAAGGTGCATATTCTCCACACAAGTACCTAGCTAGCCATTTGGTTTGTTCCCAATGATGAAATTTCATGAGCTAACACTTTAGGCCCCAAACTGGGGAAAATTTGTGATCACTAGATATCTTGTCAACATTGTATTCCCTTGGTGCAAGTCCTTTACAAAAAATAAATTAAAAAGCCTGTTAGGTTGAAAACCCCAAATAGCAGCCTAAGCAAAAGTTAGGGCAAACAAAAAGAAATATAGAGAAAAAGAGGAGATATATAAAAATAAATAAATTGTTGTCTTAGGGTTAATTTTCGAGAAAGCAAGCAATCATGATTTGAAATGAAGTTTGGTCGTCTTCCCGTATCCTAAAAAAAAAGGGGTTCTCTACTACCCCTTCGAGCAAAAAATCAAAAAATCTTTCAGTCACCCTAGACAAGGATCAATTCCACATCAAAAATGGTGTGTCGCTTTTATCAGCTCACTCTACAAAAAAAAAGAGAAAGAAAAATCACAAAAAGTGAAATTCAAAAAAGAGGATTAAAAAAATCCTCAAAAAGAAAAATCAAAAGCAGTAGAAATTGTGAGTTGATACATAATACCACCGAACACAGAAGATATCCTTGTCCGAATAAACCTACAAACACTTCCTTAGGCCGAATTCTCATTTCTTCCACAAAACCCAAATCATTGGCCTCCAGCACTTCTCTGAACCTACTTATCTTTTAAAAGGTCATTTTATCAATAAACTATCAAACACCTCTCTGAGCCCATTTGAGCCTATACTCCACAAGCCCATAACCATTGACCACATTACCCATAACTTTTGACCACATTACAACCCCTTCTTTCATAAACCCCTAACCACTGGCCACGCTACAACCCTAACGAGTCCATGCGGATCAATGATTGATTGCTTTCGTTTTCTCAAAAATTTAATTTTAGGACAAGTAAGTTTATTTATTTACAATATATTTGCTAAAAAAAATCAAAAAAAAGAAAGTAAAAAAATAAAATAAAAAATAAAAAATCAAAGGGACTTGCACTCCAATATTCATTCAAACTGCACTGATATCAAGACAATGTTTAGTGATCATCAAGTGAAATTTTCATCGTATCAAAAACTCGGGATTATCATAGTCTGTGGGAGCCATCTTCAAAGGGCCAAAAGTTTAGACTAGGACCATCACCTAGATATCTAAGTGGGGCATACCTTTCACCTTTCATGCTCCTCGAACTTGGGGGAAATGTCTGACATCCATCTCATGCATATACCACATCCAATCCATACCACCCATTTCAAAAAAACCCATGACCCAAACTCAGTCACCTTTCACAACCCCACTAGAAGCAATCATCTGAAATACCATTCCAAAGTGGGGAAATCCCGTCACCCTTCATTCCACCTAAAGTCGGGGAAATTCACCCTAAACCCATCTCATCCCCCTCGTCATATTCACATCCATGAAACCGCACCGGGGCAATTTCTCAACCCACCATGCTAAATACAGCCTTTTGCAAACTCAGGTCGGGGCAACCTTGCTCTCGTCAAGATTGGGGCAACACTAAATGTCGTGGGTTGAGACAGAACCTCTTGTGTTCCACCCTTCATTCCAAAGTCATGGTATTCCCAATTCATTATTTCCTCTACAACCGTGGCTGTTGTCACCACTAGACAGGGGCAAGTTATGCGCTCACCTTCACCGGTAGTCTAAATCGGGGCAGTTTCACCTTTCATGGCTTTGGCAAAAAACCTACCATTCATCCCCTCACGTGTCATATCTGTCATACCAAGTCAACCGACTCATTCATCTGTATTTGCACTACTCTACATGTTTATGCTTCAAAGAGAGAAAACACAAGTTAATAATGTGAAGTCGGAAACTCACTCAGCTAACTTTGTGGACCTAAAAATCAATCATCATGGGGCACCATCATAGGAGAGCAAAATAAGCGAGTTTGCAAATACGGTCACACAGTTTCTCACATCAATGTCTGTGAGTAACAACCTTGAGGTTGCCATGTCTGAATTCAAACCTCTTTCCAAGGAATGATTATTCCAAAGCACTCACCTCTCTACCCCTCGCATCGAAAGTATCATTTCTCATCTCAAAACAAAACACGTCTGCATCATTGCACCATACATTGTATGTCAACAACAAGTCATGCATCTACCACAACTATTGCATTTAAGCATTACCTGTGCGCATTCATCCATTCATTCAAAAAGGAAAAAAAGAGAAAACCAAGAAGGCAAAAATCATCCAGATTGCACCCGCCAAAGCATAAATCATCCCATCATGCAACCAGCAGTACATTTGCATTCGCATTAGCATACACAGCTTATCAATTTCTGTTTCCGACCAACTTCAGCATCCATCATTCACAGGCCTTTTGTAGTCCATTGCACATTCATCACATTGCATACTTATAACACGTTTTTTGCTTCGATAGAATTGCCAAGTGCCGGCCTCATCGTTGCCAAAAGCTTTCTATATCACCAATCATATTATTTGCTATGCATTCATGTGTTTCTTTTATTCGCCCTAGCATTTGTATCAAAGTATTATATACGCATCATATTCACATTCGCATTGCATGCATCAAGAAAAGAAGCAAAAATAAATAAGAAATAGCAAAAAGAAAAGTCCATTCATTGCATTTATCATCACACCAAAAATTAATCACTACAGTCACATCCACATTTCATACACCGTTGTCGACTTTCTCATTCCACCAGGTTCAACACCCATGGTATACCCATTTCATTCATCATCCCCCAGATACCAATCATTGCACGTTCATCACATTACACGCATGACATTGTTTGCTTCGATAGACGTGTCAAGTGCCGGTCTCATCGTTGCCCCCAAAAAGAGTTTTTTTTACATCACTAATCATATCTTTGTATCATGCATGGCATTTGCATCAAAGCATTTACATTTGCATCACATTCACACTTTGCATATACCAAGGAAAAAAGAGAAAAGCAAAAAAAAAAAACAAAAGGAGAAAAATTGCTCATTCCATTACATTCATCATCAGCACAATCACATTCATATCTTATCTGCACTCACATACGTTGGTTGTCAACCTCCATGTTCCATCAACTTCAACTCGCATCATCTGCCACACTTCATTCATCCCATCGGATACCTACCATTTCACATACCTATATTGCACGCATACATCATTCATTGCATTTTTAGACATGCCAAATATAGATAGCTTTTCACGTCTCGGGTGAATGCATTCATTAAGTATGTTCAAGGCAGGTACGCCACGTACCAATCCCAATAGTTTGTTCCCTCGAAGTCAGTGCTCCAAGCGCTGGTCTCATACCACAACCCAGAATCTCAGTACTCCTCCAGACCCCCAGCGGTCCCGCTCCTTCAGACCATCAATGGTCCTTCAATCCAGATCGCACGTCGCGTTATCGAGCAACCGACGGATCATCCGGCCCCAGGCCCTTCAGACTAGCTGTGTCCGCCTAAAAAACACAGTGCAAGTCCTTCGAGGTGTGCAAATCAGGTCAACGACCTGACCTTGCCCCCATGGCCGCTCGAAAAAGGCCACCCCCCGAAGCAGACCGTTTTACTAGTACCATTGCTAGTTTGCGCTCCATCAGACCATATTGGTCCATCAGGCTTAGGTATGCCCTTCAGACCCCGTCAGTCCTTCAGTTTAATTCAAATCAATGCGCCAAGCATCGACTGCGAATTAGACCATCAGAGCCCTAGTGCTCCTTCAGATCCCCAGTGATCCTTATTTACTTTTGTTACATGTCGATCCATTTGCTCAATAATTTCTCAAAAAAAATCATAGTCTTAACAAAATTAGTGTCTTTTTATCTTTATTTCTCTTTTACTCGAGAAATTTGGAAACCCTTCATATTTCCTAGTAAAATATAAATAAAGAGGGGCAGCTGTCATACCCTAATTTTGTCCGGCTAATTTAAAGCTTACTAGAAAAATCCAAAATATTGTTTTCGACGTTTACACGTGTCATTTCCGATCGTGTACATGCGTGTTATTTGTGCGTGCATGCTATTTTTAATAATGTACACATTTTTGTCCCCGCTGCGGACAGGTGTTCGCGTCTTGTTGTGTACGAGTGTTTATTTTGGTATGCAAATTCGCGTATTCTCGTTGCGGACACGCGTTCGCTTCTCATCGTGTACATATGTTTATCGTTGTTGTTATCATTTTAATTTTGTTATAAAAATCTAATAAAAATTATATTGTGAATAAATGCTTTTTTATTTTATTAATCAGATTTTTTTACAAAGTCAACTTTAGTACACATGTATAGAAAAAATTTAAATATAAGAAAGTACAAAAATTAAAATCAAAATAAAATAAAAAAAAGGGGCAGGAGCGCCCCCTGCTAGATGCAGCATTGCTGATGCCATTTGAAGAATGAGGCCAATGATAATTTCTTCTTGCTTCTTTGTCATTTTCCCAATTTGCTCCAACAGCATAGCTTTCCTGCTGCTGCTCCACCACCTCTGCTCCATCTCTGAGAAAGCATAACAAAAATGTTTATTTCATTAGTTGACCTCCTCTAAAAAAGCCAACAGACATATTGAAAGGAAAGAAGAATAAAAACACAACACAAGTAGTGAGAAAGGGGATGCGTGATACTTAAAAACATGAGTGACCGATGATTCAAGGGGGGGGGGGGATCACAGACAGCAACAAAAAAAGGAGTGAGAACCAAAACTTAATAAATCAGAAAAGAACGGCAAAGAAAAAGAGGAATTGGAAGCTCCTGCCTCCACGCGGTGGTCACCACCGTGACCACCCAAAACCACCAACACCACCATTTTCGCACCACATCATCAACCAACAGCCACCACCGTGAACTATATCCACAAAACCATCATCTCCATCGTCCTCTCTCCCATCGCTCCCTCCGCCGCTGTCACTACAACCACAACCACCTCTCTCACCTCCCCTTCACGTGCTCCCTCTTCTCCACGACCACCGTGAATCTCAGCCACCAAAACCACCACCATCACCGTACACCCACAACCAATCACCAACAACCCCCCCTTCGTAAACGCACCACCACCGAAGCCCCGCCATCGCCACCATCCTCGTAACCACCGCCGCGTCATCAGCCCGAACAGTCCGTCGTGGTCGTCTTCTCCAAAGATCCGTCGAGAACACTGTCGTTTTTTGCCTTCACCGGAGCTGTCGCCGGCACCACCACGCCACCATCGTGTTTGGTTCCCTCCGGCGTCACCTCTCTTTCTCTCTTGCTGATCTTCCCTCTCTCATCTCCGTCGTACCACCGCCGTGTCATCGCCTCTCTCCGTTCTTTGCCATTCCCACCGATGCGAACTCTTGCTCTCCACCGTCGTGCACCCGTCTCCGAAAGCAAGCTCACCACCGTCGTCCTCCTCCTCCCCGTTCGCCTCTCTCATGCGAAGGCTTTCTCTCTCACTGTCGCGCTCTCCTCTCTCTCCCTCTCCTTTTTTCTTTCTTCTCTTTTCTCTGTTTGTGAAACTCTCTTGCGGCGCGTTGGAAAGAACAAATTAGGGTTCTCTAATTTGCTTCTTTGCCTTGTATACTGATTGTTTATTCATTTCTTTTTTTTTAATTTAAATATCAGATTGATATTCACACCACCCTTTCTTTTTACAACAACCCTAGCCTAAAAGCCTTTGAAAACGAACTGGGCTCTGCTATTCGCACCCCTCTTTTAAAAATACAGTACCCTGCTGCTAACTGCACCCTTCTGATTACTGTTTTACAACTTACTGTGTTTTGCCTTTTTTTTTCCATCAAAATCATTTTTTTTCATATGTAAAAAAAACCAAACACACAAATATTTTTTACCAAGAACTACGTGTGATTTGATTCTCTACCAGGAGATACGTAGGACCAGAGGGCGGCCGACCTCTGTCAATTGCATTAATAAAAAACCCCCTTTTTTTTTTCTTTTAACTCATTCCTCTTCTATTTCTCAAAAAAGTACAAAAATAACTAACCGTTTAGCGAGGCTTTTATTTTTATAAGGGTAAAAACATTATTTTTGAATTAATAAATGCTTACACATTTAGTTAAAAGGTAACCTTCCTCAGGAAGGATGTCGTAGGGTGCTAATACCTTCCCTACGCATAAACGACTCCCGAGCCTAAATCTGGTCCGCAAGACCCCTTTTATCCACTCAATAGGGATTTTCCAATGTTTGCCCTTAAACTAAAACTTTTGTGGCGGCTTCATTCAAGAACTTCGAAGAATCCCTCCTCCGGATTTTTCGGTCGCTACACAAAATAGTAGAAGTCATATTACAAATTTCAAGGTAAGAAATGATACTATCGAGATAGAACAGTAGGAGAGCTCCAAGGATGACAATGGAGGACTGATCCAGCTCGTCCAAGTAGAATCCACCGAGAAAAATGTAACTCCAGTGATGCTGCAGCAAGAGTCTCAGCAATGGAAGTGTTTGGTAGTGAAGGGTGAGCTTTTGCACGCAAGAGGAGCTATCTCTAAACTTCCCCTGACGGCGGAGCATACTAATGAAGAAAGGGAAACGTCCTTATATAGTGTCTCCTTGCACACAACCCTAAAATGATGTCCTTTTTGGGAAAATGCGTCCTAGGTTAAAGGGCAATTGTGGGAAACCCACATTAGGTCATATCTTTCCGTGCCATACAGCTCTGACACCTGTCCTTGCCTTGATTTCCGTGTTCTCCGCACTCCCCTTGAGCTTTCTCTCTCATCTTCCGCATTTCCACTATTGTGCACGCACCTGTTGCTGCAGCACTTACACAAGACACAATTAAATGCACAAAGGGCATCAAAATGCCCAATTAAAACCAAATCATTCCTGCACCAATATTTCTAACCAAAACACTTATTTACACACTAATTAACACAACAAGTTTATTAAATCTCCTAAAATCAAGCTTAGAAAGCACGTAATAACCATCATAAAAGATGGTTATCACACCCCCAAACTTGAACCGTTGCTTGTCCTCAAGCAATGACACTTGACACAGGCAAGCACAACTGTTAATAAGCAATCACAACCAATGAATCAATTCAAATATGAAGCATAAAGAAGAATCAAACTGAGCATCAACTTTCAGACTATCACTCAATTGCAACCCTTCTGAATAATGAGTTCCCTAGCTTATTCCTGCTCAATAGTGTGTGTGTGTGTGACACTTAACTCAGTTCAGACCATAGCAAAGTTTAAAATTTCACTTAGCTAAGGCTTAGAGAGGCTTTCTTTTGGGAATGCTAAAGATTTTTCAAAAAGAATGGCAGACTAACAATTCATGCTCAGAAAGGGGGGTTGAGCATGATTAAGGGCTTTGATGCAGCAGTCCAGAACTTTTAAGGCAGTGCACTTATTCAATCCTAACATTAACATTGCTGCAGCATCAGTTGCTGCAACATTACAGACTCAGAATTGTACTTTGTTCAGACTTTTGACTTGATTTTGTACTGCAATGCCTTTATTTCCATTTCTCTTCTGAATAGCATTTTTGCATTTTTTTTTGCACAATAGGCAATTGCAGCACATTACATATTTACAGATTTTGATGCTTTGCATCCTCATTTAGATTCAAATTTACATGTCCTAAAACTATGGGCACATAACTCAGCATTGCTGCAGCAGGGGTTGCTGCAGCACTGCATTCCTTCATGCTTTGCCTTAATATATCTCAGAGAACCCCCAAACTTAGTTTCTTATGCTGCCCTAAGTTTTTAGTAGAAATTTAGCAATTCCCTAGGTCTACCAACACTAGCCTAATTTCAGATCATCTTTAATTCACTAAGTTCCTACCTAAGTTCAAGTTCAAGTGTAGGAGCAGAAGTAAACTAGTTCACTCACTAAACAGGGGTATTTATTCACTCATTTCTCACCATTTTATCACTAAGTTTTTGCTCAACTCTACTTCTAAAATTTTAAAATTCACTAATTTTTATTTGCACTAACAGAGTACAAGCCAAGTGTATAGCTCCCCCCCCCCCACTTAGAACTGTGCAGTGTCCTCACTGCAATTAAACTAAAGGGAGAGAGCTAAAGGACAGCAAATAAAACAAAACAGGCACAAACTGAACAACAAGACTAACCACAACTGTTGAGTGCTATTACAGACAAAGCACTCAACAGGTTTATTTGAACAGAAACATACTAAAACAGAAACATAACTTAACAGAATATTAAAACAATACTAAAACTAAAACACAAGAGATTAGGGTGCAGGAGTTCCTGGTTTAGTTCTGGGGCTGGCACGAACTGCAGTGCTCTTGCTCTGCTTTTTCTGGTAGACCCTTGGGGATGGAGCCTTGGAGGACCTTGGGACATTTGAGGTTTATGTTGCTGCAGTATTAGATTGCTGCAGCACTGGTCCTATATCTGCAACAACAGGACCAGCATCAGAAACATGTGCCTTCTTCTGGGCACGCACAAATGCCAAAGCTTCCTTGGCTTTCTTCTCAGCTTCGGCCTTTTCTTTCATCTTGGCAAATTCAGCTGCTGCAGCCTCATTTGCTAAACCTTGCATGGCAGCAGCAATAGCAGCATTTGCTTCTTGATCTTCTTGCATAGTAACTCTTTCCACATCGAGCTCAGCTGCTTCAGGCACTTTGACTAGCCTCCTCCTCTTAGGTGCATGCTTTGCCCTTATCTACTTTGAGGGTGAAAACACATCATCAGAACCAGAATCAGCAACAACAGTTGCTGCAGCAGTAGAAGTTGTGCTACAGCATCACCTGCAGTCACACCCTCAAACTTCCAATTGCCAGAACTATTTTCCTGCAAAACAAACACAAGAACAAACAACAACACTGGTTTATTAGATTAAAAACCCTGGGCTGCCTCCCAGTAGCGCTTGGTTTAAGAGTCCTCAGCCAGACTAGCCTCTAATGCTAGAGATTTTGTAATTCTGTGGTGACTTTGTCCCTCACCACATGTGCTCCACGGTACTGTTTCACCCTCTTACCATCAATTTTGCATGTGGACCCAATCAACTCTCTTCTTTGAATTTTCTCAGATGCTGCAGCAATAGGTGCTGCAACATTCACTTGCTCAGCAGATGCTGTTGCATTAAATCTCAGAATCTGATTCTCTTCATCTTGTGGTTCTGGTTGAGGTGGTGGTTCTGGTTGAGGTGGGAGCTGGGTGGGTTCTAGTTGATGGGGTTCAACATTCCCATGAGTTTCTTTGACAATAACATCATCATGTAACATACTTACTTCCACAATGTCTTCTTTTTCTGATTCATCAAGAGCTTTAACCAAATGGTCACTTTGCTTATGGAAGTGCTTTTGAACTACAGAGTCAAGAGATACAACAAAGGAACATTCCTCGGTTCCTTTATCAGGAAACTTGAGGGCATTCATCACATTGAACTTGATCTCTTGGTCATTAACTCTCATAGTCAATTCCCCTTTTTGCACATCAATTAGAGTCTTCCCAGTAGCCAAGAAAGGTCTTCCAAGAATTATAGGCACCTCCTTATCTGCATCAAAATCTAAAATCACAAAGTCAGCAGGAAATACAAATTTATCAACCTTTATCAGAACATCTTCAATGATTCCCTCACTACAAGAATTTAGGGTATTACTGGCTAACTCAATCCCCCAGTAATGGTTAAAATCGGCCAGAAATTGCACTTTACTGGCGGATTTAGTCCGCCAGTAATCAGCCAGAAAAACGGTCGCAGGTAACTGTTACTGGCTGATTTTCAGCCAGTAATTACTGGCGGATTTACTGGCCGAACTTCAGCCAGTAATTACTGGCCGAAATTCCGCCAGTAATGTATTATATATTTTTTTAAAAAAATATTTTGAAAATGCTTTTTTATATTTAAAATTCGTTGATTTAAATATTTAATACATTTTTTTATTTAATTTCTTTAAAAATAATATTTTAATTCATTTTTTTAATTCAAAAAATAAAACAATGTTGAGAGAAGGAGAAGATCGGCATCTGACCCTCGCGAACCCGCATCACCACCGTTCCCCTCCTTTCTCCTCCGTTCATCACGCTCTCTCCCCGTTTTGGCCATCGACGGCAGCGAAGGAGAAGGAGAAGATCGGTCCGGTGAGAGGAGAACGATGTTGAGAGAAGGAGAAGATCGGTCCGGCTTAATGGGGGAGAACGAAAACGAAGGTGGTTACGGCTTAATGGGGGAGAACGATGTTGAGAGAAGGAGAAGATCGGTCCGGTGAGAGGAGTAGGGTGGATCGGTGGTTATAGGAAGCAGGGGGAACGAAAACGAAGGTTGAGGGAGAAAGAGAGAGAGTTCGGTGGTGGAGAAGGAGAGAAAAACGAAAATGGAGTTGAGAGAGAGGGGTTCGATTTACGGTGGCGAAGGGAGGAGGAAACGAAATTAGGGGGGAGAGGGAGAAGAGATACGGCGCAAGGAGAGGGAGAAGAGATACAGTGGCGAAGAGAGATGTTTTTTTGAGAAGAGAGAAAAGAGAGTTGGGTGTTGATGAGACAGTTGAGAGAAAAGTTTTCAGAAAGAAAAAAAGTATACTCACTTTACTGGCGGAACTGTCACAGTTACTGGCGGATTGACTGTCATGTCACTGATTTATTGTCAGCAAATACTGGCGGAAGTGTTTTTTACTGGCCGAATTAATTTACTGGCCGAATATATTGGTCAACGCGCGCTTTGTGGCTGAATATTCCGCCAGTAACTGCAATTACTGGCAGATGTATTTATTTATAAATTTTTTAAAATTTTTCAATTAAATTCCGCCAGAAATCGCTACTAAATCCGCCAGTAAACATACTGGCTGTTTAAATCCGACAGAAATGTTATGGAATCCTCCAGAAACGTACTGGCAGACTAAATCCGCCACAAATCGCCAAATTCCACCAGAAAATTTACTGGCTGACTGATTCCGCCACAAATGTTTAGCCAGTAATGCAAGTAATTCTTGTAGTGCCTCAGGATAGGCAATAGATCTATCTGCAAGTTGAAGAGTGACAGTGGTAGGCCTAGCAATTCGAATACCAAGCAGTGTAAATATGGATTTGGGCATCAAATTGATGCTTGCCCCCAAATCACACAGTGCACGACCAGAATATGATCCACCAATAGAACATGGTATGGTGAAACGGCTAGGGTCCTCCAATTTTCTTGGGAGCTTGCTCTGCATGATCATGCTACGCTCTTCTGTCATTGCTACTGTCTCAAACTCTCCCAATCTCCTCCTCTTGGTGAGCACTTCCTTCATGAACTTTGCATAATTGGGAATTTGTTGAAGTGCTTTCACCAAAGGGACATTGATGTGTAGTTGTTTCAGCACCTCTAAGAATTTACCAAATTGTTTGATCTCCTGAGCCTTCTTCAACCTTTGAGGAAAGGGAGGAGGAGGGTACTCTTGAACAAACTTAGGTGATGGCACAGGTGTTGCACCAGATGCTGCAGCATCAACTGCTGTCGCATCTGTTTTACTCTTTTTTTCATTTTTTTTCAGAATCTTTTTCTTTTCTTTTGTCACCACCACCTGTAGTAAGTGATGGCCCATTCAAATTCGTCCCACTCCTTAGAGATATAGCCTTGCATGTCTCCTTCCCTTTAGAAGATGAAGCTTCAGTGGTGGATGGCAAAGATCCACTCTGTCTTTGGGTTAGAGCAGTAGATATCTGACCAATTTGGTTCTCCAAGTTCTTGGTTGCAGCCCCTTGAATCTGATATTGAGTCTTTGTTTCATTCATGAAAGCTTTCAACATAGCCTCTATTGAGTTATCAGATGCAGGAGCAGATTGCTTTGCTTGAGCAGGGAATCCTGATGGCACAGCAGGTGCTGTTGTAGCATTGTTGCTCCATCTGAAATTTGGATGATCTCGCCACCCAGGATTGTAGGTATTTGAGTATGAATTATTACCCTTGTTGTACCCAACAAAGCTGACTGAGATAGGATTCGCAGGACACTCCTCATAAAGATGACCTCCTCCACAATAAACACAACTTGGAAAGGAACCGCATGGAGCTGGTTCAATTGCTGCTACAGTTGCTTCAGTTGCTGCAGCATGTGTTGCTGTAGCACTAGGTGAACTCATGTTTTTGATCATATTAGATAGTGAAGCCACTTGAGCAGACAAGGCAGTGACCTCACTCACTTCATGTACACCAGCCGCCTTCTTTTGAGCACTTAACCTAGCAGTAGGCCATTGATAGTTATTTGCAGCAATATCCTCAATAAGATTATATGCATCATTGTAAGATCCTTTGAGTAGAAATCCTCCAGATGAAGCATCAAGCATGAGCCTTGTTTGGGGCTCCAATCCATTGTAGAAGGTCTCCATTTGGATGATGACAGGAATACCATGGTGTGGGCACTTCCTCAACAGTTCTTTGTATCTTTCCCATGCTTCAAACAAAGTTTCAAATTCAGTTTGCTTAAAAGAGGTAATTTCATTTCTCATCCTGGCATTCTTTATTGGAGGAAAATATTTTGTCATAAATTTTTCTGCCATCTCATTCCATGTAGTGATAGAGTTAGGCTCTAGTGAGTTAAGCCAGGCCTTTGCTCTATCCTTCAAGGAATTAGAAAACAATTTCAGTTTGAAAGCATCATCTGTAACACCAGGGAGAATGAAATTACTGCAAACCTCAACAAATTGTTTCAAATGCAGATGTGGGTCTTCAAGGGGACCACCACCAAACTGCCCAATTGTTTGAAGCATTTGGAACATCATAGGTTTGAACTCAAAATGGGTTGTAGCAATTTCTGGCCTTACTATGCCTGTTTGCATAGTTTGAGGGTCAAAAACTGCATAATCCCTCATGGGTCTGTCCCTGTCATTTGCCATTCCTATGACATTCATATCAATAACCTGTCTTCTGTACCCTCCATCACCATCACCTTGAATTGTGGGAGGTGGTGAAGGTGGTGGAGTAGAATCACCATCAACAGTAGGTGGAGGACTAGCCATAGCAGCAGCTCGCCCTAATTCAATAAGTTCTGGAGTACTGTGAACTCTTCTCAAGCTTCTAAAATATCTTTCTATCTCTGGGTGCAACTGGAATTCTGGAGTATTGCGTCTAAGTCTGTGCATATGCTGCAGCAACAGATGTTGCAGCAACTAATGCTGTAGCAACAGAAATCACACAAACAGAATTAGTAACAAAAAGGCACTAAGTTGCTAACTAATTAAACAATGAATTTAACTATAATTCCCCGGCAACGGCGCCAAAAACTTGTTACGTGAAAACGTAGATAGTGCAAGTATACACTGTCAACAAGTAATATAGAGTAAGTGAGATCGTTCCCACGAGGAATTTAGTTAAATGCAAGAGTTTAATTTTGCTAACAAATTAGTGAAGAAAGTAAATGACACACAAGTTTTGGGCAACATAAATAGTAGTAAAAAGTAAAGGGTAATGGAAATCAGTGATGAGAACAAGTCAAGATGCATTCACTTCAGTAGCTTCATTAAAATGTGATTAAGGGTACGTTCAATGCTGCAGCATTAGGTGCTGCAGCAATAAGACGTTATTCTCTCGAATACTTCACACTAGGTTTCCTTGCAAGAGTTTATCTCTAAACCCTAAAGAAGTACCTCCTAGGCTGCTTGAGCACCGACAGTGGTCACCTTATGGGTTATGCCCTCCTATCTCTAGGGTTAAGCAAGGAACATCAAGATCTCTCGTTAATGTTCACTACCCATATTACCTTGTGAGATAAATTTACAAACCATCTCTGAATTTATAAATGCTATTTAGAATAGGCGGACCATTCCTACTCTAAAATGGAAATATTTTCACACACAAGATAAAATGCATAACATTGAACATACTTCATTAATCACATAGTAATTTAGCTACATCAGATCCAGCATCTCAACTATGAGTATTTAGCTCATATTGAGCTTGCAAAACATGGAAAATAACTTAAACAAAATAGTAGAAGTCATATTACAAATTTCAAGGTAAGAAATGATACTATCGAGATAGAACAGTAGGAGAGCTCCAAGGATGACAATGGAGGACTGATCCAGCTCGTCCAAGTAGAATCCACCGAGAAAAATGTAACTCCAGTGATGCTGCAGCAAGAGTCTCAGCAATGGAAGTGTTTGGTAGTGAAGGGTGAGCTTTTGCACGCAAGAGGAGCTATCTCTAAACTTCCCCTGACGGCGGAGCATACTAATGAAGAAAGGGAAACGTCCTTATATAGTGTCTCCTTGCACACAACCCTAAAATGATGTCCTTTTTGGGAAAATGCGTCCTAGGTTAAAGGGCAATTGTGGGAAACCCACATTAGGTCATATCTTTCCGTGCCATACAGCTCTGACACCTGTCCTTGCCTTGATTTCCGTGTTCTCCGCACTCCCCTTGAGCTTTCTCTCTCATCTTCCGCATTTCCACTATTGTGCACGCACCTGTTGCTGCAGCACTTACACAAGACACAATTAAATGCACAAAGGGCATCAAAATGCCCAATTAAAACCAAATCATTCCTGCACCAATATTTCTAACCAAAACACTTATTTACACACTAATTAACACAACAAGTTTATTAAATCTCCTAAAATCAAGCTTAGAAAGCACGTAATAACCATCATAAAAGATGGTTATCACACCCATGTAGATTTTAGTCCAAAGGTAGTGGTTTTTTATTGTAATTGGTTTGATCCGTCTGCTCGAGGAACAAAGGTGAAACCAAAGTCAAATACAGTGGACATTAAAATGAATGGTAGATATCGACCGTATGATCCGTTCGTCATTGCACAAAATGTGAGACAAGTCTATTATGTCCCTTATCCATCAATGCGGACTGATAGGCGTGGTTGGTGTGTCACAATTAAAACAAAACCAAGAGGTCGCATTGATCAGACAAATGATGACACGGTGGAAGATGTGCCATATCAAATGGAAGAGATGTCTAATGTAAATCAAGTGATTCAAGTTGAACCCATTGTTCGTTTATGTGATGGGCCAAACACCGGCGATGAAGTTGATGACGAAGATGCTGATGGTGAAGATGCAACAGACCACATTAGTGTATCAAGAATTCACTCCTCCGATGATGATGATTTTGAGAATGAATGGGATTCAAATTAGTTATTTATGTTTCAATCAATTATATAAGGATGTAATTTATGTTTCAACAATTCTATTTTTAATGAAGGATGTTATTTTTAATGAAGGATGTTATTTGTTTGAGAATGAATGGGATTCAAATTATTTATTTTAATGAGTTTTGTATGTTTATGTTAACCTTGTTTAGTATGTTTGTTTGTTTAAATGTATATGTCTAGATACAGATATGGCACCTCATGATGACTCAGGATCTGATCATGACGGCGCATATGTTCCTCCTCCACCTCCCGATGCCGCCAGCACTAGCAGGCGGAAGACATCTACTCGCCTAGGGCGCCGTGTTCAGCCTACGCGTGTTGTTGTTACTACTGGCGGATATTTGCCACCACTTGTGTCTGAGGATGGTGCTAGTACTAGTACTGCAGGGGGCCCATAGATTCCTGTTGGTACTGAGGGCTTATCCTCGACACATGTTGATGCGGATGGGGTACGCACATTCATTGATGGGACTGATGTGATTAGGGTTACACCTGATGGGCGTATCATATTGCAGATTGTTGGCGATTCGTAAGTCTATATATATATATATATATGTATATTATTATTTATTAATTTATTTTTGTTGCCCTTTATATAACTTATATTTGGTGTAACAAAATGCATCTTTTTTAATGCAGTTTTATTCCTTCGAAGGCTTCAGCTACCGCCATCACAAAAACAATCAAGGAGAATTTTACCAAGAGCTGGAAGAAGTGGACGGAAGTTAGAAAAGATAAGGATGCAAATAAGAAGATGTTAAGATCATTTTTGGTAAGTTATTCTACGAAATAGTTAATTTGGTGTATTATCTTATTGACTTGATTAATTAATTATTGTCTTATAATTAACAACATTATTGTAAATTTCTTAAATAGGAAAAATGTACATGGTATCCAGGGGAGCAAGCCGCAGTTGAAAGAGTGTTCCATAAGAGATGTTCTCATCGCTATTCTGAATTGATGCGGAGGGCGCGCAATGCGGGTACGAAGCCATCTTATATGGGAGACTCAACTTGGGCTGAGTTTAATGAGTATTGGCAGATAAATCAAGCATTTAAGAATTATTGTGAGAAAGCCAAGAAGAACCGTGCTTCTGAAAAAGGTGGCTGCACACACACGGGAGGGAGTGTTATTACTGCAACGCATTACATGCGTTTGGTAAATTTATTACTTGATTAATTAATTATTTATTTATAATAATTAACTAGTCATTTTCAATATGTGTATTTAATTAATATATATATATATATATGTACATATATAGGTGGAGAGGGAACAAAGGCCAATCACTTTGCCTGAGTTGCATTGCCACATGCATATGGTGGAGGAGACTGGTGAGTACGCTACAGATCGGGCGAGGCGTATTCAGGCAAAACTACTTTTACAATTATATATTAATTAATGCTTATTATTCATATTAATAATTAGTTATTTATTTGTTGGGTTATTTTTTTAGGAGAGCTTCGAGGGTGGGATAGCTGAGTACCATCAGTCACAACAGAGCAGTTGGGTAGCTGTCGATCCAGTGGAGGAGGCTAGAGTAGCTCGTGATGTTTGGGAGAGAGCAGTTGGTCCCCAAAAGACTAATCGTCTGGTAGGATCAGGTGGTATTGGACCGACTCCTTTTCGAACAAGCATTATTCCGAGTCTATCAGATTCACATTCTGGATCCTCGACTGGTCGCAATTATGTTCCCAATGCTGGTGAGTTGAATGATGTTAGGCAATTGACGCAGCAACTGAGCGAGGCTCAGCGTCAGATTGTCGAGCGGCAGGAGCAAAGTGATCGGGAAATGCAGGCGCTTCGGGATCAAAGTGATCGGGAAATGCAGGCGCTTCGGGAGCAGGCTAGGGTAGCTGAGGAGCGCATGGAGGAGCGCTTTAAGTTATTGCAGGATCAGATGATGTCTCAGCACTCGAGGCCATCCTCATCAGCATCCTACCCACCGCCGCCGCAGCAGCATTACTACCAGCAGCAGTATGCACCCCAGTATCCCCAGCCGTATGCACCCCAATATCCCCCGCAGTATGCACCGCAGTATGCGCCATTCCAGCCATACCAGCAACAGCATCAGTCACCCCGCCAGCCATACCAGCAGCCCCAACATCAGTCACCCCTGATCCAGCCAAACCAGCAGTACCCCCAGCAGCGGTCACCCCCGCTGGACATTGATCTTAATGTCCAAATGTCATCGCTTAGTGCTTTACTTCAAGATGATGATACATATTATAATAATGTTGATGACACTGACCGGCAGGCACCCCAGTAGCTTTAGATTATTTTATTTTTTTGTATGGGTATTTTATTAATTGTATGGATATTTTTTTGGTGATAATATTTTACTGCTTTTCCCAATTTTTATTTTTTTAAATTAAAAATTAATTAGTTATTGGATTTTATTTTTTTATCCATAATTAAAAAAATTAATAAAATAATATATTTTTTTAATTAAAACAATTTTTTTAAAAAAATAATATTTATTTTTTAAAAATAATAATTTTTTTTAAAAAAAGGGGGTACTTTGCGGCGGATTTGTGTCATTTGCGGCGGAATTTTAAATAAAACGTTTTTTTTAAAAAAATTATATTTATTTATTTTTAAATAAAACACGCACTTTGCGGCGGATAACGGGTACTTTGCGGCGGATATTGGGCACTTTCCGACGGATATTTTGCGGCAAAATTTTGTGCCTTTTCCGGCGGATTATCCGCCGCAAAGTTCCGACAGATTTTGCGGCGCCACTAAATCCGCCGCAAACTTGCGGCGGATAATCCGCCGGAAAGCGTTTGCTTCGAGCTGGCTACCGGCGGCAAAATTCCGCCGCAAAGTCCAAATATCCGCCGCAAATTTGGCTTTTGCGGCGGATTTTGCCCGCCGCAAAGTCCAATTTTTCTTGTAGTGTCATTGGTTACGGGGTAGGGTTGACCCCTTTGTGCGCACGCCCATGGCTGTGGGTAGGGAGGAGCTTCGGGTTGTGGACCTTATTGATACTAGTAGAGGGTGTTGGAATAATCATTTGATTGACCAAGTTTTTCGCCATGGAGGAGGCTCGTTGTATTAAACATATGTCGTTACTTCGTCCGAATGATGATGATGCGCTAATTTGGAATAGGAGTAGAACAGGATCCTACACGGTTCGGTCGGCTTATTATATGATCATCGAGGACATAATTAAGAACACTCATTTAAGGAGGGCAGGTGATTGGTTGAGTATTTGGAAGCTGCGTATTCCCCAAAAAGTCAAGTTACTATTATGGCGTGTGGCTAGAGGTTGTCTTCCCACTAGATGCAATCTTCAACAACGACACGTCCCTTATTCAGAGGACGTGCCCGCAGTGTGATGTTTTTGATGAGGATGAGCACCATGTCTTCTTCGGTTGTAAGAAAGCGGAAGAAGTGTGGCGTCATGCGGGTTTGTGGAGTGTGGTGTGTGAAAATTTGCAAGCCGGTGGTTTTCGTGATGTGTTCTTTGCTATTCTTTCTTGTGGAAATGTTACCCAAGCCAAAGCTATAGCAATGCAATTTTGGTGCATTTGGAAACGACGGAATGAAAGAGTTTGGGAGAGCATGTGGACAAATCAGTTGTTGTTTCGGCCAGAATTGTGATGGCTGTTTTATATGACTCGGAAGTTGTTCGCCTTGTTCGTGCTTCAGACTATGTGGTTCCACGAGTTCCGGCGCTTGCGAAGTGGTCTAAGCCGGCGGCGGGGTGAGCTGAAGTGTAACGTTGATGTGGCGCTTTTTGAAACACAAGGTAAGTTCGGTCTTGGTATGTGTTTTAGAAATGACAAGGGCGAGTTTGTTGCTGCAAAGACAATGACTTTTGAAGGAATTCCGACCCCCAAGAAGCAAAAGCAACTGGTGCGTTTGAGGCTATCAAGTGGCTCAACGAGTTAGGAGTCCAGCGAGTAACCATTGAGCTGGATTGTTATCCAGTGGTTAATGGTATTAACGGAAACCATCTCATGACTACGAAAGTAGGCTCTATCCTTGATAGTTGCAAATGTTTGCTAGCTATTCATCAAAACTATAGGTTTGGTTTTGTCCGGCGACAAGCCAATGATGTTGCTCATACTCTTGCTAGAGCATCAATACTTTATGCTTGTTCCCATGTTTTTGATTTCATTCCAACCTGTATTCATGATTCTATTTTTAGTGAAATGAATTGATTTGGATTCCGTCAAAAAAAAAAAAGTAGGTTGAAAATAAAACTATTTGCTCTCTTAATTGAATTATGATTATTTTATGTTGTTTATTATATATTTCACAGTTAAAGTGTAGGTAAAGTGTGCGGGTGTTGGCACTTGGGTGCGCAGTCGGTATGGGGACAGACACTAAAATTGATGCTCATGCATTTATGGGCTCGAGTACGTGCGCTATAGTATGCTATCTAGAGGGTGCATATTGTCATCCCTATTGAGTAGAGGATTAAAAGAGGTGCAGCATAATACAAATTTAAAGAGGTGCAAATTCACTACTAACTCCTACTTAGTTTCACCCCTTCCCATCCCCTTGACTCCGCTCCGGTGTCCAGAGGAAATGGGTCCTTAATATCTGGTGTTCGGCCGGGAGGTAAGTAAAGTCCGAGTCCAATTTGTTTCATCGTTGGGAAACGAACCCGGGTACTAGCTGAGTTCGTTCCTTTAGATGAAGTGCATTAACCACTAGCACCCAAACTTGGAGTTTAACGACCAATTTAAAACTACTTTTGAAAGTAAATTTTAAACAATTTAATAAGCTCCACGTTTATCATTAATATTTATTCAGTATTTTTTTAAAAAATTCACTTCCCATATTAATCGATTTTGCTTAAACAATTATGAGAATTGACAGCTCTAAATCTAAATCTAAATCTTATTAGCGTTATTTTTCAAAGGTGCAAAACTAATATTGTTGTTAATGGGGTTCTCGGAGGATAGTCATAATGGTAAAATATATGTAAGTGTTGTGTGGACATTGAGAATTTGAACTTGAAACACTCCACTTTCTTCCTTCCTATTTCCCCCACCCTAACCCGTTTGTACTAAATACAAAGAAAACATGGGATAATATGCTTCCATGTAGCGACTGCGATGTATTCAATAACACGTGATATAATTCCCACTCTGCTTTTAACTAGTAATATCATTCATTGCAATATAGTTAGGTTACATGTGAGAGGTAACAAGGGGATAATGACAGTTGCAGTTAATTCGGTGTATATTCACATCGTAAAACAACTAATTAAAGTCCATTCCAACCCACAATGAGGATCATGATGTAAAAGAGCCAAAAACTCTACTCTTGACGTTGAATGGGTAAAGGATGAGACGAAGGTAACCGTTGACAAGAGTGATGAAAGAGTCAAAAAGATTGTGATTGACAAGGGAAGGGCTTCAGAATTTGGAAGTTTTTGTGTGGATTTTTCAAAACCAGAGAGACAAGCTGGCCAAACCATGCCCCCAAAGCTCGTATAACATGCATAGATTGGGATTGTCGTGGCTTGGTGGCGTCTACGATAAATAGAAAACTCCAAAACCTAGTGTTGTATTGGAAACTTCAATGAAATGAACTCATGGACTAAGAAGAACGATACTAAGCCTGCTACTCCTTTTAGGCTAACCCTTTTTCAGAGATTTATTGAATAACTCTAAATTAATGGATTTGGAATTGAAGGGTTGCAAGTTCACTTGAACATCCTCAGGATGGTATTGTTACTGAACAAAAGATTTAGAGGGTGATGGCTAACTAGAATTTGAATTTTGAGGGGCTTTACTCACATGCAGTTGGAATTACGCTACCCATGGCTATCTCTGATCACTCTCCTATCATCCCAAAGCCTAATCTTGGAGCTAGTGGGAGTTTTTCCTTTAAGCACAAAGCTTACTAGGAGGAACATGAGGATGTATTGTATCAAATGGTCTTAAATCACCCATTCACCTGTCACATTCTCATCCTCTCCTTGAGACCAGTCACTCTTTTCACTTCTGATGCAATTAGGGTTCACTAATGGGGACCACATCCACTTAAGTAACTTCCATTAGATTCTGATGAGATGTTTCCTCAATTCTCAACCCATGAAAAATGACCCTTGCACCATGGACACACCCTGCAAATTTTCCATCCATGCATGCCTCTGTTTTGAATTTCCCCCTTTTCCTATGGGCACATGCAAAAACATCCATAGTCCATATTTATCTCCTTATCCCCATCCCACTTAGTGTTCCATCATAATCTTGTCTCCCTTGTATCTACCCCCACGTCTGATTGCTTGGCCTCATGTAACATCCTGATTGATTAGAGGAGTGCTTAACCCTAATTAATTGTTGATCTTAATGCTCAGGTTGATCTATATGTCCACATGTGTGCTTTTATATCTCATTAAATGTCGATAAAAAATAATATTTTAAGGACTAAGTGGAAAGCTGATAACTTCTTATTTGTAAGAGTTATTTATGCTTTCTTAGCCTATATTGTTGTGAGTTCTAAAGTAATATTGTGTTTAATTAGTTAAAATATGATGTTTTAGAGAGTAGAATAATTTATTCTCGTTTTAAGTCATTTGGCAATTTGGTGCCCCATTTTGTGCTTTTATGTGTGTGTTTCATTGCTGCAGCAATAGGTGCTGCAGCATCAGTTCCTGTGATAGATGAGAGAGAAAATGCTGGAAGCGCTGATTTGAAGGCATTACAGCTGTCAAGCAAGGACGGACGCACTACCTAGGATGCCAGCACCTGGACAAAGAATATTCCACCTTTTAATGGGCACATGTACTTTTGGGCACGCATAAGGACAAATGGCACCCCCAAATTAGGGTTTTCTTGGATCATGCACCCTTAGTACTATATAAAGACTACCTTCTTCATTTGGTGTGCTGGTTTAGAGGAGGAAAAGGATAGAAATAGATTTTCCTCCATTTTTGTACCAAGCTACCTTAAATCACTAAAGTGGAAACACCATTGCTGGGAGTGATGCTGCAGCAATACAAAAGCTTAATTACTTGAAGATTTTTGTGGATTTGGGAGCTGATCTCAACCTCCATGCTACTGTTCTTGGAGCCAATCTTCAGTATACCACTTTTTACTATATTTCTTCTTTGTATTTTCGTACTTATGAGCTAAATACTCTTAGTTGGGATGCTTTGATCTATGTAATGAAGTCTTAGTGTGTTTAATGCATGTATTTGATGTTTAGCATTTTTATCCTTTGCGTGATACTATTTCCAAACTTATTTTAGACTTGATCACCTAAATATAAGTACCATTTATATAGATTTAGACATGGTTTATAAATTGATCTCAAAGGATAATATGGATAGTGGTTAGTAAAGGACACTTTAATAATCATTGCTTAAAACCTAGACATAGGAGGGCAAATTCCATAAGGTGAACACTGTGGGTGCGTAAGTAGCCTAGGGTATACCTATTTAGGCCTAAACATAGGCTCTTGTAGGGAAAACCTAGTGAAAGTATTTGAAAGAATAGCAACTGTTGCGACAACACCTAGTGCTGCATCATCAGATACAACATTAGACCATTATTATGAATTTGCATAGTGATGGCAGTCCCAACTTACTCTCATTTTGGATTTCTACTAATATTTTATTTTACTTGCTGTTTGTTGATAAAATTGGGTTCTACAACTTGTTATTTTACTTTGCTTTTACTCACTAGCTTGCTTGCTAATTAAATATAGAAAAGAACTTAACAATCATCGTGGGAATGATCTCTACTTACTCTTTATTACTTGTTGCGACTGTGTATACTTGCACATATTGTTTTCACACAACAAAAGCTTTAGCATAACAATTGAAAAGAACAAAGAGATTTTGGCATAAACCCTTAGCCAAACAAAAAAGAAGAATTTCACTTTAGCATTTTCTTTGACCAGCACAACAGTACTAATGAAATAGAGACTCTCAGTGAATGTTATTAAACCCAGACTAGCGATCAACCCAATCAAGGCTTTAGGCCAGTAAGTCACTGATCGGACCAATGGTGACTAGTTGAACTGCATGGCACAATCACTAATAATTAAAAATCAAAAAAATCATGACATTTATAAACTTCACACTTCGAAAAATTATAAACAAATCTTACCATATAGTACAAATTTTACAAAAATAAAAAAGTTGCTTGAACCTATCAGGTTGGTAGTCCAACCAATCAGGTCACACTAGATTTGCGACATATCCGATCAAAATACTTGTACGAACCGACAATACCATCCATTCCACGATCAAATCATCGAGTCAGTCCAAGTTTAAGAGTCTGATTTGTGATACTAAGCAAAATGCTTAGTATTTGTTACTAAAAAGGTAGAATGGTCATTTACCTACTAATTAATAAAACGGCTTCAAATCGTGCCATTTAATTTTACGGAAATCTTGGCTATGATGTTGGCATTCAATATCAAACACAAACCGTAAACCACAAAACCCAAAGTAACCGTAAACCCCAAATACCACTGGCGACTTCATCTTGCTCATCATCCCCTTCCGGCGCTCCGTTGTCTACAAGTGGCCTACAAGTTTTGTGATCTGCTATCGGTTTTTTTATTTCTTCCTGCTACTGGTTTTTTCGTTTGATTTTGTTTTGATTACTAACTGCAGATTTGTACCATGATGGTTAGATGTCACTAACCACAAAAGTGCATAGCAATGGTTAGATGCACTAACCACAGATATGCATAACTGTGGTTAGATGCAACTAACCACAGATATGCTTAACTGTGGTTAGTTGCCACTAACCACGGATTTGCATAACAATGGTTAGAGTGCAAAACCTGAAATCAAATGAAGAAACTGAAGAAATCAAACCTGAAATGAAAAGGGATGAATTATCCATTCTTGCGTGATGTTTGCGTTAATGGAGAAACGAAATCAAACCCGTTATGTTTGCGTGATCGTGATGTTTGTGTTAATGGAGAAACGAAGGGATTAACAGAGAAACGAAGGGATTAACAGAGAACAAGGGATTAAACGTGATCGTGATGTTTGCGGTTGCGTTAATGGAAAAACGAAGGGGAGTAGTTTGGTGTTAATGGAGAAAGGAAGGGGAGTAGTTTGCGGTTGCGCTAATGTTTGCGTTAATGGAGAAACGAGAACGTGGAAAATGGATATGAAAACATTGCAGAGATTGCAGATTGATGTTTGCGTGAAAGATGGTGATTAATGCGTGAAAAACGATTACTGAAAACAGAGTGCAAAAGCGGTTAATGAAAATAGGTGCTAATTTACAAAAACACCATTATTTAAGTTTAACCGTTAGATCTGGTTTTCTTAGCAAATAATAAATCAAATGGCTAAGAATTAATTAGTAATACCACCACCGTAAATTTTCCTTCATCTTTAATAAAAAGTAAAAACTAGATACAGCAGCACGGTAAAAATAGAGAGTAACGGCATAGTTTGATTCTGTCACATCACATACCGCTGTGCAAAAAGTACGTAATTTTTTATTTTTTTTAAAACGAAATTATAAAATTAACCAAACCCTAGCGCCATTTTCCCGTTCTTTCGCGTTCGTTCTTGGACGGACTCTGCAATTTCATTCTTCATCTACTTCACGATTATCTGCAGCGATTTCAGAGTCGAAATCTAAAAGTGATTTTACCTTTGCAGTTATGCTCTGCAACTAGTAATTTTAGCTGTCAATGGTATCAATCGGAACAAATCACATGGAAAGGGAGCGAACAAGGAAACGACCACGTCTTGCTTGGGACACAGCCCCTGCGTCACAGCCACAGGTGAATATCCTTCCATTTCTCAATTATTCTTAGGGTTTCAATCCTTTTTCTGCTAAAAAATAAATTCGAAATCATAGGCACAAAAGGCTCTAACGGTGGTTGGTGAAGAAGGAATCGGAAAAAACCACGCCTCGCCTCCAAGGAGAGACGACGATCGTGATGGACATTATGTCTTTAATCTTGGCGAAAATCTCACTCCTAGATGTAATTTCTTTGAATTTTCTCCATATAAGCACTTTTCTTGATTGCGCCCCTAATACTTCAAATGTGCTATTATATTATTATTATGCTTATCTAAGTGTTGATTCGTCATTTTTTTTTGCACTTTTGTGTTTTTGTATGTGGTGATTTTAATGTATTTCGTCATTTTTAACAGATAAAATTCTCAGCAAAATGGGTGAAGGTTAGCGGTCAAGTGCCCTCTGAATGAATACAAGTTTAATTTTTTTGTGACTGTGCATGTGTCATTCAGCATATTGCTAGTGCTGTAGGCACCTTTGGTCGAGTTTTGGAATGTTGGGACCGACAAACTAGAGAATATGTAGCCATCAAGGTAATTAGAAGCATAAAGAAATATCGTGAAGCGGCAATGGTTGAGGTTGATGTGCTTCAACGTCTTGCGAAGAATGATGTGGGAGGCTTGCGGTACAGATCTTATAGATTGATAAAATGTCTTCTAGAATTTGGTTATTGGTTTTTTGTGCTAAAGGATGGCTAATATTTACTCCATCACAATTATAATTTTCAGCTGTGTGCAAATCCTAGATTGGTTTGATTACCGGAATCACATATGCATTGTAAGTAGTCTTATATTTCTTTCATCAGAATATTTTCCTGGATTCCTGGACTTGCCATATTCAAGAAGTTCGTTTTGATAAATTTTGATACAAGTTGGAGACCCCTTTAATACTGAGGGGTGGGGTAGGGTAGTGTTAAGTCTTGTTTTGTTGTGAAAATGGACGTGATGATTGGATTTTTTTTTTTCAAAAATTGGTTTATATTTTATCTCCATTGGTATGAAGCTATGCGTATGTCTTTATGTCCTTTTGTTCTGCCTTTTCCCCCAAGTGCGGACAAATAGTTGGCTGGTCCCCATTTATATTGCAAGTAAATTGACTTGCTAAGTTCAGCTATAATAGATTTAAATTTATATGTACATATATGTGCGTGTGGGATTTATTCATACTGAGCAAGCATTCCTTTCAACACATTTTAATGGTGTTATCAGGTCTTTGAGAAGCTTGGACCAAGCTTATTTGATTTTCAAAAGAGAAATAAATACTGCCCATTCCCTGTGGACCTTGTTCGTGAATTTGGACGACAGCTTTTGGAATCTGTAGCATGTCTGTGGATTATTCTTAACCTTCAGTTTATTCCTCATGTTTTATTCTCATATCTCTTGGTTACAAATCGACCACGTCTTCTTCCTTAGCTTGATTAGTTGTCACACAATGCAGTGTATCTTTGTTTTGTCTACTTACTTTAACATGTTTCTTGTTCTTTATCATATTCAGATATGCATGACCTACACCTAATCCACACTGACCTGAAGCCAGAAAATATACTTCTTGTTTCTTCTGAATATGTAAAGGTTCCTAGCTGTAAGGTACTTGGCATTTTTGGATCCCAAAATAATGACTTTAGTAGATTCATTTTAATTAATATATTTAAACAAAGTTATTCAATTGGTACAGAGGGTTTCATCAGATGCAACACAATTCAGGTGCTTGCCCAAGTCTAGTGCTATTAAGCTGATAGATTTTGGTAGTGCTGCATCCGATAATCAGAACCATAGCTCTATTGTTTCTACAAGGCATTACAGAGCCCCTGAAATAATCTTAGGTAACTAGATATGATTTTAGTTGGTGTGAATGTGTTGCTTTACTTGTTTGTCTCTTTTTCTGTCCAGGGCAAATGTTTTCAATTGCTGACATCTATCTATAGTTAAATCATCCTGGAGCATTTCCATTTATGTTGGTTGTTCTTCTGGCTCCTTTATCCTGTTAGGAGTCTGTCATTTTCTAATTATGGTTAATTATGCTTTTAGTCTCCCATTATATGCTATTGTTCAGCTTTGGTCCCTAAAGTTTAAAAAAATATTTTTCGTTCCCAATCTTGAAATGTACTAGTTTTGGATCTCGTTGTTTTAGTCTCCATCATAATATAACTTTTTTCATTTTAGTCCTTGTAATATCATTTTTTTTTTCGTTTTAGTCCCTACCAGACTAATTGAACATAAATCACATATTATACAGGATACTGGGAATGAAAACGATTCTTTTTTCATATTAAGGCTAAATCCGAAGTTGGGAGACTAAAAACATAATTAATCATTATAATTTAGATTGTCTTCTATGATTCATGTTTAGTTATTTATTTTCTTTTTCTTATACACTTTCTCTGGTGGTTTTTTTTGCTTCCCTCGTGTTGACGTTATGAAAAAATTATAGCGACGGACTCAGTCGTGCTCACAGTAGGGATAAAAGGGGTGTGGGTAAAATAGGAAGTGATAACAATGGAAAGGATTCTTTCCTAAAACACAGGACATGTTGCAGCAAGAGAAGGGAAGGGAAGATGTAGGAATCAGTGGAGGTGCACGAATATGATGGAGGGGGTTGGAGTGCAGGGGGTAGGCATTTACTTGGGAATTGTGGGGTGTCTGTCGTACAGGGCAGAGGAGTTTTCGTCTGTGAATTTTCCTCTTTTGATTTCTATATTCTTTTACACTTATAAACTACTAGAAGCCTAATTCCCTGAAGTTCAATTAATTTTTATAGTAAATTTCGGTTCCTATCATGTAAAAATTCCAAATCTAGGTCATGTTGGTGTGGTGGTGCTATTTGGGAGACTAACAATATTGAAATTATTAAGACTACTGGGTTAATCATATAGTGATACTTGTTCTTTCTTGCTAATGTATCTGACCTGCAGCTGAAATGATATTGCAGGTATAGGGTGGTCAACCCCGTGTGATATGTGGAGTGTTGGATGTATTCTCATCGAACTATGCACGGTTGGTCTTCCATCTATCAAGATATAGGCATGGTTTGAATCGGTAACAGCTGGTCTTAGTGTTCTAACTTTGGAACGTTTGTCAGGGAGAAGCGTTGTTTCAGACTCACGAAAACTTGGAGCACCTGGCAATGATGGAGAGAGTCTTGGGACCTCTACCAGAGCATATTGTTCGAAGGGCTACGTAAGTAACCATTAATCAACTAACGCGCGTTCTCTAAATTTCTGTTCAATATACTAATTGTTTGTTTGAGATTCATCTAGAACAAGCCTTCTAAGATGTGAATTATTGACTAGCTCATTAATTATAATTGAGCATAGTAAATTTATTCAGTAACGTCTTTTAAATCTATTCACTTGACAATATGTAGCAAGGGTGCAGAGAAGTATTTCAAACGTGGATCCCGACTAAAATGGCCTGAAGGTGCTGTTTCAAGGGAGAGCATAAATGCAGTGAAGAGGCTTAGTCTTCTTAAGGTTGGTTATATTCTTTCCTCCCTATCAGTAGTTGCTGGGCTTGTGCAGTTGTCTGTGTTTTATTACTTCTTCCCTATGTGTTTTATTTAGTAATGACTAATTATTATTTTTTATGTAGGATTTTGTATCACATCGTGTTGAGTCCTCAAGGTCCTCGTTAACCGATTTATTATATGGGTTATTAACGTATGATCCGACTGAACGTCTTACTGCTCGTCAAGCCCTTGATCATCCATTCTTTAACAATCCAACTTAAGAAATCAAATGCTTATATTTGTGGAATGATTCCCATTTTGAAGGTTATCAGCTGCGCAGGCTATAGCTTAGCTTTAAATGTATCTATTATTATTGCTGTGGTTAGCCGCGTTTAAATTGTATTTTATATTGTCGTTTCCTCAGTTTTTGTTGTGCTCATTCTGTTCTACTTAACCAAACGTGTTTGCATTGAATAAGTGAGAATTCCATTCAACTGAACGAAGTTTAACTATTGGAAAGACGAATCATGTGGTTCTTGGGAAAAGTGGAAACATCACCAAGAACTGAGTTCAAAAAATTTAGAGCTAATTTACTTTCGTCTCTTATTTTTTTTGTTTTTTTATCTCCACTCAGCTATGTTAGCCTGTTGGTGAAAATAAATCTGTTTTTTTTTTGGATCTTTTGAAAATAAGGTTTTTAATACATTATTCTTAACTGCCGTTCTTTTTTTTTTCTGTATACAAAGATCTTCGATATTTTTCGTGGTAATATTAATTGAATGCAAATTCAGGAAAATGTAAATAGTAATGTTTTTAGGAACTAAAGTGTCCTACTTTATTTACGATGGATTTTTTTCTTCCAGTTTTATATCCCTCTTTTTTATAAATCATCTGTTCTTTTCTAAGATGTATACACTCCATTGGGATTTGGGAGTGTGGTTTTGCCGTATACCATGGACTCGCAAGAATATGGTCCATTAGAGCTCACTACACTGTTGACGGTGTTTGATTTGAATTTTCCTCAAGAAAATTACATAAATATCCTTATTAATAAAAAATGGTATTATATTTGGTCAAAAAATAAAAATGGAATTATTTATTTTTTTGGAGTAAATGGATAAACGTGATATTTGTAGGGGGGTAAATGGATAAACGTGATATTTGCAGGGGGTAAATGATATTTAAGCCTTTTTTCCCTTTATTTTGCATTCATTTCACTTCTATTCTTCCCAAATCAAAATGAATAGTTTTAGTTGTGGGAGTTAACTACTTTTTTTCTTTTCCTTCATGCCCGACCGGGTGGATAACACGCTACTCTCTTACTACTGCAACAGACTTCATCTTATGAGAATGTATTACTATACTACTACTTCATGCGCTTCAACTATTGACCCTTTGATCCGACTATTAACTCAACGACCCGGTATCCTCATCGAGTTGGTCACCAGTTCGAGTTTTTTATCAACGGAATCGAGTTATATCTATTAAACCTGGGCGAAGCCCAAAACCGAAAGCCTTACAAGCGATACAAAGATGGCCAAACCACCTGATTAGTGCTTGATGGATTGGGCTTCAGGCAGCTAAGCTCAAATAAGTTGTTTTTCACAGCAAAAATCACGTCCATAGGGTTAGGATGCTTCTCATCAAAAACCTTTATATTCCTCATCTTCCAAATTTGCCATAAAGTTAGGAAAATGGGTCCACGCACCTCTTGGTTAAAGGAGACATTCTCTCGACCAGTATCTAGGAACAGATCCAGCCAATTATCCATGCTTGTCACATTCTCCTTAGTTGGGACTCTACACAGCTGAAGAGTGAACCAAATTGGGGTAGTCCACGGGCATAATAGAAATAGATGTTCCAAAGTTTCTTCATCTGAGTTACATATAGGGCAATTTTTATCCTTAGCAATTCTTCTCTTGAAAAGATTCACCTTGTTAGTCAAAAAATTCTGCCTTATACGCCATAGGAAATGCTTGATTTTTCTTGAACTTTAACCCTCCACAGATTAGCCCAAGCTTCTTCAGAGTGACAATAAGATGAAGATGGGTTTGAGCTAGTATCAACAGAATCATTACTTAGGCACCAGTAGCCCTGACTTCACTGAATAGACCCCTTCCTTATTATGTGGCCAAAAGAACTTGTCTTTTTTATCTCTCCAACCAATAGGGGATTTCATAGCTTCAATAGCACTATGACTCGGTAAAGCATCCCCTTAGGGCAGTAGTATCCCAAGAATGGTTTAAGGGGTCAATTAATTCATGAAACTTTGAGAGAGCACACCCATCTACCAATTCAGCTTTCTGACCATTAGGTAACCCTTCCTTTATATCAATACTGTGTCCATCACCTATGATCCGTCTGCCATTTTCCTTCAGAATATGCATGCCATGGAGGATACTCCTCCAAACCCATGAACTGCCAGCCTTAGGTTTTACATTCCAGAAGTCCTCTCTATTACAATAAACCCCTCTAAGGATTCTAGCCCAGTAGTCATTTAGATTGTTTAGGCACCTTCAGGCTTGCTTAGAGAGGAGAGAAGAATTCTGATCTGTAAAACTTTTAAAACCCAATCCACCTTTATTCTTTGGAAGACACAAACATTCCCTGCTTTTCCAATGCATTCCTCTGTTCTTAACCTTGGCACTCCACCAAAAATTGGCTACTGCTGAGCACAAGGACTGACAGAAGTTTTTTGGTAGCTTCAGAATAGCCATTACGTAGGAAGGGATAGCCTGAATAACAGACTTGATAAGCACCTCCTTGCCAGGTTGAGATAGATAACTTTCCTTCCACCCATCCAGTTTTGAGAGGACCCTTTCCTTAATCCACAGAGCTTGACCTCTAGATGTACCCCATTCTGTTGGGATTCCTAAGTACTTTCCAGGAGACTCCCAAAGAGGAATATTGAGAGTGTGAGAGAGAGCAGCTTTAAGATGATCAGGCACACTCTTCCCACAAATTAAACCAGACTTCTGTAGATTAATTCTTTGACCAGAAACAGCAGTGAAACTGTTTAGAATTGCCACCACTTGGTACACCTCCTCCAAGTTTGCCCTGCCAAAAATAATAGCATCATCTGCAAAAAATAAGTGGGTTAGGCTAGGAGCTCCATTTGCTAGAGAAAGACCATGAATGTTCCCATTAGAACAAGCCCTAGAGATCAATCTAGAGAGCACATCAAACACCAAAATAAACAGATAAGGGGATAGAGGGTACCCTTGTCTCAACCCTCTACCAGGGATAATGACATGACTCCTAGACCCATTAACTTGGTAGACATAACTGACAGACTCGACCAAAGACATGACTAGAGAGACCCAAGTGACACTGAAACCAAAAGAGATAAGGACTTCCTTTAGAAAATTCCAATCCACTCTGTCATAGGCTTTATTCATATCTAGCATGATAGCAAAACCTGCCTTTGATGGCACCTGCTTCTTCTTTAGAAAATGGAAAGCCTCTTGGGCAACCACCAGATTATCCTGTATCAATCTCCCACCCACAAAGGCACTCTGATGAGGAGATATAAGAGAGTTTAGCAAAGGCTTCAATCTTCCCATCACAATCTTAGAGATTATCTTATAAATGAAATTGCAACAACTAATTGGCCTTAGCTGACCAATAGATTCAAGGATGAGGAATTTTAGGAATGAGGCAACCACTGTTTCATTAACCCAATCCCCAAGAGTCCCCTTAGAAAAGAAAGATGAAATTGCATCCACAACATCCCCCTTTATGATATCCTAGTTTTTCTGAAAAAATTCTCCATTAAGACCATCTAGGCCAGGAGCTTTTAGAAAGCCTAAAGAGAACACAACTTTCTTAATCTCATTTTCCAGAACAGGGGCAAGTAACATGTCATTCATAGAATTGGACACCAAATTAGGGATTACTGAGAGGCATCTAGGGATTAGAATCTACAGAGTTTAGAATGGCCTGGAGCTTGGCCTTGAGCTTGGTAATCTCCACTGTAGCATTTTTTAAGGTAGCCTTATGCCAAACAGACAGATTTTTTTTACAATTCTTTGCTTTATAGGCAAACTTATCCCATCCTTCAACAGTTGAATTAGAACAATTCCACCCTACAACTACAACCCTCCTGCAATCACTATGCTCTTCCCAGAAGGACTCATATTTGAAAAACTTGGCACACTTGGAAGGGGGACAAGGTAGAAGGACTAAAGGGGAATGGTCAGAGTTGACAATGGGAAGAGCAAGTCCCATAGCATGAGAATATAATTCCCTCCATCCACAGTTGAATATTATTCTGTCTATCTTCTGCTTAGTAATCACTCCATCTCTAGGATTGCTTATCCAAGTGAACCTTGACCCTTTAAGGTCCAAATCCATCAAATCCGCATCATTTAGGAACTAACTGAATAAAAACATTATGATAGGAGCAATAGGTCTGCTCCCCTCCTTTTCTGTGATTGAAATCCCCTAGGCAGCACCAAGGATCACCTCTCCTAGGTTTCAAATTCAATATCTTCTGCCACAAGTGTCTTCTTTGATCAAACCGAGGGTTCCCATAGATGAATGTCATCTCAAACAAATTCACAGTCTTCTTTTCTTTAGCTCCAGTATGAATATAATTCCTACAATAAGCAATAACTTGAATCTCATAGGCACTATTCCAAAAAAGACCCAAATCTCCAGAAGTTCACAGAGCAGGGACACAACATATTTTGGAACTTAAACCTTCTTCTAACACGTTCAACTCTCTCCTTTTGGGCACTGGTTTCCATAAGGAAGAGAATGGCAGGCTTATGACCTCTCACAAGGTCATTTAGCTCTCTACTAGTCGTGGCAGTCGCCAAACCACGACAGTTCTACCCTATTATGGTCATTTGGAGGTGGGGGGCTTGATATGGCTCGCCTCCTCAGCCTTAGAATTCCAAGAACCCATGCAAAAAGCTCCAAATCTTGTTGATTCTTCTATGTCTTCTATGGATTTTACTATACTATCCCTCTTAGATTCAAACTTTCCTTTTTTCCTCCACTTATTGGTATCTCCCTTATCATGGTTTGAGCTTGACTCTGTGTCCTTCCTTTTTCTCAGGCTGATTCCATCTACCATGCTAAGGGCCAAAGCATTTTCATCATTCTGCTCCAGATGGTGACTAACATCACTTTCCACTTCCCGATCCACCTCTGGGAACTCAACAAAGTAACCCTCATTAGGGATTTTCTTCACAGGTTCTCTCCATGAACCATGTAATCTAGCATTGCAAGCACTTGACTTTCTGAATCTCCTCCATATCTTATTGAACTATCCTTAGGACTTGAAAAATCAATGACTAGGATAGAAGCCTTCAAACCAATGTCTTCTTTAAGCAACCCTACAAGCTCAACATTCTCTAGTCCTAGCCCCGGTTGAGGGAGACCCTAAATTAGATCAATTTTTGTCAAGTTTGGTTGATTGGTACTAAACAGTCTAGAAAGGGTTTTTTGCTTTGGGGAAGTCTGTGTGGGTGTTTGTTGGGTATTAATTTGGTATGTCTTAGGGTACTTTTCTTGTATCTGGCCATGGTGTATAGGTTTTTGGACTTCAGTGATGGGAAATGGGAAAAGGGGTTTTGGGTTGTAAGTGGGAGGGTTCCACAGACGGTGGGGTCTATAGCTTGGTTTTGGTAAGTCTTTGTTTCTGTTGTTCATGTCAAGGTTATCAGATGGTTTGTACAAAGAGGTAGCTTGGATCTGTTTGTACTGTTTTTCTTGTGTCAATGCTAGTTGTCTATAGTGGGCTTCCTGCTCTTCTGTGTAGGTTGGGGGGATTGGTGTTTCAGGGGTGGGTTGAGTGGGTTCAGGTTTGTTTATGTATCTGCCAAGGTATTGGATAGTTCTAAGGGCCCCAACACCAATTTCAAGACCATATTTAGGTTTGGTAGGGTTACAAGGGTCCATGACTGTTGGGGGTTTGACAATGTTTTTGCTCATGACCAATAATGCCACAATTGTAGCAAAGGGATTGCAGCCTTTCATATTTGTAAGACACCCAAATATGAGGAAGCTCTCTTCTTGGGACCCAGCAACCTGTTGGAAGAGGTTTGTTCAGATCTAACTTCACCCTTCCTCCTATAAAGTTTCTCAGAATCTTCCCTTCCACAATAGGATTCTCCACTTCCAATAGCTCTCCTACTTTGCTAAGAAGCTTTGTAGCACTAGCCACATTCATATTTTGTAGAGGAAGATGATGAATTTGGATCCAAAAAGGAGCCTTCTCAAAATCTATATCAAAGCAAGATACATGAGGGTACCAATAATCTAGGCACATTAGGAAATTCATCACAACCCAGGGAGCTTTGAGTAGAACTTCCTTTGCTTCAGATTCCTGATTGAAACTAAAAAGAAACATGTTCTGACCTAATTCTGTGATGTGTAAGCCTCTGTAGTTTCCCCACGCTTTAGCTATTATTTTTTTAACAGCCTTGATTTTGAGTTTCTTGTTAGTTCTAATCTTGCAAACCAGAGCTTTATTCGAGAGAGATATACTGTTCTGATTTTCACTAACCAAATTGATAAGTAATATTTTAGTGTGTTTTTAGTATTTAATTTAAGTAGTTTATTTGATGTTTTGATCCTAGTTTAGAACTATTTTACTGCCTGTTGTTGGTTTTCATTCTCAGGGTCAATATTGAAGCAAATGAGGAGTTTTAGTGCTTAAAGAGCAAAGGATCAAGAGACAAAAGGTTGGGGAGAAGAATCAGCAATAGAAGGTGCAAATATCAGGTTTAGACGCACGGTCTGTGCGTGATTAAGCATGGTCCGTGCGTGTGGTTCGCAGAAAATGAAGAGATTGAAGAAAAAGAGACGCACAGTCCGGGCGAGCCGTTCGCAATTGCAGAAGATCAAAAGTTCAACTGCGCACGATCCGTGCACCTGTCAAGCACGGTCCGTGCGCCCTGTGTCGATCAGAATTCCAAGCTGTTTACATGAAGCACGATCCGTGCGCCTGGGAGGCACAGTCCGTGCGTCCCTTCTGCTGCCAAAAAGTGTTACAACTCTTCTCATTCCATCTTTATGGTTTGTAATTGGTACTTAGTAGTTTGTCTGATGATCTTAGCCTATAAAAAGGTCCTCAATGTAGCTTCATATTCATCTTTTACCATTGGAGTTTAAGTTCAAAGTTTAATCGAAGTTCTTGCGTTTTGTTAAGGTTTTGCTCTTTATATTCTTGCACTTTTATTTCCTTGTTATTTACATTCTGTTATTTACATTATGCAATTCTCTTCTACTCCCTTGTCTACTATGATCGTGAGTGAGTAGACTTCTCTAGTCTTGGGATTATGGGAAACAATCCAATGATGGGTCCCTAAATAACTCCAAGACTAAACCCTATTTTATTTGAGTTTGGGTTTTAATCTAATTTCATCATGCAAATTGTATAACTCAAATGTCAAGTGAAGGACCGAAAGGTGAAGCTTGCCATTGGAACAAATGAAATTAGACAAGGTCAATCAAAGCATGAAAATAGCGGTGATAATCTTGGGACAATAAGGCGGTGCTTAATGGGTTTCGGCAATGATCAACCATGAAAATAGGCTTGATCAGTGTTTCGAGACACATTCTTGTATTCCGAAAGGAAACTTGAATTACACCAAAAGAATGCATTGTCCTTAAAAACAAACTTTACAATAAGATAGGGGATAGTTAAGGAGTTACTCTCATACCTTCATTGTGATTTAACCATGATCCCAAGACGTTTTTTATCATTTCTGAATTCAAATCAAACCATACTTTCCATCAAACTATTCCCTTTCAGCTAATCATCACTAAGAACTAGATTGGTAGTCACATATAACTCCCCGTGGATCGATATTTTTACTACGCGATAGAACCGTATACTTGCGACCTATCACAAATCTTCATTCAAAAACTCGGGGTTATCTTCTAATTGTTGTTGCGAATCTTTTGCAGGATCCGTCTTAGCTAAAACAGAATCCAGCCAAGAGAGTAGATTGAAATCAACCAAAGGGAAAATTTTAGACCCTAGACTCAACGGTTTATCCCTTTGGTTGATTTCAATCTACTCTCTTGGCTGGATTCTATTTTGGCTAAGATGGATCCTGCAAAAGATTCGCAACAACAGTTAGAAGTCAAGCTGCTAGTTATTTACAAGTAGTGTCTCTCAACAAGACAAACCCTAGACTCAACAGATAAAAGCTTGCACAACCTAGAGAGACACTACTTGTAAATAACTAGCAGCTTTACTTCTAGACTAACAGATAAGGGAAAATTTTAGACTAAGCTATACTGCTAACCGCTAAGAAAGGAGAAGGTAGATCTAGATAATCGCCTTCAACCTTATTTGGGCTATAGATTGAACTCTATTGTGACTGATATTAGACATTATGTATAACTAAAACAGGACTCTAAAGAAGTTAGAACTTGGACTCCATGATGAGATAGACGTTAACTAAATCTAACAAGGAGATTTTTTGACTAATACATTGACAAGATGACTAACGCAGAAACTGGACTCAAACTATGTAACCATGACGAACAACTGAGAGTGATATCCAAGCTAAGAAGACGCAAACTATAGCTCGAACTCTCTAGGAACTAGGACAAACCCTAATAGGAACACACCTTAACAGAACAAACCCTAGCGGAGCAACCCTAGGAACCTTTCGAGAAACTCACCCCAGTTCGAGTTTTAAAACACTAATTTTATCCCTAGTCTATGTCTATCCATGGACCTCTAGGCGAGTCCATGGGATATTTGTCCTTTAATTATATGATGAAATTTATATATCAGCATTTATTTGTCAGCTTAATTCCAATATGTCGAATTTAATCTAAGCAAAAGCCCTTCCCTCTTCTGTTTGTTTTATTGAAGAAAAATATGTGCTGCAATATTTATGGTAAGGAGGCAAGATATTGATTGAAGAAATGATATTACAACGTCAAGTATTTGCCTCCACCAGTAATCACCTTATCAACACAAACTGTTCTCAAATTTAAGAATTCTATTTGCATCCCTCGCGACAAATACAATAATCAAATTTAAGAAATCTATGGCAATCACCACATACCCTCAAGTTCTTGAAACACCTACTTATCCCTTCTCCTTTTAGCCCACAACGAACCAAAATATTTTTACGAGGAAAGAAAAAGTTGTGAAACAAAGAGCTATTAATAAGAGTAAATTCAATCCATTAACGAAAAAAGCTGACATACTTATATTTAATGGCATGACTAAATAGACGTTTTTGCTTATATACGAAAACAGATAGATGTTTTTTGCTTACATACAAAAACAGATGGAGTACTAAAGTTAGTTTTTTCGTAATCTGATCAAATTAAACAGTACAATAAGGAATTGAAACAGAACCATTGGTTTATCTTTACTGTTAGACATAAGTCACCAAATTAGTTAGCTAATCAAATTTGTTACGCAGTTGAGGCGATGGTTGAAATGGGATGTGAAAAACATTAAGTTCCAACAAAGAATAACCCATGAATCAGTTTCTTCTAGTAACTAGCAATAAAAATCTAGTTCCAAAGACAACCAGAATCGGTACTTCGGCAGAACATGCTCTGATTCTAATAAACATACACGGAGTGGAAACAGTTTCACTATGTCGAGAAATTGAAAACTAAATAAAAAAGAAACTGACAAAAAAGCAAATGTCACGTCTAATAACAAATATAACAGCCATATTACATGAATACCCAAGCATATCCCAGCTCTACAGTGAAACATCCTAAATTAACCTCACCCAAAAAGAGAAGCAACATATTCAAAACCCACAGGAAAAGAAAGATGTTGTCATGTAGCTCCCCAATATGCCACCCATCTGCAAGACATAGAAATTGTTTTTCAGCACTATTTCAATAAAATACGAACCTAGACAATATTAGCAATGCTTCAAACACATAAATTGACATATCATGGACACATCCACTGCATTGAATCAAACATGCTATGGCACGTAGTGTTCAACCCTAATCTTAAAAAACATCAATATTATAAGCGCCACATGATAACAGATAGAAATTGTGGAGGAAAATGTGATACTTATGTTCTTGATGTTAACAGTATAAGCACCACAAGGAATGTTAACACTTGCGGACCATAAGGAGGCAAAAGGGGGGAATACTCAAATAAGATTGCAAGAGGCATCAGGATTCAGATTGCTGCTACTCATGTTCTTGAGAAGCATGTTTATTAAAAATAGGATTTGCACATTTAAGATCAAACTAAGCCTTTTTGAGGGAGTCCAATTTATCACCTAATCATAGTTATCAAAATCGAGATTCTACGCAAGATCGTAAGCAGGGTAGCAAAATCGGAAATCGTAAAATCGCAGGTAGAATCGTAAGATTCTACCCAAAAAAAAAAGTATCAAAAACTAGAATCGGAAGGGGTTAAACAAAATCGTAACTCGTAAAATCGTAACTCGTAAAATCGTAAGATTTACGATTTTACTAAAATGCAGATATTACTCAAAGTCTTAGACATAAACCAACAACCATCATAAAGCCTAAAAATCAAATCATTCAAAGTCTCCATTATAAACAGAATAAAAAATAGAACTTAGGTTAATGGAATCAAAAACAAAGAGTAAAAAATAGAAACAAAATGAATAGAACAAAAACAAAGGTGAATAAATAAACAACATCAATGGTCATAAACAAAAGAACAAAAAACAGAGGTTAACAGAATCAAAAATAAAAGAAAAACAAAGGTTAATAGAACAATATAGAGAAGAGGTGAAATGAAGAAGAAGCAGCAGTTTCTTCTGTTGATGGAAAAACAGAGGCTTGCGTTCGTGAGGTGGCGAAGAAGCAGCAGCGAGTAGCTTGCACCAGTAGCTTGCAGCGAATGTGAGGAGCTGAAGAAGCAGCAGCTTTCGCGTTTTAGTTTTTAAAATATTAGGTTTTTTTTAGGTAAATAACTAAATATTAGGGTTTTTACTTTGGGTAAAAAGCAAATAGTTAGTAACTATTAGTTACTGAGTTACTATTAGGGTTTATTTTAAAACAAACAGGCCCAAAAGCGTGAACCTGACCCGGGAAGCCCAACCTTTGCGAAACAGGTAACACCCAGCACGTTTCCTGCGCGCCGCTTCTGCCGTCTTCACGCTTCAGCACGGCGTCTTCACCGAACTCTCCCAGCTGCGATTTCTACCATGATTGAACTCGCAAAGCTGTCTGAAACACGTAGATTCGTACGTTTTTGCGACTTAGCTCGCGTTTTTGACTACCTTGGGCATCAGTAGATTTGCGTAAAAACGCAAACCGGGTCGCAAACCCGACCCGTTTTCTGCGTTTCCCCAAATCACCATTTCTCTGCGATTTTCATCGTGGAATCGCATCTAAATCGTACGATTCCACCAAAACTCGCACGATTTAGCTGCTTTTTCGATTCTGCATCAAAATCGAATCAGGGGTCGGTAGAATCGTAAAATCGTGCGATTTTGCGATTAAAATCGCGATTTTGATAACTATGCACCTAATATTATTTTCCTCCTTAGCTCGCTCTACGTGGTGTATAGTGATGTAAATCAAATTTACACTACATCAAAAATCCAATGTGATATATGCGTTTACTGGTTACTTACAAAGCATATCATACCAGACAAGCATGACAAGCAACATAAATACTGGTAATAATATCAACGCCTACTTTGCATTCAAGTATGCCACATAAAACAAAATAAGATCCTGAGTCAATAACAGAGCAGCATACCCAAATTTCTCTCCAAAAAAATAAAGCAGGAACCAACTCCATGCTATCTACTTGTCTGAATGACCTCGCTTAGCTTTACGCCGTGCGTGGTGGGCATTTCCATTTCGAACAGGTTTTTTTGCCTTTTTGCTGCAGCAAATGATAAAATGGTTGTTTATCCAGTGGACATGCACATCGACAAATAGCAAATCAGCATATGGATTAAAAAAAAAAAGCAATTAAGACTAACCAGAAAATGGCAGAAAAAACTCTAGCCAGTAAAATAATAGGTAAGGCCAAAAGGGCAGAGGCCTGCAAAATTTCAAGTTGATGATAGGTTTGTCAAATCACTTAAGCATATTTTGATTTAAGTAATACTAGTCAGGACATAGAAAATCCTCTGATGCATACCGCAAACCATTCCAACTCTTTAGTAGCTAGAGGTCTAATAAGCTCGTGACTTTGCAGTGTCTCACGGACAGCAACTTGGACCTTTAGGACAAAAGACAATTCAACACTCAAAACGAATATATGATTTATCCTTCTTATACCAATACCATGCCTAATCTCCAGTATTTCTTTATTAAAAAAGATCATAAAAGTTAACAAAACTCTTCAATAGTGTAGTATTAAAGGAAAAGAGATATCCGATATCCCAGAACTAATAAATTTCAGAGAATAAGCTGTCGGGAAAATAAAATCCTAGTTTTTCGACGCAAAATGATAAGCAGAGAGGAACATAAGAAACATTTTAAATCATGTCTCCCTTTAAAGATGATTTGCATAAATTGATCAATAGCTTAAAGAATGAAGTATGAGACCTGGCTATGATATTCAGTGGCTGATTCCAAGAACTTCCCATAAGCATGAATAGCCTTCTTTGAATAGGGCTTCAGAACCACTTGTACTTTCTCAACATGAGGTTTAGCTGCAGTAGCGACCTGATCAAGGTATGGCTTGCTAAATTTTCTAGCTTCCTGTCAACCAGTAGATGATACCTTAAGAAAAACATAAGCAAACAAACCATACAGTTCAATGAAGTAACTTATACCTGATAATAAGGATTAACAAATTCTGTTGCCTTGTTTAAGTGGGGAGCAAGGGCATCCTTTGATGCCTTGTAAACTTCAACAGTTTTCGTAGTCAATAGTTGCACGTGAGGTTCAGCCTTTGTTTTAACCAAAGACCACTGTTCTTTTGCAGCAGGGACCCATTTCTTCAATTGAAAACAAAACAGTGAGAAATAATATAGTTTAATTCGCCTGAGTATCTAACAAACCATGAGCTTCTAACAAATATGGAAACTCCTAAATAGACAACAAATTATCAGGACTAAAGGGAAGACAAACAAATTGTGAATGAAACAAATCCACCATGTAATCATAGGGCATAGTAATTGCAGTAATCCACTGTTCAAAAGTGTATGCCTCATTCCCACGGAAAAAGCATATCCAGACGTCACATATCAGAAGTATGAAAGATATAAATGAAGGGCTTACAGTTTTAATTGTTTCCACGTGAGGTTCAGCCCACTTTCCAGCTTGTGCCTTTTTCTCCAGGGCCTGGAATAAATAGGAAAATATTAAAATACAGAATTCATCCTGTTTGTTGTGATGAAGAAAAATTAAATATGGATCTATGATTTATCAAAGTGACAGAGAAAGTAACATATATGGAAGAATGATAGCCAATACAAATGCGATACAGTACCTTCTGAGTTATCGCTTCCAACAAAGGTTTCCCATGTTCATTCCAATGATTCTCAACACAGGACTAACAAAAAAATAAAATAAATTTCTCAAAACTTGTGAAAAAGGCTGTTCTAACAAACATTATAAATATAGGGTATTATACAACATAAACTAACCTTACTACGAATATAGTGAGCAGCAAGCCAAGGTGGAAGCCAAGCACCATGAGTCTGATCATTAAAACCAGTGTGCATCAATTAAGTGCACATCATTATGATAAAACTATTCCTTTCATAAGAGAATGTAAGTTTACTTCGTTTTTAAATTTCCATTTTCTGTTTTTCATAAGATACACATATTAGTAGACACATAGCCAAGAAGATGATATACATGGCCAAGGAGTAGCATATTTGAAAATGGTGAAAATGCAACAAAGTAAACTTAAAGTTAGCACTTAAAGTTAGAATTCAAATTTAAATATGTAACATCTAGACATCGTTTTATCCAAAAACTACTGTTATAGTTAAGTTATCTGGTGAACTACTTACATTCGTGAAATGTTTCCTTCATTAATCTCAATACAAAAAAGTAAAAGGACTTAAAACAATTCTTTTCAGTTTCAGATTGAAGGCATGCTATTGATAATTAACCTGGGAGTCAACTAAGTTATTACCTCAGTCAGCTCTTTTGCTTTGGAAGTAGCCTCTAGCTTTGCCTTCACCATTTCTTCCTAAACAAGAGTATCATTTGAAAAACAAGAAACTTCCATCAAATCATCACCAAGCATCCTGCAAAGCATGGACAAGAAGATCTATGCACGCACATACCTCAGCAACTTTAAGTGCACGCTCAGTTTTACGGATTTTTGTCTTCTGTTCCTCATTTATCTTTTGAACCTGCAGAGAATTCACTACTTAAGTCACATCATCCTCAAAAAGATTATGTTTTGATAATTAGAAATTTAAAACGACATCAGTACAGGACTACAGTAACTACTTTAGAAATATAAACAATAAAATTGGCTTAATTTTCAATTTTTTTATTAGTAATTGGGTCCATAGTGGCCGTGACAACTGCATTTTTATGCTAGTGACCAAGATTTTGAGTACAATAGCAATGACCCAAAAACGTAAGGTGAGTGAGCACCTGTACTAGCTACCTGCCTAGACGCAATGGCGCTATTGCAAAAAATTAATAACTTTGAAGTGGTAGTGGGAATGTGGTAAAGCTGCCCAGGATTATTCATATAAAAAAAAGTTAGCGGTTGACCATGTTGATTTCAACCCAAAAAATGTAACTATAACTTATGGCAGATGCCACAAAGAAAAGGGGGAAAAAGAGAATGTTAAATGGGCCTGAGTCTCACTCCCTAAAGCTAGCTTAAAGAATGGGGGTGTCCAAGCACATATATACATCCATCAGCCCCAGATTAGCAATATAGGACTCCAATACAACTTCAATACCCACCCTGACACCTAGCATGAGTCCTGGGTCAAATTCCCACGTTACCATCCTTAACCTGGCTTTCAGAATCCCCACTCGATAGTAATATGGCCTGACTAGTGATTATAAGTGGGGGCAACCCCCACCCCACAAGCTAATTTTTGGGGTTGACTTGGATCCAATCTCAAATTCTGAGAGAGAATAAGATGTCAAAAGCAAAGAAAAGCACACCATTATGAGCATTTAACATGACAAGGCTAGCAGGATATTTCTAGAACATATCAATTTTATTAATAGGCATCTCATTTTACAAAATGGAGAGAAATATAATAGAAAACATATTATATATATATATATTATATATGAAATAAATAAGAATAAGAATTAATCATAAAAACAACAAACTTGGGATTTACTTTAAAGCATGATTTGAACAATCTAGCAAGATGTAGAACTTACATCCTCTAATTTTGAGCTCAAATCATGAACCTTATTCTCTAACTCAGCTACCCGAGTTTCCCAGTTCACTTTCTCCTGGTTTTGTATTTCTAGTTCCCTTTTAAGCTTGTTCACCTGTATAGTAAATTTCAGATTCAGAGTATGCACAAAAGATTACGATCTTTTACATAAAAACATCCACTAGATAATGCATACATGACCTGTTTCTGTAGTTCGCCAGCACGTGCATGGGCCTTTTCAACCTGCTCCTCGGCATCCAATGATCCTTTTTTCTGTGAAAAAAATATGATTTTTGAAGGTTTCTTAAAGATACAAGTTAAAGGAAAATAACAAATGACTCCAAGTAGTGAGTGTGTGATCTCAACTCCTTAGTGATTTAGAACACTCCAAAAACAATAGGAATGTGAAATTAGCATTCACTATCCTTACTCTTGAATTATATGAAGACCCATTTTAGATTATATCCTAGTAGTATAAGCATTTGATTCTAAAACATTAAAAAAAGTTAAATTTATTTTACCGAATTGATTCATTCAATTTTCTTCTATAAGAAATTGTTGAGAAATTGTGTATAGTCAAGTCTCACCTGGAGAGAAGCAACCTCATTCTGCAACGACTGAATGGTACTGGACTTATCTTGGATGAATTTTTCTTTTTCTGTTATTATTTCATCCTTCTTCTTCAATTCTTGTGACTTCTCACTGATTTGAGATTCTTCACAATAAAATCAGACACAATGACATGCATTAGCCACAAATAGAAATCAATCATAAAAAAACACCACAAAGTGTGTTATTTTCAAACACAACACTTTCCTCAGTAACTACACTAATCGAAAATGTAAACAAAACAAGCATAATAATTCATAATCATTTCATGATCCTAATTCCTAAAAAAGGAAAGAGAAAAACATCAATCGTAACTTCGTTTTTTCAACCAAACAGTAAAAACACTAAATTTAAAACCTTCAAAATCGAAAGCAATTAAACACGATTAAAAAAACACACATGCATAATTAGGTTTTTCAATTTTAATGTAAAATAAGAAATTAGGAAACAGACCGAGAAATTGGATCTTGGAGTTGAGTTGATCTAATTGGATCTTGAAAGCAGAGGAATCGTGTTGTGGAGCGATATCTTCGATGGAAACATCGGCTTCGGAATTAACGAGGAAGAAAATTAGGGCAACGGAAAGAGCGAAGATGAAGAACTTCGGAGGCGCCATCACAATCAACGCTTGCTTTGCCGCCAACAAAGCTTCGGTGAGAAAACCAAACGCTAACTGGTATTCTGATATTTATCGTAATGAAGTGGAGAGGGTTAGATACAATGAAGATTTTCAATTTTTTTCAATCTTGTGAATTTGTAAAAATGCCAATTGTCAATGTTTGCAATCTGAATTAATAATTTAATAATAATAAATAAATAAATAAATAAAACTATGTTGGATGATTCTCCTTTCTATGGGAGTGTCGTGGCTACGTGAGAGAAAATCTATTCAGATTCATACTGATAAAAATATTAAGTGCGATCTAAGCATGTGGCAAGCGAGGCAATTGAAATCTTATAATTCTAATAAAGTATTAATTAATGAATACTAATCAACTCAGTGGGGATGGAATCATGGAAGTAGTTTTATGTATTTTTTTTTTTGACAAATAGTTTTATGTACTTTTATTGACTATCAATATTCAACAACTTGTACTGACCAAAAACTACTTCTTTTTGACAATAAAAAAAATACTTCTGATTTGTAAAAAAAAGTACTTCTGTTAATAATTTTTTTGATCAATACTACTGTGAATAAACTATTTCCTTCATTAGTAATTTTCAATTTTTGATGATTAATTATATTAAGAAATCAATTTTTTTTGCATTTGATAATTCATTTTATTTTTGGTTACAATTTGATAATTCATTTTATGATGTTTCATCCACAATTTTGAAATAAAATAAATATTTAAATTTTTTTGGGTACAATATTTGAATTTTAATATGTGTGAGAAAGAGAGATTAAATGAGAGATTAAATGAGAGACATTAGCTGTGTTGGGGGTAGGTGTATGGCGATGATGACCCATCAGTGCCGCCGAGGAAGGTTTGAAATGAATCAACGTGGACCAACAAAAGTAGTTGAGTAGTAGAATGAACATGGCATTATATATATATATATATATATATAGCAAATGATTTGAGAACTAATGTTTATTTAGAAAAATTAACGGTTTATATTATGTTTTTAATTACAAAATCTTATGACGTAAGATCATTAACTAATAAGGAAATAATTATAATTTTTTAATTAATGGCATAATTCGTGTTAATTTTAATAAGCCCTAGTTCTCATCTTATATTATATATATATATATAGAGAGAGAGAGAGAGAGGACAAATCAGGTGAGACTTATAAGAAATACAAATATTTAATTATATTTGTTGAATTTAAATTAACGGCTCAGATTATGTCATTAATTACAAAATTTTATTTAACTAAGGACAGATTCTAGACCGTTAATTTTAATTCAACGGTTATAATTAAAATAAACGGTTTAGATTACGTCGTCAATTACAAAATCTACCGTGATCTTTAATCAATAAGAAAGTAATCCTACAAGATCTTGTAATTAATGAGGTAATCTGTTTATTTTAATAAATGTGTATATATATATATATATAGAGAGAGAGAGAGAGAGAGAGTTTAATTTATATACGCATACCGTGTATAAACTTTTACAACCACAACTAATCACACTTCATGGAATCGTTGTTTACAAATTGAATTTAATTCAATATATATATATATAGATAGAGAGAGAGAGAGAGAGAGAGAGAGTCAAAATATACCGACACTATGTATCAAACTTAACGACTTACACCACTTAAATAACTTTATATTGATAGTGAAATTTATCGATCCGACCATTGAATAGCATGATATTATCTTTGTGATCTTGTATACCAAATTTCATACAAATCAAAAATCAATTGACACAGCATCGTAATGTATTTCAATGGCTAATCGCTAATATGTTATTTAAATGATAAGTAAATGTGTGTTGTTAGATTTTTTTGGGTAAACCCGGGTATCCACCGCACAGACAGCAGTGACTAACCTCTCGCTCAATGTAGGTGCCTCGAGGGGCAGGACAGTTGGCCCAGAGTTTTAACGATGCTCCGTACCCAAAGTAATTAACACACCTATGAGTATCCAGTTTTTTTGAAATTTGGTATACATAATCACAAAGAGAGTATCACGGAACTTGTCAAAAAAAGAAGATAGTATCACGTTATTCAATGGTCTGATCGATAAATTTCATTATCAATATGAAGTTATTAATTAATGTAAGTCGCTAAGTTTGACACTTTTTTTTGACAACGAGTTTGACACATGGTGTCAATATATCCTAACTCATATATGTATATGTGTGTGTGTGTGTGTGTGTATATATATATATATATATATATATATATATATATATATATATATATATATATATATATATATATATATATATATATATAGTGGCAGACCCACCTATAGCTGGGGGTTCAGTCGAACCCCCTGAAAAAAAAATTGCACTTACCACCTATATAATTTTTTTTGAACCCCCTGAAAATTTTAAATTACACTAGTAGACCAAGTTTTGCACCAATTTGACACTGTCCTTAAAAATTTGACACCCCTGACCCCGGGGTCCTGGGTCCGCCACTGTATATATATATAGTATCAAGTGAGATGAGTTTTAATATGAGAGGGTGAGAGGATTAAATCTCAACCGTTAATCGTTCAATCTATGCATGGTTATGATTCACTCCTCTCACTCTCTCATAATTAACACTTTTCATTACTATTTGTTTATAAAATTTTATTTTGTTGGTTACGTGTTTTATTAAATTTCTCATTCCTGTTTGTTCATTTAAGAGAAAAAATTGTGTAAACGTAATTCTCACTATTGAAGCATCACAAGATTTGTATTCGAGGCGTGTTTCAAGTTCCATTTCTATTAGTCCTCTTGAAAGAGGTAGATGTAATTTCCTTCATAAATGTTCATAAAACATTTTTTAGAAAAACTTATTTTCTAAAAAATTTCCCTCCATTGGGTTTGAGTGTCATCTCTTCACCCTAAAAATTTCTATCTCAAAAATAGAAAAAAATTGTGTAAATAAAACATTTTTTAGACATCCAGTCAAAAAGTTATTAAATGTGCGTTTTACAACGGAGGGTATATATAAATAATCATAAAATATTTTTTAGAGTTCCAATCAAAAAAGTTAATGAATGTGCGTTTTACAATCACGGTGTATATAAATTAAATCATTTGTTTAATTAACAAGAAGTTACAATGTTTCATTTTTTCAAAAACAAGTATTTTAATTAAAAGGTGTATTTAAAAATATAATATTTATTCTGTGAAAAGTGAAATACTTATATATGTTTCAAAAAAATAAAAATACTGAAAGAAATTATTTTTTGGAACTTAAAAATAAAAATATCATAAGAAATTATACAAGCCATATTATAGAATGGATTTTAAGATAATTAAATAAAGAAAATTTTAGTCAAATACATTAAAAAATAAAATAGTTTTACTATAAAAAAATGTGACAACTAATGCACTCATAACATAAATTTGGGTGCTGCACCCAACACGTCAGTTGTGAGTGCATTTTCCAGTTGGTCCAAAAAAAAAAGTCATCAGGTTTCCAGTTGGTCAAAAAAAACCATCACATTTTCATTTTGGCTTTCAGGTTCATTACCCAACTAATTGACAATGGTACTTAAGAATTTGTCTAAAAAAAATTAAAATAGTTTGTAAGGATCCGATTAGGGAAAAATAGAAAGTCATATTGACCATAACCTTCGTGGGGGGGATTTGAGAACCCGACCGAGTTTGAACCCTTGCGGAATCACGTCAATTATTAGGAGGCAGAAAATCAATGTTTAAAATTAAGGGTGTTCACAAGTAAGTATCGACTAAGTCAACTCGACGACCCAAGCTCCAAATGTAACAATAAGGACCAACAATGTTCACGGTTAATATCTTAGGAGTCACTTCCTAAGCCATGAATCAAATTCCTAGTTTTAAGTTTTTCTTGAAGGTCCTTTGATAGTAGTCTCTTGAGCGTAAAGATGTCGTTGCATAGTTACTATCGCATCCCGACTAGAACTCAGGGTAGTCAATTATCACTTGTTTTAATTGATTTAGTTATGTTCTAAGCGTGCTATATACGTTATTATTTTAACGATATCATAAGCTACGCCTACAAAAGTAGAAGTTATACGTTACTAGCCTCAATACCCGTGCGAAGCACGGGAAGCGCTAGTATTTACGAATGTAAATACACTAAATTGATATTTGTTAATATTAAACTCAATATTAGATATCAAATAGATAAGAGTTATAAAAATTAGGCAAACACTTTAAAAGTCATAAATATTAAAAAAGCACAATAAAAAAGTCATAAAATTAATACATAATCATAATAAGGCACAACTCAATCATCCAAGTTAACAACAATTGGATTCTCTAGGGTTGCTTCAAGAAATTCATTTTCGGCATGTTGAACCTTAAGAGGCGGTGGCTGACGATACATCAATCTAGGGTGAAACCTAACCCATTGTACCCTTGTAGCTTCAATAATGTTATAACCATTAAGCAAAAATGGTTGAAATAAATGCCTCACGAACAACATAATTGAATTTTCAGAAACTCGATGTTGAATCCTATATGCAAACCATTCTCTGATAGTTGCCTTTAATTTCCCTCTTTGAGCGATGAAAGAAGAATTGAATTGAATATTTTCAGTAAACCCCCCTCCCCTGGGAAAAGAAGTGGATATTTTCAGATTTAATGCATGTCCACTAAGGATATTATGTGATGTTGGTTTCTTATTTGCAAGTGAAGAACCCTAGATGTTTTAGTAAGTATATATTGGGTAAGTTGTTTAATATTGGGTTATTATCTTTAAATGGTATTGGGGTTGTATAATATGGGTTTATTTGGGAACTTTTTTATAAGACAATATTCAATCAATAGTTTTTGTCATTTATTTTGGTTTTTTAATAAGGATAATTTTCAAAAATGCCACTTTGCCAACTTTAACATAGAAATGAGATATTTAACTTTGTTTTTTGGAAAGCATAAGTTACAAATTTATTTCACTTAATAAAAGTATTTCTCGTCACCACCATAGACATGTATATGAAGATTAAGGAGCATTAAGTAATGATCATTAAAATTAGACTTCCTCACTTGCTTTGGGAGATGCCAGTGGAAACAAAAATAAGCAATTTTGGTTCATTGTAAACTACAAGAATTTTGTGCATTGCCGGCGGATTTTTTCCGGTCGGTAAATTTCTGGCGGATTTTTACTGTTACCTGGCGGATTTGTTCTGCCCGTAAATTACCGGCGGGCTTTCCTCAATTTCCGGTGGCTTTCAATCCCCCAGTAAATTACCGACGAATTTTCCCTCTGTTCCCGGCGGAACTGTTCTATAGAAAAAAATAATAAAAAAAAACTGGATGCGCCGGTAATTACAGTTACCGACGGAAATATTGCATAATATTAAAAAATATATAAAAAGAAATCCACCGGTAATACTGGTTTCCGGCCCATATATCCGTCGGTAATCACCGGCAACAATTTCCACCGGTAGATAGACTTTTTGGCGGATGTTTTTGAAATTCAAATTTTTAAAATTCCGCCGGTAATTTGGAAATATCCGCTGGTAATCAGCAAGGCATTTTTTTTAAAATTCGAACCATTTCCGGCTGTAAGAACCATTTCCGGCGGATATTTCCGTATTTTAAAATTATAGCCGTTTGAGAAGCTCTATATATTGAGACATTTCTCACTCCATATATTGAGACATTTCTCACTCCGTACTCTCTCCACCCGAAAATCACACTATTCTCTCCAGTTTTTTCTAAACTGAAAACTACACTATTTCTCTCCATTCTTTTCTTGCTGCCCATTCTCTCCTATTTCTTTGTTCGTCGGTTCATCAGGCAGCATACATGTATGATACTTCCTTCCTCTTTCCTTCATATTTTTCTCCATTTTCTTCTCTTGTTTAATTAATACTTCTGATACTTCTGAAATTATTTTGTTAGCTGTTCTTTGGAGTTTGGTCGAAACTTTATTCGAAGGAATCCGGAATTAGCGTCAAGTCAGACACTTCTCTTCACTACCGGTTAGTTATCAACTTATAGATATTATTAGTATTTAGTAAAAACTTATTTGATGTTGCTAGTTTATAAGTTTTTGTTAAAAAAATAGATAAATTTAATTTGTTGTATAAAAATTAGATTGTAATTAATATTAGTTGTTTATGTATTTTAAAAAAATAAATACGAATTATTATATAATATAATAGTATATAATATAAGTAGTTTTTAAAATAAAAAAGTAAAAAGTAAAAAATAAATACGAATTATTATATAATATAATAATAGTATTATATAAATGCGAAATATTATATAATATAATATAATATAATTCGAATTATAAATATTAATTATTTTGTTTATTTATTGAAATAATTTGAAAAAATAAATAAATTAAATTTTTTGTATAATTTTTTGATTAGATTGTAGTTAATATTTGTTGTTTATATTTTTTAAATAAAATAAATACGAATTAGTAGTATATATTTGTTAAAAAAGTAAAATTAATATGATATAAAATGTTTCTAATTATTAAAAACAAATTATATTGTAATTATTTTATTTATTTTATAAATTAAAATAAAATTTGAGTAAATTATTTAGTAACACATTAATAGAGTTGTTCTAATACACATATATTAGGTAACGGTTACCGGCGGAAAATTTGCCGGTAACGGTTACCTGCGAGCGATTTTTCGGCGGCTTTCTGGCGAAAAAAATCCGTCGGTAATGTGCAGTTTCCAGCGGCTGGCGGAAAAAATCCGCGGTAATGTGCAGTTTCCGGCGGATTCTTGCCATTACTTCTTCTTCTTCTTCTTCTTCTTCTTCTTCTTCTTCTTCTTCTTCTTCTTCTTCTTCCTCCTCCTCCTCTTCCTCTTCTTCTTCGAGAGAACAAAGTTGAAGGGGTAGTGGGACTCTTCTTCTTCTTCTTCTTCTTCTTCTTCTTCTTCTTCTTCCTCCTCTTCTTCCTCTTCTTCTTCGAGAGAACAAAGTTGAAGGGGTAGTGGGACTTGGAGGATAGCTAGTAGAATATTTTCAGTAATTAATTTATTGACCCTGAGATGCTTTGCAAAGAAGGGCGCCAAGATCTAGTAGAATATTTTCAGCAATTAATTTATTGACCCTGAGATGCTTTGCAAAGAAGGGCGCCAAGATCTAGTAGAATATTTTCAGCAATTAATTTATTGACCCTGAGATGCTTTGCAAAGAAGGGCGCCAAGATTTTGACCTTTGTACAACAGCAGGATTTGTAGACCCTCCTCCCCTTTGCTCGTGTCTCTCTGCTTTACTCCCCCTGAAGTTCATTGTCAAGTTTAACATCATTACAAATTGACAAAGAGGTTGCAAGTTCATAAAATTAAAAATAAAAATTGAGTTTGAAATTATTTGACTGTATGTCATTTGGCTATGATCACTCATTATTTTCTCATTTTTGTCATAAAAGAGATATTAATATGGCTATAATAGTTTCATAATGATTGCATGTTATATTGGTATCAACATTCATAGAAGGAAAGAAGAAAGAAAGAAAAGGACTACTGATATATGAAAATGAGATACCTAATATGTTTTTCCCTTATTGGAGGAGTCCTCTTCTTTCTTTGTCTCAACCAAAGTCTTGCTCTTCTGGCTTTACTGTTTTACTTTGAGATTTATCAACTTCAAGCTTCTTAGTCTTTGCATGCCTCTTTGCCTTCAACACCTTCATAACCTCTAAAACCACAAACAAAGAAGTCAAAATTTTGAGAAAATGAAACCATGCAAACACAAACCATTCCAAACCAGCAAGTTTTTAATAGACAAATGTAGTTATTTATTAATTAGAAGAAATATAGTGACCTGGGTGTGTTCTCATAACCTCACTTGCAGTAATTGGTCAACATATCCTCTCCATCTTCCCACATGGATGTTGAATCACCAGAACTCCAGCATCCACACCTTGACAATTCTCTATTAACAAAAACAAAGATAAAAGAATGAATGAAAAGATGGTAGGGGTGTATTACTATTAAGTAAAAATGTATCTATCTATACAGCTCCTCTTAAAACCCAACGGCTTGGACCACGTCAATCAAACTCCAAAACTGTAAAAATTAAACCCTAAATCATATAAACAACAAACAAACACAACAACAAAAATCCCAAAATGAGAGAGAGGGGAAGAAGGGGACAAACAATCAATCAAACTCAGTTCTGTAACATGCAAACAATCCATAGGAATAGTAAGAAGACAGGGACATAAAACCTGTTTTTTTCAAGTTCAAACTCTAGTTACTCAAAATGAAACAATGGATATTTGGAAATAAATGAGTGATGATGAAGAAGAGGTGGTGGAGCGAGAGGGATCAGAAGGCAGCAAGGAGGAGGAGATCGCAAAGTGACGGGATGTGACGATGGCATGGAAGAGTGGCTCAAGGCTGGGAAGGAAAAAGCAGAGGAAACCCATCACCGACGTTTAACCCCATGTCAGTTGCAGCAAGCTCTATGGTCGTACCCAACTCGTAGCCACCTCCACCGAGCACCTCAGGCATCCACCCCTTTCTCTCGGCGCCGGCCTCTCTCACAGACCCCCTCTCTCTCATCCTATTTTCTTCTCCCTATTACGTGTTGGTGTTGGTGATAAAAAATTATAGAAAAACACAGCACATGGAAGAAAATAGAAAAGGCAAGAGACGTGGAGGGCATGCAAAGACCTGAGATAAAAGAAGAAAAATTGAAGCAAGTGGAAGAAAAATGGGGTAGCAAAGACATGCAACTTATTGAGAGAGGACAATATAGAAACTTGATTGAAAACCACCAATGAATGAATAACGGTGCATCAATTTGGGGGTGAGGTGGCAAGTGGTACTGAAGGCTTCCTGCCTTTCCCAGCTGAAGACTAGTTCCGCTGAAAAGGTAAGATTGGCGGTATTGGAAAGCCTCACACATTTTTTGCTTCAATTTGTTCCATCGTCGGGGTTTGAACCCGAGTACTAGTCGGGTCTGCCACTTTAGACGGAGTGCATGAACCACTTGCACCAACAGGGTACTACCCGGGTCCGCCACTTTAGACGGAGTGTATTAACCACTTGCACCAAAGCTTGGAGTTTGCCTCACACATTTTAAATACCACAGTTGTGTTGCATTGACCTTTATGGTTAGGGTACAACTCGAGACCGGTATTATACTCTTGTATTGGTGTCTCACATTAAGTCCCTTTATGTGAATGGTTAGTGGCTTTTTCTTCCTCACCAAAGCTTGTGTTGCATTGGTGTGTCCTATCTTTCATTTTAGATATCGAATTTGAGTAAAGCCAAAGTCAAATGAAAGATAGGACACACCAATAACTTCCTTCCATGAAGTAGCTTTAAGAAAGAATCAGTATTTTATACCAACTTAGCCGATTTTAAAGCCTCTCAATCGATTAGGGAGGTTCTAAAACTTGTGAAATCTATTCAAAACAACTCCAAACATACAACAGTCCTCCATAGACATGTTCTAATCCATTACGGTGGGTTGGTTGGCCATTAGCTTTTCAATTTCAAGACCCCCTGTCGTGAAAGTTATTTACTCCCTCTGATACACAATATAAGAAACAAACTCATATACATCACTCAGACTAACAAATGACTTTTAAAATCAGTAGTTCTCATTTGATAAGATTAAAAGTTTAAATTGTTTTCAAAATTACATTCTTTATTAAATGAGGATTTATACTCTTAATTAATAACATCATTTGTTTCTTATATTGTGGATCAAATGAAGTATTAATTTTTTACATATACCATGGAGACTTTGTCTTATAGATATTGAAGTTGTTGTTTTTCACTTAAAAGTAGGGGTGTTCAAAACCGAACTAAACCAATAGAAAACCGCAAACCGAACCAAACCAAAGTGAAAACCGCAAAAAACCGCTTCTTATTGGTTCTGTTCGGTTCTTTTTTTCATTGCACCGCGCGATTTGGTTCGGTTCGAGGTTTTGATTACAGAAACCAAACCAAACCAAACCGCAAGTAACACTAAGACTTATCGACTTACAACATTCCTTACTAACTTACTAGCCCAAATGCAACTAAAACCCAACTCTCACTCACTTACTAGCCCAAATCCAATTAATTCTCTGACTCACTTACAAACAATCCATATTGTTATGCTATATTTAAAAATTATAATAAAATATTTAATTCAAATTCTTTTAAACATTGTCTTAGCTATCTTAAAAGAATTAAAAGAGTGTAATTTATATACTACATATATTTGAGTAAATTTTTTCTTAAAGATTTTATGTTAGCCATTTTTTATGTTAGTTAATTCTAACTTCGTTTTAAATTATGTTTTGTCTTGAAAAAAACCGAACCAATCCAAACCACATTAGTTTGGTTTGGTTTGGTAACCGAACCAAACCAAACCGCATGAGTTTTAAGGAAACCACCCCCTACTTAAAAGTATCTATCAATGTCAATCCAATGAACTAAAAAAGTGAGATATTACTTTTCTCACAATTACAATCGGAAATACACAAAATAACCAAGTCCTTTTATACAAAACAAAATACAACGTGAGGACACACTATTTTAATGAGCATATATATATATATATATATATATATATATATATATATATATATATATATATATATATATATATATATATATTATAATATAATTAAAGAGAAACCTACCCAAGACAATAACATAATATACTAACCAAATAGACAAGACGTGAAATATAAATCTGAATCTAATTCAACACTATAAAAGTCTAGTAAAGTGAAACCCCTTACGGCCAGATAGTAACACAACTCATAGCATTGCTTAGGACTCCATTGTCAACGACGTTGTTAAAATTTGTGTCCAAGTTTCCAAACCCAAGATTTGAATTATGTTGACCAACCGTGGCACCACCGTATGAAGCACCATTTCCCTGGACATTGATTGTTGGCGAGACATGTGCCACGTGGAGTTGTGGTGGTGTGTTCAATTGAAATTGATTATGTAGAAGCTGATTGTTTAACGTGCTGAAAGAGCTTCGAGTGACCATGTCCTCAGCTAACTTCACCTAAAAGTATATGTAACATTTAATTTGTGTGCCATTACTTGTTGTATATAAGAGAAAATCACAGTGAACAAGTTATTTTATATATGTAATGTAATATGTATGTGTATATATATATATATATATACATATTGGTTAGTAATCATACCTTAGCTCTCAAAGCTTCTACATCTGATTTTAGCACTCGGTTATCTGTATCAGCCTCATGAAATTGTTGATTGGCATCCGAAAATTGCTTGTATAGGGTTGCATTTTCCAGTTTCAATTTTTCAACCTAAGAAGGCAAAGTAAAATTGTTGATTGGCTCTTATAACAAAGAATTATCAAATTTGCTTTAAAAATGTCTACCTGAGTCTCAAGTTCAGACAAATGGGCTTGTTTTCTTCTCCTTGACCTTCTGGCTGACTCACGATTAGAAACCTTCCTGAAACCATGATATGATATATCTATCAGTTAAAAATTAAAATGGAATGGAGGGTGAAATGAAAAGCATTTATAAGATTTGAAGTGGTTTAATTTGACAAATATAATATACCTTCTAAGGCGTTTCACATCAAGTGGATTTGTACTCTGTTCACATGGACCCGTTTCATCATCCTCATCAGACTGGTCAGAGGAACCACTTGTAGTTCCTTTGATATGATTCTCTCTGCGGTTTGGCTTATTAGCTGACATGGGGCTTCCAACTGCCAAGTTTGCAATTCAATCCAAAATGTCAAACTACATAAACTATGTTTTTGATCAGCAGCTATCACACAGACAGACACACTTGGGTTTGAGTTCGAACCCGGGAACCGTCGTTTCCATACTGCTGATCAATTATAGTGGGAGACTTATTAAGATTTGGGAGCTATACTTACATAATTATGTGCTCCAATACTTAACATGCAAGAAATAATAGCTATACAATATATAAAAATAATAATTGCTAATATCAGTACCAGTGCCATATGACTGAGAATCAATAGTAGCAGTGATGGTGGAATATTTGGGAGTAAAGGATTCTGTTAATCCACCACAAGTTGAAAATGAAGTAACAACATCCTGCAGTCATCAAAAGTTGCATAAGCTTTAATTTCGTACAACATTTTACTCAATTTGTAAACTAAAATCTTCTTAAAGGTTGTTATTATTATAATAATAATTAGGTCTTTATGTAGAACATGATACTCCTATTACACATAACCCTTCATAATTATTTTTTAAAAAAGAAGTATGGTGATTCCATGTACTTCATTTTTCAGATCTGGAATTTATTATTGAGTTTAGTTTTTAGGAATGTAAAAGAATTTGTATGATTCTAGAAAAAATTAATGGTGAATGCTTCTATACGACAATCACCATGATGTCAACACAAGCCCTTGCAAAGTAGCAAAAACGGAGGTGTTAATAGTTATTCCCAAAATTTTAATTTGGGTTGGATCAACTTTTCAGGTCAAGATGTCAACCCAAGCCCTTGTACATTTCTATTAGTTTTTTTTATGACACATTTCTATTAGTTATGAGACATTACAAATTTAGATTTTCAATCTTGATAAAAAAAATTTAGTTTTTTCAATTGTTATCTGGTCTCTTATTTCTCATTTAATGAGTTTAAGTATATTAATAGTTGGTAAAAAAACACTATATTAATAAAATATTGTTATGTAAAAGAAATTCTATCAAAAAAACGTTAAAAATCGTAAATAACAGGACGATACATTGTTGGATATATCTATGTATAATATTTTTTACATGACAATATGCTAAAATTAAATTATTTAATGTTTACAACTATACCTAAAAATACAAATAAGTAATACCGTTTGGTATTTTATTGAAAGTTGAAACACAAGGGTAGAGAGGACAGTCACGAGTCCATTCTATTTTGGTATAAACCGGAAATTCTCTGCGTGCAATTGCAGAAACTAATCATTTGAATCGGGTAGGATCACAATGGGCGGTAAAGCTCTTCCTCACGAGTCCATTCTATAATCCTTTACTTTTAATTTATTGATTTATTATTGATAATTGATTGATTGGTTTCTCTTCTGCACCAACCAGAAATTGAATCGTTGATTAATAATATTATGACCGATCTATCATTAGAAATTGACAATAGTTTGTATGGTGCCATATTAAAATATCATAGAACACAAAAATAGGAAAACAATATAGTACAACTTTTCCATCGAATAGCTAAATTCCTAGTGCGACTATACTTATTTTTATAGCACGTGTAAGGTTGTTAATTAGTTTACTTAAATAAGATATGTATGTACATCGATAGTAGGAAGAATAAATATTGTGATGACTTAAAATTTCATGCGAGGTTACTATGTAAAAAAATTTTGTTTAATTATATTATAAATAAGGATCTAATTCATATACTAGTACACATCATAAGTGTACATATTTTTTTACATCGTCGAATCATAAAAATGTGTGACTTCCATAGTAATTACTCTTAAAGTCACACATATATTTTTTTTTTGACAAAAGTCACACATATATTTTTTACCTCTATAAATAATGGATTTTATTTATATACATTGTTGGTGTAGGAGATATTTTACAATGTAAATCAATTATGAAATGACATGTCATAAAATATGTTTGACTCCATCTCAACTACTTTAAAAGTTGCCCATATATACCACATTTTTTGATTGGCTAATTGTGTAAAAAAAATTACAGCAACAAAATACACCAACTATTTTTTTATAGATAATGGGGGTAAGCCCCAAAAGTAACAAGAATTTAATAGGAATTTAATTATTTATTAATTAATTACAAATCCACCTATGTCCGCAAAAGTATATATGAAAGAAGATCATGGGCATGTGTCTGACTCCAAAAGTGAGCAAAACAACAAAAATAAAAATAAAAAGAGGCCACAGGCCCACATCTCAAAGTCCCGCTTTCACACTAGTTCCTCACCTTTTTTTTTACACAAACAAATGAAGCAGTTTTGATCAAAAACGCAGTCCACGTCACCAACTCATGCTCACCAAAAACTTAACAAGCAAAGCAAGCACCTCTAAAGCAAGCAGTCCAAGGCCTTCACTCACTTCACAACCATCCATTTTTATTTTCCAATTTACTTTTCCACCCCCTTTTCTCTCAATACAAAATAGTTAGTTGGACTTGGATTTACAAAATGGTTAGTTGCGATCTACGTAAAAAGTTCTTGATACAAAATTTTTAGATAGTTTCTGTTACAAAATTTTTCTCCTCAACAGTTTCTATTCTTCGCGGCTCCAAACACTATCTCTCTCAGATACAAATTAATTCGAAGAAACATTACTATAAACAGAGCGCAGGTTAGGATACTTTATGAAAAAAATAAATAAAGAAAAGTTAATTTATAGGAAAAATCGCCACCAATTAGTATTTTTATTTTTATTTATAGTGAAACTGAAAAGGTTTGTTATTGTGGTTGTTATTTACATTACAGACGGTTAAGGAATGATGCATGGAAGGGTGCCACGTCATTGAACGGACTGAAAATTTGAGTTTGAGAATTGAGAATTGAAATTGAGAAGAGAAAAGTTACCGGTAGAAAATTTTGGAAAGCGGCGGTGCAAAGGCCAGTCATGAAAGCTTCGGCGTCGGCAAGACTCGTCGGATACCGAAGTTCGTAGTCGAGATTAGGGAAGTCATCAAGATCCGATTCCGTTGCTGCCATATCCCTTTCACAAGTTGCTAGCCGCCGGAGAGGAGAGAAAACCTTACTTAAGCGGTGGAGTGAGAAAATGGGAAAAGGGAATGAGGTTAGGAGCTTAAAGGGTATAAATACTAAGGGAAATATTGTAGTACATGTATACGTGTTTGTGCGTTGTGTAAAGGCAATGGAGGATATTTTTAATTTTACTTTCCAATAAAAAAATAAGAAAGAAAGAATTGGACGGCACTTGACGTTAAAACAGATACCAGAAAGTATTTGGCGATGTGAATTCACGAAAGTGACCTCATCCGTCACTTGTAATTACGAGTAGGACCCATGATGATGAAGTAAACGGCTTTCGCTGCAAAGCGAGTCTGGACCGTCTATTTCAGAATCTGGGAACAAGGAAGCTCCATCAACTGACATATTATAAAGGCAAATTTTAAATTCGGCTTTCTATTCTGTTGGTGTGTTAAAGAATACCGAATGAGTGTATTAAATAAGTGCAAGAAGGAGGGACGACTTCAAACTCGAGAAACTAACATTTTCCCCTCTTTAATAACATTTGATTATCAATAATCGAAGTGACGCGTATTCAAGCCCAACAACCCCACTCCAGCCCAATAATAATCGGAGTAATTCTGGTGGTCTCCTTCTTCAGAGTTTGAACATGCCCTTTTCAGTGTTTTTGCATAGTGTGGGGTGGGTACATGCAAATACACGTTGATCATATTCATGTCGGTTTGGAACCATGCATATAACTTGCATGGTAGTACATTATCTTCCTTTCGTAGGAGGTGGTCGGTGACCCATGGAGATATTGGATTTGATGTCCATGGTGTGGTTTGGCTTTACACTCTCGTTATGTGAAAATATCTTTGATAGTGTACTCCTTTTGGACATGTGCACAAACCCTGCAAAAGGCCCATTTGTTGAGGAGTATTAAGAGCACCAGAAGCGATAATGAACTAATTTTCAAGATCAAACTAATAGATAAGGACACGATATCTTCACATAAAGCTTAGAAGAATTAGTGGAATGATGGATTTTGGATCTTTTCATTGGCTTCAAAGGCGTGTTTATATAATACATGTGTAATTAATACTATTTATTACATATTATGGCCATCATGGCTGTTACAAGGTATAAGGAGCAATTATAGGGATTCCAATGAATGCTTGTCTACAGTTAGGCCGAACCTAACGATGTAGGTGGCCGAACGGATAGGCCGAACCGAACGATGTATATAGGTGGCCGAACGGATATGCCGAACCGAATGATGTAGGTGGCCGAATGGATAGGCCGAACCGAACGATGTAGGTGGCCGAACGGATAGTCCGAACCGAATGATGTAGGTGGCCGAACTGAATAAGGAATGTGAGTCGACCGTCCGAGGAATGTTGGCCGACCGTAGGAAAGCTCCCGTGGTGTTATTCTTCCTTTCAGTGCAGTATGTTCGGCCGAGCCTTCTAGATACTGGTGATCAGTCCGGTTGTGAACATAATCCTTCGAGCGGCGAGCACGAAGTGCGAAGACGTTCTAATGTTAAGATAGGCTCGGCTGTGTTCGAGCGATTCCTCTTTAGTCCTTCAGGTCCTGCTTGAGTCCTTCGGCTACCGAGTCCTTCAGCTCCTTGAGTGGTAGTCTTTCAGGGGTTATTGTGGCTTCATAGGTACTCGTTTTCGTAACATCTTCCTCTATACTTTGCTCCGTTAATTTGACGTTTAGAATGGTCGTGAATCCCTCTCAGAGCAATGAGCACGTTGTCTTCATTGCAGCGAGCGCGTTAGCTTCGCTTTTTGTCTAAGAGGACTTCTCATGGTGCGACAAGTGCGTTGGCTTTGCTTTTTTCCCATGAGATTCTCCCAAGGGTAACGTCGAGACGTTGCTCAGTTTTTACCTGTCGGGACTTTGTTATTTTCGGTACATTTTATGTCGAAACTATTGGAGAAAAGTAGAGAAGAATCTGTCCGTTTCGGAGACACCTTTCGCCCAGTTGGTTGATAACTTAATTTCTGGTCTACCAGTCTTCTTTGCTCGGCTAGTCCCTGTTTGAATGGTATCTGAGACTTACTCAAAGTAAAGGATTAGTAACTTCCACAAATGTATATTTTCTTACTAGAGATTTTGATTTCTATTCCCAACAATTTACATTTCAATTGAAATTAAATACTCCTTAAGCGGCAAAAGAGATCGATTATATTTCCTTATGAAAAATCATAATGAGACATCAAGGCATTTCATGCCACTCTCCAAACAATTTTAAGTCAAAACATTTTGTCCATGTCTCAGAGCCGAACATGCCATGGTTTAAATATAACGAAAAAAAGCTTATATGCAGAAGCATTCACAGCAGATGATTTCAAAATAGCACCGAGATGGGATTTACGTTTTCAACATTTTAATAAGAATAAGGGAAAAAAAATACTTTTGAACCTTAAGTCATTGACAACTGCATCGTCAGATCCTCAAGCCGTAAACAGTGCTCTGTTTACAGCCGTAAACAGTGCTCTGTTTACTTCACCGATTGCATTAATAGATCTTCTTGCGGCGATTTTTAATTTCACCGAAACAACCTTTGGAACTTTTCACCTCGTTTATTCACATGATCTATGTCTATAGGAATAAACAGGGCACTGTTACCAAATCGCACAGGATCTTCTATTTTTACGATCTAGCATTGGATCTGTTCCGTGCATAATTTTTAGGGTCGCGAACGAGATCTAGAGGCTAAGATCACTGATTAAAGAAATCAACGAGCTCGCGAAACAGAGCGAGGGAAGAAGTTCCAGATCTGCTTTTTGTTACAGATCAAAGGACTTCCCGATTTTGAAGCAAAACACAAGGAAGAAGATGGTGGTATTGTTACATCGTGATAACCGGTGAGATCTATGTTACGGATCGGATCTCCATGGTTTTTGGTTTAGTGTTTGGGTTTGGGGAGGTAAGAGATGGTTTTACCAGCTCTCGATGAAAGTACCAAAGTTTCGGTGTATTTTCCGGGAGGAGAACAGCCAAACACAAATAGTAATAACATTTGCGTAAAGCTTAGAAGAATTAGTGGAATGGTGGATTCTGGATCCTTTCATTGGCCTTAAGGGCGTGTGTAGCGAACGAACACTCCGGAGGATCTCTTGTGTTCAATGAAGTCGCCATCAATGTTTAATTATTAGGGAAAACATTGAAAAATCCCTTTGAAAACGAAAATGGTCTTGAAAACCAGATTTTGTGTTCGGGAGTCGATTATTGATAACTCTATTTTATATAGAGTTATTCATATGTTTAAACTTAGTAAATTGCTCTCTTTCAAGCAAAGATAAAGAGTTTATATAGTATTTTATGTAATATGTGATAGGACAATAGGGCGTTGTGTTAGGACACAGAATCTCAAAGAAAGGTCTAGAGGTAGACAAAGCCAAAATTGAGGTGATTGATAAATTACCCCCACCAACAATAGTTAAAGGTATCAGGAGCTTTTTAGGCCATGCTGGTTTTTATAGAAGGTTTATCAAAGACTTTTCAAAAATTTCAAAGCCATTATGTATGATTTTACAACATGATGTACCATTTAACTTTGATGAATCTTGTATGGATACTTTTGAAAAGCTTAAAAAAGCTTTAATAACAGCACCTGTGATAGTAACACCTGACTGGAGCAGGCCTTTTGAATTAATGTGTGATGCTAGTGACTTTGCAGTAGGAGCAGTCCTAGGGCAAATATATGACAAGATTTTTCATTCTATTTATTATGCTAGCAAGACATTAATTGAAGCTCAAGTGAATTACACAGTCACAGAAAAAGAATTATTAGCTGTAGTATTTGCATTTGAAAAATTTAGATCATACTTAGTTGGCACTAAAGTAATTGTTTATACTGATCATTCTGCCATTAAGTATTTGATTTCAAAGAAAGATGCAAAGCCAAGGTTGATAAGATGGATTCTACTCCTACAAGAGTTTGATCTTGAAATTAGAGACAAGAAAGGAGTAGAAAACCAAGTAGCAGACCATTTGTCAAGGCTTGAAGGTGAATCACTAGAGGGAGAAATCAAGGAGAGTTTTCCAGATGAGAAACTATTGGCAATCACAGTCAATGCACATAGTGCAACTGCATGTGCAACAAGCAATGCAGGAGCATCAAATGCATCTGCACCATGGTATGCTGATATTGTAAACTACCTTGCAAGTAGAGTGACACCAGTGAATATGACATATCAACAAAGGAGAAGATTCTTCCACATAGTAAAACAATACTATTGGGATGATCCATTCCTTTACAAAATGTGCCCTGATCAGTTAATAAGGAAATGTGTTCCTAATAATGAACAACAAGCAGTGCTTCTGCATTGCAATGCTGCACCATATGGTGGCCACTTTGGAAGCACAAGAACAGCAGCTAAGGTATTACAGTCTGGTTATTTTTGGCCTACTTTATTTAAAGATGCATATTTTATGGTCAAAAAATGTGACAAATGTCAAAGGGCAGGAAATATCTTTGATAAACATGAAATGCCAAGAACCAATATTTTAGAAATTGAATTATTTGATGTATGGGGAATGGATTTTATGGGCCATTTTCCACCTTCTTTTGGTAATTTGTACATTTTAGTAGCTGTTGATTATGTGTCCAAATGGGTAGAGGCAGTAGCATTACCAAATAATGATGCAAAATCAGTAAGTAAATTTCTTCAAAGGAATATATTTACTAGATTTGGAGCTCCTAGAGCTATAATTAATGATGAATGTTCACACTTCTGTAATAAGATCATTGAAAACCTTCTAGCTAAGTATGGAGTTAAGCATAAAATTGCTACAGCTTACCACCCTCAAACAAGTGGGCAAGCAGAAATCTCAAATAGAGAAATCAAAAGAGTGCTAGAAAAAATGGTAAGTCCAAATAAGAAAGATTGGTCTTTACATTTGGATGAAGCTTTATGGGCCTATAGAACAGCATTCAAAACACCCTTAGAAATGTCTCCTTATAGAATAGTCTATGGAAAAGCATGCCATTTACCTGTGGAATTAGAAAATAAGTCTTATTGGGCTATCAAGAAGCTCAATTTTAACTTAGACAAAGCAGGTGCACAAAGAATGCTAGAGCTTAATGAGTTAGAAGAAATTAGGCAATTCTCTTATGAGAATGCTGAAATCTACAAAGCCAAGACAAAGGTATGGCATGATGATAAGAGAATTCAAAAGAGAGACCTAAGAGAGGGAGGACTAGTTCTGCTATACAATTCTAGATTGAAGCTTTTTCTTGGAAAGCTTAGATCAAGGTGGTCAGGACCATTCAAATTGGTTAAAATTTATCCTCATGGAGCAGTTGACTTGTTAGATGAAGCCTCAAACACCATCTTCAAGGTAAATGGTCAAAAAATCAAAATGTACTATGGTGAACATGTGGTGAGAGAAAAGGTCACCACTCATTTGAAAAATCTCTAAAAGAAAGAGGTAGTCAGGCTGAAAAGACTCTTAAAACAAGCGCTTAATGGGAGGCAACCCATCATTTTTACTTAATTTTGTTCAATTTGATGTTTTAAGTGTTTTGTAGGAAAAGCATGAAACTGATGCAGCTGCATTGCAATGCTACTGCTTTACATCTGCATTGAAGAAAAAAATGTGCCCTGTACCCAAGTTCAAAAGTTTGAAGAAATTGATCAAGTGTGAATGACAACTCATCAGAAGCAAAGTTAGAAACTAAATGAAGTGTTGAGTAACCAAGGGAGACACATGGCCGCATGCATGTCCACCACGACCTTACCTAACGGCTACTACTTCAATCAAATCAAAACTTCTCTTAACTCCTCACTTACAAAACCCTAAAACCATTTTCGTTACCCCTTCCACTCAATCTGAAACCTCCCACTCTTATCAAACAGTTACCCATAACAATTCTATCTCAAGCGAACACAATGGTGAAGAAACAATCAGCATCTAAATCACCAATCAAAAATGCATCATCTTCATCACAAAAGGGCAAGAAACGAGATTCCAATGCATCTGCATTGGCAACCCAGAAACCACACCTATGGAAGATGCACTTACTACCAGAAAGAGGGTATGAAATGAAGAAGGCAACTCCATCATTCATGACAACAGTGGCCAACCTTCACTGGGATCATTTTGTGTTGCCACGAGGAGGATACATTGAAGAATTAGTGAGAGAATTCTATGCTGGACTTTCTGAAGATGAAGGACCAGAGAAAAGCTACACTTCTAAGGTTAGAGGTAAAGTAGTTCATTTTCATCCTAAGAAAATAAATGAGCATTATATGTTGAAATACAATGGACTTGAGTTTGAAAAGAAAGTAGGGAAGGCTTATAAGAAAGAAATGGAAGAGATTAGGGGTACAATTGCCACACCAGATTCTGTTTGGGAAAGATTCACACCAAATGAGGTTAAGCTTAGAAGTACTTATTTGATAGATGCTCTAGGCAATTGGCACTTGTTCATTACAACATCAATCTTACCTACTTCACACACATATGTCATGACCAAAGAGAGATTGATCTTACTAGATACAATTCTCTCTGAGGGAAATGTTGACATAGGTAGATTGATTGCTAGGGAAATCTATACATGCACAACTAAAACAAAGGGATTTCTGTTTTTCCCTTGTCTCATAACTGAATTGTGCATGAAGAAAGATGTTCCTATTGCTGCTAATGAACAAAGAAAATTTCCCCCTAATAATTTGAATGCTGAGATGAAGGAGAGAATGAGAAAAATGAAATGACCACTGCCTATGCCTGCAATGCTCTGCAAGAGCATTTCATGCAGAAGCAAGCTACAGTATGGAAATTTCAGAATGAACAACATGATTGGCTGCAGCTTGTTTTCCAATATATGTCTAATAAATTAGGCAATATTGAGGCACCTGTGTTCCCAAGCTGGGTGTTAAGAACTGAAAGACAAAAAGATGAGGAGAAAGAACAAGCTGATGAGGAAAAAGAAGAAGAGAAAGAAGAGGAACAGGAAGATAAACCAAAGAAAAAGGTGACTAGAAAACAAACAAAGGGAAAGAAAAAGGTAGTAATGGAGCCTGAATTTGAAGAAACTGTGCCATGCATGAATGAATGCATCTGGAGGATAGTTCAACAACTGTACATGTGCCAAAATGCATGAATGCATCTGGAGGACAGTAAAGAAGGCAATATAGGGTAAAAAAAAATATAACACAGTGCAGAAGCAATGCAACTGCACTGCAGAAAATAAATGCAGAAAAACATCAATGCAAAAAGCACTTCAAAGAAGTGATGCATCTGCATTAAAGAAACCACCAACACAAGAAAAATAGTGCATTAACTCAAAAAGCTTTGAAAAATAAGTCCTTGGTTGTGTTTAAAACTCCCCAATACTTGAGGATTTTGTAAGTCTAACCTTTCTTTTGAAAAAAATATTTTGGTGTGACCAAAGATAAACCAATCTTTTCAAAGGCTAGGAGGAAGTTTTCACTTAGTCTTGGAACCAATCTCAACTCAGTGGGTTCACACACACACAAAGAGTGTAAATAATTCTGGAAGTTTGAAAAGAAATAAAGGCACAAGAAAAATTGATGAGCAAAGTAGTTCATAGAGAGCACCTCATGAAAATCCAAATATCAAGCTGATTTATCTTCTAGAAACTATAGTATTAGTTAGGTTGTCTTTGTCATTACTTGAGGACAAGCAATGGTTTAAGTTTGGGGGTGTGATAACTCTATTTTATATAGAGTTATTCATATGTTTAAACTTAGTAAATTTCTCTCTTTCAAGCAAAGATAAAGAGTTTATATAGTATTTTATGTAATATGTGATAACTTGAGTGTTTAACATGGTTATAGTTTTTAGTAGGCCCTTTTGGATACATTGTGGTATGTTTGATAAAGTTTGTTCAGTGCAGTCTAGATGCTCACTGCATCAAATGCTCCTGCATTGATTCTGCACTTACAACTGCGCTGGCTCAGCACAATGCTACTGCATTGCAACTGCATTACTCCAAGAATGAAGCCAGCCACTTGCACATCCACTTGCACATGATGACCTCATGCGTGGTCTCCTAAAGCAAGAACACCTCATATTTTGGCGCCTACTATTCCCACATAGCTTTGAAGAGTCATCTACATAGGGACACATGTTCATATCTTATTGGACCTCCCTACTCACTAGATTGAAGACCTCAATTTGGGAGATAACTTCTGAATACTAACCATGATCCAACTTCTAGTTTACTTCAACATGAAGGAAGGAAGCACCTCTCTTGAAGACTATATAAAGACCTCACTCCTTTACTTGAAGATAGATCACAATCCATAAGTTAGATTAAAATTTCACTCCACATAGATAAGTTCTATTTTTTAAGAAGGAAAGGAAGGAAGTCGACTTGCTGGGCAAGCAGCTTGTTGGATTGAAGGTTAATGCTACTGACACCCCCTTTTTATTATTTTCGTTCTGCTCCATTTTTTTTATTTTTATGTAATTTTATTTTTGATTTGGAGATAATGTAAATAAAAGACTGATTTTTTAAATTAGAGAAAATGTTATTTTAAAAAGACAAATCTAGAAAAAGGACAAGCTGGGCCAAGGCCCAAACGAGAAAATCTTACATAGGCCCAATAAAGTGAATTACTAAGTACAGACCCAATAAAACGAACTAGCGTCTAAACGAGCCCAAAAACTAACTTGCGGTAATAGGACCCGGGACTTACAACACACAAAACTAGATGATAAAAATGACTATAGTAAAAAGAGAGCGGACAAAATTGGGGTATAACAGCGTGTCTATATAATACATGTGTAATTAATAGGCTAAAGTACTCCCGGGGTCCCTTATCTTTATTTAAAGTAACGAATTAGTCATTTATGTTTTTTTTGTCCCAAATAAGTCCTTTATCTTTCAAATTTTTAACACATAAATCCTTTTCCGTTGACAGTGCTGATTTATGTGTCAAAAAAAAGGATTTATGTGTTAAAAATTTGAAACATAAAGGACTGATTTGGGACAGAAAAGGATTTATGTGTCAAAAATTTAAAACATAAAAGACTGATTTGGGACAAAAAAAGATAAAGGACCAAATCGTTACTTTAAATAAAGATAAGGGACCCCGGGAGCACTTTAGCCTAATTAATATTATTTATTACATATTATGGCCATCTTGGCTGTTACAAGACATAAGGAGCAATTATAGGGATTCCAATGAATGCTTGTCTATAGTTAGGCCGAACCGAACGATGTAGGTGGCCGAACAAATAGGCCGAACCGAACGATGTAAGTGGCCGAATCGAACGATGTAGGTGACCGAACGGATAGGCCGAACCGAACAATGTAGGTGGCTGAACGGATAAGCTGAACCGAATGATGTAGGTGGTCGAACCGAATAAGGAATGTGAGCCGACCGTCCGAGGAATATTGGCCGACCGTAGGAAAGCTCCTGTGGTGTTATTCTTCTTTCCAACATTCCCTAAGATGAAACGGGTTTTAAGGAACTTCGGTCTTGGTCGAGGACTACATCTTGGTTATCCTTCCATAATTTTGCTTATGATACACCAAGTATTGAGTTGATCAGGCTCAATGTCTCTTAGCATCACAAGTATAATTACAATAAAGACTAACAAGGAATCGACTCAACCCTAAACTAAGCTAAGCCCGACTAGGTCGAACTGCTCTGATACCATATTGTAACACTCCAATAAATTCTAACATGTAGAATTACCGAAATGCACTTCATGGCATACATCAGAGTAACTTCCTGTTAATGAATATTGAACACAACGAAAAATTTCACTAATACATATCAAATGGTTCTCTGAACCTCATTAACTTCTTGAAAATGCTTAAGTTCCACAGCTTAAGACTTATACAATCCTGATGTTCAATACTCAAAACATAAAGTAGCGGAAACGATTTTACAACTTATACAGTGATAGTCATACAATCGATAACATAAACTAGAAAAGCACAAAGGCCTCAACAGGAAAATCAAGTCTCCAATGACTCCATGAGTCGCACCGGCTAACCGTGCTTTGTCGCCTTTGCTTTCCCCTGCCTCTCTGTAAAAACCACAACATATAAAGGGTGAGATAAACATTATCTCAGTGAGTCCTATCGAGACCCCTTACTAACTCTAGCGGTTCATTATTCTTAACTTGTGAACCCATGGCCCTAATAAGCAACCATGTGGACATGTATTTTACCTCTTGTAATTTGTAGCCCTAATAAGCGACTACGCATTACATTTCTTTTACTTTCATCATTCTAGCATAACACCTCAAGCCTACCTATTCTAAGGCACTTCTTCGGCTTTTGGTGAACCCATCCCGCTATTACTAGTGGGCGAAACATGTTGAGCCTAGGGTTTGGGGCTCATGACTTCCCCTCCCCTAGTATGCTAATCCTCTAAGGGTCGTCACCCTTGTCCTCAATTTATATAATTTATATAAATGCACCCGCATTGGGCCGTCTCTTAATTTCATTCATGTACCATCTACCCTTCCTCAAGGGAAGGTATCTTGTCTTGAATTAATCACTACTTGTCTTGACTTGTATAAATTAACATGTGTACACTCGCGTTTTACTAATGTACGGTTTTTCCTTAACAGTATTGACTACCAAAACAGAACATTATACATATTTGATTTCATATATGGTTACCCCTGTTAATAAGGTTTCCAACGCACCAAAGAACACATCAATCGGACTCCCGGATCAAAAGTTATCGCGAAAACAAAATCAATAGGGTTTGCTGAAAAATTACACTGCGTTGCGGCGCGAACAGGTTCCGTCGCGACACGAAGAGTTACAGAACCAAAACCTTCGCAAAATTAAACATGGTCGCGTGGCGACGGCCACGGGTCACGACGCGACCGTTGGCAGAAGTGTTCAAAAATGACTTTTCAAAATTCCGTTTTGTTCCGTTTCGCTTTCAATCCGGTGCCGAGACATTTTAGGACTTCCGTGACTTAAAAACAAACATTTCAACCAGCAATTCAGTCATATTCCAGCGAAAGCATTAAAATCAATCAAATCAATAAAATATATATATTCACCGAAAAACCGTAAAAACGTCATTTTCCCGAAAACGGTTTTTGACCCGATTCTTTTCAAAACGAAACGCGAGACATAAAACTCAGTAACACAACACATCCCTAAGCGAGTATAGAACTCACCTAACGTGATGAGAATCACGCAAAATACCGAGACTTTGACGGATGCTAGCGAACCAAGAACACACGAACTCTCCCACAGCTTCTCTAACGAACTCAGTCGGCCGAAAGTGCTTGGACAGCAACCAAACTGAATCTTAGCTACTGAAACTCGGCAATGTGGTTGGTGATTGAGTTTTCCAGAACTGCATCTTGAGATCCCTAAGGGTCTAAACTAACTTCAATACCTCATAAGTGACATGTAAGGGCCAGAATTCCAGATTTGAACAAGCTTGGGCTGAGTATTTCGAATTTGAGATTAGAGTTAGAGGGAGGAATGGCTACTGAATCTTATATCATTGGAAAGAGGGAGAGAAATGGGAAAGATTGGTGTAAGGATCTCCCACATGCATGAAGGTTTGTGACTTGGCTCTCTCTCTCTCTCTCTCTCTCTCTCTCTCTCTCTTCTCCTCCTCTCTCTCGACTTCTCCTCCTTCTCTCTCTGGTTCTCAATTTCTGAAAAATGAAGTGTGGCTGGGTTTGTGTTCTCAGCTGGGTTGCCACTTAAAGGGCGAACTTACTAAAATACCCTTCCCCCACTTATTCTTCTAATATTACCAAGACTTGGCCTAATCTAGTGAACTCAGCCAATTCCCAATCACTTAAGCACAATTAACTTATTTATTTCAAACATCACATAATTAAATCGCTTAAGCTAATTAAGCAACCCCTGATAAACCTTTTGTGCTAAACATTCGATTTAGCCAACAATTTACCTTAACCTCTTCGCTAATTTAATTAAATTAATTTAGCTATTTAGGGGATGTTACAACGATTATAATTAAGAGTTCTCATTTTTCACAATGAGAACTAGGTATATATGAACACGAGTGTCGCAATGTTGGCCTCGCAGGAAAGGATCATTCACTTTAATGTAGATCAATTGGTAAACTAGAAGCAAGTGGAAATCATCTTAAATATCCAATTGCAGCATGGATGATTGGTCTATTGAATAATGACATGCTCTAGATGTTTGGTTAGTTTATCAATTACTAATTCATTTCCTTGTATTAAACAATAGTGACAACTTTGTAAGTATTAGTTAATTTTTTTATTGCTTGTGTTGGCAACTTTTACTATTTACATAGTGGTGGAAGTTTATTCCCTCAAAAATTCCAAAGGACAAATCTCCTCTTCAATTGTTCAACCACAACTTGCACATAGATATGAAGTACGACAACAAGTTGGTCGGGTGCGAGTTTTACCTCTTTTACGGCCGCTTTTGACTCTGCAAAACAAACTTAACTTACCCCAATCTTTATTGGGGTCAGAGTGCAAAGACTTATGATACTAAATAATTTTTTAATAACAATTACTAAATTTTTCGGTAATCATTAAACAGCACTCCAATGATTAGTATAGACTAACCACAATTTAGTGTTTGTGTGGTTAGTATATGCTACTAACCATTATACAACAATCCAATGGTTGGTACATACTAACCACAATTTAGTGTTTGTGTGGTTACCGAATTTTTTTATTGATAGGGAAATGACTATTATTCCCGTTAAGGTCAAATTTTCCCACCTCGCCCTCACTATAAATGATTAAATCAAATATTTTACCTATTACCAAGACTAATTTAAATATAAACAAATTTTCAAAAGACTCAAACAAAAAAACAAGGAATAAAAGTACAGTGTTGTATGTTTGGAAGGACAGGAAGCAAATTTTTTATTTTACAAGGACTAAACTTGAGAAAGTTCATATTTGTAGGGACTAAATATATATTTAAACTAGGGGTGTCAAAATGGATGGATCGGATGGATTTGGATTTAGATTATAATGGATGGATTGAAGACAATCCATTTATCCATTTATATCCATTAAAATTGTGTCAAAAAAATCCAATCCAATTCATCCGTTTACAAAAAAATTCATCCAATCCATCCATTTGCAAGTTTTTTATGGATGGATATCCAATCCATCCACTAATATGTTTAAAATATAAACAAATCTTTTGATAAAAAAATTTAATATTTTTTTTTGCAGAAATTGAATTTATTATTATTTTTTGACAAAATTGAATTTTTTAGATTTATAAATATATATATATATATAATATTGTTAATATATATATATATATATATATATATATATATATATATATATATATATATATATATATATGCGGTGGTGGCGGGGGCGGCCGGAGGCGGAGCTCCGGCGGCCGGCGCGGCGGCCGACGGCAGATCTCTGGCGGCCAGTGGTGGTTCCGGCGGCGGTGCTCCGACGGCCGGTGGTGGTTCCGGCGGTCGGTGGTGGTTCCGGCAGTGGCGGTGGCGGTGGCTAGCGGTGGCCCTCCGGTGGTTATATTATATTATATATATATATATATATATATATTATATTATTTATTATATATATATATATTATATTATATTAATTTTTGAATGAGTTTTGGTCAAAAAAAATTATTTTTTGAATGAATTTTTTTAAAAAAAGTTTCTGGAAAAAAATATATTTAAAAAAATATTTTTTGGTAAGAAAAGTATTTTTATAATTATGCAATGGATTTGTTAAAAAAATTAATTATACAATGGATTTTGATTTTGTAATTATTGTAATTCAATGGATTTAGAAAATATAATGGATGGATCACAACCATCCACAAAATCAAACGGATGGATTCAATCCAATCCATTAATATTATTTTTTTTTAATGGATGGATTTGATGGATTTTGTTATGGATGGACCGGATATCCAGTAGACAAATGGACCATTTTGACACTCCTAATTTAAACATAATTTTTATCATAGTTTAATTTCAATATTGTAAAACTATTGATTATAAATTAGAGGGTGTCCCAAAGTCAAGTATACGAAACTCTTGCGAAATTTCAATCCGTAAAAAAGAATAGTAGAATACGACTCACAAAAGTATGCACGTCACGATCTTTGTTTTCTTCGACGGACATAATAAAGCATAAAACAATATTTAATTAATGAAGCATTTGGTGGCATTAGCAAAGGAGAAAGGACACTTAAAACCATCATTTACCATTACCATAGTTGGCAGTCACAATCTCAATCATACAAAACTTCACCTTCTTGTGACTTGTAAATCAAAGAGAGGTGAACCAAGGGCGTGAAGAACTTTAATTTGCTTTTGGAAAAGCATGAAAGGCATTTCTGTGCTTTGAAGTGACTTACCCAATTAACATACAACAATGAAGTGCACATAGAGAACAATGGGGGGAAAGGTGGGATTTGCAAAGACAACACAATAGTTGCAAAGAGTGTTTTGAGGAATCAAAAGTTGGTTTCTTAAGGTGGAAGTTGTGGTTAAAGTAATGGAGTTTGAATGGGACAAGCACCGACTCTAAAGCAAAAAAGTTGGCAACTTATGTAACATGCTTTATGGGTCGTGTTAAGAAAGCAGGTTAACCCTCGCTTTCTTTCAAAGTTTAAAGGTAAACTAATCTAGCTTTGCGTTATTTGTTTATTTCTAACTTCACATTTTTGATGTTATCATCACGCAATATTGCCTAACTTTCTATAATAGATATTTACATTGTGTCACTAATGGTTGGACTTTTTCCTTCTTAACTTGTTTTTGAATCTTAGGGTCTGTTTGGGAGTTTGGAGGGGGAGGGGAGGGGAGAGGTTGGGACTAATAGTGTAAATTCTTTAGTGATGAGAAGAAAAATTATCCCCCTAAACCCCCCAAACCCATCTCCTAGTTTATTTTTGGAGCCCCTCCAAAACCCTCCATATTTGGGGGAGTTTGGAGGGGCTCTAAAAATAAACTAGGAGAGGGGGTTTGGGGGGGTTTAGGGGGATAACTTTTCTCCCAATTACTAAAGAATTTACACTATTAGTCTCAACCCCTCCCTTCCCCTCCCCTCCAAACTCCCAAACACACCCTTAAAGTTTTCTTTAGCACGCTGAACATATATTTTATAATAAATTTGGTTATTATTTTGGGAAATGGATTGTCTAACTTTAGTTCTCTTAACTTTTGGTTTTTTCATAAGAAAGAAAAAGATGAAAAATGAAGGGAAATATGTGAGAGAGAATGAGTTGAAAGAGAGCGATAGACTCAAAGGTATAGTGGGTTTCTCGCCTTGTGGTGTTTTTGTAGAAGAGAAATAGAGAAGAGACAGAAAATGTAAGAGACAAAGAGAGAAGAAAGAATGACTCTTCTCCCTCCTATCTCATTTATAAGCAAGAAAGCATTTTTTAAGTTCATTGGATAACAAATGTATTTGGTCTATAATATAAACTAGATACAAATAAACCTAAAAAATGTTTCTTTGCTTATAAATATTTAACTAATTAAATTAATAAGTAAATTGTATATTGTTTTTTAGTTCAAGAGTGTTTTTTATTTTTCGAAAATAATATTGTTTATCTATTCTCTCCTTCTCTCCGACCAAAGTGGTGGTAGCTTTATGACAACAAAGTGCTAACCATTGTAGTGCCTGCCAAAGTGGTGGTGGCTTTATGACAACAAAGTACTAACCGTGTATGAAATAGTTTGCCCTTACCTCGGCACTATGACAATGGTGAATGGTTATGGTTTTACCATATTTTGCTTTGTAACAAATGTATAAATCTGGTGCTTGATCAAAAAAAAAAATGGTTCAGTGCACGAGACTCCCACCAGGTGGAGGAGCAACCTTACCGTTGGGTCAAGGCTCGTCCTCTTTTCTTGATTATTAAGTCTATTTTTTTTTCTTTTTTTCTTCTTGTAATTGTCTTTCTTGACATATAATCCAAAGTTTATCTGTATAACAATTAATGGTAACAACCAATTAATGTAATAAACAAATAAAAGTTGAGGATACCATATCAAACAGAAGACAGTGGTCCAACCACTATCCTACACTTTGTGAAGAATTTTGGACAATCTTGAGTAATACCAAATGTTAACAAAAACAGAAGCTGAAAAACTGTATTCTATTGATACTAATTCTACATTACAGTCCATTATATGCGAGATTAGCTAATTGGTGAAGTGATTGAAAAGAAACTGTATTCTATTGAAACTAATTCTACATTACAGTCCATCATATGCAAGGTTAGCTAATTGGTGAAGTGATTGAAAAGTAAAAACTCAGGGTGAATCTTCTTCAGGTATTATACCTTATACTTTTATTACACGTAAATGTTGGAGTAAATTGATACTCATTTTTTAAAAAAAATGGTTTTTTTCCTTGCCCATGTGACTGTAACAGGTTGTTCGACCCACGAACTTGACCCGGAAATACCTCGATCTACCGGTCGCCAAATGTAACAAACTTACATGCATTTTAATAGAGATTCATAGGAAAAAAAACCCTATGGTGATTTACAAAACAATCAACATTGTTGAGAGAAAGTACAGATCCAAAAATATAGGGTTCTTCGCTATCAACAAAAAATAAAAAAGATGCGGAGAACGCAAACGCCATGAACACAAACAAAAAAGATGCATGCAACACCAAAATTCGAGTTTCTGGGTTTTGAATTTCTTTATTATGTTTACTTTGGGCATGAATTTGTAGCAGTTAAGAGGAGGCAGATGAATATTTTTTGTTAATTTTATTTTTTGTGGTTGGCTAGAGCCTTTTTACTATAGTTCGCGCTACTGAGATCATCGTAGATTGGGAGAGAGAAAGCTTTTGCGCTTGGGATCCTGGCAACATTCTTGTTTTAAAAGACGTATAGGCAATTCTTTATTATGATCATATGGATCGCTTTTCGTGACTTTTCTTTCCGTAGGCATACATTGCAGTCTAACTAGCTTTCTAATTTTAGGGGACCGAGAATCCATCTTTTGATCCCCCTCGAGCCTACTATTGTCTTTCGAATTAACTGTATTTTGTTTTTGTTAATTTTATTTTTCTGTTTTGTATTTTTGTCAATTTTGGTCCCCCTATTTGCCAGATAATTTAATGAATTCCAAGTCAGCCCTGACACTTAAGACGTCACGCAGCAATTAACTACCAGTGTGGCGTCTGTTAACTTTAGTGGACGGAAAACACGGATAAGGACCAAAATGACAGAGAAATGGAAGATGGGGGACCAAAATGAGGGGAAAAAATGAAACTTTGGTCAAAGATAAATGACCAAAAGTGTTATTTAGCCTTTTAATACCACTAAAATACATATTCAAATAATTTTTAGGTAATGAGTATAGCTGTATATGAGTTTGTTTCTTGACATTAAATTAAAATATTATTCTCAGATTCATTTTTTTTTTGGTATTCTTTGAATTATTTTGGTATTCATTCTCAGATTCATATTAAGTGAATTTTTTTTGGTAATCATATTATGTGAATTTTAAGCTACCATGAGCCGTCATATGGACAGTTAATCCTTAGCTTTATTTTGAAATTCCTACATGTATTTTAGAAGTTGCTTTTAGAGAAATAGAGTGATTATTTTTTAGATAAGGAAGAAATATATTAAGGGAGCATAATGTAACTATCAAAACAGAAAATGGCAAGACTAACTTTATTGAGTGACTCATTGGTTTTATTACAAGCAATGGTGCTACATTAGTAATGCTAGCAGCACCTCTACAATGGGCTGACCTGAGGCCCAATACAATTGTCTAGTATTAGAATTTGCTACTTACAAACTTTCCCTTAAATTGGACAGCAAAGCTAGGACAGTTTACAAACAAAATCATTCTAATATACTTGAACTACACATTCCTAGATACTCCTTTAGCTTGACAAAGATTTCATTCTTTACTGGTTTTGTTACGAGATCAGCTAACTGGTCTTGTGAGCTGCAGTACTTCGGTTCTATCACTCCTTCTCCGTAGAGACAGATTCCAAAGGAAATGGAACCTCACATCAATATGCTTGCTCCTCCCATGCATAACTGGATTTTTTGACAGTTTTATTGTTGAAATATTGTCACATAACACTGTTAGACATTTCTACTGCTCCAAGCCTAGCTCTTCCAAAATTCTTTTGATCCACACACCTTGACATACACAATAAGCAGCTGCTACAAACTCAGCTTCAGTTGTAGAGAGTGTTACTATTGGCTGTTTCTTTGAGGACCAAGACACAGCTCCTGAACTTAGCATGTATACATAACCACTGGTGCTCTTTCTGTCCCCCAAATGTAACTATCAAAACAAAAAATGGCAAAACTAACTTTATTGATTGACTCATTGGTTTTATTACAAGCGATGGTGCTACATTAGTAATGCTAGCAGCACCTCTACAATGGACTGACCTGAGGCCCAATACAATTGTCTAGTATTAGAATTTGCTACTTACACATAAAGGGTACTCTAACCCGAAAGTGTACAAGGGACTAAATGATTCGTTAAAACTTCCCGGGGCCAAAACTGGATGGGAAAAAGACATGATAAGAAAAAAGAGTACCAAAAAAAGAGTAAAAAATACATAATGAGTGAAGCATTCAACAAGTACAATTTCCCCCTCTTGTTACAATCGGGCCCATCATCATTTTTGTATGCGGTACTCACACCGTAAATAGAAATAATGCCATGATTCCTTCGCCTACAATACCAACTACCTACACATGCATTCCTTGATGGAGGGCGTTATTTAGCTGCTAGTTATTGCCAAGAAGGGTACTATTTTCCATCTACACCTTCGATATTGGCCCTTCAGGTCTCATAGCTTCTATTTTAATTATCAGTCCTGCAACTACAATTTTCTTGTCCCACGATAACAGAATTGAGAGTTTGAGAGAGAGAGACTGATAGTTTGTATTAATGATAATGATGCCTCATCACGTTTTCATCCATTCACTAATAGTAGTGATTCTGCTACAGAGTGACATGTTCAAGGCACACTTCTTACAATGGTAAAAATAAGTAAAATTCATTTCAAGTAAAGTTTACTGTAAATGGTAAAATGATTATAAGCAGCTAAGCGAAAGTATGCTTCAAACCGTGACAATACCCCTCCCTTAAAAACTTCCATGTCCTCATGGATGAAAATCAGGGAACTTCTTCTGGAGATCATAGTAAAACTCCCACGTGGCATCCTCTTTAGGTTCACCCAGCCATTGCACCAAGCCACCTATTACAAACTAGATGAATTTGATACCAATTATAACAGGGTTTGGATCCTAGGGAAGATTATCCGGTAGGATCACACTACTAGCTATGGGAAAGCAGGGTTTGAACGCTATCCGGATAGGCCAGCAACCAACGATAACAGAATTGAGAGTTTGAGAGAGAGACTGATAGTTTGTATTAATGATGATGAAGCCTCATCACGTTTTCATTCATTCACTAATAGTAGTGATTCTGTTACAGAGTGACATGTGCAAGACACACTTCTTACAATGGTAAAAATAAGTAAAATTCATTTCAAGTAAAGTTTACTGTAAATGGTAAAATGGTTATAAGCAGCTAAGCGAAAGTATGCTTCAAACCGTGACAATGTAAGCCTTTCAGCAGCACCTGATTTAATTTGTTTAATTACCCCATGCATATACGCCATAAATCATATCCAAGAGCCTCCAGTATCACAACAATCCCGTCATTACTTTGTATACCTCCACAAACAGCAACTTAACTATGAATTCTAGGTTGAAATAAGCCAAAAGGGCAATTTGACCCGTCACCATAATTATGTGAGAACTTCCTACCTCTCCTAACAATAAACCACCCGCAAGATAAGAATTTGATGCGATTTACCGTCATATTCAAAAATGATACGCTTCCTTGAGTGCCAAACTACTCAAACGGTTGCCATGTGTTTTACCCTAAAGAGAAAGAGAAAATTCACAATTCCAATTTTACCCTTAATTTCTTCACCCTAACTTTTATCTAATTAAATATGTAAAAAAATATTTAACTAATTTAATTAAAAGATTAAAATAAATATTTAGCTAATTTAATTAAATAATTAAAATAAATATTTATTTCGTTAAATTAAGATTTAAAATAAATACTTATTAATTACATAAAAAATTAAAATAAATATTTAGATAATTAAATTAATAAGTAAATTAAATATTGTTTTTTAGAAAATAAATATTTATATATTATTTTTTTTGTCTTTTTGAAAATAATATTGTTTATCTCTTCTCTCCTTCTCTCCAACCAAATAATACCATATTTATGCTGTATTTCTTACCCCTCTCTCTTTTCTATTTCTTCTCACTACCAAACAAAGCATCAACGTTTGGTGAATCTCGGTGAGATCGCACGAAATATACCACCGTTAATCTAAATTTTCCTTTATAAAAAAAAACCTCAACCCAATGACCTTTTAGGTAGTGCATTAAAATTTAAAACCACCTAAAATTGATTCTCAAAAAATTGTTCACCAATTTATCCTCAATAACTATATATGGCAAGAAACTAAATTCAAAGACCCCAAAAATGGTTGCACTAGGATCTGAATCGCAAAGTGGATAGAAGAATCGATTTTTTTACCTTAAAATTATTGAATCTCATACAAGTGTTGTGGTGCTAGAGAGGTGACTTCATTGGTGATGGGGACCACTATCATGAATAGAGCAGGGAAATTATAATCTCTCTAAAATCAGTCTAATTTGTTTCATCTTGTATCGTTAAAAAAAGCTATTGAGAAGTTTGGGGAAACAATCTATCGTGATGTATAGCACTGTTGGTAGTTTATATGTGTGATCTCATAATATAATGTGATGTGGACAAATTAGAGTGCAATGCATTTTGCACTTGTTCCTTGTGATCTTTTATAAGCAAGGGTTCTCTTCTTTGTCGTGATAATACATGTTCTGGTGTATACTATGTTGTGTACGTTATGTCTTAATTAGCCTATAATTGGTTCTAATGGCTCAAACTTGAGTCTTTATTAGTCAATCTAGTTTGAGTAAGATGTTTGGTTTGAAATAATTGTAAATTGAAGCTCTCTTTTGTAGTTTTTACGGTGGTTTGAAATTGATTGAAATGTAGGTATTTTCATATTATTTTTTTGGTAATTGTAGATTGATCCCTCTAAATTTTATATTTCGTAGATTGGCCCTTATAGATTTTTGAAATTTGTGGATTAGTCCTGTGAATAAACAATTACTCTCTCCAAACAACAAAATTTACAAATAAAAGGATATCAATTGAAGCATTTGACTTATTTAGAATTTTAAATTCCCTAAAAATTTTAAATTGTTTCATCCAAATACACTCTTAAAGAATTGGTTGAAGAATCAAAATTGAAAGGATTTCATTAGTTGTAGCTTTTGAAATTAGTAGTGCTTTGATTTTTAATAAAAAATCTATCTACGTAAATATTTCTGTAAATATTTGTTTTCAAATCAACATTTTAACACGCATTGGAGGGGAATAGAAAGAACCAAATTCTTCCTCATTCAAATATGACTCCTCAAATATTAAAGAAATTAGAGAGAAAAAATCAAAATATTTTAAATGTACTGACTAAATTATCTTTACGAACTCTATAAGAGCATTACTAACTAGTAACTACTAATGTCACCACAGAAATTTTCTCAAGAATATCACGAACGATTGCCTAGTCCCCCGAGTTAACCCTGTGATGGAAATCAAGCGTGTGGAATTTAAAATCAACCAATGATATTGTTTCGTGAGTTTCCAAATTCTTTCCGTCGTTTTTTTTAGATAGACAAAGTGGTTAGTAATTAGTGTATTAGTTATTAGAGGAGAGGGGGGAGCAGGGTTCGAACCCCGTACGCCTATATTTTTCTACCAACGATGTCCTTTTCACTCAACCACGTGAGCTACCCTTCCGGGACTTCCTTCCGTCGTTGTGACCATACATGGATAGTTATTTTCACTTTCCCCACCTGCTATCTACTCTTAACAAAGAAGAACATCAAATTAAAATCCTTTTAAAAATTCAACGCCACAGGAAAAGAGGAGGTTTTCACAATTTTTGAGTTTAACAAAAGAAACTAAACAAATGATATGCTAGTTATCATTGAGCAGCAACAAGGTAATGTGGCGATGGAGTAAAACAACTAGAAACCTCATGCCATTATCTTAGCAGACCTAACATAAAGACTGTCGACAACTTTCCCAACATTGGAAATGGTCTCTAAAGTTGCAGGATATATTGCATCAGTCTTAGGATCATCAAATATGACAAGGCATCCAGCTCCTTGATCCAATGTCCCAGCAAACTTCTTGTCCAAAATCATCTGAGACAACTTCCGCTCCACGTGATCAATGGGAAGCTCAATAAGCTCAGCAATATGTGCGATCTCGACTCTTGAGAATGGCTCGATCAACCTACAAAGATTCTGCTCCATAAGGGTATCATAGAGGGATTGCAGGTGCCTGTGGACAATTGGATCTTCCTCTAACTGTGCCTTGAAGTCCCGCAGAGCGGTTTCAAATAACTTCAGGGATCGCTTAGAATGAGCATCAGCGACAGCTTTCATAGCATCCAAGTCAGGCCCAAGATATTGCAACCCTGCTTTGGAAGAAATAATTCCAGCCACGTCGTCAGCTTGACTCACCATGATCTTACACAACAACATATATTTCAGGCTAAAAATAGCCTTGGGGTCTTCAAGAGCATTGAAAGACTCGAAGGCTTCAAAGAAGTAGCTATATGCAGTCTTGTAATCCTTCTCCTCAGCATGAAGAATTCCACTCTGCAGATCGATGGCACCTTGTTGAGCTGGAGGAACATAAATAGCATTTGCAGCTGTTCTTGCAGCCGTGAGGGTAGCTTTTGCCTTTGGAAGGTTTCTTAATGAGAAGTGTAGCTTGCTTTCCAGCAAGTCTATGTCTACAAGAAGAAGTTTGTCATCTAATCTCCTAACCTCTTTGACCAACCCAGAAAGAAGAGTTAAAGCTTCGGAATACTCCTTACTTTCCATCAGAAGCGCTGCAAGTCTTGCCTCCACTCGCTGCCTCAAAAAGGTACGCTTTTCGGTGCGAGTCCATTGCACCATTTCTTTGCAGAGTGCAATTTGTAGATCAGATGTCCTGGGTATTTTAGCAACCGAGTCAATTATTCCCCTAACGATTTTTGCAGTTTTTGCCTTGGGAATCAAGGAGAAAAAGGGCCTCAATTGTGTGAGAAGGCTACGCAGATCCTCTCCCCGATTTTCTTGCCTGAGAAGGTCGGTGAGATTTGTAATGGCCTGCTCTTTCATACGCAGAGCTTCTGGTGAAGAAGAAGGATCATCAAGTACACGATATAGAATGGAGATCCCATCAGAAGGGTTTGGGGCCTCCAATGCCTGAGCAATGGACTCTGTTGTGGCAGGAAGATAAGATGAAGACATGACTTCTGCTAGGAGAAATTCCTGCAAGTGGAGAGAAAAATTAGAAACAAGCGGATTCTACATCTATCAATAAATTGATGAGTGGAAAAAATCATCTCATACTACAGCCACTTTCAAACTGGATGCTTCTATATAAATCATACAAAGGGAGGCTGTTTTTCTAGAGAAAGGGAGAAAATCAGTTACACAATTGCATGAAAGAGTAAGAGGTGGCCAACTGAATGGGTCTGGGTCTGGAACTAATACATGTATTAAAATTTGACATTCCTTATTGTTATACATTAGTAATTAGTAATAGTAATTCAATAGATATTTTAGTCATTCTTGTCAATATTGCAAACTGTATAACATTGGAAACTGCTGAAATATATACACAAACAGGCCTACTATCCCAATACAAATAATATGAATTTCAGTCAAAGCACCATAGAAAAGTCAGGAGGTATTCACATATCAAGAAAAATAATCATAAAACAAAAATATATTGCATCTCAGATTATTAACCCACATAAGAAGAACAAGGCAAGAGAGATTTGTCAGTTGTCATACATTGAGCAGCCAAAGTGGTGGTGGCTTTATGACAACAAAGTGCTAACCATTGTAGTGCCTATTACTGCCAAAGTGGTGGTGGCTTTATGACAACAAAGTACTAACCGTGTATGAAATAATTTGCCTTTACCTTGGCACTACTACAATGGTTAATAGTTAAGGTTTTTCCACATTTTGCTTTGTAACAAATGTCTGATAAATTTGATGACAAGCTTGATTAAAAAAAAATGGCTCAGTGCATGAGACTCCCACCAGGTGGAGCTTGAGGAGTAACCTTACCGTTGGGTCAAGGCTCGTACTCTTTTCTTGATTATTAAGTCTTTTTTTTTTCTTTACAATTAATGGTAACAAACAATGTACTAAACAAATAAAAGTTGAGGATATCATATCTAACAGCAGACAGTGGTCCAACCACTATCCTACACTTTGTGAAGAATTTTGGACAATCCTGAGTAATACCAAATGTTAAAAAAACAGTAGCTGAAAAATTGTATTCTATTGATACTAATTCTACATTACAGTCCATCATATGCAAGATTAATTGGTGAAGTGATTGAAAAGTAAAAACTCAGGGTGAATCTTCTTCCGGTACTATACCTCACACTTTTATTACACGGTGAATTAGTTCCACTACTACACTCCCCTCAAAATGATGTCATGGATAAATTCTACATTTTAGAAGCATTGTTTTAAGAATCAAACTAAAGGTCAAATCGGTGAGACATCTGAATCATGGTTCAATTGCTTCAAACTGTACGAACTGGAACAAACTAGAGATTGAACCGTAGACACAGCTGATTTTCAATTTAACTGGTTGAATCATTGTGTCTGGTCCAGTTTGATTCGTAAAACATTGTTTTTAGAGTCTAAGCAGAACCAACAGAGCTTTGGATCCATAATCAAGCAATTCCTGTATCATCTGCTCAATGTGATCATCTTCAAGATCAGGTTAAAATTGTTGGGGAGAAACTTCAACTTGATCTTCAACAACACCAACCCAATTCCCTTCAACCCATTTAAAACAAGTTTCACCACTTGTTCCAGCAATGTCATTGGCAAAGGGAAAAGGCTTAGAATTAGACCTGTGTGGTACTGATGGTTTGGCCTCTTTCAGTGGTAATGGTTGTTGTTTGGCCATTTGAAGGGGAAGTTAAGCCATGTTACATTGGTTAGCTTTGCAGTCAAAGTGGAAGAAATAAGCTTAGATGAAGATGATTGTGGTCCATTTGGGTTGTATGGGAAGTTGGTCCTTGCTTTTGGTCCATTTGGGTTGTATGCGAAATTGGTCCTTGCTTTAGCTTTGCTGCCAATGCAACTAAAATTGATTTCGGTTTGTACAAATTAACTTATACAAAACTATAAATGATTCTCCCAAGTATGAGTATGCATATCTGTTAATACATGTGTTGTGATGTTGTCTTTAAAATTTGGTTTAATTTGGACTTGAATTGAAGTTCAAATGATGTTTGATGCATAAGTTGTACATGAAAATGCTTTAGCTTTGATTTATTTGATCAATCACTCAAGTATGCAATGGGAGAATGAATGCCTTATTCTCAACAAAAAAAAGAGAGAATGAGTGCCTTATTCTCAACAAAAAAAGAGAGAATGAATGCCTTACCAAGCAACCTAAATTTTGTTTACTGTGTCACATTTTACTTATACTTCCTTGTGGAATGTGACAGTTATGAGTATTCTTTGGAAAACCATGATGACATCTGGCAATCAGCCCAAGTGCTTATTTACATATATGAGTGTGACAACTAATATAATGTTTGTGGGGGAAGAAATCACTTCAATGGAACTTGAATGAAGGGTAACCCTCAAAGGTCATAAAAGTTGTGAATGAATTTCAGATGATTAGAAGCTGTTAGTGTTCCTAGCCAAGCAGTATCCCTATAAGATTTTGAGAGGGTTTGCTGTAAATTCAGTTTTGCTTGTGCTCTTTATTATCAAGAAACTCTATGTTTTTTACCTAAAAATGCATGTGATAATTGTAGTGAGGAATCTGTTTCAGATTTGGGTAGAGAGGGGATTTAAGTGTTAATCTATGACAAATAAAGCAAGTAAATTCCTTCAACATCTCACACCAAAATTATGCGGAAAATTAACCAAAAAATTCGCCCTCGAAAATTGTGAATCATCACTAGTGCATATTATTCACACAAGATATACAATGAGTAATTTGCAACCATTAAACCTAGCATAGGGGAAACTGGAGAAGTTAAACCGAGTAAACATACATAATTCCCTAATTTTAGAATCATTCCAATATAGGAAAATCATTTTAAACCAGTCCTATAGGGGTCATGGTGAATTTGTATCTAAGCTGATTTCAAAGATATAAAACTATAAAACAAGGTTCTAACCTATCTAGTCGATAGCAGCGCGATGGCATGCGGAGTGGAACCAAGGCTTGAAGCGACGCCAAGTGCTGGTACCGAATGGTGCGGCGATCGCGGCCGTAAATCGCGCGTGAAGCGTCTTGTTGCGTCGGAGAGAGGTGAGAGAAGTAGCTGGCAAGGCAGAAGGTAACGCAGAGAGAGAGAGAGACAGATGGAACTAGGGTTGGATTAACCTTGTAACGGGCTTGGCCCAATACACTTTTTTTTTGTTAAACCCAGTATCATTTATATATTTTCTTTTTCTTTTCCAATTTTATGAATCTACAACCCTATGTTTGGATAGAGTAGAGTATATTTTTTAGGGGTAATGTAATTTTTGGTGGGAATTGAAATATTTAAGTTCAAAATTTTGAACTAAAGTATTTCAATTCCCCCAAAAATTGCATTACCCCAAAAAATATTTCATCCAAACGCACCCTAAAAGACTTGGGTCTCCCATTAAATTAAGGGATCTACTTTTTCCCCCTTCCATGTCACTCTTGTTTTAAAATCCCTCTTCACCTCCCTTTAGACACTCAGTATCTACTAAAGAATCAGTATCAAGATACCGAAACCCCTTGGTACCAAGCTATCGAGTGTATAATGGTATTCAGTCCGAACATAGCACACTTGGTACCTTGGTATCGAAGGGTTTCAGTATCTTGATACCAGTGGCGGACCCAGGACCCCGGGGTCAGGGGTGTCAAATTTTTTAAGGCCGGTGTCAAATGGGTGCAAAACTTGGTCTACTAATACAATTTCAAATTTTCAGGGGTGTCAAAATTAAAATTTCAGGAGATTTAGGCTATTTATATAGGATGTTTAGTGCAAAAAAAATTCCAGGGGGTTCAACTGAACCCCCTGGTTACGTGCCAGGTCCGCCACTGCTTGATACTGATCCCTCTTGGTACCAATGTACCGAATGTGTAAAGATAGATCTAGCACCATGATTCTAAGAGGCAAATTTTTCCAAATCTCGGTTTTGTGCACTCGATATCTTGCAATCGATCGGTCTCTATATCTTGATGATGAATTCTTCAAAATGGCTGATGAATTTTATCCAAAACGATTGTGATTGTTACAAATGTGATTGTTACCGCTACAAATAAGTATTTTCAAATCACTATCATGACATTTTTTATGCAAGTTACTTTTGATATGATAACATACAAATGTCGGGTTAATTGATTGTAGAAGGTAGACTCTAACATGTTTAAGTGATTGTCTTGGTGCTAACTGTCTTCGCAAATGACACAAGAAATGAAAAATGTTTTTGTTAAAAAAATGAATTTCACTATTAAACGAGTCAATAACAAAATAAAATAAAAAGTGACTGATATGCTTCCTTTAATGACATTTTCTTCTGAAACAAAGTTACTCATTCGAGTGCTGGTCAATCTTAATAATATAGGTACATAACTCCAGCGATTGATCTACATTTCTCAGCAATATTACATGAACAATGATCTTTAATTTCAAATGAGTTTTAGAAGACTCAAAGAATGAATGTATAAGAATTCAAGAATATGGATATAGTTGATCTATCAATACTCGCATTTGTTGAGCAAGAGTTATCAAAGTAAGAAATCTTTTTGAATCAACAAGAATTAATGAAAGCATTCGATCATTTAATTGTTCAACGACGTCATTTTTATGAGTCACTATTTATTTGATCTTTGAATTGTACGACACCTATTTATTGAGTACATACTTTGAATAGTGGAAGTAACTAAGGCGCATGTTGTGGTCTTATGCTATAGGTGTCGTACAAAATAATTAGTTGACGACTCTGTCACTCGATTGATTCAAACTCGACTAACATTATTAATTGACCCAGTAACTCAATTGTTTATCGCATTTGGCTAACAATTCAATTATTTGGATGTTAAGAAGATCAAAACTCATAACATTGTAAGAAAGAAAAGGTATAAAATCCACAATCCAATTCTATTAGTTCAAAAATGAGAGGAATTAGGGGTCTCAGTACCATTCGATCTAGCTTGGACTTTGAAACGAACAAAGACGTTCAAGTGATGAAAGGACGTTTGAGCCTTTGAGGTTCTAGATCATTGTTTCTATAGATAACAAAAGTAGACAAATGAACTCAAAAATCAAGTGTAGGAAAAAAAAGGCATGCTATGACCATTACATCAACCCAATAAATGTTTAAGTGGTAATTGTAATTAGATCCTAGATGGATGAGCAAACCTAGCTGAGAAGGAACGAGGGAGATTATCTGGGTCCATCCATCCTGTTCCTTCATCAAAATTCATTGAATATGTTTCTTCATCATATCCACCACCATCTACTACTATAGATGGAGAAGGAGTGCTACTACTAAACACTTTCTTCTTATTTCGTCTCAGTTTTCTCCAAAGCATTTGCCACACTGTTTTCCTGCCATCATAGTTGCCTGGCGAATTGCTCCTATAGTGTGGTCTTGTGTAGCTCCTACCTAAGTTGATGTTTTGTGTCCCTTCTCTTCTTGAACCAAACCAGTGCTTCCTCATATCCATTGCTATAAGACCACCAAGTTTTCCTTCAAAAAACTCAAGCAAGCCACTAACCAACTGGGTTTCTCTATAGACTTTCCAAATTTCCTATGCTAACTACCTAGTTTTTGAAAGTAATAGTCTCTTTATTTCAATTGTGTTATCCTTAATCTTATCTGTAATCCCTTATATATTAGACACTTTGAATTTGAGAAGACAGCCATTGGGTAAAGAAGAAAAATAAGAATGAAGTATTAAATTTAAGTGTCAAACTAATACTGCCGAATGAGTCATTGTTTTGTAAGCAGCCGCCAACCTTTCTCTCCCGTTGTTCTCAATTGGATGGGATTCTTTGAAATGTAAGCTTGAGAATATTTAATATATTAAGATCAAACACTAATCTATTCACACATCATCATCTCACCCACTTTGATTCTAATTTCACCACCTCATGATGTAATTCCCGAATATGTGTATGCATATAAAATAAAATACTTTACTTATTTCAAAACTTTCACATGGATGGATTATTATTGACCATCATCATTGGGGATTATAAGTTATTCTACCTGTGTACACACTGCAAAACCAGGTACGACCAATGAAGTTGAGATTACGTTTCCATCTTTACTTTGATCAAGTCAACCATACTTCTCTGACTATGTATGCACCTTTATAATTTAGAAATACATATGTGAGTAGCATAATGAGCCAGATGAGATCATACAATACGACTAAGTTAAAGTTGACAAGCCTAAGGCACATACATGAACACCTGTTGCTATGCAACGTGCTCCCATCATCAAAGATTAGGTTAGAACTACAAAGCTATGGCAAAAATTTCACATAAATAAGCATGTCAAGCTAAAACATGCATGCTTTCTTGTGTGAGGACGCATCTGACATTAATTAAGTTTGAATTACATAAAACATTCTCAAGAGTTTGTCATGTGATGTGATGTCATGCAGCAGCACCTCGTGACTGTGTGATTGAGTTTAGTTTCTCATAAGCATCAGCACAGGCATGAGAATAGTCTGACAATGCACGAAACAGCTCAGGCAAGCGAATTTTAAGACTCTGAAGTGATTTTTCTCTTACCTGAACACACAGTTTTTTGTGAGATTCAACTTCCTCTTCTAATCTCTTCTTCAAGCTCTCAACAACAATCTGCTTCTCAGACACAGGATTGTTTGTATTTCCATCCTCTCCTCTTTCTGCTCCTTCAGGACCCCTTCGTTGTAAATGCTTCTGATGCCAATCCTCAAAGGCTTGACTTTTCCTCACGAATTCCTTTCTTGTTTCCTCACACCTCTCCTTACATTTCATTTCTTCCTCCTGTTGAATTATGATTGTCTTTATCACCGCAGCAAAGGACGTAATAGCAGATTTTGCAAGCTCGTCAGGAAGTTTGTCGAGATAATCATGCCATGTATAGAGAAGTGCTTGGATTGGTGGATTCTGAGCTTTTGGTGGGGATGAGATTTTCTCTTTTAGGTTGCTTTCAATAGGAATAAGATTTAACTTTAGCCAGCTATTTAGAGCCTGGATGTAATGTTTCTGCTGAGTCACAAGCTTATCGAATTGTGATTTCCATTCTTCGATGACATTCAAAAGTTGCACGGTCCGGTCGTAATGATGCTTGGTTGTTTCCTTAATATCTTGAGAAATATCGAGAGATTTGAGATCGGTAACTATTTTTAGCTGGCCATCATGATGTGTGTACATATTTTCCCACATATTACCCATCCTGAAAAGAAATCAAGTAAATTCATGATTAAGATCCACTCACAATGCAAATAGCTCTTTTACACTCCCCCTCCTTTTGCTAGAATGAAAAAACATAAAGCAAGGTTGATATGGTAACAAGTCAAAACAATCACACAGCTTATGTTCAAAATTTTGAATCAAGTGGCAGTCAATACCACAGCAAACTGATAACTATGAAATTATACATGTAAAATTACATGATTCTTATAATAGTTACACTACACTTCAGTGCCCCCCAGGCTCAGAATTTAAATGATATATACACATTGACAATCTATGTATTGATATCGTATCCATATACATATCCAACATCGATACATTTCCATTTTCGAAGTATCTAGACTTCAGTGATACTGGTTTTTTCCATTAAGCATAGTTATTTATGCAATGCCACTCAGATATCAAACAAAATAGGGCAATAGGGTAATCAAGGAAACCAAAAGAAACACTTCTGCCTTATTTTGATTTCTCACTGGCAAAACTTACTCAGTAACGAGAGCAACAAGTTTTGGATACAATTGGGCATCACGAATATGGTTCACTTCTGAAACTGTTGAATCCATCGACTGCATGTCAACAATATATCTTGTATGCAAATGGCTTACGGCCGCTTTAGTTTTTTCTAATGAGTCGGTACTGGCTCCGCGCTTCTTCTGCTTGTTTAAAATTGTAACTTTTCTCTGATATTCAAACTTCATAAGCTCACCTTGCTGTCAACAATGAGTGGATTTTAAAAAGACAACCCTTCATTAAAATCTAAAACTAATGAATTGAAATAGGAATATTTTCTAAAACAAAAAACTCAGCAATAAGAATGAAAAAGTAAAAGCTTGACAATGAAAAAGCTAACAAGATCAATTAAAGTACAAGTGTCAAAAAAGGAAGATGACATGGAAACCTACCTTAACTTCTTCATAAAGTTTCTTTTCCCAAGCTAACAATTTGTCCAAAACAGTGGCATGAGTTTCATTCTCTTCTGAATCAAAATCATCTTTTGAACCTTCACCATTTGATGCACCCTTAAACGCCCTATTCCATGTTATCACACGCATAACCCTAGCAGAATGATCAATGTGACCTGCTCATATCACTGCAAATTAGCCCCAATTTTTTCCAACTCGACTTGAATGAAATAAATGAAACAGATCTCATACAAAATACATTGCATTGCATCAAGGAGAATTAAATTAAATACCTCTATTATCGGCGAAATTAGAATGATAATGTAACCTAGTGGCCTCAAGCATTTTGGAAACTTCATGAGCACTTTCAGAGGCTTTGAGAAAATGATCATCAAGTGAACTGAGAATCTGCAAAAGAGAAACAGTGGGAGCCACTTTTATTGCTCTTCTAAACTCTGCAGGCGCAGTTTTTGAATGTTCAATGTGTATCGCTTCTGTTATCTCCACTTTCTCCGGCGTCTTCGGCTCAAACTCCTCCTCCACGTGTCCACCTCCTTCAACCTCACGCTCTTCATTCTCATTTTCAATCTCATTATCATCTTCTTCTTCTTCATTTAAAGAAGCTCCTGGCATCATGTCCGTGAAGAAATAATCCCAAGCCATATTTTTCGATTCCGGCATATGCGGTGGAACAGGTGGCGGCATCGCCTTCATCTCCGGCGGAGAAGGCGGCGCCTGTGGCGATCCGACGGCATTCTTCTTTGAAACCTTCCCTTCCTCGGTTTTAGCGTCTTCTTCCTCTTCTTCTTCTTCCTCCTCGGCAATGGCTATGGGTTCTAGTGTGCGGTGCTGCAAGGTCACGGGAGGCATGGTGACAGCGCGTTTGAGTGACGCCGGTGAGAAGTTAGGCGGTAGAGGCGGCGGCGGTGGGAGGTTGTCTTCCATTGGCGGCGGAGGTGGCGGCGGAGGGTTGGAGGAGGTGTGGAGTGGAGGCGGCGGGAGGATTTCGATGTCGATGTGAGTTTCGCCGTGAGCGTAGTCACTGAGGGCGGCGCCGGTGTTCTTGAGAGCCATAGAGTAGCCGGAATGGCCGGCGGCAAAGGCATTGCGAGCAACCACCGCTTCTCGCATCAAATTCTTGCGATCCTTGCAACGAGCTACTGATTCTTCGTTGTCTATTCTGGATTGTGCGCAACCCATTTTGTGTTTCCTTCTGGAGACAGAAATCAAAGCTTGCGGTTATTTATTTCTAGTCCAAAATGGAATGTGCGTGAGTAATAGTGTTTAGATATGAGTTTGGAAGCAAAACGGCGTCGAATCGAAATGGAAGGGTTTTGAATAGGAGTGTAGGTGAGATTGGGAATGTGAATGGTGACAAGGGAGTACAACAGAGAATGGCGGTGATTGCAGAGAGAGAGTCACGGAGCAAATACCAAACAGCACAGATTCGTGAGAAATTAAATCCTACTCACATGAGTACTCGCTACCTTTTCACAGATTCGTGAGAAATTAAATCCTACTCACTTGAGTACTCGCTACCTTTTCCTGCTCTGTGTACTGTGAAGCCTATTTTAAATTAACGGTCATATTTGTTGATAAATATGTTTTTTGAGGAAGCCTGCAAAATATCCAAAAAAATCTAAATCCCTCCTCTTAAAAATATAAACCCTTACGAGTCTCCTACTCAGCACTCCCGCCAAATTTTTCGGCCAGTCCCCCGCCAGTGGAGCGCCGCCGTGTGGCGCCACGTTGGATGTTAGCGATGACTAGATGCAACATTGGTTCTCGTCAATCGGGTGCCTGCAGAACTCATGGAAGCATATCTTTCTTCTTAATGGTAGATGCTTGCAGAGATTTGGTTTCAGCTACTTTTGTACACGTGTATGCGTTTTTCTTCAATTCTGGCAATGCAGTTTTGACTCTCCACACATCTTATCGCGTGCACTGTCTTTCATTCAGAGGTTTGTAATCGTTTTTTTCAAAAACCACTTCTTCAAGCTAACCTTCTCAATGTCAATGCCTTCTACTCATGATTTCCTCTTTCAATAAACCAATTATCCTGCTTCTCTGACCATCGTTTAGGGTTGTAGTTGTTTTCGCTATTTCTAATTAATTTGCTCTTCTCTCTAACAATTGATTTTAATCATTACCTCTTCTTTCACTGATCCTGTTCATTTTTCGATTCACAACTCTATTGTTGTTTCCTATATAATCAGCAGTGATCTCTTTGCTGGCAATACTACCTTTTGCTGTTTACTGTGTGCTTTCTAGGGAGATTTCCAGATTGCAAAGGTTCTTATTGTTTTTTTTTGTACTAGACCTAAAGCAATTGTTTCATTCCGTTCCTTTTGTTCTTCGTTCCTAATAAGATTTCGTTGTTTTTGTTAGATGGATTTTGGGGCTTTGCTTCAAATTGGTTCCTTCGTGACTAATCTTGATATGAAGTTTAAGTCTTTTATTCTCAATTTTGACCCAGCTAATGCAACAAGAGCATTGCTTGCAGGAATAATGAAAAGTACAAGGCAAATGATTGGGGAGCAAGAAGTAGTTCGAGGTCACCTGTTCACAATCCAAGATGTCATGCAAAGTGCAGTCCGTGCATGGTTGCAGGTTTTTGTAATCTTTACCGTCCACTGAAAGTTAATCTGTTTATAAGTAAGACACAAATACCCAGCTATGGTAGTCTACTTTTTTTAAGATTAATCATCTATTTTCTTTTGTGTTTCCTTTTCTTATCAAGTGTTGTTTTGTTTCTTGGTTTGTTCTTTTCAAGGAATGTGGTGTTATGCCAACCCTCTTTAGTGGCCTTTATTATGATGATGTGCACACAAATGTTTGCTTATTGATCCTGTTGAGAACAAGATTGAGGTTCGGCTTAAGGGGGAAAAGGGCTCAATTTTTTTGGCCAATGGTTGGGACACCATTGGGAGATTGTATGGTCTTGAGGTTGGAGGTTGGCTCATTCTCACTTTTGATTCTCCTCAAAGTTTCTCAATGCGTGTTTATGATAAATTTTTGGATCAGATTAAGTACCCTGATCCTCCTAAGATTTTTCCACTTGGTGGAGTGCACCCTCCTCTTTGTACCTCTCTTGATGGTGGTTGTGGTGTTGTGCTCCCTCATCATTCTGTCTTCAAAAAGTGGCTCACAAAAGATGATCTCACCAATTTGGTAATGAGTTATTCTCCTTTTTTCTTTGAATTTGTTGTTCTTATCAGTATTTAGCCTCTTATTTGTTTACTTGTGATTGTTCTTCTATTTTCAGCATTTTCCCTCATATTTTGGTTCTCATGTTTTCTCTCCCAATGTTACACAAATTACTTTGTTGGATGAGAATTGGCGTCGTTTCCCAATGTTTTGCATATTTGCTTCTATCCATTCAATTTTTAGGCTGGTAGTGGTGAAGGAGATGCTGAGTTCAATGAGTTCTCTAAACATCGAGCTATTGATAGTCCACTGGTACATTCATTCTCTTATACCAAATTGCAGTTTCATTCATTTATATCACATGTTCTTCATTCTGTGTTTTTCTCTTTTGCAGAATACTTTGGATGGTGTAGCTTCTAATGATGTTGTTGACAGTTCTATTATCCCACTAACCGGTACTCCAACAAGCAAATCGGTTTTGAAGGTTGTAGCTGATTCATCTGATCCATTGCCCATTGATGCTGCAGCTGGTTCATCTGGTCCATTACCTGTTGTTACTGAGAAAGAGACTGATTACACTGCCAATACCCCTGAGGTTGAACTTGATCGATTAGCTGTTAATGCTAAGGGAGAAGAGAATTATGCTGCCAATGTCTCTGAAGTGGATTTTGATCCATTGCCTGTTAGTGCTAAGGGGGGATCATTGTGCTGGCAATGCTTCTCAAGCTGAGATTGCTAAGACTCCTACAAAATGTGGTTCTAAAAGAACCCTCTCTTCTGTTGATCAATCTTTGGCTCCTCATGTGTTTTCTCCCCAGACTTCCACTACAAAGCTATCTAGGTCTACCTCCATCAAGACTTCCACTGCAAAGCTGGCTAAGCCTACCTCCATCAAAACTAAGCAAGAGAAATCAGCCAACTAAACTATGTGTCCTGTCTAAGCTATTGGATAAAGTATAAAGTTAGTCTGATCAATGGCTTATAGTATCATCATTATTGGATAGAGTATAAAGTTAGTCTACTCAGTGACTTATATTATCATCATTAGATATCCTAATCTATTTTTACTGACATCTAGCTAATTCTGTTAATTCTAATTGTATTGTCTTTTCATAATTTTTACGGCTATTAGTCAGTGTTCTCATTCTTATGCTTTCATGCGTTTTCAGCCACACTGTTTTATTGGTACAATTTGTTTTGATTCTTTTTACTTACTACTTATTATTACATCTCTTTCCTATAGTGTTTTGCATGTTCCTCACATGGAGTCTTTGAGAAAACGAAAGTCTGATGCTCTTTATATTGTTGATAGTATCAACAATGAGGATTCAACTACATCAGTTAGGCAAAAAATGGCTGCCTATTTTACCAACTGGTGTGCCTATTGCCTTTTAATTATTTGTTGCGTTTTGACCACTTGCCTTTGTTGTTTTGCTAACTTGGTTGTCATTTATGTCATCTCATAGCTATTCTTGTGATATATACTATAGGTTGTCTACCATCTTGCAATATGATCAAACCATATGCCAAGCGTCTTTGTCCAGGGAAGTTTATTCTTCATCCAGCAAGATTATTGAATGACACTACTCCTCTAAATGTCCACTTAGATGGTATGTAGCTTCTTGAGTATTTCCAATTATTTTGACCACTTTTTCACCAGACCTTCTTTGGTGTTTCTCTAACATATATGGTCAATATTATTAGCTCATTGTTCTCCTTTGGATGGAGTACATGGAACTGATGTAGTTCTTGATCCTGTCCACCCTAGAAATGTTTAAAACACATGTGATGATCCTCCACTTAACACTTCTTTCATTGATTTCCCAACAAGTATTTTGTATGTTTCTATTTAACAACCTGGTTCCTCTCTTTTTGATTAAATCTTCTGATGTTTGGTCTCAAACAAATGACCCATGTCAAAATGATTAATGTTTCTGATAGGCCGCAAGTGCACGGTCTTGTCGCGTAATAAAAAGAGTTATCGATCCACAGGGAGAGCCTAGGTGATTACCAATTTAATTTTCCAAAGTTGATTAGCTAGAAGAAATGGTTTTTAGGAGTTGTAAAATTTAGAAATAAAAAAACAAACAATCTCAGGTTTATAGTTTTATCACAACAATGAGGAACCAAAATAATTTCTTTAGACTATTCAACAAATTATAAGAGTAATATATTTCAAAGACAAGGCAGCGAATATAACTAATGTCTCCTTTCGAAGTACAAGAGCGTGTTTTGAACTAACAATCAAGCCTATTCTCATGGTTGATTGTTACCAAAACCCATTAAGCATAACACCTTTATAATGTCTCAAGAGTTTCAAAACTATTCTCATGTGTTGATTCCCTTGTCTAATTTCATAGATCCAACATCAATACTTCACCTTTCGGTTCTTCGTTTGATGTTTAAAATAGGATTTGAAGGACAATAAAATTAGATTGAAATATATAACAATTTGGAGTGGAGAATAGTCTTGGGAATTATTAGGGACCTATCATTGGATTACTCCCAATAACCCAAGACTTTTATCTACTCACTCATATTAAATATGAGAGAAGAAGAAGAAGAAGAAAAGACATGAAATTAAATAGCGAGAAATAAAAGAAAGCGGTAAATTGCAAAATCATAAATAGCGGAATTGTAAATGACAAGAAAATAAAAGTGCAAGAAAGTAAATAGCAAGGAAAGTAAATGACTTGGAAACTAAAAGGGCAAGAAATTAAATAGCAAGGAAAATAAATGACTTGGAAAATAAAAGGGCGAGAAAGTAAATAGCGAGAAAATAAAAGAGCGAGAAAATAAAAGAGCGAGAAAGTAAAAGAGCGAGAAAATAAAAGGGCAAGAAAGTAAATAGCAAGGAAAATAAATGACTTGGAAAATAAAAGGGCGAGAAAGTAAATAGCGAGAAAATAAAAGAGCGAGAAAATAAAAGAGCGAGAAAATAAAAGAGCGAGAAAGTAAAAGGGCAAGAAAGTAAATAGCAAGGAAAGTAAATGACTTGGAAAATAAAAGGGCGAGAAAGTAAAAAGCGAGAAAGTAAAAAGCGAGAAATTAAAGTGAAGTCATGAATCTTAGAGGAAACCTTGTCATGGATTTTTCTCACAAAATTTAAGCTTTGGCTACAAGTGAGGATCAAGCCTCTATTTATAGGAAAATATGAGGGCCAAGGCACTTGAGTGGAGGGGCAAAATGGTCCAAAAAAAGTGGCAAATCAAGTTGGCAAGGAAAGCCATCAGCAAGTGGGTGCAGCCAAAATTGACTTGTCTGGTGCCAGGGTCGTGCGCCCATGTGCCTGGGTCGTGCGCCCTGGCCAGTCAATTTTGGCTGCTCTGCGCCAGTTTTGCACCAGGGTCGTGCGCCTATGTGCCAGGGTCGTGCGCCTTGTGCTGGAAACAGCTGTTCTGCGTTGCTGGCAAGCATGGGTCGTGCGCCTATGTGCCAGGGTCGTGCGCAGGCTCTGCGCCAGTTTTTGCTGCTTGGCGCCCTGTGTGCCAGTTTTGGCTCATATTTTCGTTTTTGCTGGCAAAATAAAACCTGAAAATAAAAAGTAAACATTTGCAGTAAAATAGCTCAAAAATATAATTAAAATACCAAAAAGACTTAATAAAATAATTATTAAAAAGACTCTAAAAATAGACTTATCATTTTCATCGCATATAATCCATCTCATTAATTGATCATTCTGTTTTGGATGTAGTGAATGGAGCACAATCAGTTCTTGATTTTATCAACCCTGGCAGTTCTCTTAATACAATTCCTAATACTCCAGTCAATAGTGGTTTGGTTCCTTGCACAACAGGTAACTATCATTAATAATAAGTTTTTGATTCATGTTTTTAGAATCCATTTGCCTATATTTTTCAAGTCCATTTTCTGGTTTCATTAAACCTTCTCTTACATATGCTCAACATTGTTAGCTGATCAAACTGTTGTGGATGGAGTGGATGGAACTGATGTAGTAGTTGTTGATCCTGTCCATCTTGCTAATCTTGAAAACACCACTTCTGATTCTCCACTAAATGCTTCTTCCATTGACTGTATAACAGGTAATTTTACATATTTGTACTTAACCATGTATTCCACCAGATCTTACATAATTATAGAGCTTATATTTTAATGTCTTTCATAACTATAGACCTTCTAATTTAATGTCTTTCATAATTCCAAATTATCTCATCATACATAATTATAGAGCTTCTATTTTGTTGTTTTTCAGTTCCTAATTCTAAGCTTTCCATTGAAACCCAACCTGGGATACGTTTTCCTACTCATTTTGTTGTTGATTGCCACGATGTTCCTTATATAGAGACCAAGACTAATGAGATTATGAATATCTTCTGTATTGGTGGTTTTATTGGAACACCTACCAGAAGAAAGGTTGTTTTAACTTACACTTCAAGGGGTCGGTTTAAAATCCTTTGTCCAATGACTACTAACCGTGTTCGTCCGAGAATAATGCGTAATCAGCCACCTCCTGTTCAAGTTCGCTTCCCTGCTTCTGGAGGTCGCCGCCCCATTTCTAGAGCTGACTGTTCTCATCGTCAAACTGTTGGAGAAACTGCTGCTAATCCTATTGTTATGTAGTGCCTTTATTTTGTTTTGTTTAATTTGCTCCATCTTAACTCTTGGATTGTGACACTTAGACCTTTTGTATTAGAACTTTTATTTCTATGGAATGTGGTGTTTAGATCTTTTCTCTTACACTTTCAGTTTTTTTATGCCTAATATTTACGGCTTTCGCCCCCGTGCTAAGCACGGGTAATACCAACCTTTATGGCTTTTGCAGTTTAATAACAAACAAAATTTAATGCAGTGGAAATTCTGTATTGATTGAAGTTGTCGCCCCGTGCATCGCACGGGTGAACGCACTAGTTTTTAGAAATACTAGAAGTATACCGGTGCTTAAGTTGGGGTATCATCATATTTTTTGAATAAATAGATTCAGACAGAATTCAATTAGAATAAATCTTTCAAGTTGATAAGAAATGAAATTTCATAACTTTAAAATATTTTCTTCAATTGACATTTTTTATCGTTAGAAATACATTTTATCAATAACAAAATTATACCAACAACATGTAACATTTTTTCGTTGTAACTCAAATGCAGAATATAAAATAATTATTTTGACGATGTGTAACGATCCACCATAAAAAATCAATAGTAATGAAATTATAGCAACAACATATAATGTTTACCCGTTGAAACTAAAAAATAAAAAATGATTTTTTCGACATTATCTAGTATTTTCTTATCGTGCTCAAAGAAAAATGTTCATTTATAAGAAATAAAGACATTTATGAAAACATATATAAAAAATAATTATTGGTGTGCGAAAAAGATGTGCAAGTATACACAGTCACAAACAAGTAGTATAAAAGATCGAACCCACAGGAATTGAATTAACTCTTGTAGTTTAAAAGTGTATAAATTAGTGTGAACTATACTACTCACAAATTGGGATGATGGTTTTTTTTTAGATAAGCAAAATTGGGATGATGGTGATGAGTAAACAGAATGCAAATAAGTAATAAAATGTAGAGGAAATCAGTTGAGAATGATAGTTGAGATGTCTTCACTAAATAAATTACTTTTGAGAGTTTTGTGTGTTCATGTGGTGTAGATGCATTGAGTGCAGCTGCATCAGTATGTGCCTTTCAGCTACTTTCTTCAGAGTTTCGTTACAAGCTTCCTATGTCTAGGCTTGCTAAATAAGTTCACTCCTGCCTTTAAAGTACCCACTGTATCACCCTAAGGACTATGTTATCCTATGTCTAGGACTTAATGTAACATCCCCAACTTAGCTAATTTCAGCCCATTTAGGCTTAATTACAATTTTGGTCCCCCTATTATGACCAACTCACGATTTTGGTCCCCAAAGTTTTAATTTGATGATTTTGATCCCCTATTTTCCCAATTTGTAAAATCAAGGTCCCCCTCTTAATTTGGTCAAAATTAAAACTGACTTTGACTTTCAATCCTACGTGGCAGTCCACGTGGACTGCCACGTAGGCAGCACTGTTCATCTCCTCTCTCTCACAGCCCCTCCTCTCTCTCTCTCACAGCCCTTTCCTCTCCCCCACCGTGACCCCCTCCCCTCCCCTTCGCACCTCCCCTTCCCCTTCACACCTCCCCTTCGCATCTCTCCCCCCCTTCGCACCTCCCCTCCCCCCTCACCGAACCTCCCCTTCGCACTGAACCCCGTCACCACCCACAGCCACCACCCACTTCTGCGACCTCCGTGAACCCCTCCCCTCCTCTGCGAATCTGGATCTGAACGGCGAGAGAGGGAGAGCGACGAGAGAGAGAACGGCGAGAGAGAAGAGCGACGGGAGAGAGAAGGGCGAGAGAGAGAAAGGAAAGAGAGAGCGACGAGAGAGAGAACGACGAGAGAGATGCGAAGGGGAAGGGGAAAACGAGGGGGGAGGGGAGGTGCGAAGAGGAGGATCGGTGAGGGGGAGGGGAGGTGCGAAGGGGAAGGGGAGGTGCGAAGGGGGGGAGAGATGCGAAGGGGGGAGGGATGCGAAGGGGGGAGGGGTTCAGGAGGGGGAGGGGAGGTGCGAAGGGGAAGGGGAGGGGGTCACGATGGGGGGAGGAGAGGGGGTCACGGTGGGGGAGAGGAGAGGGCTGTGAGAGAGAGAGATGAACAGTGAGAGAGAGGAGGGGCTGTGAGAGAGAGGAGATGAATAGTGTTGCCTACGTGGCAGTCCACGTGGACTGCCACGTAGGATTGAAAGTCAAAGTCAGTTTTAATTTTGACCAAATTAAGAGGGGGACCTTGATTTTACAAATTGGGAAAATAGGGGGATCAAAATCGTCAAATTAAAACTTTGGGGACCAAAATCGTGAGTTGGTCATAATAGGGGGACCAAAACTGTAATTAAGCCTTTCATTTATTGAAATTAGCAAGAGGTTATAATTAATTAATTAGCTAAGCTGAGTATAATTAGCATAAATTATTAATTATGAGATGATGATCATGGATTAAATGAAAGAATTATGTGTTGTTTGTTTAATTATGCTTATGATGAGAAATCATTTGATTGAGTAATTGCTTAAATGGGGTTTAAGTGAGTGATTGGTAGTGAGGGCAAAACTGTCATTTCCACCTCATTTATTTCCCCCAGCTCACTTAACATCCAGTTGGCCAAATATCCCTCACACTCACATAGAAACAGCACCAAAAACACACAAAACAGTTCATTTTGCTGAAAACAGAAAAAACAGTAGAAAGAGAGCTTGAGAGTGAGGAGGAGGTCGCGAGAGAGGAGAAGAAAGGGAGGATGACTGAACCTTAGTGCATGTTCTAGATTCTTACACCATTAAACTCAGCTCCTCATTCTCTTCCTAATGATATCCATTTCGTAACCTTCTTTGTTCTCCTTCTCAAAACACCATTGATGAACCTCCAAGCTCAAAGTCTTAGAAAAGGTGTTCTCAAGTCTTGCATGTGGTGATTGAAGCTTGATACTCAGTAACTAGCACACCTTAACCAACCACATTGTAATTTTGGGAGCAATAGAGTCAAGGTCAGGTTCTATTCTGGGTGTTTTAGAGTGGAGAGTTCGAGTTTGGGGACTATTGGGGTGCTAGGAGCTTATTTCGTGAAGTTACGGTTTTCGGTCCGAGAAGCTTCGGTATTGTGTGCGATTTTCATCGCAAGAGGTGAGTTCTATACTCGCTTAGGGATGCTTTTCGACACTGTGTTGTATGTCTCTAAATTGATATGATTCGCGTTTTGTTTCAAAAGGAATCGAAATAAAGAGAGTTTTTGGAGAGGAAAACTTGACACCCTTCTCCTTCATTGATCCTCCACTTCAAGCTTTTATTTTTCAAGAGAAGATCATCATTTCCAGCACTGTAAAGCTGTGCTGTAGCGTCAGCAACCCGTCACATGATAAGGAGGCCACTACGTGCATCTTTTGCAACATTGCTTCTTCTTTTCATTTTAGGTAATATGAGCTTTTTGGTTTGTATTATGTTGATGATGCTCATCATGAGCTAAACACTTAGTAGTTGCATTGTTTTAAGCTTTGTAATGACTCTTTAGTATTAGCAATATAACATTATGATGTTTTGTGTTTCAACCCTTGTTCTTTAATGCTTTCAAACTTGTTTTGAGAATGGCCAACTGAAATAGTAGATTCGTAGGTACAGACATGGTCTACGAATAGAACTCAAGGGTTGATATGAATGAAAGGTTGTTTAAAGACATTTAGACAATTTGTGCTTAACTCTAGACATAGGGGAGCAATAGTTCATAAGGTGAATGCTGTAAGTTCTTCATTATACAGGGGTGAACTTATTTAGAACCTAGACATAGGAGTCTTGTAACAAAACCCTGGCGACTGTGACTGAAAGGCACACATCCATACGCTACAGCGCTTAACGCTATAGCGTCTAACGTTAGAGCGCTTCACTACTGGGAAATTACTTAGCAAAGAGCAGTCCAACTCACTTTATCTTACTCCTGAACTTTCTTTACTTGTTTATATACATTTATGTTAATCACAATGACAATACTTGTTGACAACTTGTATTTGTTACTTGTTTTTCTCACTAGTTAAATTACTAGTTTAAATATAGAAGTAAACTCAACAATCTCTGTGGGAACGATCTTTACTTATCATTGTATTACTTGTTGCGATTGTGTATACTTGCACATCTACTTTTCGCACAACAAGTTTTTGGCGCCGTTGCCTGGGATTGTGAAAGTTAATTTCTATTGTTTAGTTAGTAAGTTTAGTTAGTTTAGATTATTTATTTAGCATGTTCTGTTTTTCCAGCAAATTGTTTTATTATTGTGTTTTGTGTTTGTAGTGTGTTTTTCTTTGTTGTTATTTGTGTTTAGTGTTTGTGAAAAAAAAAATCCACTTTATGCCATGGACCATTTGAATTTTTACTCCATGCAAGCAAGGAATGCTCAGCAACAATTTTGCAACTATGACTTCCATGGGAGTGAACATGAAGGGGGCTGTTATGAGACAAATTTCATGCCCATGACAGCCCAAAATATGGATTATGGCATGGAAAATGTTGTGTGTGAGCAAGATTCATATTCTCAAGCTCAAACTGAGGGATTACATGAGGACAACTCTGATTTAAAAGAACTCTTAGCTCAATTCCTTGAGGATATCAAAGTGGATAGAGGCAACTCTCAAGTGTCATGCAAGAATCTGGAAGAGAGACGTTGTATTGAAGAGGTGGTTGAGCAAAGCGAAGATAATTTCAAAGAACTCTTAGCTCATTCCATTGAATATATGAAGGTGGAGCGTGACAACTTTGAAGCTTCGTGTAAGAATATAGAGGCTCACTTTAACACTATAATGGAGCATCTAAAAGAAGAGAGTTGTATTGAAGAGGTGGTTGAGCAAAAGAAAGAAAAAAGTGTAGAGTTTGAAGATGAATGTTATCATTTGGGCAACTCTGATTTTAAAGAAATTTTTGCTCAGTCCATTGAATCTACTGAGTTGGTTGAGCAAGAGGAAGAAAAAGAGAGTGTAGAGTGTGAACTTGAATGTGGTCAATTGGAAATGGTGGAAGAACAAAAAAATTGTGTAGTTGTAGAAAAAGAAAAATTCAAAAATAGTGACAAAGAAGAAGAACCAAGGTTGAGGTATGAAAAGAGTCATGTGACAATTGAGACTCAACCCTTGGTAATTGAAGAAAATAGCCCTCCGCAAAATGAGCTTCAATTTTTTCAAGAGAGGGGGAATTCCTATCCCAAATGCTTATTGGTTGGGGAATGGGAACACTTGCTTCCCTATACCAAATACATGGGATTTCTGACCAAAAAGAGAAAGCGGAAGGATGATATTTTCTTCTTGTCCTATTATCCACCCTAACAAGGGTTTTGAATGACAAGTCTAGCTAAGGACTCTTAAACTAAGCGCTACTGGGAGGCAACCCAAGGTTCTTAAACTAACAATTTTGTGTTTTTAATTTTTCTTTTGTGCAGGAGTGAATTTTGTGAAGTGAGAAAAGAAGCCACCAAAGGAGAAACCCTGGGACAAAGTTGGTAGATGACCCTCCGCAAGAAGAAGTGCCAGTTAACGCTGTAGCGGCTGATGCTACAGTGCCTAAAGCCCAGTCCCCGCACAAACCTGCATCTGAGGAGAAGACTCTTGATCTTTCTGCGGAGAGGGAAGCAGCAAAAAAGCTGGCTGAGATGAAAGCTTACAAGGAAGCAGAGGATCCCCAGAATGAGGCTACAGCGCTTAGCGCTGTAGCGGCAGGAAAGAAAAAAATCCAGTAGCAGAGCCACGACAGTGCCCACCAGAGCAAGCAATAGGCTCAAATATGGGTTAGCACACAAGTACTCTAACCCTTCTTTTTAAAAAAAATGTTGTTTGTTTGTTTTCAATAAATCTGTTAGGTGCTATAGTGTTTGTTCTTGCATCTAACAGTATGTTTAGAGTTTTATTTCTGTTGTTTTTAATTCTGTTGAGTTTTAGTCATAGGCCTCTCCCATTAGAATTGCATGAGAAGTGGAGACACTGCTAGGTCTTAAGTTGGGGGGAGGACCTTAAATGTGTTTAATGTTATATGTGAAATGTTAATGTTATGTGTTTAATGTTATGTTTGTTGAATGAAAAGCATGATCAGTTGCAATTCCTAGTTTTTCAATAATAGGATATGTTTCTTCCTGGGCTAAATTTTATGATGATTATGTGTTGTGAGTAGAGTAGCCTTGTTTGAACAATGACTAGTCTTATTGCTGCTTCTACACAAAACTCTAGACTTAGCAAGGAACCTAGTTAGCTAGGAATGATAAGGATTAGTCAAGTTTTTACTAAAAATTGAGAGTAGCATTTGAAGCTAAGTTTGGGGGTGCATCGGTTATATTAAGGCCAGGGATGAAGATTATAGGATGGTCAGTGCAATAGGACTCAAAGTGTACAAATGGTCATGTAAAAAGCTACAATTGCCTGAAACAAATGTTGAACTGTTCCAAAAATGCATATAAAAAAAAAGAAGAAAAAGAAAAGAAAAGAAAAAGATAGAAATGCAAATAAGGAGTTCAGTAATAAGGGCTAGAGCTATCAAAATCAGCCCAGCCCGACGGGCTGGCCCACCCCGCCCTCCCCGCAGCCCGCACAAAGCCCGAAATTTATGAGCCCGAATTAAATTTGGCCCAGCCCGCCCGAACCCGAAATTGTCGTTGGCTCGTATGGGCTGGCCCGAATGGGCCCAGCCCGCCCGTATTGACAGCTGACTCACGTGATAACACACTGCCTATATAGGAATATTAAAAAGACAACTTATAAAGCTAAGGATAAGCAACCTAATTTAAAAACATATATCAATAATGGATAACAACTACATCTAAGGAGCACCAAATACTTTTTAGCTTCTTTCATTTGACCTGGGAAGTCAAACCAAAAAAATAAAGTATATTGAACTTCGGGTCTTAGACTGATAGATGCTTATTTCATTTGACCTATAGAGAGTTGCTGTTTGCAATCCTATTATGTTGCTTGATGAAGTTGACTAGGTTCTGATGTTCGTGGAGATCCAGCTTCAGCATTGCTAGAGGTTCTTGATCCAGAACAAAACAAAACATTCAATGATCAGTATCCTACATACCTCATCATTTATTGTATTGATTTTTTCACAAATATACATTGATAGTTTATGTAGATACTAGATATCTTTTCTGATGTAGAATTATTTGGGTGCTTAAACTAGCTTAGTGCTTACTTTAAAAAAGAAATTAGTAGCCTATGGGCCAGCCCATTTGTCCCGCAGCCCGCATAGAGCCCGAAATTTATGAGCCCGAATTAAATTTGGCCCAGCCCGCCCGAGCCCGAAATTGTCGTTGGCCCAAATGGGCCGAGCCCGCCCGACTGACAGCTCTAATAAGGGCATTGCAGCTGAATCTGTTCATCAAGTAACCAGTGTTATAGTATCTAACGCTATAGCGCTGAGAAATCACCAAAACAAAGCTAAGTGCACTGACCAATGATCTGAAAAACCTAATCAAGCCATTTGTTGTGCTTTGAAGCCCCCCAATCCTTATGTGAATTTGTTAATCTACTCTCCCTTTTGAAAAATTCTTTGGCTAAACCAAAAGAAGGCCACTCTTTCCAAGGCTAGGAGAAATGTTGAAACGAGCTAGGAGCTAAACTAAGCCTAGTAGACACACACTCACAATTGAGCAGTAATAATTCTAGATGTTGTGAAAAACAATGGTGTGTGTGTGTGTGTGTCAGAGAGTGTGAATCTGAAAGTTTGGCCCACTAAGAACCTTTTTGAAAAATTGTTTGATTTAGGGATGCAACTGACCTTGCCTTTCTATGTTGTTATTGTTCTATTTTAAGTTTGTTTGTTTGTCTTTATAAAGTATCATTCCTTGAGGACAAGCAATGGTTTAAGTTTGGGGGTGTGATAACTCTTATCTATAAGAGTTATTTATGCTTTCTAGGCTTAAACAAATGCGAGTTCTGAAGTAATAATAATTTTTTTTAAGAGAAAGATATTGTTGTTGTCTTGTTTGTGTAGTTAATCTATGTAATTGTTTCATTGTTGTTGCGTTGTTTGTTCTTTGTCAAGCGTCATTACTTGAGGACAAGCAATGGTTTAAGTTTGGGGGTGTGATAACTCATATTTAGATGTGTTATTTATGCTCTTATCACTTAAATCAACACAAGTTCTCAAGTAATATTCGTGCTTTATTAGGTAAATATTAGTTATTTAGAGGAAAGAAGGGTTAGGAGCTTGTTTGTTATCATTTGACACATTTGGTGCCTTTTTGAGTATTTTAATGTTTCTGCTAAGTGCTGCAGTGGTAAGCGCTATAGCGCTATATGACGGTTGGCCACTTGGATATTTATGAAGCCACTTGCTGCTTGATGAGTCATCATTCCGATCTTCTTCTTCTCAACCTGACATTGAAGCCTCCAAGTGGATTCAATAAGACACTTGACGCCTCCTAATTGAAGCTTATTTGATAGTTGGTGATGATTGTAATCATTGCCCTTTTTGTAAAGCTACTTTATGAGATGTGGATAATATCTATCTCACTTCTTCTTCCTCACAACATAGAAATCGAAATAAAGAGAGTTTTTGGAGAGGAAAACTTGACACCCTTCTCCTCCATTGATCCTCCACTTCAAGCTTTTATTTTTCAAGAGAAGATCATCATTTCCAGCGCTGTGAAGCTGTGCTGTAGCGTCAGCAACCCGTCACATGAGAAGGAGGCCACTACGTGCATCTTTTGCAACCTTGCTTCTTCTTTTCATTTTAGGTAATATGAGCTTTTTGGTTTGTATTATGTTGATGATGCTCATCATGAGCTAAACACTTAGTAGTTGGATTGTTTTAAGCTTTGTAATGACTCTTTAGTATTAGCAATATAACGTTATGATGTTTTGTGTTTCAACCCTTGTTCTTTAATGCTTTCAAACTTGTTTTGGGAATGGCCAACTGAAATAAGTAGATTCGTAGGTACAGACATGGTCTACGAATAGAACTCAAGGGTTGATATGAATGAAAGGTTGTTTAAAGACATTTAGACAATTTGTGCTTAACTCTAGACATAGGGGAGCAATAGTTCATAAGGTGAATGCTGTAAGTTCTTCATTATACAGGGGTGAATGCTGTAAGTTCTTCATTATATAGGAGTCTTGTAACAAAACCCTGGCGACAGTGACTGAAAGGCACGCATCCATACGCTACAGCGCTTAACGCTATAGCGTCTAACGTTATAGCGCTTCACTACTGAGAAATTACTTAGCAAAGAGCAGTCCAACTCACTTTATCTTACTCCTGAATTTTCTTTACTTGTTTATTTACATTTATGTTAATCACAATGACAATACTTGTTGACAACTTGTATTTTTTACTTGTTTTTCTCACTAGTTAAATTACTAATTTAAATATAGAAGTAAACTCAACAATCTCCGTGGGAACGATCTTTACTTATCATTGTATTACTTGTTGCGATTGTGTATACTTGCACATCTACTTTTCGCACAACAGTCGCTTCGCGTGAGGACGTGATTTCTTGCGAGTTCGTCAAAACGGTGAGTTCTACTCACGTTTATGATCGTTTTTGTATTTCTGAAATGATTGTTATGTGACCGATTTTGTGGTTGTTCCGTGGTTTCGAAAATTTTAAGAGTCGAAAACCGTTTTCGGGAAAACTGTGCTTTACGGTTTAATTATCAAAATATGTGTTAATATGTGAGTTGTTGTTTGGAATGGATTGACTGGAATATTGTCTGTGTTTATGTTGGATTTCGATCGAAATACGGATTGGACTCGAACGGAATTGCGAAAACGAGAAAAATGGAACAAGTAGGTGTGCTGATAGAAGCGCACAGATCGTGCGCCAGCTTCGGAAATGGTTTTTCAAATAATGTTCAGTGCGCACGGGTCGTGCGCCTAGGGCACACAGACCGTGCGTGAGCTTCTATTACTGCACACCGAATTCTCGTTTCGTCGCTCCTTTTGATTCCAAACCTCTTCTAATCTCCTTTCCAACCCTTTGTGATGATTTTTCACTTTTAAGACATTGTTTTTGACATGTTTAAAGATGGTTTTGAAAATTACCTTAAAACCTATAAATGTTTCGAAAACCGAAAAGTAGTACACGTGAGCGGACATGGGTTATAATTACCACCAAGGAATTAAGTTCAATCAAGTTTATGTTTATGTATTAACATGAATGACATGTAATGAAAATGGATGAATAAACATTTTCATCAAAGACTGTTTGAGTTTTAGATCTATAAATTATATCGAATACAGGAGATGGCCCAATGCGGATATTATATAAAAAACGGCCCAAAGCGGGTGGATATATAAATTATATCAAAAGGATGGGTGACGACCCAGTAGATTAGTACACTAGGGGAGGGGAAGTCATGAGCCCCAGAACCTAGGCCTCAGAAGGTTTGAAGCTAGTGTAAACTAGTGGAGAGGTTCAATGGTAAAGGCGTGGTCATTACCGGATATGTACTATGGCATGACAGGAAATGTTATATGCACGTAGGACTTATATGGACTACGATTAAATGAAAAGGAATAAATGGACCGAGAGTCATTGTGAGGGGTTACGGTAGGACTCACTAAGATAATGTTTATCTCACCCTTTATATGTTGTTGTTTTTACAGAGAGACGGGGAAAGAAGAAAGCGAAGAGGCACGAGTAGGTGACGTGCTTGAGGAGAAGTTCGAAGACTTGGATCTTTTATCCTTGATAATGAGTTCCCTTGTTGTCTTTGTAACTCGATATTATGACTTGAATTTAGTTTAAGTTATGTAATCGTTTCCGTTTTTCTTGTGATGGTATTGAACACTAGGTCATGAGGATATTGAAAGACATGGAACCGATATGGTTTTCAATTAAGTTATGAATGTTAAGACTGTTTGATGTTACTCATCGAAAAATTTTAGTTGTGTTTAATATCTAAACAGGAAATATTACTCTGATGTATGCCATTTCGTGCATCTTAGCATTTCTACTTGATAGAAATATTAGGGTGTTACATTTTGGTATCAGAGCAGTTCGACCTAGTCGGACTTAGATGTTAAGAGTCTGTTACGTCTTCTAAGTCTGATTCTTCTTAGTATGCTATTAGACATTGAGCCTGATCAACTTAATACTTTGTGCATATTTCGCAGAATCATGGCTGGAAGAGGTTGGAGAAACCCACCCATTGATCCTCATCAGGAGTGGATGCAGAATGTAATTGAAAATCAGCAAAAGATGATGCAGGATATGCAAATGGAACAACAAGCTCATCAGCAGCCCAATGTGCAGCCTCCTCCGGAAGATCCAAATAGAGCGTATTTCCGTTTCCAAAGGATGAATCCCCCAAGTTTCAAGAGAGGACCGGATGCGTTGGTATCTCATTACTGGTTGGACTCTATGGAGAAAATTTTCAGGACTCTGCAATGCAGCGAGGAAGAAAAGGTACTCTTTGCAGCTCATATGCTAGAAGATGAAGCCCAAACCTGGTGGACCAATGCTCATGAACTGATGGTGAATCAGGAAACTCCTATTACCTGGTTTAACTTCAAGGAATTATTTATTGGACATTTATTCCCTCCGGTGATGAAGCTAAATAAGCAGACAGAATTTGTCAATCTCAAGCAAGGTGATATAACGGTGGGTGAATTCACCGCCAAGTTTGAGAAGTTGTCTCAATTCTATCAATTAGCAAGGTATGCTCTGAATGATGAATGGAAGATGCAGATGTACAAGGCAGGTCTTCGTGTTGATATTGCCCAAGGTCTTAGCTCTTATGCTATGACCAACTACGCTGCTTTGGTGCAACAAGCCTATATTGCCGAAGCCGATCTCAACAGATTGTATGAAGAGAGGAGGGAGTATTGGAAAGAAAAGAAGAAGGTGTCTGAATCATCAACTCCACAGGAAAAGTCAAAGGGTAACTTCAACAAAGGAAAACAAGTTCAATCATCAGATCCCTCAAAGTTCAGTACTTGTTCTAAATGTGGTAGGCCTCATCGCGGCGAATGCCAAGTCGGGTCTAATCATGTTACTACTGCAAGAAAGAGGGCCATTATGCTACCCAATGCCCTGCGAGGAAGAAGCGAGAAGATGATCGTGCAGGATCTACTCAAGGAAGAATCTACACTTTGGATGCTGAGAAAGTCAAGTCTTCAGATAATCTACTGAGGGGTATGGGATCTCTTTTTAATAACTCCGTCAGTATATTATATGACTCAGGTGCTACTCATTGTTTTATTTCTCAAACATTTGTTGACCGGTTGGGATTATCCTTATCTCCGCTATCCGAACCGATAACTATCTTAACTGCTGCCAAGGGTCGCGTCCAAACCCAGTCTTTATGTCAAAGCTGTCTTCTGGCCTTAGGAGACAGAAATTTTGTTATAGACTTTATTTGTTTACCTATGAGAGGTATGGATATCGTCTTGGGTATGAACTGGATGACGGCAAATCGTGTCACCATCGACTGTTTCAATCGGACTGTCAGTTTCGCCTCGGAATCACTTGAACTACCAAAGTCAAATTTTGAAGCAATTATCTCCTTCACGTCGGCAAATTAATCTCTATTTCAAGGTGCAGAAGCTTATGTTATTATGTTTTCTGCTTCGACTGAAACTGGTTTAGATTTGTCCTCTGTACAAGTTGTTAATGAATTTCTGGATGTTTTTCCGGATGAAGTTTCCTCTTTACCTCCAGATTGTGAGGTGGAATTCTCAATAGAGTTGGTTCCGGGCACAGGGCCAATCTCTATTGCTCCATATAGAATGTCTCCTTTAGAATTAAAGGAATTAAAATCTCAACTGGAAGAGTTGATATCGAAGAAGTTTGTTAGGCCTAGTGCTTCACCATGGGGTGCTCCGGTATTGCTTGTCAAGAAGAAAGATGGGAGCATGCGATTGTGTATTGATTACTGCCAATTGAACAAGGTGACTATCAAGATTAAGTATCCACTACCAAGGATAGACGATTTGCTCGATCAACTTCGAGGTGCTGCAGTATTTTCAAAAATTGATCTAAGGTCGGGTTATCATCATATAAAAGTGAGAGCCTTAGATATTCTGAAGACAGCTTTCCGTACTCGGTATATGGACATTACGAGTTTGTAGTGTTGCCCTTCGGTCTAACTAATGCTCCCGCGATATTCATGGATTACATGAACAGAGTCTTCCACCCGTACTTGGATCGGTTTGTAGTGGTATTCATTGATGATATATTGGTGTACTCGAAGACCATTGAGGAACATGTTCAGCATCTCCGAATTGTTCTGAATGTACTCCGAGAAAAGAAGCTGTTTGCAAAGCCCTCAAAGTGTGAATTCTGGATGCCTGAAGTAAAGTTTCTGGGTCATGTGATATCTCAGTCGGGAGTCGCAGTGGATCCTAGTAAGGTAGAAGCAGTGTTGAATTGGGAACAACCAATGTCTGTGACTGAAGTAAGAAGTTTCTAAGGTCTAGCTGGCTATTATCGAAGATTTATTGAAGGGTTCTCACAGTTAGTCCTTCCGCTTACTCGGTTAACTCACAAGGGTCAGCCGTTTGAACGGAGTTCCGATTGTGAGGAAAGTTTTCAAGAGTTGAAAAGTAGGTTGACATCTGCTCCGATCCTAATTCTTCCAGATCCGTCACTGGGATTCCAAATTTACAGTGATGCCTCCGGGAAGGGTTTAGGGTGTGTTTTAATGCAGAATCAACAAGTGGTTGCTTATGCCTCCAGACATTTGAAGCCGCATGAAGAGAATTACCCAACTCATGACTTAGAGTTAGCAGCAATTGTGTATGCCCTAAAGATTTGGAAACATTACATATACGGTTCTCGTTTCGAAGTCTTTAGTGATCACAAGAGCCTTAAGTATCTGTTTGACCAAAAAGAATTGAATAATAGGCAAAGAAGATGGGTTGAATTTCTGAAGGATTACGACTTCGAGTTGAAGTATCATCCCGGGAAGGCCAATGTTGTAGCTGATGCGTTGAGTAGGAAATCTATTCATGTGTCCGAATTAATGATGCATGAGATGAAGCTGCTAGAGTCTTTCAGAGACTTAGGTCTGAATGTGAAGCAAAGAAGGAACCGGTTAGTGTTGAGTCATATCCAGATTTCGAGTTTATTGAGAAATCTGATTCGCTCATCTCAAGAAATTGATGTAGAGTTGCAAGCTCAAAGGAGGTTACCAAATTTTACCGAAGATAGTGATGAGATTATTTGCTTCGACGGTAGGATTTGTGTGCCAAAGGATGATGACATTAAAAGGCAAGTGTTAGAGGAAGCACATCGGAGTCAATATTCCATACATCATGGGTCTACCGAGATGTATCGGGATTTGAAACAGATGTACTAGTGGCCAGGGATGAAAGTAGAAATTGCAGAATTTGTGTCTCGATGCCTGACTTGTCAAAGGGTTAAGGTAGAGCACCAAAAGCCTGCTGGCCAGTTACAGTCGTTGAATGTGCTAGTGTGGAAATGGGAAGATATTTCTATGGACTTTGTCATGGGATTACCAAGGTCCCGAGCCGGTAGAGATTCCATCTGGGTAGTTGTGGATCGTCTAACCAAATCAGCTCATTTTATTCCTGTTCGCTCGAACAGTAAGGTTTCCAAGTTAGCAGAGGAATATCTGAAGAGTATAGTCAAGTTGCATGGAGTTCCTACAAGTATTGTGTCAGATCGTGATCCAAAGTTCACTTCTCGGTTTTGGAAAGCTTTAAACCAAGATTTGGGAACAAAAGTGTTGGTTAGTACCGCTTATCATTCGCAGACAGATGGTCAGACTGAGAGGACTATTCAGACTTTAGAAGATATGCTTCGGGATTGTGTGCTTGATAAAGAAAGAAAATGGGAGGATCAACTTCCATGGGCGGAGTTTGCTTATAACAATAGCTATCATTCCAGTATCGGAATGGCTCCATTTGAAGCCTTGTATGAGAGGAAGTGCAGAACACCATTGTGTTGGTGGGATGTCGGTGAAGATCGATTGTTAGGGCCCGATTTGGTTCGTGAGACAACCGAAAAGATCCGGCAAATCAGAGAAAGAATGAAGGCTGCCCAATGTAGGTAGAAGAGTTATGCGGACAAGAGAAGAAGATCACTAGAATTTGAGTCTGATGATCATGTGTTTTTGAGAGTTTCTCCAATAATTGGTACCGGTAGGGCATTGCGGGCGAAGAAACTCAGTCCTCGGTATGTTGGGCCTTTCCAAATTATCGAGCGTATTGGGCTAGTAGCTTACAGTATTGCTTTACCTCCGGCTTTGTCCAATCTTCATGATGTATTCCATGTATCTTAGCTAAGGAAATACATTCCCGATCCGAGTCCGCCGTTAAGTTTCGACACGATTGACCTTAGGCCAGATTTGTCTTTCCAACCTCATCCTAGTTACATCATGGAACTGTGGATACCTTGTATTGCAGGTAAACTAATATTGCAGGATAAGTTTTGATGATGAAAAAGACAAAGGCACAGCTGATGGCCAAAGTTAATAAAAGTGACTAAACATCAAAGTCACAATCCAAGACAAACAAGCTCAAGAATTGAAGATTCAAGTTTAAGGGTAGTCCTTAAATATAAGGGTAGTCCTTAGGGTTTGGGTGTGTCTTAGGAAAAAGTGTAAGCTCTTTCGAAGGTCAGCTCGTATCTCAAAGTCTCACACACTCACAAGTTTTCCAAAGATGCATGCATACTTACGTAAACATACCTATCATCTTTAAAACATAAAAATCGATTTTATCTTGCATATACATTCATCAAAATCGATTTTCAGGCCAATCAGAAAAGGAAGAATCGATTTTCACTTCATGTATTTTCAGTGCATAAATCGATTCCTGAGCCAAACTTTTTTAAAGGAAGAATCGATTCCCACTCTTTTGCACTTAACTGAGAATCGATTCCTACATGTCTCAGGCAAGCTGAGAATCGATTCATACAAATTTTCACTAAGTACAGAATCGATTCCTAGCCCTCCATGGTTCTCAAGAATCGATTGTCCCTATTTTTCAAACAAGTCAAAATCGATTCCTCACTTAAATGAATCGATTCCTAGATCCAATGCTTTCAACAAAGAATCGATTCCTACATTTTTTTTTGATAGGCAATGTTATTGGGGGTGGGGGAAATGTTAGTTTCCCAGGTTTGAACCCGGGACCTCCTTCTTGCACTCATTTGGTGCACTCCTTCACGTTCCTTTTCACACAACCCATTTCACGAATCAGAGAACTTTTGAGAAAAACTCCTTACGCTTTTACTTTTGCTCGTCACGCACCGTTGGTCCGTCTGAGCTGATCTTTTGCTAAGAGTTAGTTGGGGTTGCATTCTTCAAGTTGTAATATCTGCCTTCATTAGAGGTATTTCTGTCTTTACATTTGTTATTATTTAATCGTTTGTGATTTGTACTAGGGAGTGGGGTATCTCTCTAGGGTAGCTGTTTGTACTAGGAGGTGGGGTATCTCTTGTTATTGTTATATTAGATTTGAGGGCTCTCATTAGGTGGGGTATCCTAGGAGGAGAGTGCCTGAGTCTGTAAAGGTTTTCCAAGGCACCTGTAAGCCTTGTTGTTTTGGTTAGTGGAAAATTTCACAAGGGTGTGACGACTGGACGTAGGTCACTAGGAGGTGACCGAACCAGGATAAATCTCTGCGTGCTTTACTGCTTTCCTGCTTTACTGTTATACCGCTTTACTGCTTTATATTCTAATTCCTTCGCTTCCACTTAACCTGCGCGAAAATTGATCTAAGTCATTGAAAAGGGGAAAAACGTTTTCGAAAGATCTGAAAAGTTTTTAAATCTCAATTCACCCCCCCTCTTGAGACTGAAGCCACTTGGTAACAAGTGGTATCAGAGCTAGACTCTTGTATAAAGGGCCTAGCAGCTTCAAGAGAAATGGCTTCAGGTTGGTCTACGCAAGAGGGTGCTTCTCTTACCCGTCCTCCGAGATTCAACGGGAAAGATTACGCATATTGGAAAGAAAGAATGAGAATTTTTATTGAAGGGGTAGACTTAGACGTTTGGGATGCCGTGGAAAAAGGACCCTATGTCCCCACGCACATGGTAGACGGTATTCTTACAATTAAAAGTACAAATGAATGGTCTGATGATGAGAAAAGAAAAGTGCAACATAATTTACGTGCCAAAAATATTATTACTTCTGCTTTAAGTCCTGATGAATTTTTTCGAGTTTCAAACTGTAAATCTGCCCAAGAAATGTGGGATAATCTCCAAGTTACTCATGAGGGTACAAGTGAAGTGAAAAGGGCAAGAACAAATACTCTTATCAGAGAGTACGAACTATTTAGAATGAATACAGGTGAAACAATACCAGAAATGCAGAAAAGGTTCACTCACATAGTGAATCAGTTAAGCTTGTTGGGAAAGTCATTTCCTGCAGAGGATCTAATCAACAAAGTTCTAAGATGTCTGAATAGAGAATGGCAACCCAAGATTACTGCTATAGCTGAATCAAGAAATTTAGCTACTATGACTCTGGCTACTCTGTTCGGTAAACTTCAAGAGCATGAACTAGAACTCACCCGTCTAGCTGAGTACGAAAATACAGATAAGAAAAAGAAAAACTTGGCTCTAAAAGCATCTAGTTCTAGTCGGCTTGATGATAGTGACGACTCAGATAATGAATTTGATGAAAGTGAAGAGAATATGGCTCTTATGGTTCGGAAGTTCAAAAGGTTCATGAAAGGCAACAACTATCCAAGGAAGAACTTCAAATCAAAAAGGTTCTCTAGCAAAGAAAGCTCATCCGGTCCTCCTACTTGCTATGAATGCGGGAAACCCGGGCACATGAAAATGGAATGTCCTAATCTACAGAAAAATCACTCCAAATTTGAAAAGAAGGCATTCAGGGATAGCAAAGGTAGAAAAGCCTACATCGCATGGGAAGACAACTGCATGGATTCATCAGATGGATCAGAGGATGAAGAAGCTCAAGTTGCATTAATGGCTGATCATGAAAGCGAAAATGAAAGCGAGGTAATATCTAACCCTGACTCTTTACAAAATGCATATGATGATTTATATGAAGCTTTCACTGAATTGCATGATGATTCTATGAAATTAACAAAAGCATTAGGTAAAGCAAAGAAAGTTATTAACCACCTTCAAAATGAAGTAATTACATTAATTAAAGAAAGGTTAGAACTTAGAAAGGAAAACTACAGCCTAGGTTACCTTAAAGCAAATTATGTCTGTGACAAATGTACTGAGTTTGAAAAGAAAGTCCATGAACTAGAATGGACAGTAGGAAAACTATCTAGCTTACAACAGGCACATCCTACACATCCTAGAAACAACTACACTAAAAGGCATATGCATCATAGAACTAGACCAAGCATCAGTTGTAGCTATTGTGGTAAAAATGGACATACAGCTTCTGTTTGCAGGGCAAGATGAAGACAAAATGTGAAGAAAGTATGGGTTCCCAAAGGGACCATACTAAGTACTAACCCACAAGGACCCAAAGAAATTTGGGTACCTAGAACCCTTGTTTAAATCATTTGCAGGTATGCTTCAAGGTATGGGGGACAGATTGGTGCCTTGATAGCAGAATCACAGAAGCTCATGACTGGGAAGAAACAGATCCTTAAACACTCCACCCCAGGTTAAGCAGTCATGTGACTTACATCAAAAACAAACTGAGGAAAGAATCATCAGTAAAGGTTAGTCCGCATTTATAAAACTATCAATTTAACATAAAAGTGGTCTATACTGTGCGAAATTTTGTTTCCATATCTTATTCATATTTTAAAAAATAAAGGAACCATCATCTTAGAACTCATGACTCAAATATGTGCATACATGATTAAAGTTAGTCGAGTCCTTTAGAACGGCCAGTCAAAATTATTTTCTTTGGAACCATTGCAAAAGAAACAATTTACTCTCCTTTTAAAAGCTTCATAGAGCTTTCTTCTTGAGCATTATTTCATGGCATGAATCGATTTCCAAGTCACTTCCAAGGCCTATCATTTAGCTCAAAATCGATTATATAGGATCTCTCTCTAAAACCTTTCAATCGATTATGATCTTGCAAAATCTCCAACAAATCAATCCCTTCCTAAAACTTAGGAAAACTAGCGCTAATCTCTTATCCTCTCCAACAAGAAAAGCGCATAATCCTCCTATGTTATCTTATCATATCCAAACCAATTTTTTAGGGCGCATAGTCCATCCAAAAAATCACAAACCTCCACGCCTTCCCTTAGAACAACTCATAGCAAAAATTCACAACTCTCCAAAAATTCCCAATGTCTCCAAGAACCAAGAACCTCTATGTCAAAAGGAAAAGGGTACATGATGGTGAAAGCTCCTTCCACTCCAGATATTTCACCAGTTCTGAACAAGCTGACCTCTACTGCAAAAACTTCTCTCTTAGAGGATTAGGAACCACCTTTGCTCTGGACTTACCCTGGTTTCAAAGTCAAAAGGGATTTGAATTTATTGACTGGCTAGAGTACCATAAACTACTAGACTTTGCAACTGAAACGGGTCCAGTCGCCCCAGACATGGTTAGAGCCTTCTACACCACACTTAGCTACAACGATACAACTGAAACACTATCAGCTGAACTAAAAGGAACCAAAATCCACCTCACCCTAGCTCAGTTCAGTAATCTCACCAACTTACCCTGTGATGGTGAGAAATTGATCCATATGAACCCTCCGGAATCTTGGTCCGAATTCGACCTAGGAGATACCTGTGTATCCATATGTCACGCTCTGGCTAAAGTTGGAAAGCGGCCTATCCTAGCAAAATCCCTCACTACCCAAAACCGGCTTCTCCACTACACCATCGCCCGAACAATCGTTCCCAAAACCTCAAACATCGCTCAAGTAACCCAGGATGAAATTATCCTACTTTGGGGAATCAAACACCAGAAGAACATAAACTGGGCACATCTGATTGTGAGCCACATGGTCAAACATACAAAGTCAAATGACAAACCTCTTCCATACTGTGTTCTCATTACAAAAATCCTGCAACATTTCAACATTCCATTCTTAGGGGAGAAAATCATAAAAGGAAAAGCAGCCTACCACATGATAAACACCTCCACCTTAAACCAGATGCAATTCATCCAATCTGGAGATACATGGCATCTATAACACCCATTTCTACCCATCATATTATTGGTAAAAATATCAGAGTTTTTAAACAATTAAACGAGCGCCACATTTACATCTTGAAAATCACCACGAAAACATACTGCAAAAATAATTATCTTTCATTCAATAAGCAGCGGAAAATAAAGGGGTTTTCAACTTCGACAACAGTAACTTCAAAAATGGTTCACAGCGGAATAATCGAACAACCATAACTTCAGTTCAATAAAATAACAACATCGGAATTCATAGCCATAAATAAGCGTTCGCCCATCCCCAAGTGTTACATATCAGAGCGACACGACCCGACTCGATTACATGAAGGTGAACTGCCTTCATTCACGGTTACCTGCACGTTACCAACATAGGGGTAACATTCAAACAGAAGGGGTGAGATATCACACTATATAATAGGAAACATGAAAATCAATATACAAGGCACGTCATGGTATCCACTCAGCAACATACAGCAATCAACATCATTATAAACACACAGTTATGCTTAATGCGGATGAGACTCAAATGCACGGCACACCGCCCCTGAATGCATGTGGTACCAAAATCAAGCCCATAAATAGAGGCATCTCGTCGTCGTCGTAATCATAACTCGTCGTGTTTGAGCATAGCTCCTCGTCGTAAATATGCTATGCATGCGACACTATGCAAATGCACAAACAAACAACAACAACTGCATAGCACGCAACAACATCAAAACAACAATGGCCATAGGCCTACATCACATCACCTGCCCATAAATAGAGGCAACTCGTCGTCGTCATATAAACATCGTTGTCAACAATTACACTTAACAATTTATAGCGCTTTGGCCACATCACCACAATTTGCAACATCACAACAATTTGGCTTCATCACATACTCAACATCATTTTAATTGACAACACCTAGGACAGCACCTACCGGGCAGCCACACGGGCGCCCAACAACCAACAATTATCAACCAACTAATTTAGCAAATTAACAATTAATAATTGACAACTTAATTGGAGCAACAAACCCCACAAAATTCGGAGCAACAAACCCCACAAAATTCGGACAGAATTATTAGTCATTTTGAAATCAAATCTTCTCCCTAAATTCTCAACGAAATTTAGCGAAATCAGTGCCTATTCAGTAGGAAATTAAGTCTACTTTCCAACAAAACAAACCCCACGAAATTTGGAGGATCAGGGCATTCACAATTAGACAAAGACTGAACATATATCCCAAACCGTCCCAGATTTTTGACCCAATTTGCAACCAAGAATTCTCCCATTATACTTATCCAAATTGAGTAAACTCAGTGCCTAATTTGTAGAAAATTGTGTCTAGTTTCCAGAAAAACAAACCACATAATTTTTAGACAACTAGGTTGTTCCCAGTTACTGTATAACCGAACCTATACTCAGATCGTTTCCAGAATTTTAACCTAACTTGCAACACCTTTAACTCGAGCTATACAACTCCAAATGCAACCAAACTAGCGCCAAATTAACAAGCATTAAGTTTAGTTTCTAAAAAGGTAAACCACATAATTTTCGGACTGCTAGATTGTTTTCAGAATACACGCAGAATGCGCCCTATGCGCCCTACAACCAGAAATTTTGTTTAAAATCAACAACACACCACACCAAACACCAACAATCACATCCAAATCATCATCAACATGTTAATCATCACCAATCATGTCTAAACACCATTAATCACATTTAATCACTGTCAAAACACATTTAATCATCACCAATCACATACAATCATCATCAATCATGCTTGGACATCGTCAATTCATGTTTAAACACTTTTAAGCACATATATTCATCATCAAACATAATCAATCCTTAAAACTAAGGTTCTCTAATCTTAATCACATAGGGTTCCATTAACCACCCCACATAGAGACATTCATATAACCCATTAGATAGATAGAACTCCACCCTTACCTTAGCTTGGAGAAAACGAAACCTTAGATTAGGAGATGTGTGAAACCCTAGCTTTCCTTCTCTCTCTCCTTGGTTGTAGATCACGCCTCTCTCTCTCTTCTAGCTTGTGGATCACGACTTCCCTCTCCTCTTCTCACTTCTCTAATCCTTATTTTTCTTTTTCTTTCTAATGACAACAAAACCCTAACCTAGCCCTTTTATAAACTCACTTAACCTCATGGGCTTTTTCTTATCTTGTGTGACCTAATCATGGGCCTCCACTTAACACTTCTAATTTACTAATACTAACACTAATAATTAGGTCCACATATACTAATAAATAATTATTTCTATTATTTCTACCACATAAATCCTAAATAATTAATTAAATAAATTAATCAATTATTTTGGGCTGTTACAGCATCACTCCTCCATAGGCATAGCATCCTCCCAAGAATACGATCCAAACAGGCCACCTGGTCCAAACACAAACTCCACCATACATGAGGAAGGTCAAACAGAACCAAACCAAACTGCTGCTGCTGCAGCCCCATCCACAACCCAATCACTTCTTGGTCGCACTCAACATCTTTCAAGAAGAACAGCGCAAAATGCATGAAGAATTGAAACAAGAAATCATCCTTTCTAGAGAGACCCCCAGTCGCGAAATTGCTGCTTTAAACAATCGGCTAACAGAATTTGAGGCTCGTAACAATTCCTTTTCGCATTGGATGCAAAACCCTTAGATAAAATTATGAGTCAGCATTTTATTTCTATGCCTTGTGCCCTGTTGGCACAACCCTTTTCTTATAGCCTATGATTATTAGCTCTTTTGTTGGTTGCCAAATTTTTAATGCAATGGTTAAATTATTTCTAAATTAAATGGCTGTGCTGTTAGATTCGCAATTCTTATTACATGTTGCCCTCTTTGATTATGACAAAAAGGGGGAGAAGAATAGAGTTTTAATATTCAGCATGCATTTGCATTCATTCATACCACCAAGAATAGAGTTTTAATATTCAGCATGCATTTACATGTTGCATATAGTCAATAAAACAGGGGGAGCATCATGATAGGGGGAGTATCATTATCTGTTTAAACTAACCTCCCACCTTAAGATGAGTTAATGTTTTGTCATCATCAAAAAGTGGGAGAATGTGGATACCTTGTATTGCAGGTAAACTAATATTGCAGGATAAGTTTTGATGATGAAAAAGACAAAGGCACAGCTGATGGCCAAAGTTAATAAAAGTGACTAAACATCAAAGTCACAATCCAAGACAAACAAGCTCAAGAATTGAAGATTCAAGTTTAAGGGTAGTCCTTAAATATAAGGGTAGTCCTTAGGGTTTGGGTGTGTCTTAGGAAAAAGTGTAAGCTCTTTCGAAGGTCAGCTCGTATCTCAAAGTCTCACACACTCACAAGTTTTCCAAAGATGCATGCATACTTACGTAAACATACCTATCATCTTTAAAACATAAAAATTGATTTTATCTTGCATATACATTCATCAAAATCAATTTTCAGGCCAATCAGAAAAGGAAGAATCGATTTTCACTTCATGTATTTTCAGTGCATAAATCGATTCCTGAGCCAAACTTTTTTAAAGGAAGAATCGATTCCCACTCTTTTGCACTTAACTGAGAATCGATTCCTACATGTCTCAGGCAAGCTGAGAATCGATTCATACAAATTTTCACTAAGTACAGAATCAATTCCTAGTCCTCCATGGTTCTCAAGAATCGATTGTCCATATTTTTCAAACAAGTCAAAATCGATTCCTCACTTAAATGAATCGATTCCTAGATCCAATGCTTTCAACAAAGAATCGATTCCTACATTATTTTCAACGTAAACTTGATTTTCTCATAGCCTATAAATAGGCACTGCTTCACGTTCATTTTCACACAACCCATTTCACGAATCAGAGAACTTTTGAGAAAAACTCTTTACGCTTTTACTTTTGCTCGTCACGCACCGTTGGTCCGTCTGAGCTGATCTTTTGCTAAGAGTTAGTTGGGGTTGCATTCTTCAAGTTGTAATATCTTCCTTCATTAGAGGTATTTCTGTCTTTACATTTGTTATTATTTAATCGTTTGTGATTTGTACTAGGGAGTGGGGTATCTCTCTAGGGTATCCGTTTGTACTAGGAGGTGGGGTATCTCTTGTTATTGTTATATTAGATTTGAGGGCTCTCCTTAGGTGGGGTATCCTAGGAGGAGAGTTCCTGAGTCTGTAAAGGTTTTCCAAGGCACCTGTAAGCCTTGTTGTTTTGGTTAGTGGAAAATCTCACAAGGGTGTGAGGACTGGACGTAGGTCACTAGGAGGTGACCGAACCAGGATAAATCTCTGCGTGCTTTACTGCTTTCCTGCTTTACTGTTATACCGCTTTAATGCTTTATATTCTAATTCCTTCGCTTCCACTTAACCTGCGCGAAAATTGATCTAAGTCATTGAAAAGGGGAAAAACGTTTTTGAAAGATCTGAAAAGTTTTTAAATCTCAATTCACCCCCCTCTTGAGACTGAAGCCACTTGGTAACAGGAACGTGGTGAGAAGACACTTCGAACGAGGACAATTCCCATTGTCAAAGTGGTTTGGGATGGATTTTCGATCGAGGAAGCTACATGGGAATTGGAGGACGACATGCGGGGTAGATATCCGTATCTATTTTCATGAGGTATGTTTTGTTCAATTTTGAGGACAAAATTTTAAAAGTTGGGGTGATTGTAACATCCCTGAATTTCAGTTAATTTCGTTTTATGAAATTAACGAGTGAATTATTATTCGATGAAATAATAAAGCAAGTCATGGACATGTTAAAAGCGTGAAAGCAACAATTCGTGGTTAATTGTATGAATTATGTGATTGTTTTGAGGTAGAAATAGAATCGTGTGAGGATTAGGGAGCCAATGGCGTTTTGGTCATTTCCATAACATTCGAACCCTAACCCAAATTACTCAACACCAAACATACTCCTTAACTCCATAAGACCACAACCACAATTTTTAAAAGTTAATTATGAGTTAGTGGTTAATTAGATGTAAACTAAGGTGAGGAGCTAACTGGAGGGCATTTTAGTCTATTCCCATCCACTTAAAAACCTTGTTCAGCTGACCAAGCTTCATTTCATCAAAAAACCAGAAAATTTCAGAACATAGATAGAGAGAGAAGAGAGGGACACGAGAGGAAGAAGGAGAAGAGGTGGAGGGGAAATCTTGGATCCTTCTTGCATGTAAGGTATCTATAACTCATTCTCTTCCATTTTCAATTTCCTTTCTAATGATACTAATTTGAGAAGCTCATTCCTCCTCTTTCCCTCTGTGCCATTTTCGAATTCTTGAGCTTCCATTGACCAAGTTTGTTGTTCATGTCATGCATGTGGTCTTTCTTGCAAACCATGGGTACACACTAGTCAAAACTGAAAGTACGTTGTAGATTGGAAGTGATAGAGAGTGATTTCAGTAGTTCAAGGAGGTGAGTTTAGAATTTGGAAGTGTGGGAAGTTCAGTTTTGAAGTCTAGACTCGTTCGGTGCGAGTTCGCGATTATGGGGATTGTTCGAGAGGTTACGGTTCGGTCGTTTCGCGTGATGACGTGATTTCTCGTGAGTTCGTCAAATCGGTGAGTTCTACTCACGTTTAGGGTTTTATTTTCGTTTCTGAAATGAATGCTATGTGACTGATTTTGTGAAAGTTCGTTGTATTGAAAGATTTTGAGTCGAAAACTGTATTTTTATAAAAACCGGTATTTTGAACTATGGAACGAATCGGTTGTTGATGCATTTTGATTGCTATGATGTTGTTTGGACTGGAATATTGTCTGGAATTGTTTGTGTTTATGTTGGATTTCGATCGGATTACGGATTGGACGCGAACGGAAAAGCGAAACGAGAGAAACGGAATGGATTTGGTATACTGAACAGAGCACACGGATCGTGCGCCCTGTGGCACGGACCGTGCGCCAGCTTCGTAGTTGGCTGATTTAAAATGGTGCAACACGCATGAGTCGTGCGCCCCTAGGGCACGGACCGTGCGTGTGGTTCGGGTTCAAGGTGAAATAATTCTCGTTTCGTCGCTCCTTTCGATTCCAAACCTCTTCTAATCTTCTTCCCGACCATCCCTCATGTCATGGAACCATTGGTACTCTATTTTTGAACATGATTGCAAGGTTTTAAAATGAATTGTTTTTGAAAGTCACAATTGTTTCAAAAACCATAAAGTAGTATACGCGAGTGAACTAAATGTTCAATCAATTGTTTAAGGTCATGGAACTAAATGTTCAATCAATTGTTTAAGGTCATGGAACTAAGTGTTCAAGCAATTGTTTAAGGTCATGGAACTAAATGTTCAAGCAATTGTTTAAGGTCATGGAACTAAATGTTCTTTCAAGGGCAGGATATATAACTTATATCAAAGGATGGGTGACGACCCAGTAGATTAGTATACTAGGAGAGGGGAAGTCATGAGCCCCAGAACCTAGGCCTCAAAAGGTTTGAAGCTAGTGTAAACTAGTGGAGAGGTTCGACGGTAAATGCATGGTCATTACCGGAGATGTACTATGGCATGACAGGAAAAGCTATATGCACGTAGGACCTATATGGACTACGATTAAATGAAAAGGAATAAATGGACCGAGAGTCATTGTGAGGGGTTACGGTAGGACTCATTGAGATAATGTTTATCTCACCCTTTATATGTTGTTGTTTTTACAGAGAGACAGGGAAAGAAGAAAGCGAAGAGGCACGAGTAGGTGACGTGCTTGAGGAGAAGTTCGAAGACTTGGATCTTTTATCCTTGATATTGAGTTCCCTTGTTGTCTTTGTAACTCGATATTATGACTTGAATTTGGTTTAAGTTATGTAATCGTTTCCGCTTTTCTTGTGTTGGTATTGAACACTAGGTCATGAGGATATTGAAAGTCATGGAATCGATATGGTTTTCAATTAAGTTATGAATGTTAAGACTGTTTGATGTTTGTTCTGGACTAGGCCGCAGTCCACTGAAGTAAAAGAGCCAGCCTCGAGCGACCCAACAGTGAAGCAGCGCTACACAACCTAGATTCGCAGATCAACGGCGGAGATTAAGCCATATGCGATCCGACGGTCGCCCGCAGAGCCTCTGATGCTATATATATAGGGGCCTGACCTCAGCTAAATGGTACACACAACAAAACATATCGTTACTCTGCTCGAAATTCACCCCACTGACTTGGGCGTTGGAGTGCCATTGCAGGTACACCCCGCGGGAGCTCTGAACGCGACCAACCACAACTCGAGGCTGGCTACAACGCCTCTCGCACCTGAGTCAAGGAGCCAACATCAGCAAAGTGACACACTCATCTAATCAAAGGAACTAATCGCCCTTCACAGGGTCTAGTTCTAGCAAAAAAGGCACTCAGGGAAGGATACTTATAAGTGCCAGAGGCACGCGGACGTTCACGTCGCCCCTCCAGTTGAGTTGAACTCCATGACTGCACCGTGGCCGTTTGCATGGTGGGGAATCGACCTCTTGGGTCCATTCGCAGTCGCTCCGGGACAACTGAAATATTTGGTCGTGGCGGTAGATTACTTTACAAAGTGGGTTGAAGCCGAACCTCTAGCAACCATCACCTCTAGAAACTGTTTGAAATTCGTCAAAAAGAACATAATGGTCCGGTTCGGAGTCCCAAATGTGCTGGTCTCAGATAACGGCACCCAGTTCACTGATAAAAACTTTCAGGAGTACCTGACCGAGCTAGGGGTGAAACAACGCTTCACCTCAGTTGAACACCCCCAGACCAACGGTCAGACTGAGGCCGCGAACAGGGTAATCTTGTGCGGGCTGAGAAGGCGGTTGGATGAAGCAAAGGGAAAATGGGCAGAAGAACTCTTGTACGTATTATGGGCGTACAGGACAACTCCCCCACTCAACCACGGGCGAATCTCCCTTCAAACTAGTTTATGGAACGGACGCGGTTATCCCGGTCGAAATCGGAGAACTGAGCTGGAGAACAACTAATCCCAAGCCGCCTGATAAACTCCAATTTAGTGCATTTTTATAGATACCTTTGGGCCATTTTTGGAGCAATTATTATTATCTAAATAAATAAGTGACTCAAATTGCTATTTATTTTGTAGAAAAGAAGAAGAAGCTGTTTCAATGAGTTGTTTGAAGCAAAATGGGGGTGTCGTTAGCAAAAGAAGGTTGCATAGGCCTAGTCCATTTTAAATAAAGAATAAAAGCCCATGATTATTGAATTGAAGCAAATCAGCACTACCTAGCTTGGAGAAAAAGAAAGAAACTTAACCTAGGCAATTAATAATAAATGGAGAGAAAAAGATAGTAGCCGCATAATTGAATTCAAAGGAATTGAATCGGAGAGGAACAGTAGCCGAAGGAAAGCAAAAAAGGAATTAATTTTGATAATTAAAGGAAGAATTGGCGGCAACATCAGAGAAGAAAGTCACGCACCACAGTACACGAGAAGCAAACAGTAGCGCTGGCAAATAGAGGAGAGAGTTTTGGGTACCCGTTCTTGACACCGTGAGAGAGCTCTGGAGCAGAAAAAGGAGACGAAATTTGCAGGATCAGAAATTTCTCTATTCCGGGTTATTTTTATCTCTGTAATTTATGACTCCTAATTTTATTTTATTGTTCTCGAACACTATGGATAGCTAAATCCTCTTCTAGGGTCTAGGTGGATCTTGCTTGATTAGAGACCTTTTTATGTTTTAATTTATACTTTGAATTCCTGGTTTTTATTTCAATTGATATTATCCTATTGCTTTTATCACATAATTAGGATTGACAACCTTTGCATGTTCATAATCAATTAGTTGATCAGCGACCGTACTGCAATTAGTTGGTGGACCTATAGGATAATTGAGATTATAATTAATAAATGACCAAACTTTAATTTAGTCTTCCAATCATTCAACCTTTTTGTACTTTATGCTTTTCTTGAATTTAAATTCTTGCATGACCAAACAAGGGTTAATTTAAGAAAAAGAATATTAATCGCGAATGACCAAACGGATTAATAGCTTTAGTAAAGGGATTGGTAATTGAATAAAATAAAGGAATTCAGGTAGAATTAGACATAGGGGAATCGAAGCTTGCAAGTGAAACCGTGACCCTAGGCTTCTCTCCATTGGTTAAACTTCACATTTTAATTCTTGCTATTTATTTCTTTTTATTTTAGTTTCTATAACAACCACACATTCGTTCGTCTAAATAATAATTAATCTTAAGTAGTTTGATACTTGTTAATTAATCCCTGTGGAGACGATATCTTTTATACTACTTCTGCGAGAGAGTACACTTGCTCTAAGTGTGTTTTTAACGCAACACCGCCTCCAGAAAATGAAGAGATCATCAGAGAGGAACTAGATTTAATTGAAGAACGCCGTTCGCAAGCCGCCCTAAGGGAAGCACTAATCAAGCAAGGTATGGCCACGAGGTACAATGCCAAGGTCGTTTCGAGAGATTTTGCTCTGGGCCAGCTCGTCCTCCGACGAGCCAGTATCGGGCAAAAGAATGCTGCTCAAGGCAAGCTCGCCCCCAATTGGGAGGGTCCTTATAGGGTCATCTCGAAGACGGGGAAGGGAGCTTACCAGCTGGAAACATTGAATGGAGGACTCATCCCAAGGACTTGGAATGCCATGAACTTGAGAAGATATTTTATTTAAATTGTAAACAATGATTATGTAAACCGGGCGGGACACTCTTTTTCCCACAGGGTTTTTTATTAAGGCCCGCCCGTCTGTCATGAATAAGACGAGGCATTATTTTACTGGTATTGCATCGTGTAAATACTTTATTTCATTATATTTTGCTCCACTCCAGGTTCGCAAACCGCACGAGACGACCCGGCTGGGTTAGGGCCTCGTTGGGTCAACTACCTATACAGCGTGTTAAACTCGAACCGAGTCCGGTAAACCGCCTCGTAGGGTATAATGTGCTTGGACGAACCGAGTCACCAACGAAGCGATCTAGTGATTGCACCACCATGAAGCGAGTTCAATCTGGCCAGAGGTCCGGTGAACTGCTCATGGACGGACATTAAAACATCTGACTTCAAAGATCAAACAAGCACGACTAATAAGCATACAGAAAAAGTGCGTTAATAAGGTCATAAAGTACATATTACAAATAAAAGGGCGACATCGTAAGCCGCCCCAAATAAAAGTACAAACCCACAACGGGGCAATCAGACACATTTCAAATTTGGTCAGGCAGGTCGCTCATAAACCACGACCTCAGGTTGGACCACGTTACCATCCTCGTCCCTCTCTGCGGGTAGAACGATACGACCACCTCGGAGGGAGTGAGCACTACTGACAATGTTGGGATTGATCTCGAGTTCAGGATGGACATATCTAACTTGTGCCAGGGCCTCGTCAAAGCGCTCCTGACACAAAGTCACCGTAGAGTCAATCAGTTGATCATATGCCCCTTGAACGTCATCTCGCTCTTTCTCCACAACCTCAACATTCCTCCGAAGAACAACAACCTCCTCTTCCAGCTCCGTAACCCTGTTCGACAAACCGCCGAGTTTTAGCTCCCCAGATTTCACATTCTCATCCGCCTCAGCTTTGGCGGCCTTCAAGTCATCTCGTTCCTTTGTCACCTGGGAGAGCAACGTCTTGGTCTCATCGAGAGAAGCGGCGATTGGCTTTAGGGCGGACTCTTTCTCTAACAGTTTCTTCTTGGTGGACTCCAGCTCCGCTCGCAATTCTGAAATATATGCGTAAGCACGAGTTAGCTTGTCAGTTTTATCTAAGTTATCCCCCTCCAACCATAAGTTTTGGGCAATGAGGCTTGTTGCGTTAAAAACACACTTAGAGCAAGTGTACTCTTTCGCAGAAGTAGTATAAAAGATTATCGTATCCACAGGGACTAATTAACAAGTACCAAACTAGTCGAGATTATTTATTGTTTAGACGAACCAATTGTTTGATGATTATAGAAACAAAATAAAAATAACTAAATAACTAGAATTAAAATACTAGATTTAATCGATGGAGAGAGGCCTAGGATCACGGTTTCACTTGCAAGCTTCGATTCCCCCTATGTCTAATCCTACCTGAATTCCCTTATTTTACTTAATTACCAATCCCTTTACTAAAACTATTAATCCGTTTGGTCATTCGCGATTAATATTCTTTTTCCTAAATTAACCCTCGTTTGGTCATGCAAGAATTTAAATTCAGGAAAAGCATAAAGAGCAAAAAGGTTGAATGATTGGAAGACTAAATTATGGTTTGGTCATGCCCTAGTTATAGCCCCAATTATCCTATAGGTCCACCAACTAATTGCAGTACGGTCGCTGATCAACTAATTGATTATAAACATGCAAAGGGTAGCTAATCCTAATCACGTGATAAAAACAATAGGACAATATTAATTAAAATAAAAACAGGAATTCAAACCAGAAATTAGAACATAAAAAGGTCTCTAATCAAGCAAGATCCACCTAGACCCTAGAAGAGGATTTAGCTATCCAAAATCATAAAGAACAATAAAATAGAAATTAGAGTCATGAATTACAGAGATAAAAATAACCCGGAAATTAGAGAAATTATTATTCTGAGTCTCCAGTCTCCTTTTTCTGCTCCAAAGCTCTCTCACGGTGTCAAGAACGGTACCCAAATTCTTCACTCTCTCCTCGTGTCTGTTACTGTTGCTGTGCGTTGTTCAATTCCTTTTTTGCCTTCTTTGTGCGGCTCCGTTTCTCCCTCCTTTATTGCGTACTGTTGCCCTCTATTTATAATGCTTGCCTAGGTTTTTCTTGAATCACGTGTGCTTCAGCTCTTTTTCTATTCTTCCCTTTCAATTGGCCATGGGCCATTCTTTTTAATTCCACTTGGGCCATGTAGCCTTTCTTTGTATAGCCGGCCCTTTAATTGTAATGCAGCCGAATATATATATATATATATATATATATATATATATATATATATATATATATATATATGTATATGTATATATATATATTTGGTTTTAAATTGGAATATTATCATTTTTATATTTTTTTTTCTGTAAAATAAAGAGTAGATTAAGTCAATGATATATATTATTAGTAACAATTGTTCTAAAAATGATCCAAAAGTATCTCTAAAAATGTACTAAATTGGAGTTTATCAAGGCTCTTACCTGCAGTCCGATCCACCTCTCCCTGCTTCAGCTCATCTAGCAGGCGTGCCCCCGCCTTAGTCACGCCAGTCGCAAAAAGGAGGGGATTCTGACGACAGCGATCCAAATCCGATTCAGACAATTTTTCCAGGTCAAGTTTCGAGGACGACCTCTTCTGAACATCTTTTTCCTTGGCCAGTTTTGATTTCTTGAGTGGCGATTCGACCTCAACACCTTTTCCACTAGTATCCGCAGCCTGATCAGAACGACCCCTTTTCTTGTGAATGGACGAGGAGAAGCCTCCACCCACATCCACCCCCGTGGTGGTTCCACCTTCATCCAGAGAGGGAACGGTGGCAACTGGGGCGGGTATGGGCGGAGCTTTCTTCCCTTTCTTAGCCCTCCTCATCAGCTTCTCAAACCCAATACCAGCCATGCTATCTACAAAAGACATAATGAGAAATCGATTAGAACGATGAACGAGTAAGGGTTCGAGTCCTCATCTAAGAGGCCATATTTTCGAGTAGCTCCAAAGTTCCCAAGTCGGTCTCGGGAAGACGGGCTCGAGTCCTGTACGTGGCCGGACTACGGCGGTATTGAGTATAGGTCCACCCCATGGGAAATTTGAAACCGGTCACCCTTCCCCGGTTATCCAAAGAGGCAACCACCTTGCAGGCCTCGTCACACACTGGGACGACCCATAGGAAGGAATGCTTCCACGGTTTCAACGAGTCAGAATGAGGTTTGAAGAGCTTGAAGTCCCGATGACCTTTAATACTCAAATGCTCCCACCTAGTCCTGTTACTGTTGGCTTCAGGCCGTCTACTCAGTTCGAAAATCTTGAAGAAAAGATAGCGGGAACACTCACACCCAATTACCCTCAATAGTTGCTCAAACACCTTGACAAACGCCCAAGTATTAGGGTGCAGCTGAGACGGGGAGACCCCCAGGTAGCGCAAGACCTGACACTGAAAAACAGTGAAAGGGGGGCGAATTCCCACATCACGAAGGCCATTCGTATACATGGTAAATTTAAGTGTCGAAGGGACGACAACCACGTGTTCGGTCTCAGCGGCACCTTCAACCCTCCACTGTTGCCCGGGATCACCCACCATTCTCTCGTAATAACAGAGCAATTCGTCCCCTGGCTTGATTATTGAGGGCACCATTTCAACGACGCCCAGAGAAACCCAAGATCGGTCTTCACCTATGATGTTTCTCCAGTCCGGTTCTTCCCGATCAACTTGGGCAGCTGCGACAACGGGCTAGACCGGTATCTCGTTTGTTTGGTCAACGCCCTGATCTTGAGCGGTTACGTTGTCAGCCGGAGTGACGCCGTTCCCGGATGTGGGGAAACTGACTGACCAGTGGAAGGAGAAGGAGGAGAATCTGCTGGCAAAGAGCTTTGATCGGTCATGTCCATGGAGGGAGGGTCCCTCGACGATCTCGACATATTCATGAGAGAAGGGTAAGAACTGTCTTCGGATGAGAAATCACTCATCGCTTCACATGTGGCCGGGTGAGTTACCTGCTCGGCCAAATGAACATGAGGCTCACCTGAAATACGAGCGGTTTGCTTTTTCCGCGCCAAAATAAAATTACCCTGCGAGGAGGGGGCATAAAGTCAGGTCCCCTGGAAGATGATTAACGGAAGGGGCGACAAGGTTGACCCCGAGCCCGACACCCCCTCCTCGGTTAAAGTATAATTGGAATGAAAAGGGAAAGTAAGGTAAATACCTGAAAGTGATTCGGAGAGACCGCCCAGAAATACAAAGCACGGACGGGTTGAAAATAGATCGCTTGCCGGAGCAATGATAATCGTTCGCCGGAAAATGAAGGTCGCCCTCGGAGCAATTCACTAAAACTTCAAAAGTGGGAATGAGGAAAGGAAGACCTCATATATATAACAGGAACAGGCAGGAAGTTGAAGGGACGCGACCTGTCGCCTCCCCCTGCAAAAGCACGCCTCGGTAAATGAACCATTGCATCATTAAGCGTCATCATTGTCCTCGAAAGACATAACGTCATATCAATCAGAATCTGATTGCCACGTCATCCAAGGACACAAAGGATCCCACCGAGCGGGTATAAGCTCAAGTCGCCTCAGTGCAGGCGATCAGATAAACGCAAATCGCCCCTCTGGGAGGCAACCGCTCTCAGGCCTGAACCCGTTCATATGGACGGCTTCGGCCTGGGGGGCAACTGTTCTGGACTGGACCGCAGCCCACTGAAGTAAAAGAGCCGGCCTCGAGCGGCCCAACAGTGAAGCAGCGCTACACAACCTAGATTCGCAGATCAACGACGGAGATTAAGCCATATGATCTCCGACGGTCGCCCGCAGAGCCTCTGACGCTATATATATAGGGGTCTGACCTCAGCTAAAGGGTACGCACAACAAAACATATCGTTACTCTGCTCGAAATTCACCCCACTAACTTGGGCGTTGGAGTGCCATTGCAGGTACACCCCGCGGGAGCTCTGAACGCGACCAACCACAACTCGAGGCCGGCTACAACGCCTCTCGCACCTGAGTCAAGGAGCCAACATCAGCAAAGTGACACACTCATCTAATCAAAGGAACTAATCCCCCTTCGCAGGGTCCAGTTCAATGTTACTCATCGAAAAATTTTAGTTGTGTTCAATATCTAAACAGGAAATATTACTCTGATGTATGCCATTTCGTGCATCTTAGCATTTCTACTTGATAGAAATATTAGGGTGTTACATAAACCACCTTCTTCTCTCTTGTAGCTTTGCCTCTGATGTTCGGAATTTGATCTACAGTTGGTTGAATGTTCACTATGATGGTTCTCCATATTTACATGAGCATTTTCGATAGTTTGGTAAGATTTGCAAAGGGAGGAAGGCGAAGAAATTTAAATACTTGATTTGGCTTACAACTTGTTGCCTTGGTGTATTTGGTTGTCAAGGAATGGTCTTGTTTTCAAGAACGAAGATGCTAGCATATCGTCTGTAATTACTCGCATCAAGAGCTTGAGTTGGAGTTGGTTTATTTATAGAGTGGGTGATAGTACTAATATGTCTATTACTTCTTGGTGGATTAATCCATTAGTGTACCTAAACAATTTGTAACTCGTTGTTGTTTGGGTTTTGAGCACCCCTAGGGCTCTGTTAATGGAAGTTTTGCTTATCTAAAAAAAATAGGCATTTAAACTAAAAAAGTTGTAATTAAGTCTCCAAACTAATATAATTTTTTTTGTTCAGGTCTATCTATTACATTACAATTAGTCAATCCTGATGTAGCATTGACGACTTGTAAACAGATCCCTGAACTAGTTAACAAAATTTATAAATAGGTCCTTAAAGTAATTTAATCTTATAAATTTTATCCTTAGAAAATTAATAAAAAACAAAGTGATATATTCAATCCACATGTAAGCCAAAATATAGCGATCAAAAGTTTGCTACATTATTTTATTATAAAGATATTGAAATCAACAAAAAATAGTTTTTTCTTGAAAATATTAAAACAAAAACACATTCAAAACAAAGCGGTATACTTATAAATAAAAGTAAAAAGTACTAAACGAGTATTATTTAAATGTAATGAATATATTAGAATATTTTTTTATTCTTCCTAATTATCTAGATAGTGAAATTTAAATTATATCATAAAAAAATAAATGAATACTTTGAATGTGGAGAGAGGAAGGTTTGCATGCATCTGCGTGGAGATTGATCTCACCAAGCCAGTGGTGGGCAAGGTCTGGGTCAATGGTCACTGGTACAAAGTTCAATATGAAGGGTTACACATTATTTGTGCTTCTTGTGGGTGCTACGGACACCACACCCGTAATTGCACTAAGAAACCGATTGAGAATGTATCAAGTGGGACACTCCGGTTCAGACTCAGGCAGCGAATCATGATGTTGGTGGCGGCGCTATAGCGGCGACAAATAGGGTTCCGACGCAGTCGCGTCATCAAAAGGAGTAGGCAATTATTACAGATAAGATTTCGGGAATCAATATTAATGTTGCTGAGCAAATAAGGAATAATGGAGATAATGGGGATATTGTTAGCGAAGTTCACGGTGACTGGATGGTGGTTACACGAAAGAAAAGGAATAATGGACCACAAAATCAAAGAGGAAAAAAAGCAATGATTGGAATTAATAATTCTTCCCAAAATAGGAAGGGTTTTGGAAGTACAAGGAATAATGCAAAAGTTAGTGATACAAAGGCTTCCAGTGGGAAACACGTGCATCAGAATATTGAGGGAGGGCCCAACAAGAAATGGGTCAAAGCCAAGAAGAGAAGGTATGATACTCTAGCCCATCATGACAAAAACACGGGTCCAATTGAGAAGACACCAATGAGCCCAATAATGAAAGGAAAGCCGCCCATGAAAGAGAGCCCAGTTATCAATCCTAATTCCTCTAAGCCCAACGCAAATGGAGCGGGTCCGCACAATGGAGCATCTACTGATCCACCAAATCAATGCCATAACACAGAAATAGATTGCGTTTTCGTTAATCACTCTATGCGCTCTTCCAAGGATGACGACGGTGATGAAGAACTTCGCGACTCCGGCAACGATTCTTACAATCTTGCTCACCAAGATTATGAAGTGGAATATGTGCAGGAAACCCTCATCGATGGGGGACTGCAACACATGCCAGTAAATTGTGCCTCTTTGGTGCCGGCATCGCTGAACCGATTCCCTATCTTTTTGATGCTAGGCTTCAAAGATGTATCATTGCTCTCCTGAAACATTTGGGGAGCTCTAAACAAGACTGCTAAGCGACATTTGATGGACCTCATCAAGCGTTATTCTCCTACTTTCCTTATCATCATGGAGACTCATGGCGCTTATGCGAAAACTACTATGTTCTGGAATAAGGCAGGTTACAACAAAGTTGAAATTGTTGAAGCTAGAGGCCAATCCGGAGGCTTGTGGATTCTCAAGCAATCGGGCAGCAACGTGGCAACATCTGTGGTGGACATTTTCCACGATACCATCACCTTGAAGGTATTAATTGGTAACAAATTTTGGTATCTCACAGGTATGTATGCTAGCCCTACTTATACCAAGTGATTGGAATTATGGCATCATCTTAGTTCTTTAAATAATACTATAGATAATCTGTGGATGATCATTGGGGATTTTAACGAAATTATTTTGCCAAGTGAACAAAAGGGTGGTAATTTTAATCAAACTAGGGCTGATGCTTTGCTTAAAGTTATGGATGATTGTCATTTGGTGGACATTACAACTACTGGTGCTCATTATACTTGGGCTAGGAATTGTGTTGGGCAGCGCAGGATTGAAAAGAAATTGGACAGAGGGCTTGCTAGCATGCCTTGGCGCCTTGCTTTTCCTGAAGCCTTTATTGAAGTGCTTTGCAGGCTCCACTCTGATCATAATCCCCTTCTCCTCAGATGTGGGGGATTACCTCAAAGAAATGGCCCGAGACCTTTTAGATTCGAAGCTGCTTGGATCACTCATCCGGATTACCAGAATGTTGTCAAATCTGCCTGGGATAAAACTACTCCTTGCCGAGTGACTGGCTTAACTCAGGTAAAAGAACACTCAATTATTTTTAATTCTAATGTTTTTGGTAATATCAGACACAGGAAGTACATCCTTGAGAAAATAATTAAAGGTATTCAGCTGTCTCTGGAAAGAATTGATTCTGCTCGGTTGATCTATTTGGAGCAGAATCTCCAACAACAATATGACAGACTTCTGTTCCAGGAGGAGTTACTTTGGTACCAGAAATCAAGAGAGAAATGGATCAAGTTGGGAGATAGGAACACTAAATTTTTTCATGCCCAAACTATCATGAGGAGGAAAAAAATAAAATCCATGGCCTTAGTTTACCTGATGGAAATTGGTGTACTGATGATGGTGTTCTCAGAGATGAAGCTCAGAAGTTCTTTATGAATCTCTTTGGTGCTGATTTACAACCTACGGTGCCAACTTTAGCTACTGACAGTATGATCTTCCCTACTCTATCAGAAGCTGCTCAATTATGTCTATAAAAAATGTGACCAGAGATGAAGTAACTAATGCTTTAAACCAAATGCATGCTTACAAGTCCCCTGGTCCATATGGTTTTCAGGGTATCTTTTTCAAGCAATACTGGCACATAGTAGGGGATGATGTTTGCAACCTTGTGTATCAAGCTTTTGCCACACGTACTTTTGATCCTAGAGTTGATAACCCCAAAAATTTTAAGGAATTCAGGCCTATTAGTCTCTGCAATACTATCTATAAGTTGATAACTAAAGTGTTGGTCAATAGGCTTAGACCTTTCCCTGATCAAATTATCGGCCCTTATCAAAGTAGTTTCTTACCTGGTAGAGGAACTTGTGATAATGCAATTATTCTTCAATAGGTGATTCACTCTATGAGGAAATCTAAGAAAAAGAAAGGAGATGTTGTATATAAGATTGATTTGGAAAAAGCTTATGACTATGTTAATTGGGAGTTCCTAAGGAATTGTCGTCATCAGTTCGGATTTCCCTCTGTTACTATTGAAGTTATCATGCATTGTGTGAGTGCTTCTAGATTATCTCTTATTTGGAATGGTAAGAGGCTGCCCTCTTTTTCTCCTTCTAGAGGTCTTAGGCAAGGAGATCCCCTCTCCCCATATCTCTTTGTTATTTGTATGGAGAGTCTGTCTCACGCTATTTGGCAGGTTGAGGAAAACAATGTTTCGAAACCTGTGAGCATCTCTAGAAATGGGCCAATTCTTTCACACTTGTTTTTTGCGGATGATGTTTTACTTTTCTCCAAAGCTTCAGCAACCCAAGCAACAGTCATAGAAGGTATCTTAACTTCTTTTGCCAACAGATCAGGCTTAAGGGTGAATGTTCAGAAATCTAGAGCTTTTTTCTCTGCATCAACTAGCCGAAGCAAGATTGATTCCATTGTGTCTATCACAGGCATAAGACAAATCACCTCTCTTGAGAAATACCTTGGTTTTCCTATGCTTCATGGCAGGATTAGTAAAAGAGATTATGATTTTCTTGCTGATAAAATTCATAACAGACTTGCTTCTTGGAAAAATAGGTTATTAAACAAAGCTGGCAGGTTAACTTTGGTTCAGTCAGTCTTATCATCTATTCCTACCTATTACGTGCAACTGTCTTGGCTGCCTAAAGCTACTTGTGTTCACATTGATAAAACATCCAGGAACTTCCTTTGGAAAGGTAATAACGACAAGGGCATTCATCTAGTCGGTTGGGAGAAAATAACTCAAACCAAAAAGCACGATGGGCTAGGCATCAGAATGGCTTGTGAATCGAATACAACAATGCTGGGCAAGTTGGTTTGGGATATTCATAGTAAGAAAGATAAGCTGTGGGTGTCTCTCATTACTGACAAATATGTTGGTGATCATCTTTTCTTGGATACTCTAAGAAACCAGGGTCAGTGGTTTGGAATTCCATAATGAAAGCTAAATCTGTCATGTGTAATTGTAACACCCCCTTCTAATAACTACTATTTAATTAGTTTAAAATCAGAGTTTCCAAAAACTTTCAGTGCAACCGCAAGAGGGTGCCACATTTCAAAAACAACAACGTATAATGACTCCAAAAATAATTCATAAAGACACAAAGTGCGTGATACATAACACCACAGCCAGCATAAACATCCTGTTTAGTTTACATCAACACAGTATAAAAACCATCGCAGCGGAAAGACATCGAACCTCAAGGTATTCAATTACATCACCAAATAAACAGTCTAAAGACATCAATTAAATAAAATGAGTAAACTAAGATGCCCCCCGGTGCTACGTATCAGAGCTGACTTAACTAACTAGAAAGAAGGTACTAGGTAACCTTCACTCGCTATCACCTGCACGTTGCCGACATGAGAAGCAACATAAAAGCAGTAGGGTGAGTCTCATTTCATAAATAATAACATATAAGATCAACAACATATAGATCAGGCAACTAACAACACCAATACACAGCAATAATAGCACACCGTTATCTTATATCAATCAACAAACAACACCGAAGATATATGTAATGCATGCAATGCAACCCAACTCCTAGGGCCTGTGCATGTGGATCCATCAACACCAATATCTTGCCTTGAGGGCACTCACCAAATAAGGCCTAAGCCTTCTGCTCACCAGCAATTTATAATAAGGCTGAAGCCTTCTGCTCACCAGACAATGTATATGCTTATGCGACGCCATGTACAATGCATTCACACACACCAAAATCACCATAATTCTGCATAAACATGCTCACCAATAATATTTCAGCTCACCAATATTTATTCAGCTCACCAATAAATTTTATATCAACTCACCAATATTTATTTAGCTCACCAATACATTTTATATCATCTCATCAACTGGATAAGAACTAGCACGCAGGGCAGCCAAAATTGGCGCCCAGCAACAAGACACACCCACACGCACGCAACACGGCGCCCTTGGCGCCCAGCGCCTAGCAACACACGCACGCAACACACACAGCGCCCTTGGCGCCCAGCGCCCAGCAACACACGCACGCAACACAAAACACAGCGCCCACGGCGCCCAGCGCCCAGCAACACACGCACACCACGCACACAGCGCCCTTGGCGCCTAGCGCCCAACGCCCAACGCCCAGCAACACACCGAACACAAAATGCAACATGGGCATGCCAATTTGGCGCCCTTGCACAAGACGCATCAAGCAACACACACACAAGGGGCTTGCCAATTTTGGCGCCCTCACACCGAAGCACCACAACACACCATGGGGTAACCACATTTTGGCGCCCCTCACCATGGCACAACACACACACCGCACCATAACTCACACATGGGCAGCCACTTTTGGCGCCCATGCCTAGCACACACACATGCTCTACGCCACACCTATGCACACACCAATCAACATCACACCACAACACCTATTACACACACTTCAATCACCCAATTTCACTCCAAGTTAATCATGCAATCACAATAACACTCAACAATGCCTCATGTTCTCATTCTCAATCCTATTGTTCCATTATAACAAACACCTATCATGCGGAATCAATTTCATATACACCTTAATTCTAATTAGGATGAAATCAACCAATTAAACTCAATATGACAATTAGCAAGAGAACAACATCTTAATTCCAATCACAACACCACTATTAAATCAACAACATAACAATTCAATTCACAATCATCCCTAGCACCTAATTCCTATAATTGCTAATCAAATAGGTTATTAAGGATGAAAAGGAGAGCCCCCTAACCTTGGAAATTGAAGAACTCGCAAGACCCCTAGAAGTTCACCAACACCACCAACGATCCAAGCTCTCCTCCTTCCTTAGGCTCCACGCGAATCCCCTCCTTAGCCCTAGCCTTCTTCTTCCTCAAGCTTGCGCAAAACCCTCTCTCTTCTCTCCTTGAGCCGTCGCGACCCCCTTCTCCCTCACTCTTCTCTTCGCAAGTTCTCTCTTTCTCTCTTCTCTTCGAGTTCTTTTCTTTCTTTTTGCACAAATGAGACACTTGTCTCAAACCCTTGCTAAATTCGCCTAGGCCTAAGTCAATGGGCTTGGGCTTGGGCCAATCCTAACACTCCGGAATTACCATCACCACTCCCTTCAATTTAAATAAAAATAACACATTAATAAATTAATATAACAATAATAATGCAACACTTAAATAATTTAATCAAATAATTAATTAAATTATTTTGGGTGTTACAACTCTCCCCCACTTAGAAAATTTTGTCCTCGAAATTCTTACCTGATTCAAACAACTCCGGATATGCTTCCTTCATCTTACTCTCCAATTCCCAAGTCATGCTTTCGCCAACGGCTCCCAACCAAACCACTTTCACCAAATTGATCTCTTTACCTCTTAACACCTTCACCTCACGATCTTCAATTCTAATCGGCATTGTCTCCACGGTGAGGTTCTCTCTCACCTCCACATCATCCATTTGAACCACATGAGACGGGTCAGGAACATATTTCCGCAACTGGGACACATGGAATACGTCATGCAAGTTCGAAAGATTAGGTGGCAGAGCCACCCGATAAGCAACTTTGCCAACCCTCTCCAAAATTTGATACGGACCAATAAAGCGAGGAGTTAACTTCTTAGACTTTAAGGCACGACCAACACCAGTCACCGGAGTGACTCTCAGGAACACATGATCACCGGCTTGAAACTCCAAGTCCTTCTTCCTCTTATCATGATAACTCTTTTGTCTACTCTGCGAAGCTTTCATTTTCTCACGAATCATCTTCACCTTCTCTGTAGTCTCACGAACAATCTCAGGACCAAGTACCACGCTCTCTCCTGATTCATACTAACACAGAGGAGTCCTGCATCTCCTACCATACAATGCCTCAAAAGGCGCCATCCCAATGCTAGAATGAAAACTGTTATTGTAAGTAAACTCTATCAATGGAAGATGAGAATCCCACGACCCTCCTTGCTCAAGAACGCAAGCCCTCAACAAATCTTCTAGCGACTGAATAGTTCTCTCCGTCTGACCATCTGTCTGCGGATGATACGCTGAGCTCAACCTCAACTTAGAACCCAAAGCTTCTTGTAAACTCTTCCAAAACTCAGAAGTAAATCTAGGATCCCTATCGGACACAATACTCAACGGAACACCATGCAATTTCACAATCGTCTTAACATAAATTTCTGCCAACTTCGGAACCGGATAAGTAATACTAATTGGTAAAAAGTGAGCAGACTTCGTCAACCTATCAACAATCACCCAAATAGCGTCAAATCCTCTTACGGTATTAGGCAAATTAGTCACAAAATCCATGGAAATGCTATCCCACTTCCATTCCAGAATCTCTAACGGTTGCATCAACCCCGCAGGCTTCTGATGCTCCACTTTCGACTTCTGGCAAGTCAAACACGCATACACAAACTGAGCTACATCCCTCTTCATACCAGGCCACCAAAACAGCTTCTTCAAGTCTTGATACATTTTTGTGGCTCCCGGATGGATACTCAACTTACTCCTGTGCCCTTCTTCAAGAATTGCCTTCCTAATCTCCTCATCACTCGGAATACAAATCCTTCCACGGTATCTCAACACATCTTGCGCATCAATCTCATAGTCTTTATTTTCGGAACGATCAATCCCCACCGCCAATTCAACTAGCTTGATATCTTGCTTCTGAGCCTCTCGAATGACATCCAAAAATTCATTATGAATCTTCAACATTCCTAGTCTAACACTCTGAGGTGTTACTTCGCAGACCAAACTCATGTCCCTGAACTGCTCAACCAATTCAAGTTCCTTCACCATCATTGCTGATACATGCAACGACTTCCGACTCAAAGCATCGGCTACAACATTAGCCTTTCCCGGGTGATAATTCAAACTGAAGTCATAATCTTTCAACAATTCTAACCATCTCCTCTGCCTCATATTCAACTCTTTCTGATCGAACAGATACTGCAAACCTGTATGATCACTGAACACTTCAAATTTAGAACCATACAGATAATGCCTCCAAATCTTCAAAGCAAATACAACTGCCGCAAGCTCCAAATCATGAGTAGGGTAGTTCTCTTCATGAATCCTCAACTGCCTGGATGCATAAGCCACTACCTTACCATTTTGCATAAGAACACCTCCTAGTCCCATCTTAGAAGCATCACAATACACTACAAAAGGCTCGCCCGACTTAGGCAACGTCAAAATAGGGGAAGTTGTCAACCTCTTCTTCAATTCATTGAAACTCTCTTCACAACGAGAATCCCAAACAAACGCCCTTCCCTTACAAGTCAACTGAGTCAGCGGAAGTGCCAACTTAGAAAACCCTTCTATGAACCTTCGATAATAACCGGCTAGCCCCAGAAAACTTCTAATCTCCGTAACCGACTTAGGAGCCTCCCACTGCAACACAGCATCAATCTTGGATGGATCCACTGCAATACCATCACCCGAAATAATATGACCAAGGAAACTTACTTTCTTCAACCAGAACTCACACTTAGATAGCTTAGCATACAACTTCCTATCCCTCAAGATTTTCAACACTGACTTCAAATGTTCAACATGCTCCTCCTCAGACTTAGAATAAACCAAAATATCATCGATGAAGACCACCACGAAACGATCTAGATACTCATGAAAAATATGGTTCATATATTCCATGAATACCCCCGGAGCATTCGTAACACCGAATGGCATCACCGAATACTCGTAGTGTCCATACCGAGTCCTAAACGCCGTCTTAGGAATATCTCCATCCTTCACCTTAATTGTAACAGCTCAGGTTCAACGCATTGGCCACCCCAGCACTATTACATCACGGTCTTCTCTACCCCCCTTGTAGAATTTTTGCCTTCCGTGGGAATCGAACCTTGCACCTGAGGCATAAGTGCAAGTTAAACACACCTCCCACGGAAGTGCAAGTTAAACTAGCTCAATTGGTAGTGGGAGGTGTGTTTAACTTGCACTTATGCCTCAGGTGCAAGGTTCGATTCCCACGGAAGGCAAAAATTCTACAAGGGGGGTAGAGAAGACCGTGATGTAATAGTGCTGGGGTGGCCAATGCGTTGGACCTGGGCTGTTACAGTAATGGGTATGCTTATAGATTGGGCAACGGCTCATCATCATTTTGGTATGATCCCTGGTCCAACCTTGGAAGACTGACTGATCAGGTTTGGTTTGTTGACATTCATGATAGTCATTGTAACACCCTAAATTTTTAGTTCCTTTACATACATTATAACTATATAATTCCCTATATAGAATAATAATTAGTTTAGTATCTAAAGAATGTTTTAAGACAAAAATAATTTTGTAATGTTAAGAGAAATATTATGGGAGGTTGTGAAAAATAGTTGAACGAATAACGTTATTAAACTATAGCTAAAAAGGATCTGTCAGTGCAAATCTGTACCGCATAAGAAAGTCCAAACTTCTCGAAAAATTTCAAAAGTTAGTTCGTTAAGTAGTATAAAATATAAAGATCGAAACGGTATCTGCAGAATTTTATTTTACTGAAGATATGTCTTTTATTAATACTAGTATGACACAAGTTAAGGTGATAATAACGGGAGAAAGATGATATGAACAAGTAAAAGTATAGACAGAAAGATAAAACACGTGTGACCCCCTTGTGGTTGATCACTTTTCCCCCTTCTATAAATAGTAACCCATACTATCTTTACTCACACACAACCACTCACTCCCAAAGTTACATTTCAATTTTTACAAGGTTAGAATACAAACCCTCTCTCCATTCACTCCTTTATTTTATCTTAGTCTCCGTAGATCTTTTCTTCTACTCTTACTTTATTAGTTTCTATCCCTAGGTGGTGAATACCCAACTTCTCTTTCTTTACTCTTTAAAGATTTCTTTTACTCTTTTGAAAACAACCCCACTACATGAAGCCAAAGAATTGTACTTTAAAATACTTATTCTGATTCTGTTGGCTGGATATAAAAAAGGGATTCACTTGATGTTTGCCAAAAAGAGGGCAAGGACCACACAACTTATTATGAACAAGTGAACAAAAGAAGAAAGAATAAGATAACTCAATCTGGAAAATGATAAAAAACTAACTAAAAACAAACAGTGATAACTTTAACTTATTATCTTTCATTTACTTATATTACTGTATTTTATTCTTCTACACTGCTCTTTTAAATTTTCTGCTACTAGCTAATATCATCTGCTGAAGTATTATTTATACTGCTTTAAGCCTTTATTTCTACTGCTTTAAGTATTATTTATACTGCTTTAAGCCTTTATATCCACTACTTTAAACCTATCCTGATGGTCTACAATCTTTATGTTCATTTTAATTATTCAAAAACTTCAATTTATTTTATTTTTGGATTCAATATCACGTATGAACTACTTTTGATGTTTTATTAATCTACCTTAAAGAAAAAAAAAGAAAAGAAAAAAAAATAGGAAGACAACTCACCTACGGATATACATCATATTCTTGTATCTAGCTTCTTTTGAAAGTTTGTCTATTATTTTCTATATTGAATTATCACTTTACGTTTGAACTGATGTTGTATTCTCTGCAAATAGCATCACAAATAGTAATATCACATGTACAAACTTTCAATTATATCACTATGGTCTATTCTAAATAAAGTATACAACTCTTTCTCTATTTTTGTACTTATTCCAAATTCCACTTTTAAAAACTAGTTTTGGACAAAAAAACCATGGTCACTTCTAGAGCTCATTTTACTTCCCTCAAAAAGGAAGAAAACAGAAGCCTTAAATACCATTTTAGAACTTTAGTAGATGTTGTAGTTATAATTAAAGTGAATTAAAAATCTAAATTGTTTTGATCAAGTAGGTATTGTTGGGTTTGAGGCAAGCTGTGATCAACAAACTCATTTGGAAAATTTTCAAGGTAAGGGGAAATACTAATAATAAGTTGATGGGCACAAATTGTGTGTTGCTTGTACATAAATATTAATTAGTTATTTTAGGAAAATTGTGTGCTTGGTGATTCTATTTGCAAGAATACTATAAGGATAAGCAAAATGAGTTTCTTTCTAAATATACTTTTATATTTTCTGTACTATTCGAAAATCAAGATAATTGTATATGTGAATTTTGCTTCAAGTGTGATAATGTTTGTTGACTTGGTTTAGTATTCATGTTTTTTTTTTTGGATATAGCTCTCTGACTTGAGTCTTTTACATGATTGGCAAAATTTTATACATGTTCTTTGTTTTACATACTTATATGAAAATTTTCATTAGCATGTCAAAAGGGTACCGTTTGAAATTTATCAAGGATATTGTTTGGCTATTTAGTTAGAAATATATGACTTGTGAGTATTGATTAAGTTAAGGGATATCTCATAAATCATTCCATAGGTCCTAACGACTAGATTGTTGAGTGGATTGTGAATTGGATTAGTAAGACTGATGATTTTATCAAGAGCAGTTACAGGATGTTTCTTATAGTACTACTAAGTATATAAGACTGAGGATAGGTTCGGTTGGGTCGACTACAGACCTTCTGGGGGCACTTGTGTTTCGAACTCCTACCAATGGTCAGTTGTAGCATCTCTGACTGGGGGAAATCGTACTACCCGACACGGTGAGCCTGACTGTACAGAACTATCTACAATAAGGTGCAGCGCTCGGGCCAGAATGATTGGGGTATAGATTGGACATCTACTCATTGCAAACAATCATGTTATGGCAGTTGAAACGGCCTTACGCTCAATATGATAGAGAGATCTCCATGGAGTAGGTTGGATATATATTTCCTAGTTAGTAGACTAACCTTATTGATTTCAGGATAAGCAGGGTATTTAGATTATTAGACTAACTAATATTGAGTGAATTTTTTTGAATTGTTGAACAGGTCACGTGGAAGTTAGTGGTGTTTGATTGATATTTAATGTAACATATATATTAATTTAATAAAACATGATTGTATATTAATTATTATATTATTGTATGTGCTTGTATTTATATTATGTGTAACTTGAGTAACCATCGGGTTGCAAACTTGTGTACGAGTATTTCACCCCTTATATTTCAGATGTGGACGAGGGGTCGATTGAATCATTCCGGGTATCGCAAGATTGAGTTTCTCGAGGACGAGCAAGAGGCGATTTGGGAGCTGGATGGAACGACCCAAATCTTGAAGTATACCGGATTGGTGAAAACAACTGATGGGGTTGCTGGAATACCTATAAATATAGTTACTAGTAACATTACTCTAGAAATCAAACTACCACTACACCGGATGATGAACGCAATAAGGCTAGCCGAAGCTGTGGCGGCTCCACCTCCGACTAGGGCTAGGGGTCCAGGACCTCGTTTCCGTCGTGTTGATCGCCAGAATGTTCGTCGTGATGATGTTGAGATGGGAGGAGCAGGGCCTGTTAGACGTGGTGCACCTGAGGAGAATCTGTCTGATGTGTGAATATATGCTTTGACAGGTTTTGATGATTGACAAAAGAAAGTCAAAAAGGACTAGACTGCAAAAAGCGGAAAAATGTAATCAAGATCAAGTCAAGAGTGGTTCTACCGTTGTGTGTGTATTAGGACAATTTGTAAGTGAAAATAAAGCTCTCTAAATATAAAATAAATCACACACTCACAAAAGATTTCATAAAAATAATTTTGCATGAAAATATTTTTTAAACAAACCTCATGCATGCAAGATTAAATAGGTCAAGCACAAAACTTGTGAAAATGTTTTTTAGAAGCATAAAATCGATTTTACAAAGACTATATTTGATTCACATTGCTTCCAAAAAGAATTAGAAGAAATCGATTTCCTCCCTAGTATATTCAAGCAAAAAAATCGATTTCAACACATCCTAAATTCAAGCTAATAATCGATTCATTCTCTCTTTCATTCTACTTCATAATCGATTTCTTTCCTTTTTTCCTATAAGGCAATAATCGATTCTTATGTTTTAGGAAGCCAATAATTGATTACACACTTCATTCCTTCAAACCCATAATCGATTACTCCTCTGAAATAAATTCAGGAGCATAATCGATTATCCTCACTTTTCAACTAAGTCCCATAATCGATTACAAACATTTTTGAAAGTTTCTCTTAAAAATGACAAGTGCCTAATCGATTATATAAGGCCCATAATCGATTATCCATGTCAAATCTATTTGAGCCCTTAATCGATTATCAAATCCAAATGTTTTTTTAACATAATCGATTACCTTGTTTCCTAAAGTGGATCACATTTGATTTCCTATAAATAGGGCGCTCATTTTCTCATTTCATGAAACCAACCCAATTTCGAAATCTCCTCTCTTTTACACCAACTCATACGCATTTCTCTCATTCTTTTCTTCACTCTCATATCACTCTTTCACTTGCTAATATTTTATATTCTTGAGAGCTTTATATTTCATATAGATTGATTTGTATCACTTGAGCGTCAACTTGTTTTTTATCTACACTTTTGAGTGTGTCATCAAATCTTTGTTTTCTTTATTTTTGGGTGTGATCCCAAGATAATCAAGAAAGGTGATATCTCTTGGTTGGGTGAGATCCCAGGGTTTTCTAGAGAGGTTATATCTCTTGGGTTTTTCAAGGTGTTTTTCATAGGGAGGTAATATCCCGGTATTGTAACCTGTTCTGTTGTAAAGGTTTCTAGCTGAACCTGTTTTAAAAGCTAGTGGTTAGTTGAAATCCCTTGGAGCATTCCTTGGGGACTGGACGTAGGCCTGTGGTTTGGCCGAACCAGTATAAATCTCTTTGGGTCATCTTCTTTCCCTTCATCTCTTTAATTTTCTTTGCAAGTTAATATTATTTTTTATCATTGTTATTGCAATTCGAACTTTCTCAAGCACTTTATTTTTGAAATCTTTATTTTTAAGTGATATTTTTAATTTCACAATTCACCCCCCTCTTGTGTTTGAAGTCTCTTGGTCAACAAGTGGTACCAGAGCTAGACTCTTGGTCAAGACTAACTGTCTCGAGAGGCAAGATGACTTCAAATGACTCCTTAAACAGACCCCCATCTTTCAATGGTGAAGGGTATGATTATTGGAAAACAAGAATGAAAATTTTTCATTGAGGGAGTAGATTGTGATATTTGGGATGCTGTCATAAATGGTCCATTTGTTCCCACTCATCTTCTTAATGATGAAATGGTGAACAAACCTAGATCTCTTTAGACCAAAGAGGAAAAAGAAAAGGTTCAATACAATTTGAAAGCTAAGAACATCATCACAACTGCGTTAAGCATCGATGAGTTCTATCGCGTATCAAATTGTAAAACCGCCAAGGAAATGTGGGACGCCCTTCAAGTGACCCATGAAGGTACTACCGAGGTCAAAAGGGCTAGAATGAACACATTAACTCATGAGTATGAACTATTTAAGATGAAACCGGGTGAAACCATCCAAGAACTAAACAAACGTTTCATCCATATAGTTAACCATCTCAGAGGCCTCGGAAAATCCTTCGAAAATGCCGATTTGACCAATAAAGTGCTACGAAGCCTAAATAGAAATTGGAAACCCAAAATGACGGCTATCTCGGAATCAAGAGACATATCCTCTATGGACTTAACTACTCTGTTTGGAAAATTGCAGGAACACGAGCTCGAACTGAATCGACTAACTGAAAGCGAGGAAGGTGAAAAGAAAAATAAAGGACTTGCTCTAAAAGCATGTGCCAAAGAAAGTGACACGGAAGAGTACGATAGCAATGATGAAGACATGAGCCTAATGGTGCGAAGATTCAACAACTTCATGAAGCGCAAAGGAAAGTCAAAACAATGGGCTAATCCTCAAGAGAAGAATGAGGAAGGAACCTCCTTCAACCCAACATGCTACAAATGTGGTAAGAAGGGACACATAAAGCCAAACTGTCCTCAAAACAAAAAATATGAGAGACCGGACAGAGAATCCCGAAAGGAATCAAAAGGAAGAAGGGCGTACATCACTTGGGAAGAAAATGACGTGGAGTCATCCGATGAATCTGAAGAAGAGGAAGCAAAACTATGTCTCATGGCAGAGCATGAGGAAGATGAGGTAAACTCTGTTGAAACTGAGTATGATTTAACTTATAATGAACTGCTTAGTATTTGTGAAGAACTAAATAATGAATCAACCAAACTTAGAAAGATTGTTTCCACTTCTAAGAAAACTATTTCCACTCTTCACTCTAAAATTGAAATTTTAAACAAGGAAATAGACATTCTTAAAGAAAAACAAATTTTTGTAAGTAAGGTCTCCTCTTGCAACTCTTATGAAAATAAAAAGGAGAGTACTCTCAAATGTGAAGAGTGCAACGTTTTGAAAAAGAAAGTTGATGACTTGCACAACACTCTTGCGAAATTCACCAGGGGAAGAGATAATCTAAATATTATTTTAGGAAATCAAAGGGGAACATATGATAAAGCTGGGTTGGGCTATCAACCAAAGAATCATGAAAAACCGTTCAAAAAGTTTTTTAGCCCAAACAAAACTTCTAGTAGCCCTTTTTCAAAATGCTATTATTGTGGTAGAAAAGGTCATACATCTTCTATTTGTAATGCTAGAAATAATATTGATATGAATGACAAATGGAAGTGGATTCTAAAGGGCACTGTTCCCAAGACTAACCCAAAAGGACCCAAAATGATTTGGGTACCAAAAATTAAAACTTGATGCTGTGTTGCAGGTGTGCTTGAAAGCCAAGAGCTCAAAGTGGTATCTAGACAGTGGCTGTTCAAAGCACATGACAGGGGACAAAGAAAAGTTCTCTCACTTGACTCCTAAAAGTAGTGGTTTTGTGTCTTATGGTGACAACACAAAAGGTAAAATAATTGGTGTCGGCACTATCGGTAAGAAACCAAACCCAGTGATTGAAAATGTTTAGTGGATGGCTTGAAACATAACTTGCTAAGTATTAGTCAACTGTGCGACAAAGGTAATAAAGTTGTGTTTAATTCTTCTGTTTGCAAGGTAAAAAATACTGTGGACAAGCAAATCCTTTTTACTGGTGAAAGAGTTGGAAACACTTATACTGTTGATCTAAATGATCTACCTTCAAATGATGCATGCCGTCTTATTAGTAAAGAGGATGAAACTTGGCTATGGCATAGGAGAGCAGCCCACATCCACATGGATCTTTTAAATAAACTTGCTCGTAAGGAATTAGTAATTGGCCTACCAAAGCTACATTTTGAAAAAGATAAATTATGCGATGCGTGCCAAAAAGGAAAACAAGTAAAGGTCTCTTTTAAACCAAAAAATGTTATTTCTACAAACCGACCTTTACAACTTTTACACATGGATTTATTTGGCCCATCTAGAACTATGAGTCTTGGTGGCAATTACTATGCACTTGTTATTGTGGATGACTACTCTCGCTATACATGGACCTTGTTCATTTCTCATAAAAATGACGCTTTTGACGCTTTTCGAAAACTTGCTAAGATTATTCAAAACGAAAAAGGTTTAACTATAGCATCTATCCGAAGTGATCACGGTGGTGAGTTTCAAAATGAGGCTTTTGAAAACTTTTGCAATGAAAATGGTATTGACCACACCTTTTCCTCCCCACGAACTCCTCAACAAAATGGAGTAGTGGAAAGGAAAAATAGGTCCCTTGAAGAGCTAGCGAGGACGATGCTCAATGAAACTAACCTTCCTAAGTATTTCTGGGCAGACGCGGTAAGCACCGCATGCTATGTAATGAATAGAGTCCTCATAAGGCCTATTCTAAAACAAACGCCCTATGAAATTTACAAAGGAAGAAAGCCAAATATCTCCCACTTTCACGTATTCGGATGTAAGTGCTTTGTTTTGAATAATGGGAAGGACAATCTTGGTAAGTTTGATGCTAAAGCTGATGAGGGAATTTTTCTTGGATATTCCAACTCTAGTAAAGCTTTTAGAATTTATAATAAAAGAACCTTGTCTATAGAAGAATCAGTGCATGTCACTTTTGATGAAACTAACCCCAAAATTGTAGTAGAAAAGAATGTTGATGATCTTGCAGAAATTTTGGGAAACAGTCTTCTAAAAGAACAGGACAAAAACAAGGAAGTTGAAGATCAATCACCTCATCAAGATCTACCTAAAGAATGGAGAATGCAAAAGGACCATCCTCTTGACAAAGTGATAGGTGATATCACAAAAGGGGTAACTATTCGAAACTCTTTAAAGAATGCATGTAACCATATGGCTTTTGTTTCTCAAATTGAACCAAACAACATTGATGAAGCTATTTTTGACGAACATTGGACCCTTGCCATGCAAGAGGAATTAAATCAATTTGAAAGAAACTGTGTTTGGGAACTCGCTCCGAAACCTAAAGACCATCTTGTGATTGGAACCAAATGGGTTTTTCGGAACAAGCTTGATGAAAACGGTATTATTATTAGAAACAAAGTAAGACTTGTTGCCAAAGGTTACAATCAACAAGAGGGTATAGATTTTGATGAAACCTATGCCCCCGTGGCTAGGCTAGAATCCATTCGCATGCTTCTTGCTTTTTCTTGCATCATGGATTTTAAACTTTTTCAAATGGACGTAAAAAGTGCGTTTTTAAATGGTTACATTCAAGAAGAGGTATATGTTGATCAACCCCCGGGTTTCACAAATTTTGAGTTCCCCGATCACGTTTTTAAATTGAAAAAGGCATTGTATGGGTTAAAACAGGCACCTCGAGCTTGGTATGATCGCTTAAGTAAATTTTTACTTGAAAAGGGTTTTGAAAGAGGCAAAGTTGATACAACACTTTTCATCAAACATTCAAATCATGACATTTTACTTGTTCAAATTTATGTTGATGACATTATCTTTGGAGCTACTAATGAAACTCTTTGTGAAGAATTTTCTAACATCATGCAAAGTGAATTTGAAATGTCCATGATGGGTGAGCTTCGATACTTTCTTGGATTACAAATCCCTCAAACAAAGGAAGGAATCTTTATAAACCAATCCAAGTACTTCAAAGAGCTCCTTAAGAAATTTGGAATGCACAATGCCAAAGAAATCTCAACTCCCATGAGTACATCATGCTCTCTTGACAAAGACGAGGAAGGTAAGTCGGTAGAGGTAAGCAAGTATAGAGGTATGATTGGCTCTCTTCTCTATCTCACTGCTAGTCGTCCTGATATTATGTTTAGTGTTTGTATGTGTGCACGTTTTCAAGCTAATCCAAAAGAATCACATCTCTCTGCTGTCAAACGCATTATGAGATACCTCATTGGCACACAAAACATGGGTTTATGGTATCCTAAAGGGACGGATTGTACTTTGGTTGGGTACTCTGATTCTGACTTTGCAGGTTGTAAAATGGATAGAAAGAGTACCAGTGGAACGTGTCACTTGCTTGGAAATGCCTTAGTGTCTTGGCACAGTAAGAAACAAGCAAGTGTAGCGCTATCCACCGCCGAAGCGGAATACGTTGCTGCAGGTAGTTGTTGTGCGCAAATAATTTGGATGAAACAACAATTAAATGATTTTGGTATGGATCTCAAAACAGTCCCAATTAAATGCGACAACACCAGTGCCATAAATCTCACAAAAAATCCAGTTTATCACTCACGGACAAAACACATTGAAATTAGGCATCATTTTATCAGAGATCATGTTCAAAAAGGTGATTGCGTGATTGAGTTTGTGGAAACATATAATCAACTTGCAAATATTTTTACTAAACCTTTGCCAAAAGAAAGTTTCTCTTTTATAAGAACCGAATTGGGAATTCTAAATCAATCATGCATTGAGTGACTATGTGCAAATGCATCCGTTTCAATTGATCCATGTTGAATATATGCTTTAGACTGCTATTTTTTCGATTATTTTTCGCTTTTTGATAATGCCAAAAGGGGGAGAGTTACTTGATTTGCTTGTCTCAGGGGGAGTTTGTTTTTAAATGTTTGCATATAGAAAGGGGGAGTACCATCTGCGCATATTCTTATCCAATGCAATATTCTTATCTAACCCCTTCATTAAGCAAATCCCTCCAAATGATGTTTGTCATCATCAAAAAGGGGGAGAATGTGAATATATGCTTTGACAGGTTTTGATGATTGACAAAAGAAAGTCAAAAAGGACTAGACTGCAAAAAGCGGAAAAATGTAATCAAGATTAAGTCAAGAGTGGTTCTACTGTTGTGTGTGTATTAGGACAATTTGTAAGTGAAAATAAAGCTCTCAAAATATAAAATAAATCACACACTCACAAAAGATTTCATAAAAGAAATTTTGCATGAAAATATTTGTTTAAACAAACCTCATGCATGCAAGATTAAATAGGTCAAGCACAAAACTTGTGAAAATGTTTTTTAGAAGCATAAAATCGATTTTACAAAGACTATATTTGATTCACATTGCTTCTAAAAAGAATTAGAAGAAATCGATTTCCTCCCTAGTATATTCAAGCAAAAAAATCGATTTCAACACATCCTAAATTCAAGCTAATAATCGATTCATTCTCTCTTTCATTCTACTTCATAATCGATTTCTTTCCTTTTTTCCTATAAGGCAATAATCGATTCTTATGTTTTAGGAAGCCAATAATTGATTACACACTTCATTCCTTCAAACCCATAATCGATTACTCCTCTGAAATAAATTCAGGGGCATAATCGATTATCATCACTTTTCAACTAAGTCCCATAATCGATTACAAACATTTTTGAAAGTTTCTCTTAAAAATGACAAGTGCCTAATCGATTATATAAGGCCCATAATCGATTATCCATGTCAAATCTATTTGAGCCCTTAATCGATTATCAACTCCAAATGTTTTTTTAACATAATCGATTACCTTGTTTCCTAAAGTGGATCACATTTGATTTCCTATAAATAGGGCGCTCATTTTCTCATTTCATGAAACCAACCCAATTTCGAAATCTCCTCTCTTTTACACCAATTCATACGCATTTCTCTCATTCTTTTCTTCACTCTCATATCACTCTTTCACTTGCTAATATTTTATATTCTTGAGAGCTTTATATTTCATATAGATTGATTTGTATCACTTGAGCTTCAACTTGTTTTTTATCTACACTTTTGAGTGTGTCATCAAATCTTTGTTTTCTTTATTTTTGGGTGTGATCCCAAGATAATCAAGAAAGGTGATATCTCTTGGTTGGGTGAGATCCCAGGGTTTTCTAGAGAGGTTATATCTCTTGGGTTTTTCAAGGTGTTTTTCATAGGGAGGTAATATCCCGGTATTGTAACATGTTCTGTTGTAAAGGTTTCTAGCTGAACCAGTTTTAAAAGCTAGTGGTTAGTTGAAATCCCTTGGAGCATTCCTTGGGGACTGGACGTAGGCCTGTGGTTTGGCCGAACCAGTATAAATTTCTTTGTGTCATCTTCTTTCCCTTCATCTCTTTAATTTTCTTTGCAAGTTAATATTATTTTTTATCATTGTTATTGCAATTCGAACTTTCTCAAGCACTTTATTTTTGAAATCTTTATTTTTAAGTGATATTTTTAATTTCACAATTCACCCCCCCTCTTGTGTTTGAAGTCTCTTGGTCAACATGATGGTTCTAGTAGCAATAGGGCCCATGGGAACCTTTCCAATGGCCACCTCTAGTCATCTTTCTGATGGTTATTGTAGTGATCCGTTAAAGATGTGATGTTGACTATCTTTAATATGTTTTTAATTTATGTTGTACTTGAAGCCTTTGCAAGGCATTTAGTTGTATCCTGTTGGTTTGATGTTTGTAAGCCCATTGGGCATAACTATCATGGATGATGTCCCCCTTATGACGCATATCTATATATTATGTTTGAATATTTTACCTCTTAGAAATTTTGAGACTACGATTTTAATTTCATAGATAATTTAAAACATCGCCTTAAATAAAAACTCAGGGGCTACGATAGAATCATTTTCAAATAATCAAAATAATTTAAACTAAATTAAAAATTTGGACTATTCGATTTTTAGCGTGACACTCTCTTTAAGACAGTAAAAAGGAGGGTGTTACAGTCATCTCACAGTTGCTGATGTTATCCAACAAGGCACTTGGAAGCTCTCTAATCTTTATACTCAACTTCCTCCTATTATTTTGGCTACAATCTCAACAATTCCGGTTTGTCTCAATGCTAGTATTCCAGATGGATTCACTTGGAAGGGCAATTTAGATGGTATTTATTCTGCTAAAGCTGGTTACCAGTGGCTCTTAAATTCACATGGACAGGATAATACTACTGCTGATCTACCCTCTTGGAATTGGATTTTGCGCTTACCTGCTCCTGGGAAAATCAAATTTTTTATATGGACAGCTTGTCATAATTCTCTCCCAACCAGATTGATGCTTAACAACAGAGGTATGTTGAATACTGCTCTTTGTTCTAGATGCTCGAGTACTGCTGAGAGCATCTTGCATTGTCTAAGGGACTGCTTATTCCCTAGACAAATCTGGATTTCTTTTGGCTTTGATAATATTAATTTTTTCATGGAGCAAGACATCTCCACTTGGCTCAGAAAAGGTGCGTCTCGTGCGAATAATCATGTGTTTATGGCTGCGTGTTGGTGGCTATGGAGGGCGAGGAACGACTTGTGCATGTCAAACGATGCTGTCTCCTCTGATCAGGTGAAAGTTCATACTTACAATTCTGCCAATCTTCATTCTAAAGTTTTTGCTTTGCAAGTGGCAGCGACCAATGTTGAGAATTGGATCTCTTGGCATCCTGACCAAGGCAGAGCTGTGGTGATTAATGTTGATGGGAGTAGCCTTGGAAATCCGGGACCATCAGGTTTTGGTGGTGTGTTGCAACATTCAAATGGGGACTGGATATTTGGTTTTGCAGGATCTATTGGCATTTCTACCATTCTTCATGTGGAGTTATTAGCTATCTATCATGGCTTAAGAGTGGCTTGGGAGCACAGACGTAGATAAATTATATGTTATTCGGATTCTAGTCTCTCCATCCAGCTTCTTAGCAATGAGGTTAGTCCTTGGCACCATTTCGCCTCAATCATCTCCAACGTCCAAGATTTGGTGAAGAGAAATTGGAATGTTCAATTCAAGCACACTATGAGGGAAGCTAATTCAGTTGCAGATTTGCTTGCCAAAAAGGGTGCTGCAGGTTCCGATGGTTGGACTGATATCTGGGAGCCTCCGGTGGCAGCTCTTCCTCTCCTTCAGGCTGACACCTCCCGGGTCATGTTTGCTAGGAACTAGCCCTTATTTTTCTTTTCTTTTTCTGTTGTTTTTGGTTTCTTTTTCTCCAATTACCAAATAAAATAAAAAAATAAATGAAGGTAATTCCGCAAAAGTTTTTATATGGGAAGCATTGTACTTCATTGCATCTGTTGGATCCAGATTCAACAAAAAAAACAACTCATCGCAATGAGAAAAAGCCATGAAAGTAAGGGATAAATAACATTTTTAATAGGTTAATTTAGACTAATTAATTATGTTTAGACAATAAAATATAATATTATCCAAAATGTGAATATAAAATTATAAATCATGGTTATTAAGCTTGAATTGGACACAAAGATAATTTCTAGGGGGGGCGTTTGTTTCACAAGGTAAAAAATTATTCTTAGGAATAACTTATACGGAACATAAAGATGGGAATTTGATTCCTAGCTATTTTTTTAAAAAAAAAATGTCTGGTTAGTATTAAAGATTCCAAGGAAATATTTATGATAAATTCTTAGGAATAACTAAATCATGTTTGATTTGTAATATTTATTCCCGTGAATATAATTTGCAATTCTTAAAATACTCCTCACTATTTTTTTTTTATTTTTTAGAGAAAGCAAGGACAAAAGAGGATATTTACTTTAAAACATGGATTCACATTCCTGGGAGTGAAACTCTCCCACGTATTTCTCATGGGTAAGAAATTCATGTCATTGTGGGTCTATAAGCTTCCCAAGAAAGTTTTTTTATCTGGAATATATTTTTAGTCCTTTCTACCAAACATGGGAATGTAATTTTCTCATCTTGTATTCCTAGACTAATAGATCTTTCTAGGGTAGCGAATGAGGAGGTGACCAAAGAAGTGCTTCAATCTATCCCACTTATTTCATGAGTAAGTTTCTCATCCCTAGTTCTATAGGGGACGAGATCTAGAGTCGGTGGCGTAGTTTGACTACTTTTATTGGCCACTATTATAATTAAAAAGAAGCTTCAAATTTTAATAACTATTATAAGTAAAAATTAACTGCTTTTGCTGCTTTAATATAAATATAAATAATCCAAACAAATCATTTATTTAATTGAGTGGTTGACAATATAGTGAAATAGAATATTCTTTCTGTTAATATTATAAAAGTCAATTTAGTAAATTTGATATATTTCGTACATGAAATACAGAAAATTAAACGCATAACTGAATTCGAAAGTAGTTTATTTACCAACTAGGGCCGTACACCCGTGCTATGCATGGGGTGGTAATAATGACGCGGCTAAGTTAATTCACCAAAAAATAGCTGTGTACTATTGGTGTTACAACATAGAAGAAGAAAGAAGGAAGAAGAATTGACATAAAATTATATTTTTGAGTATTAGAACGGTTAAATTTTATTCGAACACCGAAGTGTCTCAAAACACGCTGATTAGCATCAAACTTTATGTATTTTGTAACGAAATTATATTTTTTCCCACTAAACTGGTTAGAGGTACAAATTTTGCATATTTGAATAGTTGGATTTTTTGCGAACAGTAAAGCAAAAAAAAAAACACACTATTGTGAATTCTGAAGCATCTCAAAACATACTACTTAGCATTGTACCTTACTCATTTCGTTATGATTTTTTTCACCAAACAGATTACTGATTTGTCACGAAATTTTGAAGCATCCCAAAACATACTACTTAGCATTGTACTTTACTCATTTCGTTATGATTTTTTTTTCACAAAATAGGTTATTGATGAACAAACTTTACATAATTTATCACAAATTTATTTTCATTTTTCACCTATTCGATTATCGAGGAACAAACCTAATATATTAATGGCTAAATAGCACTTTTGGTCATTTATGTTTGGTCCAGGTTTAACTTTGGCCCTTTATCTTTTTTTTGGTCCGTTTTGGTCTTTTATCTTTCAGTTTCGTTTCACTTTGGTCCTTTATCTTTTTTTGGTCCGTTTTCGTCATTTATCTTTCATATTCGTTTCATTTTTGTACCTCACTTTATTATTGAATTCAATTAAAATATTAAAACAATTAAAACAATTAATTCAATTAAAACAATTAAAAAAAATAAAACATAAACCCCCCCCCACCGTCCACCACCAACCACCACCACCCACCACCACCCACCACCGTCAACAACCACCCACTACCGTCAACCACCACCCACCAAACAGATCTGGAAACGAAAATGGAAGAAGCAAACAGATCTGGAAGAACCACCACCCACCCAACCTCTCGCCATTCTCTCTCTCGTCGCTCTCCCCCCCTCGCCGTTCAGATGCAGATCCAGATCGAGGGGGGGGGAGGTGCGCACCAGTTTCGTTCAGTTTCGTCAGTCATTCTTCTTCCTCCCAAACAATCTCAGCGATTTCATCTCCTTCGTTCTTCGTTCCTCTCAGTCAGAAATTCATCTCCTTCGTTTCTCTCTCTCACCCAGCGACAGTGAATCAAGGTGGTGGTTTAAGATTTAATTAATTCAGTTTCGTTTCTCTCTCTCTCACCCAGCGACAGATTCTAACTATGGGTGGTGGTTGTTGGTGGCTCACGGTGAGGGGGGAGGGGTTCACGGTGGTGGACCAAAATATTGTTTTAATTGTTTTAAAATAATTTTGTTTTAATTGTTTTAATTGTTTTAATGTTTTAATTGAATTAAATAATAACGTGATGGACCAAAATGAAACGAAAATGAAACATAAAAGACCAAAACGGACAAAAAAAAAGATAAAGGACCAAAGTGAAACGAAAATGAAAGATAAAGGACCAAAACGAACCAAAAAAAAGATAAAGGAGCAAAGATAAAGGACCAAAAATGCTATTTAGCCTATATTTATAGATCAAATATTGTCCTAAATTTTTATATATTAAAAAAAATGAAGAAAAAAAGAGGGGGTAGGGGGGAGGAGGGGTGTTTTTGGCGCTCAAATGGTGTAAAGTTGATAGTGGGAGGGGGGGTGTTTTTGGCGCTCAAATGGTGTAAAGTAGATAGTGTATTAATATATAGGGTAAGGGGGGAGGGGGGGTGTTTTTGGCGCTCAAATTGGCAAAAGATATTTTGAGTATTTGACCGGTTAATTTTTTTTTTGAACACCGAAGTGTCTCAAAACACGCTGATTAGCATCACACTTTATGTATTTTGTAACGAAATTATATTTTTTCCCACTAAACTGGTTAGAGGTACAAATTTTGCATATTTGAATAGTTGGATTTTTTGGGAACACTAAAGCAAAAAAAAAAAACACACTATTGTGAATACTGAAGCATCCCAAAACATACTACTTAGCATTGTACTTTACTGATTTCGTTATGATTTTTTTCACGAAACAAGTTACTGATTTGTCACGAAATTTTGTAGTATCCCAAAACATACTACCTAGCATTGTACTTTACTCATTTTGTTATGATTTTCTTTTCACCAAACAGGTTACTGAGGAACAAACTTTACATAATTTATCACGAAATTTATTTTCATTTTTCACCTATTCGATTATCGAGGAACAAACCTAATATATTTATAGTAAAATTTTTTTTCTAAAATTTTATGTATTTAAAAAAAATGAAAAAAAAAGAAGAGGGGGGGGTAGGGGGGGGTAGGGGGATAGTGGGTTGGAGGGGAGGGGGGTGGGGGGAGGGGGTAGGGGGGGAAGGGGGGATTTGGCGCTAAAAAAACGCAAAAGTCGATATTGCATTAATATATGTAGATATTAGTGACCGAGGGAGTAATGTGTGTTACCACATTGTATTGTGACATATTGATAAAAAGCATTTTAGAAGCAAAGAATATCATGTTCAATTCCCACAAGAATGTTTTTGTTATTTTTTTTAGCAAATATCTAGTGGATGATTTTTTTTTTGCTAGTATCTAGTGAGTGATGTAAAAAAGTATTATCTAAGGATTTGATACCAGACGAGAGGGATTTGTATTCTCTAAATTTATTTTTCCTACATTCACCTACATCTTGGCAAAATGTGATGAGAGAAAATATTTAGGCTCTCTTTAATAAAAAGTAGTGGATAACGGATAAGCTAGCGGATAACAAATCATATGTTTTTTTTGTACAATCAAATTATGTGTTTGGTAAAACTAGCAGTTAAGCTAACAAATAAATGTAAAATGACATAAAATAAAATTGTTTAGTTTAGTTTAAAGAGGATAGAAAAAGATTTTAAGAAAAATAATGAGGGTAAAATTGACAAAAAAAGTGAGAAGTTATGGTATAAGTAATGTTTCAAAAAACACTACTTGAAGTACCATTTGAAAAATCGCTAAACGTTGCCCCAAAAAACGCTAAACACTAGTGCCTACCAAACACGTCTATTCACCATCCGCTAGTCAAATCCGCTATCCGCTAGCGGATGAAACTTGCCAAACAGAGCCTTAGAAGGGGTTGGTGAGTTAGAGAAATACCTACATACCCTTTTAAGTTAGCCTAAATATATATAAATGTAGGTGAATGTAAGAAAAAATGGCTTTAGAGAATCCAAATATAGACGAGATAGATGTTTAGCTAATACGCTTGAAAAGTCATATCAATTGTGCATATTTGGAGCGTTCTATTGATACCATAGCTTGTGGTCACAATTTATTGGTGGAGTGGGAAAAGGCACCTCAAAAGCCTTTGGAATGGTAGCATAATCATCTTGATGAAGAGAGAAAAAACATTTGGCGTAAACCCCATAAATGGGTGGTGAAAACTGAAGTGTAATGTTGATGTTTTCATTCTCTGTATGACATAAAAAGGTGGGGATGTGTATGTGTTTGAGAGATGAATATGTTTTTTCTATGGAGTTAAAACATTGTGGCTTTCCCCTTTATTAGAAGTGTGTGGGCTTTCCCCTTTATTAGAAGTGTGTGTGGAAGATGTTGGGGATAAACACGTGAAAATGACAAGAGAGGAAGTGGCGGCGCTAAGGACAAGAGGAATAATTAGGGCAATATAATATTAGGTAAAAGCTGCACTGAATTTCATAAAAGTAGGTTACTAAATTACATGCTACTGACATCTGTATTTATATACAATGAAACAGGCCCAGACCCATAATTTCGACTAGCCCATTCGACTGGCCCATTTCGACTAGGTTTCTAACTACACCTACTATTATTACAAGCAATAAAATTACAAGGCATATCTCAATATTCCCTCCTAATTCACATTGCTAAGTGACATCATCCCAAGCATTGTTCTCAGTTCTTCGAATCTTCCCCTTTGCAATGGCTTGGTCATTGCATCAGCTACTTGAAGTTCCGAACAACAATATTCCAGATTCAGCTTCTCATTGTTTACTTGATCACGCAGGAAGTGATATCTGGTCTCTATGTGCTTCGACCTACCATGTGCAACAGGATTCTTGGCGAGATCTATCGCAGACTTGTTGTCAATCAACAACTTCATTGCTTCGACCCTGTGCACTCCAATTTCGACCAGTAGCATGCTCAGCCAAGATGCTTGACATGCTGCAAAGGAAGCAGCTACATACTCTGCTTCACAGGAGGACAACGCAACTATACTTTGCTTCTTCGAGCACCAAGAGATGGGTGTCGATCCATACATGAAGACATACCCACTTGTGCTTTTTCGATCACTCTTGTCTCCACTCCAGTCGGAGTCAGTGTAGCCAAACACTTCATTACCATTCTTCGACACACTCTTGCTAGGGAACAGAATACCATAACTTTGTGTTCCCTTTACATACCTTAGTACTCTTTTTGCAGCTACCATATGAGAGCTTTTCGGCTTCTCCATGAATCTGCTGATCATTCCGACACTAAACATAATGTCAGGCCGAGTGTTGCACAGGTACCTTAGGGAATGGTGTCGAAACTTCCTTGCAGTTGCTCATGTCTAACCTTTTCAGGATATCAGCTGCATACTTCGACTGGTGCAGGAGTATACCCTTACTTGTCTTGGTAAACTCCATCCCCAAGAAATATAATAGATGTCCCAGATCACTCATTTCAAATTCTGACATCATCACTTTCTTGAAGGCTTCGACTTCGACTTCATTGCTGTCAGTTACAAGTAGATCATCTACATACAGGCACAACAACAACTGAGTCGAAGTTCCATTCTTCTTCACATATACTCCATGTTCATTAGTGCATCTAATGAACTTCTGAGCCAAGAGAAATCCATCAATTCTCTTGTTCCACGCTCTTGGAGCTTGCTTGAGCCCATACAGGGCCTTCTCCAGCTTATAGACTTTGTCTTCTTTTCCCTTCGACTCAAAACCAGATGGTTGACAAACATAGACTTCCTCCTCTAGAGGTCCATTCAGAAATGTTGACTTTACATCTAGTTGATGTAGGGGCCAGCCTCTATGACTTGCCAATGCTACTACCAATCTTATGGTTTCGATCCTGGCTACTGGGGCAAAGACCTCATTGTAATCCAAACCAGGTTTCTGCAGGAAACCTTTGGCTACTAGCCTGGCCTTGTACTTGGCCACTTCTCCATTCGGCTTGACTTTGGTCTTGAAGAACCACTTCACCCCTATGGCTTTCTTTTCTTTTGGAAGTTCGACTAGCTTCCAAGTATCATTCTTCTCGATTGATTTCAACTCGTCAATCATTGCTTCCTTCCACTGCTTGTGACTAAGGGCCTGCTCCAGGCTCACTGGTTCTGCTTCTGCCATTAGTGCAAAGTGTGTCAGGTCTCCCTCTGCTGTAATAGCAGAATCTGGGTAAGTGTCGAATCCTTCTAGTCTTACCGATCTCTGCCTTTCCCTTTGCGACCTTCTTAAAGGTTCGACAGCAATGGGTTCTTCTGGCTCTTCAGTTTCGACCTCTTCATTCTGATCATCTCGATCAGAGACTTCGTCGAAGTCCATCATTGTAGTTTTCTCACAGCCTTCTTCCCAGTTCCAATGTTTCGACTCATCTACTACGACATCTCTGCTTTTCACTATTTTCTTCTGCACAGGATCATATAGTTTGTATGGTCCTGTCGAATGATAGCCAACAAGGATCATTTGTTGTGCTCTATCATCCAGCTTGCTTCTTAGTTGCTCAGGGACATGTCTATAGCATACTGAGCCAATTATTCTGAGATGCTTGACACTTGGCTTTCTTCCTAGCCAGGCTTCTTCAGGTGTCTTCCCAGTCAATCTCTTTGTGGGGCATTTGTTCAGAATATACACTTCTGTGGCTACAAGTTCTCCTCATAAACTATGAGGTAGCTTCTTCTCCTTCAACATACTTCTTACCATGTTGAGGATGGTCCTGTTTTTCCTCTCAGCAGTACCATTATGCTGAGGCGTGTAAGGTGCAGTGACTTCATGCACAATTCCTTCTTTCTCACAGAATTCGACAAATCCATGAGAATTGTACTCACCACCTCCATCGCTTCTAAGGATTTTGATTGCACATTCACTCTGCTTTTCAATCATTACCTTAAACTTCTTGAATGTACTTCACTCTTCCTTTTGATCAAATACACCCAGGACATTCTAGTGTATTCGTCAATGAAGGTGACAAAGTACTTATTCCCTCCTAAGGAACATACTTCGAAAGGACCACAGACATCAGAAAATATCACCTCTAGCTTCTTCTCTGCTCTGCTAGGTACTTCTGATTTAAACGAGTTTCTTGGTTGCTTCGACTTGCAACAACTCTCGCAAACTTCGACAGGTACTTTTACTGTAGGCAACCCATGAACCATCTTCTTTTCATGTAGTTGACTCAAACTCTTGAAGTTGAGGTGGCCAAATCTCCTGTGCCATCTCCAGTGCTCCTATTCGACAGTGGTTTGGAGACAATGTTCTTCGACTACTTGCAGCTTGATCTTGAAGGTTCTGTTACTTTGCATCGACACCTTCAAAATCATCTTCTTGGTCGAATCGAACAAGATGAGACTGTTATCACCCATTTCGACGGTGAAGTTTTTCTCAATCATCTGCCCAATACTTAGCAGATTGCTCCTCATATCTGGTACATAAAATACCCCTTGGATGTAGCACCACTTACCATCTTTCGACAGGAACTTTATGGTACCCACTCCTTCAGCAGTAACTCTACTGTTTTCTGCAAACCTTATCTTTTTGCTTATCTGCTCCAGTTCGACAAACCACTCCTTGTGACAACACATGGGATTTGAACATCCTGTGTCGAGATACCATTCGACAGACTTCTCTTTAGTCGAATTTGTATCAGCCTTCAACAACAGTAATTCTGGGTCAGTAGCTGTCATGAATGACAATTCTTCATCATCATTGGTGGCAATGTTGGAGGCATCACCAGTGTTTCCACTGCCCTGCCACACACACATCGCACAAGTATTTTGAGCATCACAAGTGAATCCACTTATACAAGTGTTCCCACTATTTTGCTCGCTACTTTCAGCAATTCCTTCATCGAGTCGAATCTCATCTTGGACAGCCATCAACATTAACTCCCCTGAGTCAGAGTCTGAGTCATTATCATTAGCAAACTTGGCTTCTGCATCTTTATCCCTAGGAACTTTCTTGTTTTTACACTTGTTCCTATAATGCCCAAATTGCTGACAGTTATAACACTGAACTTTCGACAGGTCTCCCTTCTTCTTGTCGAAAGATCCCTGTTCTTTCTTCTTACTGCTTGATCCCTTTTCTCTACCCTTTTCCTTGTTGCCTGCCTTCCAATTTCTCTTAGAGGAGTATGAAAGCAAGGCTTGTTCAGTTTCTTTTTCTGAACTTCTCTGCCTTATTCTCAATTCATGCGCCTCTAAGGAACCCTGAAGTTCATCTAACTTCAACGTATCTAGGTCCTTGGATTCTTCGATAGCAGTAACAATGTAGTCGAATTCCAGGGTTAAGGATCTGAGCACCTTTACGACTTTATTTACTCCAGTCACAGTTTCACCATTACCTTTCATTTGATTAGTTAATGCTACTAACCTCGTAATGAAATCTCCAATCGATTATCCATCTGTCATCTTCAAGCCCTCGTACTGCTTCCTGAGCGACTGTAGACGTATCTTCTTCAGCCTATCTGCTCCTCCATACGAGTTCTTTAGGATGTCCCAAGCTGCCTTTGCTGAATCACAATCGATGATCAGGTTCAGGATGTTGGAATCAACGCATTGGTGAATCAAAAACAGCCCTTTTCCATCTTTCTTCCTCAGCGAATGGTGGTTGTTCCTCACCGCTTCAGTGGCGTTTGCTGCCAAGGGTGGAACACCATCATTCACGACATCAAGAACATCTTGATATCGAAACAGCACCTTCATCTGCGCACACCAACATTCATAATCCTTTCCGTCGAAGATTGGGAGGTTCCCCGGAATACCTCTACCAGAGTTGTCTCGCGCTGCCATAGATCTTGATAGATTTTGTAAGGATCTAACAAGCTCTTGATACCAGTTTGTTCTGGATAAACACGTGAAAAGGACAAGAGAGGAAGTGGCGGCGCTAAGGACAAGAGGAATAATTAGGGCAATATAATAGTAGGTAAAAGCTGCACTGAATTTCATAAAAGTAGGTTACTAAATTACATACTGCTGACATCTGTATTTATATACAATGAAACAGGCCCAGGCCCATAATTTCGACTAGCCCATTCGACTGGCCCATTTCGACTAGGTTTCTAACTACACCTACTATTATTACAAGCAATAGAATTACAAGGCATATCTCAATAGAAGAGGCGAAGAGCCCGTACTTGGTTGAGCAGATGAGAGAGTTGTGCGTTGAAGATGTTATATTTGAGATGGATTCCAAATTGGTGGTTGAAAGCTTAATGTCTAATATATTGGATGCTACATAGTTTGGTTCCTTTATGAAAGAGTGTAGGGAGCTTCTTTTATTTAGTTTTCAAAACTCTCATGTAGAGTTCACTAGGAGGCATGCTAATATGATTACTCGTATCTTCTTGACAAAGATAGGCATATACAACGCTAATCCTTAGTCTTTTATGATATCGCTTCATCTATTAAGTCTTTAATCATTAATGAAATTCATTGATTTCATAAAATGTAAAAATAATTTAAATTAAAGCTAAAATTACTAAACGAAAAAACACTAAAATATATAACAATGAAGCGCAATAAAAATGTCAAAAGACATACACATTTCAACTTTTAATTTTTTGTCTGCAGACAGAGTGACTAGGCATGGCAATAGGACGGGAACATATTTTACATTCCCCATCCCCATCCCTGAATCCCATATAGTTCCCCGTTCCCCTACCCAAACCCAACGGGGATGGATTATTGATCCCCATCCCCGTACCCAACGGGTTCGGAGATCCCCGCCCCAACCCCGCCCCCGTAGTGGAATCAATTTTTTAAATAAAAAAAAATAGTTTTTACCTGTCCCAAACTCAAACCCGCCCACACCCAAAATTTATCCCACATCTGAACCCGCCAAAAACCCGAAATTTAACAGAACAGCATAAAACCAATGCAAGAGAACATATAGCCAATATATCAATGTTCCAAAATATCAATATATAGCCAAAACATCAATGATGTTGCATATCAACATATATCCAAAATATCAATGTTCTAAATTAACTGATAATCCAAATTATCAAAACAACAACATAACCAAGTACAAATTACATCATTGTTCATTGACGTTGGACTCTTCAAAGTGGGAAGTAACACCACTAGTTGTAATTTAAACATTAAAGTTGATAAAGTCGTAATTTCATACATTTGGGCGAGTTCGGGGTGGATACCTCTATCCCCATTACCCACCTCGTCCCGGTATTTTGATTTCGGGGAAAACCCAAACCCAAACCCACACTCAGTCAAAGCGGGGAAAACCCGTCAAATCGGGGTGGATTTGGGCGGATCCCCGCGGGTACGGTTTTTGTTGTCATGCCTAAGAGTGACAAACACCACCCATAAATTGAAGATCTCGAGTTCGAACCCATGTAACTATGAAAAATGTCTAGACTAACAACTTCAGTTTTATTAATTGTGCTAAGCCTTACAGAAATACGTTTCGACTATTGATGGATAGTTTTTATTTTTTATTTTTTAAATTACATATTTGAAAAACTATAAAACAAAAAGGGAAACCAACACCGTTGGCCCAATGACTTAATCTACCCCGTGACACGGGGGTCGACCCGGTGCTCCCGGATTCGATTCTCGCAGTGGACAAACTCGGTGTTGGCCAGTGCGAAATTTGATCCTAAGCACGGGCGGAGATTAGTCTTTCGTTGAAAGCGTTGGGACATTCCGTGGGTAGCCAGCGATGGTCCGAACCAAAAAACAAAGGGTGCTTCTAAGGTGAAGGAGCAAATCAATCCCTCACCGGTGAACCACTAAAATTGATCGTATGATATTGTGCAAAATGCTATGAGTGGTTAAGATTGAATCAATCAATATTAAATCTCAATTGTTGATGATTTTTTATACTACATCCTACGGTCATATTTAATGGTTCAGGGGTGGGAGATTTGATTTGCTCCATCAACAATAAGAGATATAGACACATCAAATAAAATAATATTATTTTATTCTGTGAGTCTATCTCTCTTCTACTGAAACTATCCAGTAAATGGAGAGCGTCTCAATCTCCTTAGAAGCACCCAACAGATCTGGTATTATTTGTGGAGTAAGGTTTCTAATAATCTAAGGAGCAACATTCCATGTATCACCATAATCCCCCTCTGGAACAACCCAGGCAAATACCTAGGGATACCTGCTGAATGGGGAGGGTCCAAGATTCAAAATCTCAATTGACTTAAGGAAAGGGTATTGATTAAGCTTGAAGGATGGAAAGGAAGCCTACTTAACCAAGCAGGAAAGGAAACTCTAATTAAAGTTGCTGTGCAAGTTATTCCCAGCTATATTATGTTAGTTCTATCACTCCCTAAATTTTTTTGCTCCTCTTTAACCTCTGTTGTGGCTAAGTTCTAGTGGAAATCCTCAGGGAGGTCCAATGGTATACACTGGAAGAAGTTTGAGCTTCTATGCTCCCCCAAGAGCATGGGGGCTTGGGATTTAAGGAGTTTAGTAAACTTAATAAGGCTCTTCTCACCAAGCAAGTGTGAAGACTGTTGCATGAACCATCTTCATACTGGGCATAAACTCTTAAAACCATCTACTTTCCTAATAATGGATTCTGGAATGCTACTGCTAAGAATGGTTCATATTGGATTTGGAAGAGTTTACTAATTGGTAGAGGGCTTTTAAAGGAGGCAGGGAGATGGAATATTGGTTCTAACAGTCAAGTGGACATATGTGGAGATAATTGGCTCAGTTCAGGTAATAAGGCTCAACTGAGGGACTCTCTCACTGCTAGAGTTGTAAGTGACCTGTTTGGGAATGCTAATGGGTGGAACTATGATTTACTGAGACAGAATTTGGACTCAACTAGTGCTATTGATGCTCTCAAAACCCCTATATCCTGGAACTCTTCTGATGATCTAATCTGGCCCCTCTCCAAAGAGGGTTCCTACTCTGTTAAATCAGGATATAAATACCTAGCCTCCCCCCTCCTCAATCTAGTAACGTCCCATCTTCCTCTAACCCTATTCCTAATGAGACATGGGACATCATTTGGAAGGCTTCCATCCCAAACAAAATCAAACATTTTGCCTGGAAAATATGTCACAATATCCTACCTACTAGAGCAGCCCTCTTCAACAAGAGAATTGCCCAAAGCCTTGTATGCCCCATCTGTAATACTGAGAATGAAACCCTTGAATATTTGTTCCTTCTCTGTCCCTGGACTCAACCATTTTGGTTTGGACTTCAAATTCTCCCCACCCCCACTAAATTTGGTCTAACCACTATACACTCCTGGATCCTAAACTCTATCACCTCTTACTCTCACCTTACTCCTAATCTAGACTCTTGGATCTCACTACAAAAAAAAAGCTTATTAGCGAGGGAATTTTTAGTCCCTCGCTAATTCTATCATTAGCGACGGATTTTTAGGTCCCTGGCTAATTAGCGACGGATTTTTCAGTCCCTCGCTAACTTTTGACAGCTTTTAGATGATAGGACTTCGTGCAGGTGTTTAGTGGCGGAATTGTCAGTCCCTCGCTAATTCCCTTGCTAATTTCTGACAGCTTTCAGATGATAGGACTTCGTGCAGGTGTTTAGCGATAGAATTGTCAGTCCGTCGCTAATTCCCTCGCTAAATTTCTGACTTTTCAGCTTATTTATCCTCTCACACACACTCTTCTCTCCTACTCTCCTCACACTATTCTCTCTTCTTCTCTCCTCACACTCTTCTTCTCTCTTCACTCTTCCACCACCACACCACCACCTCCTCTCACACTCTTCTTCTCTCTTCACTCTTCCACCACCACACCAACACCACCACCTCCTCACACTCTTCTCTCACTCTATCTTCTCTCTACCCTAATTCCCTTCACCACCACCACCACTCGTTTCTCTCTCTCTTTCTCTCCTTCTCCCTTACTATTCTCCTTCTCTCTCTACCATAATACCCTTCACCACCACCACCACCATAAGCACCACCACCACCACCACCACCACCACCACCACCACCACACCATAATAATAATAATAATAATAATAACAATAATAATAATATTAATAATAATAATAATAATAATAATAACTATATAAAAAAATAGGCTGATATAAAAAAAACGTGGCTGTCAGAGTTAGCGACGGAATATTCCCTCGCTAATTAGTGAGGGATTCAAATTCCCTCGCTAATTACCACTAGCGAGGAGCAGTTTAGCGAGGGTCTAATTCCGTCGCTAATTCCCTTGCTAATGGGAATTAGCGACGGATTTGGGGCATTTAGCGAGGGAAAAATCCCTCGCTAATGGGCAATTTTTTTTGTAGTGTCTTTACTACCTTATGGCATATTTGAAAAACTAGGAATGACTTCTATTTCAATGGTAAAAGTCCTAACCCCATAGGAACCCTCCACAAAACTAAATCTCTTTGCCTAGAATACCTAAACAGTAACCCCCCATCACCTAATCTAGAAACGGTCAACCCAAACATCAGAATAGGAAAACCTCCATGTCACTGGAGACCTCCTCAGTCAGAACAGATCAAAAATAACTCTGATGCAAAGTTTGATCCTTGCACAGGAAAAGGTTATATAGGGGTGATTTGTAGAGATGAAAAAGGAACGATTCTTACCGGTCTATCAAAGCAAATCTTTGCTTCGTCTCCTCTCATGGCAGAAGCAATTGCACTTAAAGGAAGCTGTCTCGCTTGCATGTGCCTTAAACCCTCCTTTTGCAATCTTCGAATCCGATTGTCAAGTTCTTGTGGAAGCGTGTAGAGGAAATGCAGTTAGAGGTGAAATCAAAGATATTGTGAATGACATTAACAGCATGAGAAGATCGTTAAACCGAAGTGGGATTACCTGGGTTGGTGGGGACGGAAACACTGTTGCCCATGTAACTGCAGACCTAGCTTCCCAGAATCTCCTTGTAGGGAATTGGCTCCACAAACCCCCTGATCTTCTACGCGCTTCGATAGTCAAGGATCTCCAAAACTTTCACATTTGATTTGGCTTCTACGAGCTCACATCGAAGGTAACAGTTGCTCATGTGTCTTTGTGGGTGGCCATGACGCTTGATCTGGTCTATGGTGGTTCTCTGGGTGTCCTAGTTCTACGGTGGACGACAGTGTCTCTGAGTCATAGCGTGTTGAAGGGAGCATTTCCTCAAATCAAGAAGAAGAAGAGTTTGCTGAATTAGGGTTTTCAATAATAGAGTATTTGTAGGAGTAGTTGGGTTATTGACCTCTTTAGTGAAAGTGGTTGTGAGCCTTAACTGTGGTTGAAACTAGTTTTTTACCCGTACATATGCACGGGGTGATACTGTATCATCGGTATATTGTCATGAAGTCATAATAGTAGTTTGGAAGATAATCATAAGTTGTGAACAATGTCCAAAATGTATGATTTGAAATTCAAAGTGGAAAAAGATAGGTATTATGTCATATAATATACAAATGAAAATTATATTGAGTCGAAGAAATTAAAGGAGGTTGACAATCAGAATTACATTGATCCATAATAATATATTTGGACATTAGAGGTAAAATATGCATCCTCGTTGACCCTCCCATTTGCATCCTCGTTGGCCCTCCCGTTGGCGCTCTCGTTACCTCTCCCGTTGGCACTACCGTTGGCGCTCTCATTGGCACTCCCGTTGGCACTCATGCTGGCAGTCCCGTTGGCACTCCGGCTCTCGTTGCCACTCCCGTTGGCGCTCTCGTTGCCACTCCCGTTGGCGCTCTCGTTGCCACTCCCGTTGGCATTTTACTCATTTTTAGTAATTATAAAATAGTTATTTGGTAATTTTTTGTAGTGCTTAAATTGATTGATTTTATTTTTTATGAAAAAATTGATTGATCGAAGAAATTAAATGAGATTGACAATCAGAATTACATTGATCCATAATAATGTATTTGGACAGTAGAGTTAAAATAGGCATTCCCATTGACCCTCCCGTTACCACATATTAACTCATATTTTTCTATATGATTTAATATTAATTAAATCATATTGGTTTAATTATAAGTAAGTTATCTTGTAAAGTTTGGTAGTGGCTAAAGTTGTTTTTACAATTCTTAGTGGTTAAATTGATTGATTTTAATAGTTTTAATAGAGAGATTACAGTAAATAAGAAATATTTCATGTGGCGTTCTCGTTGGTGCTCTCGTTGGCGCTCCCGTTGGCGCTCCCATTGGTGCTACCGTTGACGCCCTCGTAGGCGCTACCGTTGGCGGTCTCGTCGGCGCTACCGTTGGCGCTCTCGTTGGCGCTACCGTTGGCGCTCTCGTTGGCAATACCGTTGGCGCTCTCGTTGGCGCTCCCGTTGGCGCTCCCGTTGGTGCTCACGTTGGCGCTCCCATTGGCGCTCACATTGGCGCTCCCGACGCCTTCGTTGCCGCTCTCGTCCGGCTAAAAAAAAAGCAAATGAGATTTAATTTTTGATATTTTTAGAAAAAATAATTTTGAAATTTTTCTAGCAGTATCGTTTTTTTTTACAATTGGTAGTGGTTAAATTAATTGGCTTTATTAGTTTGAGTAGATTATAGTAAATTTAAGAACTTTATTACGTCTCCGGTCATGCGCTTTGAGTCTTTGCTGTCAAGGTATCAATCTTCCCCCATACCTTGAAGCATACCTGCAATGATCTAAAACAAGGTTCTAGGTACCCAAAATTCTTTGGGTCCTTGTGGGTCAGTGTTTGGTATGGTCCTTTTGGGAACCCATACCTTTTTCACATTTTGATTACCTCTTGCTCTGCAAACGGAAGCAGTATGTCCAGGTTTACCACAATAATAACATTTAATATAAGGTCTAGTGGAAAACTTTTGTTTATAATGCACATGCCTTTTAATGGGATTGTTTCTAGGAGATCTATGATACACATGTTGTAAGTTAGACAATTTTCCAACGGTCCATTCTAGATCATGAATTTTCTTTTCAAGTTCAACACATTTATCGCAAACATAATTTTCTTTAAAACATGCAAGACTATCATTTTCCTTTCTAAGTTCTAGTTTTTCCTTAGTTAAAGCAATAACATCATTTTGAAGATGAGTGATGACTTTCTTGGATTTATCTAATGCTTTAGCCAGTTTTAAGGATTTATCATGCAATTCAGTAAATGCTTCATACAGTTCATCATAAGCATCTTGCAAAGTTTCAGAGTTAGAAGATACCTCAGTTTCACTTTCGCTGTCGTGGTCGGCCATGAGAGCAACTTGATCTTTTTCACTTTCTGATTCATCTGATGAGTTCATGTCATTGTTTTCCCATACTGTGTAGGCTTTCTACTCTTGTTTATCTTGGATCCCTTTTTCTCAAACTTTGATCGCCTTCTTTGTAATTTTGGGCATTCCATCTTCATGTGTCCGGATTTGCCACATTCGTAGTAAGTTGGTGGACTTGAGAAGTTTTCCTTGCATGAGACTCATTTGGTTGGAGAATTCTTTTTGAGAGATCTTTTTATGAACTTTTTGAATTTTCTTACCATTAGATCCATATTCTCATCCTCTTCATCATCCTCATTTTGCGAATCATCACTGTCGTCGGATGAACTTGAACTTGAAGCCTTGAAAGCTAGGATTTTCCTTTTCTTTCCTTCATGCTCTGCTAGACGAGTGAGCTCTAACTCGTGCTCTAGTAGTTTCCCAAATAGAGTGGCAAGTGACATGGTAGCTAAATTTCTCGATTCAGTTATAGCAGTTACCTTTGGTTGCCATTCTCTGTTTAGGCATCTCAACACTTTGTTGATCAAGTCTTCGGGAGGAAATGATTTTCCTAATGAACCCAATTTGTTCACTATGTGAGTGAACCTCTTTTGCATTTCTTGTATGGATTCTCCTTGATCCATTCTGAACAATTCATATTCCCGGATGAGAGTATTTGTTCTTGCTCTTTTTACCTCACTGGTACCTTCATGAGTGACTTGAAGGTTGTCCCACATTTCTTTAGTAGTTTTACAATTTGACACTCTGAAGAATTCATCGGGACTAAGTGCGGAAGTGATAATGTTCTTGGCTCGGAAATTAAGTTGAACTTTCCTTTTCTCATTGTCTGTCCATTCGTCTTTTTCTTTTACTGTGAGTGTGCCATTTACTATGTGCGTGGGAACAAACGGACCATTTTCCACAGTATCCCATATATCTATATCTACCCCTTCTATAAATATTCTTATTCTTTCTTTCCAATATGCATAGTCTTCTCCGTTGAATCCCAGAGGACGGAAAAGAGATGCACCCTCTTGCGTATACCAACCTGAAGCCATTACTCTTGAAGCTGCTAGGCCCTTCATACCAGAGTCTAGCTCTGATACCACTTGTTGCCAAGTGGCTTCAGTCTCAAGAGGGGGGTGAATTGAGATTTAAAAACTTTTGATAACTTTCGAAAACGTTTTTCCCCTTTTCAATGACTTAGATCAATTTTCGCGCAGGTTAAATGGAAGCGAAGGAATTAGAAAATAAAGCAATAAAGAACACAGAGATTTATCCTAGTTCGGTCACCTCCTAGTGACCTACGTCCAGTCCTCACGCCCTTGTGAGATTTTCCACTAACCAAAACAACAAGGCTTACAGGTGCCTTGGAAAACATTTACAGACTCAGGCACTCTTCTACTAGGATACCCCACCTATAAAGAGCCCTCAAATCTATTACAACAATAACAAGAGATACCCCACCCCTGTTACAACCAGCTGCCCCAGAAAGATACCCCACTTCCTAGTACAAACAGCTACCCTAGAGAGATACCCCACTCCCTAGTACAAAATACAACAAATAAACAATAACAAATTTAAAGACCGAAATACCAATTTTTTAAATAAAAAAATTACTGATTTTTTTAAAAAAAACTGATTTTTTAAAAAAATTAGTGATTTTTTTTTTAAAAAAAAGAATTTTTAAAAACGTTTTTGATATAAAAAAAATAAAATGAATTACTGATTTTTTTTAAAAAAAAATTAAAAAAATTACTGTTTTTTTTAAAATAAAAAATATTATCATTATTATTATTTTATTAAATAATAATATTATTGAAAAATATTTTCAAAAAATATTTTAAAAAATTTATTATTATTTTTTATAAAAAATAAAAGACACTGTTTTGTAGTAATTAAAAAAATTACTGTTTTTTAGTAATATTTAAAAAAATATTATTATTATTATTATTATTATTATTATTATTATCATTTTTAAAAAATAAAAAATGATTATTATTAAAAGCCTACTGCGCACAGTGGCACCAACAGTTATTTTGAATCTATGACCATACTTATTTACACCGTTTTAACCAATCTATTTTGAATCATCAATCATCAATTTAATCATCAATCCTACCACCATTTCATATGAATGATGGTGAAAATAGATTGGTTAAAACAGTGTAAATAAGTATCGAATTCAGTTATAGATCGGTTAAAACGTTGTTTGCTTATGTTTGAAAATAGTTTGGTTAAAACAGTGTAAATAAGTTTCGAATTCAGTTATAGATTGGTTAAAACGTTGTTTGCTTATGTTTTAAAATTTTTTTACAAGTCGGATTTACCCTGGTATAGGGTAAATCCGATGCGATTTTTTTTTTATGTTTAATCGGATCTAGGTAAATCCGCTTTTGATTAATCTCAAAGTGGATTTACCTATTTATAAAGTAAATTTGATTGAGTCAAAATTATAAGGGGTATTTTGGGATTTTCATATTTTGTGGGGGTATATAGTGATATCATGGGGGTTAAAAAAAATCCCTTTTAGATTGCACCGGTTTGGGCGTTGCCCACTGTATGAAAATCAGACAATTGCGAACAAAAAAAAAGATGTTCCATGGATATTAGTTAGCAGCCGTGGGATGATAGGCGGTTGAAATTAGATAACCAAGTGAAAGGGCACACTGGTAAATTGAGACACACAGAGAGAACCCATCCGTCTCCGTAACAAAACCATCGAACGGCTTCGATTCACAGTCGTAGATCAAGACGGAAATCGGCGAGGCCAAAGTGTTTGAGCACGAAGCGCCGTCGTCATCGATCTACCATTACTACCGATCCCCTCTTCTTCACGAGGAGGTGGGCGCTGCAACTGAAAGGGAAACGAAGAAGGTGGGCCCGCTTCTTCACTATTTCTCTACTTCTTCAATTCAGAGTATAAATACTAACTGAAAACTGTTGAAGAAGCTTTTTAATATTAAACTCGTTTCTTTTGTTGTTGTTGTTTTTTTAGAATCTGGAAACTAAAAGTAACGCTGGGAAGTGGGAATCCATGTCTAATCATCACCGTTCTCCGAGTGCTTCATCTAAGGGCGGTCTTCCACCTAAGGAACTCCTCGACGATCTCTGCAGGTCTGTTAATTTTTGTTCTGTGCTTTGATAGGTTTCCCAGAAAATGCCGGTAATTAAAAGGATACTGAACATTGGAACACTACGTGGGTATTTTTTTTTTTAAATTTTATTTCCCGTTACGTTATTTTTTGATTTTATTTTCGGGAGTTTGTGGAAAGGAAAATACTTAGATAAAGTACTCTAGGTACCGCTGTTACTCACATAATAAATTAGGTATCAGCTAGAAACTATTGAGGTGTATTTTAATTAGCAATTGCTATGTAGGTTAAAAAAAACTGACACTTTATCTCTAGAACACGAAGTACAACACCTATATGTAAGTAGTGCTCTTGTGGAAAAGGCTTATGACATACTTACAAACGGTTTTCCTACCAAAAAAAAAGTTCTCAATGATAGCTTATTATCATAACTTATATAAACCCAGAGCGTAGGGTTCAGCGGTTGGGGCTGAACCTCCCTTAACCAAGGGTCGGGGGTTCGATCCCTGCCTTGGGTACGGAGGAGCGTTAAAACTCTGGGCCAGCTGTCCTGCCCCTCGAGGCACCTACAATGAGCGAGGGATTAGTCACTGCTGTCCGTACGGTGGATATCCGGGTTTACCAAAAAAAAATAATAACTTATATAAACTATATGAAATCAATTTGATTTGATTTTATCTTTTATTAAAGTAAAAACTTTTTTTATTAAAGATTATAGAAGTCGTTTATTCATCAGCACGCATGATAAGTGCTTATGCTAGAAGAGTTTAATTAAACCGATTATCGAAGCGTGACTTAATGGGGAAAGTTTTCATTGCTTGACTTTACTGCTATGCAGATTTTGAAAAAGGACAACAAGGTTCTACTAATAATCCATAACTGAGTTTGGTGTTATCATTCGCAAATGTAAAACCCTTCTTAGTAGTGTAGAAAACTATAAAGTTAATTTTATTCGTCGACAAGACAATTGTTTTGCTCGTAAGCTAGCTTAGGTGTCACAAAACTTTGCTAGTCGTCATGTTCATGATTTGATTCCTACTTGTATTGCTGAACTTGTATTTAATGAAAAATCTTGAGTTTGATCTTGTCAAAAAAAAATTTATCAGTATAGCTGTAAAAGGTTCAGTATTTGTAAGTTGTAACAGTCTAATTATGCATTACTCATGCTACTTATTTTTTGGTTAATATCCCATTGTTAGGTTTCTGAGACTATTTTTTTTTTAAAAAAGTTTCTGAGACTGAATCTGTGTTAGGAAAATGAATTTTGGGGGGTTTTGCTTCCTTCAACTCCAAAACCAACCTTATTTTTTTGTTAAAAAAATACAGTCCCTCCCATGAGAGAAGCTTCAATTAACTCCTCTCTCGTTTTATGATAATCTTTTCTTTTTTCATCAAATCTTTTATGTATATAATCTACTCCCCCCCCCCCCCCTTGAAATTGGAATATATATCGCACTTAATATAATACATAATTTTTTCCTTGTTTTTGATTATCAGTATTGATGAAGTTACAGGTTTTCAAAGAGAGGAGAAAGAATTAATACTCTAAAATATGATCGTTATCTACTCTCGCCCTCCTTGAAATTGGAATATATATCGCACTTAATATAATTCATAATTTTTTTCCTTTTTTTTGATTATCAGTATTGATGAAGTTACAGGTTTTCAAAGAGAGGAGAAATAATTAATACTCTAAAATATGATCGTTATCTATGATAATGAGATAGATACAAACTTGATTTACCATTAACCCCTATTTATAAGGATACAAGACATGATACTCTTAATCCTAGAAATTAGTCATAATAATAAGTAAGTGGTAAGAACCTAATTCTATGAGATAATTCAAAATACTCTAAGATAAGATATTCTTATATTCTAACACTCCCCACCAAGCTAATGTTTACTAAGCGTTAAAGTTTGTTACAAGAAAATAATGCAATTCCTAGCAAATAGAAAACATAAAAACTTAGAAGTCAAAGAGAATTGCTATAAGGATAGCTTAGTAAGATAGCTGAAACGATCATCAACCTTAGAGAAATTTCTTGGCAAGAAAAGTAAAGCAGATTGTGAATGAGCTATTGAGCCTATTGCAGATAAACTAGTGATCGAATTTAAAGTGTTTATTAAAATTTGTGGTTGAAGTAGCTGATAAATATCAGATGATATAAAATGACATTTTTAATAAATGAGAGATTCCAAGAGATTATTTATTCATTTAATAGAAGATAAATGAAAAATTTAATTAAAATATAATAAGGGTAAACAAAACTATGAGTTCAAACACCACTTCAAGTAGCGTCTGGAAAAGTCCTATAAGCTTGTGAAAAAATGCTATAAGCTAACAGTTTGTCCCTAACAAACAGAATTTGTATTTACGTTGTTTTTCTAGTAAAGTGACAATGTTATGTTGTTTATATTGCAGCCGGTTTGTGCTAAATGTTCCTAAGGAAGACCTTCAATCATTTGAAAGGATCTTATTTCTTGTGGAGTATGCACATTGGTTTTATGAAGATAATTCTGTGGAAAATAATCCATCTTTGAAGTCGTTAAATCTGAAGGAGTTCACTTCTTTAAGTATCCTTGCCACTGTTTACTTCTGTTTTATCTTTTAAGTTTAAAGTAGCATAAGTTGCTCTTATTACGTCTGATGCTAATCTGTGGATGCAAGCATGGACCAAAGAGTGATAACCTTATTGTAATATGTGGACCAAAGTGTGGTAAACAGGGGAGTCTAAATTATTCCCCTCTTCCTTCAAACCACTGAACCAAACACAATAGTGTACAATCTAGTTCAGTGGAAATCTGCATATTTCTTGTCGTCATTTTTGAATTTTTTTCGATGTTAAAGATAGGAAAATGCATTTTTACATCGATTTGAAAGGAAGCTGTAAGCTGTTGGTGGAATTTTCTCTGCATGGTATTGCAGTTGCACATAAGGATGCAGGCATGCCGTCTTTTTTCTTCATGAAAAAGGATTTATGAATAGCCATGCTTACATGCTTGCTTGTGCTCAGATTCACACATACTGAAAATGAAAGGCTAATGCTAGAATCGTATTGCTTTCGGATTTAATCCTTTGACCAGTTGAGACAAGGACATCCATGTTATGATTTACTTTTTAGATATTAGAAGGGATTGATGTCTAGGCTTTTACATAAAAAGGCTAGTCATCGTGCTATTTTAGTTTCATTGTCCTAATCTAGTAATCTTTATATTCACACCATCTTATAATTAAATGCTTCCTTAATATTGAGCAGTGTTCAATAGTTGTGATGTTTTGAAGCCGTATGTGGTCCATATAGATGATATTTTTAAGGACTTCACTTCCTACAAGGTTCGAGTTCCTGTAACGGGTGCGATAATTCTTGATGAAACCTTTGAAAGGGTAAGCCAAGAATAAATGCTCTTGTTGGTAAATTGTTTGCCAATGCGACTTCGACATGCAATCAAGTTTCTTTCTTTTGTAACCTGCAATTTCAACATGCAATCAACTTCTCTAGGCGCGAGCAAATTGTTTGCCAATGCTGCTTCTTGTAACTCATTTTTTTTATCAAAATCATTTATTGGTATGTTGAGCTGTATTTACTTACATTTCTGCTGTTGACAGTGCTTGCTAGTTAAGGGATGGAAAGGTTCAAGTTGGAGCTTTCCTCGTGGCAAAAAGAGCAAAGATGAAGAAGATCATGCATGTGCCGTTAGAGAAGTAAGCACAATTGTTTGGAGTCATCACTTTCTCATTCTTGTCATACATGACTCTCTTTCCATGTTCTTCTGAACAATAGGTTTAAGAAACATAACAAAATTAGTATAGATTTAAAAATTTACAAATCATATGAATTGGCTAAGTCATGTCATACTACTAGCTTTTCGTTAACTTTTTCTAACTTGTTTTTGTTTGTGGTAAATGCAGGTCACGGAAGAAACAGGTTTTGATGTTTCAAAACTTCTTAACAAGGATGAGTACCTTGAAATTATTTTTGGACAACAGAGAGTGCGGCTTTACATTATTGCTGGTGTGAAAGATGATACAGCATTTGCCCCACTTACCAAAAAGGAAATCAGTGTATGTGATTCTTTTGAAATATTCATTTTTTAGGTTTTTATCATATAATCATCGAATGTGTTTAACACCGGAGTTATCACTAATACTTCAAGTAATAGTCTCTGATAAAAAAATTCATTAGAGAAGGGAACATACAATCAGTGTGAGGATAGGTTAAGCCCCAATTTCCAAAACAGTGAAACCAGATGAAAAACAAAATCAAGGTACTCAAAAAAACTAGAAAATAGCTGCATATATAAAATGGAAACTCCCTGGTACAGCCACAAGCAGAGCTCCATGTAGAAGCCACACACACAAACCTACACTATACATATGAGGGGAAAACATATGCACTTGAAAACGTAGGTATTCTGCTCCAGACAGATGCATTGGAGGACTAAAATAGCACATCTTCACAGAACTTATGGGCTCCTAATCTTTTTCTGTTCTCACAAGAAAAAGAGTGAGTTTAGGTGGGTCATAGAAATGATTCGGTTATTTATTTAAAGATAACAAAATAAGTTTGAAATGCAAATTAGTTCATTGAAATAAAATTCTGCATTCATCCTTTTGTTTGTCCCAGTTTCGCACTCGCCTTTTCTCTATTAACTGATTTCTTAAATTGATTTTGGGTTATGACTAATTCAATCTCAAAAGCTAGCTCAACGGATGAGGATTGCCTAAGTCTTATAATGACTATTTTGGCCATATCTTTAGTCGATGTGGGAAAACACTAGTCCATAATATCTATAAAGAAAGTTCTCTCTAGTAACTATCTCTTTTGGTGTATCAACTTCTTAATACAATTTGACCCTTTTGATTAACTGTTTTTTTAAAATTTAAACACAACTTTCAGATATTTAATCAAGTAATGTTGTGTCACTGTCGCATTCTATTTCTATATAATGCTTTGTTAGTGTTATTCCCTTGTATAGGTGTAGACTGATGTTGTCGGTAATTTGGAGCCGTAACCTTGAAATTTGGATCTCTATTTGTAGTCCTTGCACTTCTTTAATTGAATGTCTTCTGTGGCCAAAAAATTTTTACATGATTGTTTTCTTGGTTCTTAAGTTATAACTTATAATCAAAGTATCTTCGTGTGATTAAGAACTCTAGGAGATCAGAGTGATGACAATTTGTGTTGTGATATCAATGCAGGAGATTGCTTGGCATCGTCTTGATGAACTTCAACCTTCGAGTGATGACGTAATATCTCGTGGGGTCACTGGCCTTAAGCTGTATATGGTGGCCCCTTTTCTTGCGTGAGTACAACCTCGTATGGTTTCTGTTTTTTGTTTTTGGAAAGTCCCATGAATCGTCAATGTCAAAGTTCAAAAGTTTCACTGTCTCCATGCAGATCTTTGAAATCATGGATTTCAGCACATCCACCTCCTATGGCTCCAAGGCCTGATTTGCCTCTTAAAGGTATTTCCTATATTACAGCAAAAGGCTGTTGTTGGTTAAGAATATTAATGGGTCATTGGGCCCGTTTGGATTGACTTATTTTTGAGCTTATGCGAATAAATAACCTTGTGTGTATTATTCATAAGCTTGTCAAGCCTCAATTCCGGGCTGTCCTTTGTAGATTTTCCAAACTGTACATGTTACATGGTTAGGATTGCTAACAAACCTTTACTTTTTTGTTAAGGAATTTCTGTGTGGAAAGCAAAGCATAGTTCTACAGGAAGTAGTTCCATTTCCATCTCCACAATAATGGACAGCCAGCAAACAAAACCTGAATCTGATTCACAGTCTCTCAGTGTGGGGCCTGGCAGGAGCTTTAAGAATTTCAGATTTAATACTGTCCCAATTTTACAAGCAATGGAAGCTGCCTTTTATTGAAATCGTTTCCTGTACATGATGCATTTGTACCTAGATAGTATTCTCATTGTTATATGTAGAAGTGGAGAAATTGTCCAATGTAAAGATTACTACTCCAACCAGCATTCATAGCTACAATACCTCAAACTTGATCTTAAAAGGAATGAAGCTGATTTATGTGGTAATAGCTACTATAACTCCTTACGAAAACAAAGCAGCTAATTCATGCCAAATTTAAGTCGCTTGTAACGATTTTCTAAAGGCTAATACTTTTGACATCTTTTAGCTTATAGTAAGTGTCATAATTTGTTTTATTTTTTTAACTTTCCATTATTCTCAAAACAGTGTATTCCAAAAAAAGTTATCTAGTACTATTTTATAGTGACTAGAACAAATAACGTAAAGAAACTTCTAAACTATGCTAATATCTTATAGTGACAAGGATAAAAACACATTCGCATATTATCTTCTTGTGCATAGATTTGAGACTCCGATTCTCTAATTCGTCTTGTTTCTCACTTCAGTATCATATATATTCCCTATATAAAAATAAGTATCATATATATTCCCATAATATACGAAATTATGAATAATTGAACACGACTTACTACCGCATCCAAAAGCACTAAATTATCAGAAGAAAAAAAACGAGAAGAACTAAATATGCTGATCGGGTTTTGCCCCTCTAATTCCCGTCCCAAACAGGGTCGGGGTTCTCCGTGCAGGTCTCATAATAGTTCAAAATTGTATTTACGATAATTAATATAATAAATTTTACTATTAAAAAGAGATCAAAATTCAAAATATATGAAACAAAATGAATAAATATATATCCATAAAATGAGATAAAAACTAATAATTGATGTTTAGTCCAGCAGGGGCAGATTGGGTATCGACATCCCCCAATCTGCCCCCGTTCGCGATCAAAACGGATTTTCCCCATCAAACTCGAGTCGGTCGGGTGGGTACCCGCGAGATTGTTGGATTTGCTAACATTTAATTGTTTTTCTTTCAGGTTGCAAAACAGATAGCAGCGGTGTGCAATTAGCACTTCTCAGGCCCACTTGACCCAGCCCACAGCTTTACAAAACAGGAGTGATCCACCTTGCTCCAAACTGGATTTTGCGGAACTTGAACTCGTTTTTTGTGGATCAACACGCGGATCCTATCTGACCCGTGGTATAAAACCCTTTCTTTGACCTAACCGGTCAGATTTTCAAGACTCTCCTCTCTCTCTTCTTGGTTCCACGCTGTTCTCTGGTTCGTCTTCTCTGCTAGGGTTTCACTGCTCTCACTGGTTTTCAGTGATTGAAGTGATGAAACTCTTCACTCTCTCACCTATGATGATGCGTGATGATGATGCAAAACCCCTATGGTTTATGCACTGAATCGCAGCAATCTGAGGTTCGTCGCCTACGATCCAAGTTCTGTATGTTCACTGGTCAGGACTGCTTGAAACTTTCAACGAATCGTACCAGACACTGCACAGAGGTATGAATCACTCTACTGATTTTTTTTTCTTTTTTCTTGCTTGATACAGTCATTGTTGCAGAAGCCCTAATTTCTGCTTGTTGATGTTTCAGGTACACAGCTTCTGAGGTTTTGTTGCGGATGTAACAACGAAGGTACGAATAGCACAAACTTTGCTATTTCACTTTGTTTTACACTTTATCTCTCAAAAACCTAATTTCCTCTTTACTGTTTTCTTTGTATGAACCACGAATGACTGAAATGATAACCTGAGAGTGCTCACAGGATTTCAACACTATGAAATCCTCAACCAGTGACCACTTTCACAGGTAATTTCTTCTCCTTTCCTCTCTTTCTGTTTCTATTCTAACTTTTCTGGTTGTGATACTTAGAACAACACCTACCTTGTGTTGATTCTCTTGTTTGCAAGGTGAACACACTTTTGAACACACACACTCAAACTCTCACGCCCAGAACTCAAGAAAGAGATGCACAGAAGAGAAAACAGAGAAGAAGACTTAAAGAAAAATGTAAAGACTTTATTTACTTGTAAAATTGAAACTATAAAATTCAGTGTATGTACATATGTATTTATAGGCTTTCACTGGTCAATCATAGCTGTTAGTTAGAGTTTGTTGTAGCTAACAAACTCAGTTTGTTAATCAGTTTAACAAACTAGTAGTTAGTTAGTAACTAACTTTGTTACAGCTGTAAGAAACAAACTGTAAACAGGAACTCATTTGATAATAATTCCAACGGCTAGTTTTCTGTTTAAAAGAAGCTGTTAGAGTTTTTAGGGTTTTGCTTAAAAACCCAATAGAGATCAGGTTTTGTTGCCATCCCTATGGATGATGGAATTGATAGTTAAAGAAGAATGGAGTAGCTGAACCATATAGAGTTTTTTTTTTCTAAAAGAAAACATCTAATTTATATATAATTATGATGGTAAAGGAACATTATACATTATTGTCATCACAGTGAAGATCTTGTTACAGCAAGAAGAACATACATTTATGTTTCTTTCCTAATCATTGGAATAAAAAAGACCAAAACTTCAACTCTTATTTAAAAAGTTAAAACAACATATATAATTATATATTATTATTTACTGATCAAACAAAATTAACATCCCTATTCTTGTGCTTTGCAACACTACTAGTAGAAAGCACAAAATCAAGATTGTAAAGCAAAGGAACCATAGCAAGAGAGCAGAGCAAAACCAAGACAGGACCAAAGATCCAAAGCAACAAAGGAAGTGCAGTATAGAAGAGTCTATTTCCAGCAGTGTTCAAAAGGAAACCTCTTTCTAATATCTCACTAACATATTCTGGCGTCACCAATGACTCTTCATCTTCTTGTGGGGTATTGATTAGAATGTTGACTTGGTTTATGAACCTTATGGATAGTGAGTGACAGAAGAATGAGAATAAGAAGATAGTTAATAGTGTCACATATTTAAGTGCTTCCATAAACTCTCCATGTGCTCCATATACTGTGTCGTTTAGTGGCTTCTTAATACTGTATGTGCTGCTTAGTATTGCTGCTAGACCTGAACATAGGAGAATTGAGGTTGTTGCCATTAAGGTTGCTCCCATTATTGTGTTCCTAAGTGTTTGTACAGCCAGGATGTTTTTCTTGTCATTGTCCTGCGCCAAAATTTGCATTATTAGTTTTTAGTATGATGAAATACTTCATATATACCTCCTAAAATATAAGAAAAAAATAAATATATTTAGACTAAATAGATACTCTCTTCATCTTAAAATATAAGTAAAAAATACATGTGTCTGGACTAAATTTAGTCCACATGAATATACTTTTTTACATATATTTTTTTGGAACGTAGGGAACAAATAGTGGAAGAATTAAAATATTTTTGATTTTTGTGTGAGGGTGGTCAATTTTATATATAGGTGAAATTAATTGTAATACAAAAATAAGGAAGAGTCCAATGGTAGGTAGACACTAGGTAGACACTTCATGCAATAAGATATAGGTCTGGTCGACCACAAAGACATGCCATACATATATATATATATATATATATATATATATATATATATATATATATATATTTGCAGAGATGTAATTGATCCAAGGACACTTCCAAGATATACAGACAGACACATAAGCAAGAATCTTCCTTCATAATATAAAATACTAGTAAGTATTAATTATTATAAGTATTAATTATATGACAAAATCTAAGCACAGTTTAGAAACACATGGTTTTCTATTTTAAGATATCATCATCAGTATATGGATGGGCCTAATAGCTATATTATATATATATATATATATAGTGCATTTGGATTGCATATTCAGTATTCACCTCAAGAAAGAAATATCTTTAAATCTTCTACGTTTTGTTTGTTGGTAGTAATTATAAGGAAACTTTTTCTTTCTTTCAAGAAATACAAATTTTCAAATGTTGTTGAGAAGAAAAAAAAAACCTTTCACGAATTGGTAAAAAATACAACACCACCAGGTTGCTGATCACTGATCAGCAAGCCATTTGATATGCAACTACAAAGATAAAGTTCCTTATTAGTTAGCTAGAATTAGTTATTATCTCTTGAGCTTAAATTTTTAAGATAATTAATTATACCATTGATATATTAATGATCATTAGAATTAACATGAAAAAGTGTGAAACTAATTCAGGTAGAAAAGTAAAGTAAGATAATTACCTTCATCATGGCAGCAACCCAATTCCTTCGACCACTAGCATTAATGGCAATGATAGTTGAATGAGGATGAGTTCTAACATTGTACCAAAGCCAAACATGGTAACCAATGCTTATTAAAAATGCTAAGGGAACCAATATAACATCCAAATAACACTTCTTCCATTCCATTTTCTTAAAAATGATAATCGAGTAGTTGTTAGCTATCTACGTAGCTACCCTTATCTTATAAGGTATATAATAATATTATTATGCTTTGCACTTCCACTATAGTAAGCAATATCGATCTCAGTGGAAATTTTGATATTCCTACATGTTTGGCAGTGACAAGCTAGCATGGTTTATATACACTCGAAGAAAGAATGAATGTGGACTTGTTTTGAATCTTGATTCAATTCTTCTATATCATATTCAAAAGATAAAAAAGAAAAGACCCTTACTTTTTTCACTAAATTACACACTTTTTAAGCTTAATATTACATGTGGGATTGAGCGACTTTTGTCCACATTCCTTCACCTCTTTTTTTATATTCTTTTTTTTAGCATGAAGTTAGAGATAGTTTTGTTACTTATCTCTCTACCTGGTGTATCTTAAGATTATTAAAAAAAAATGATGATTTGAAGTAAGTAAGTGCTACTAATTGGCTAATTATTATTGGGGATAATAAATCAAAGCATCTTTCAAATTTGTCCGAATGTGCACTCTAATCTTAACATTTTTTTTTACAGCAAATCTTAAAATTTTTAAAAATATCTAAATTAATATATTTTTTTTGATCAAAAAATTAATAATTTTGAATGTTCTTAAAATCATAAATTGTTTTAAAATTAGAAAAAAAAAACTATTTAATACTTTAAGGTGAACACTCTAACACCTCGTTATGGGCCATTTTAGCGCTCGTTTGCTTTCGCGGTGGACAGGGTGGACGTGCGGCGACTTTAAAGCTACAAAGTGTAGCTTATGGTTGAACGTGGCCTACTATATATATCTTTAAGTTTGAGTGACTTCACCTTCAAAGATAATCTCCATTGGAGCCCTCTTCCCAATTTATTTAATTGTGATGGTGCAATTTGTATGTTGTTATTAAATAAGTACGAGATCAATTTATGCCTCTACATGGTTTCTGAAAAAGTTAACAACCTTTCTCTCTAATTTTTCTTTTTAGCTCCTCACCAATTTCCTTCATGCTCACAAGGAAAATGGGACATTCATTGCAGAGCTTAATTTCCTCCATGTTCTTCACCACTTTAATTTCTTCAACTTTTTTCGTCCTTGCTCCTGCAAAAGAATTGGTTCCAATGGAGGTTAGGGTTTGGAGATTGAAGATGACACAAACTTAAAGATAGAGGCCATAGATTAATATGTCGTCCCAAACAAAACAAGACCAAAATGATGTCGGTATCAAGGAATTTGAAATAAAATTAATGACTCAAAATAATGGCATGTGATCATGAAATTACACTGTGGAAATACTTAACAAGCCACATCAATATTTAATGGTACACGTCAGCACATTAACAATATTTTCAGATAGATAAAGACGCATGAACTAACATGTCTCTTTTGAAATTGTCAAGGACAATTTTTGGATTTTTTTTCAAGAACCAAAATGAGGTGACATTTTTTCTCATAGATTAAGATGGGCCTATAATCTAAAAATCTAAAAATGAAATAAAAGAAGTGAGAATTTTTAATTTTTTTTTTAAAAAAAGAGGTAGACTTGGAAGAGTGGGAATCTGAGTAGGCGCATTGTAAATCTATCAACATGAGAGAAATATAAGGAGATAAGAGAGAGGGACCCATTGCAATGGCAAGTGCGTTCACTCTTCACCCACACTTTCATATTCTTTATTTTACCATTTGCCATTAGTAGAGAGAGGCGTTTCGTTCACAACTTCTTGCATATCTTTACATGACACTGATTTTATATATGCATGCCATTATCCATTTTCAGAGATTATTAATTTGTTTCGATCGTCGTTGGTGTCACACTTAGATTTTCATGCAGGGGTCTTTGGAAGGAAATAAGAAGAAAAAAACAATGCATGGTTGGCGAGAGAAGACAAGTAATATTTTTGAATTAAGTTAAGTGGCAATAAGTTACAATTAAGTTAATATTTTTGAATTGTTAAGTGTTTATTTGTTTTAAATTCTAGGCAGCCAAAAACAAGGTGTTGGGAGATCCGAAGGAGCACTAGGAGAAACAACGGGACTAGGATCATCAAGAAATTTGGATACTTTAAGGTATTCAATATATGCGTCACCTCTCTTATATATCATTCAAGAGCAATGCTAACTAGTACGACTGACTTTTGTAAGAAATGTCAGAATCAAGTACGCGTCACAATTTTAAACCATGAACAAAGAAATGAAACGGTATCAAATTGGCAAAAAGCACCGCGTGCTTTAATAACAATACAGGTTCATCGGTTTCGTACAAGTTCCCTTCGTAATAATCATCATTTCTCATCCTTCAATTAGCTCATTCCTAGCCGATGTGAGACTAAGCACTCACACTTGAATTTCCAACAATCTCTCCCTCAAGTGTGAGTCACCCATCGCTAGACTTGATCCAAACTAGGATCCACTTCCTGCTCCCCCACCAAGCCTAGCCTAGCTTTGATACTATTTGCTAGGGAGTCTGGGAGAGCACCAAAAGAAACAACAGGCTAACGACCATGACCACCAAAAGACTTGAACGCCACACTTTTCTAGAGATGTTTGGAGACTCACACTTGAGGTAGAGATTGTTGGGATTTCAAGTGTGAGTGGTTAGTGTCCCACATCGACTAAGAATGAGCTAAATAAATGATATTACCAATTTATTTTTGTAGACAAATCATATTACCGAATTCTATCAATCAAGTCTGTCTTTTTATTTCTCTCTATCTTTTTTTTTTTCCTGTCTCTATGTATTTGGAGTCAATTACAAAAGCAAAAATCAAGGTTGGGTCAAAGCCCCAAAGAATGGGCCTCTTGCCCTTTTCTTTCTTATGTACTGCGACAAAATAGGAATGTGACATATGAAGTCAATTAGGGTCTTTTTTTATACCCCAACCACATCACAATATACCCCCATTAAATATGAAAATCCCAAAATACCCCCCATAATTTTGACTCAATCGGATTTACCTTATAAATAGGTAAATCCGATTTGAGATTAATCAAAGACAGATTTACCTAGATCCGATTAAATTTAAAAAAATCGCATCGGATATACTGATAGAAGGGTAAATCCGCTTTTGAATTTAACAAAGCGGATGTACCCCCACAACAGGTAGATCCGCTTTGTCTCTTTATCAAGTCAGATTTACCTGTTGTGGGGGTACATCCGCTTTGTTAAATTCAAAAGCGGATTTACCCTTTACCAGTGTAAATCTGACTTGTAAAAAAAATTTAAAACATTTAATTTGTTGGATATATATATATATATATATATATATATATATATATATATATATATATATATATATATATATATATATATATATATGGATAAATAATTACAAAAATGTGGGTACAATAATAAATACAAGAAATGTCAATCTAAATCGTCGGAATCATGGGCTAAGTCTACAATGGTGGGCGCATCAGTGGGAGGTAACATAAGTAGATTCCTCTGATCGATTATGAGACCACATCAAAGCAACTGGTGGTAACAGATAGACAAGCGAGATCGAAATATGCATCCATTGGATATCTCCGACGTTCAGAATAGATATGGTTTATACTTAGAAGAAGAATAACTACCTCTCAAAGGAAGATAAGTAAAATTCATATCCAAAGACAATTGAACTAGGGCCACATTATACTTTGTAGCTATAAAGTACCCCATCTCAGGCAAACTCAACCACTTATCCTCCTTCTGAAAACTGGGGTATTCAATGGATAACGCTTTTCTAAGCACTGCAAGTCTGTCCTTTCCAAACATGTAAGTATATAGTTGCTCCCTCACCTTTGTTTCTTTGATTAAATCTTGTCTAATTATAGGCCAACTATCCTCACCAAGATCGAGACCAACCGCGCTACTGCTCGGAACCCACAATTACCATCCCTTTCAACATCAATAATTTTTTCTACATAAGAGTGCACGTGATGAGGAACCGACGGTAAATTGAATTTAGTCTCACCCTGATGTGTTAATTTTTTTAAAACACTCTGAGATAGCTTTGAAGACCGTTGTGATGATTTTATACAAGAAGACCGCTGTGATGAATTTTTACAAGAAGTCCCAGATTCTTGAGTCAGTTTCATCTTCTCATCCACATGCTCCCACCCAGAAGGATCACGCTTGACATCATATAATCTCTGTTTTTTCTTCTTTGGTGCACCTTTTGTTTTAACTTTAAATGGTGGTGCAACCATTGAAGAAGTGGTAGGGAATGCAAGCTCATTAAGTTGTTTCTTGAGGACAAATCTCCCTTCAGGATTCATATGATTATATCTCGCCCAGATCATCTCCATTTGGTAAGAAATATCACAGTCAGCAGATTTTTCTTGGGAGAATTTATCATCTATAGAACCCAAACTCAAGTTTTTCCAATGGTCGTCTACAACATCCAACGGAATAGGAGTACTGGAGACATGGAACACACCTAGCTTACAAGCACAAGGAAGAAGATGTGTCTTTCTAATAATGCACCCACAACGGACTTTGTCATATCCAACCCCAGATGTCGATTTTGAAAACTCTTTAACAATATATATGATCCAAAGCATTTAAAGACACAACAAATTTGTAGCCGAAGGAAAGACATCAAGAATACCGGACATAAGGCCAAGATCTCTGCCAGCCAAGAATACCTGAGGCTGAAGCCCGTGCAAGTCAAATAATTCTTTTAGTTACTGCAATGCCCAAGTAAAATGAATTCCAAGCTCGTGTGAAATATAGGCAATAGCAACCGAGAAAGTTAACTCCGTTGAAGTGACTCCTACAATCCCCAATAGAGGTAGATTGTATTTGTTGGTCTTGTAGGTGGTGTCAAGAATAAGAACCTTTGGAAACAATCGGAATAGCTTAATAGAAGTGGGATGCGCCCACATGATGTCACTGACCACATCGGACCCCTCAATTTTTCTGCTCCAACATAAATAATTTTGCAACTCAATCAATCTAAAAAACTCCTGAATGTCCGTTCTAGGGCCCCTCTTAGAAGACCTATAGGCGTAACGGTGCCTATATATTTGAGGAAGAGAAGTGACGTTGTCCGGATAATGGTTCTTCAAAGCAGTAAGACAATCTTTCAGGGCAACATTCAGATCAGTGTGCTCATCAACAATAGCTTTCTGCAGCTTAGTTAAATGACCAAAAGCTGTCGACCCAACCGGGGTAGTAAGCAACTCATGTGTGTGAAGACCACACCTAACATTCACACGCCAACCCCCATGTAGTATTGTACAAGTAGCTCTCAATGTAAACAGACAACTTCTTTTCTTAGACCCGAAAACTCTAGAATCATTAGACCACTTCCCTTGCTTCTCGCAACAAAAAATAATCTTATCTCTAGAACCCCTTTTAACTCCAGATTTGTCAGATCTTACAATTATAACCACAACCCCAATACGCCTCTCAACCGCTTTAGCCCACTCTTCTACATCCTCACGTGTAGAAAATATCTACAAAATAGAAAAAATAGAAAAATGTTACGTACTTAATTAATTAAATATCTATCAAACTTTGATTAAAAAAATCAGTATGAAAAATATATCCTCTCCGTCCAGAATGCCTCTGTTGTGTCTACCACGAAAGGAACAATCGGCGACTCTATATACGGGTCATTATCTGTTTCAAAATAGAATAACAGTTATAAAGAAATTAATTTAAAAAAAAACAAATAGGATTTACGTACCTCAAACGTAAATCTGCTTTGTATTTTTCAAAATCGGATATACCCCATCCAGGTAAATCCGATTCATTAAAAGATATAAGTGGATTTACGCTTGGGGTACGTAAATCCGATTGCACATCAGATTTAGCTATATCCGTCAGGACAAAATTTTGTTTTCTATACTGAAATAAATGGTCAAATCGGATTTATCTGTCAGTTTGATACATCCGATTTGACTTATGCGTGTGTATTTATTACATATTTAAAGCTAATCGAATTTACCTTGTATTTAGGTAAATCCGATTACCAGATTAAGTGGTCCCCCACCAGAGAATCTTCAAAAACTCAATATTTGTTAATTATGTCAGGAGTATTTTCGGGATTGCAATAATGTGTGGGGGTAGAAGGGAGTTGATGGGGGTATAAAAAAAACCCAGTCAATTATTATGCATGCAAAATGTCATGTCGCGAAATTATTATTTTTTTATTAATTTTTTTCCCTTCATTTAAATTGATAGAAATACATCAAAAACAATACAAATTTAAAAATTGCTAAAATTAAAAATGATGAAGCTGTAAATAAACTCACAACAATCGGGTTAGTAGTATAATACGAAAAAATGCCTACAATTGCGACAAAATCAAAGTGGCTAAAGTACTAATGCTTTCGGATCAACGTTGATGCTCAAATCATTGATTAAATTTGTAATGATCGAAACTAATCTGTAAATCTGAATTAAACGAACACCACAACAAGACAAGAAATCAAACGTTACACCAAGACGATGAACACAACAATGTCGCATTCAGACGCCATTATCAAGGAAAAAACAAGAAAGAAAACCTTTTTTTTACGAGAAACGGGAAAGAAAACTTTTATATATATATATATATATATATATATATATATATATATATATATATATATATATATATATGCCTGTGGAAACTATTTATTTTTTACTCTCACTGTCCCTTAATGTAAGATCCATTTGAGGATTTCACTTGTCTCATTATATAAGACCTTTTTATAAATAGTCTACAATATTATTTATTTTTTGATTAAAATACCCCTAATTAAATGTTTAGGTAGTTTTCAAAATATTTAATTTTTGTTATAATTAGTTCTCTCTCTCTCTCTCTCTCTCTCTCTCTCTCTCTCTCTTTAATTTTTCCTTTCTCTCCATTTTCCAATATACATGTGTATGCTTCTAGTAAATATCATTTAATTGATTATGGGTAAATATCAAAAAGCATTTTGATTAATTAGATGAGAGAATAATAATTAACTAGAGGAGAGAAGAATAACACAATATAAAGGATAAAATAGGAAAAGTTGTATAAATAATAGATATAATTAATGAGAACAACAAACAAACTAAATTTCTTAGTTTTTCTGAAGTAGTTAAAAGAGTCTTACATTAAGGAGCAAAGAGAATAAAAGAGAGAAAAAACAATGCAGGGGTGATTCCAGACTACAAATTGACCCAGAATCACCCTTACTCGGTAGATGAGCAGGAAGAGAGAAGTGGAGAGAAGGTTAAGAGAGACGGCTATGGTTGAAACTTGAAAGCTCTAAGCCCTAATCAATGCAATTGCTTTAAACCCATGAAATTAATACTCTCACCATTTCACAATACATATCATTTTCACGTTATTTACACATACTAAGAATACTATAATTTCCTCTATCCCATTTTGTATGCAGTTTAAGATTTTGGCACACCCTTTAAGAAAATTGATTAGTAATTTAGGTCTCGTTTGGAGTGGTTCAAAGTTTCCTGTTTTTGTTTTGAAAGTCAAATTTTAAAACAAAACCTATTCCAATAAAATGAGGTTGAATTGGTTTTTTCTTGAATTTCAAAACAGTTTTCAATTAAAACTCAAAATTATAAAAATAAGTCCTTTAGTTCCTGTTTTTAGTTTTAGAACTTTCTGTCTCCCTTTCTCTCTAGCAGTTGTTGAGTTTCGAAAACCTATTGTAGATTTTCACTTTCGTTTCAACGTACTTATACTTTGTGTTTTTGTAGTTTCACTACAAAAAATAGTGCATTAGCGATGGATTTTTCCCTCGCTAATGCCTGTTTTTCCCTCGCTAATGACTGTTAGCGACGGACCAATTCCGTCGCTAAAAACCTCGTCGCTAATGGTTAGCGACAGAATAAAATCCGTCGCTAACCATTAGCGACATATTTTCCGTCACTAATTTCGTCGCTAATTACTGACGCATGGCAGGCTATGATTAATCAGTATTAGCGACGGATATCTGTCGCTAAAATCCGTCGCTAATATCAATTTTTTATTTTAAAAAATGCTGGTTGTGGTGGTGAGGTTCAGATAGAGAGAGGGAGAGATAAGGGGTTGGGGAGATAAGGGGAGAAAAAAATGGCGTGGTGGTGGTGGTGGCGAGGTTCAGATAGAGAGAGGGAGAGATAAGGGGTTGGGGAGATAAGGGAATAAAAAATGGTGTGGTCATGGTGGTGGTGGTGTGGTGTTGAAGGGAGAAGATGATGGTGGTGGTGGTAAGAAGAAATGAAAGAGGAAGAGGAAACTGGAGAAGGAGAAGAAATGAAAGAGGAAGAGGAAGAAATGAAAGAGGATGGTGTGGTGGTGTGGTTTTGAAGGGAGAAGATGATGGTGGTGGTGGTAAGAAGAAATGAAAGAGGAAGAGGAAGAAATGAAAGAGGATGGTGTGGTGGTGGTGTGGTGTTGAATGGAGAAGATGATGGTGGTGGTGGTAAGAAGAAATGAAAGAGGAAGAGGAAGAAATGAAAGAGGAAGAGGAAAACGGAGAAGAGGAAGAAATGAAAGAGGAAGAGGAAGAAATGAAAAAGGAAAGAAAGAATTCGGGTTTATAAAAAAAATTAACATTTAGCGACGGATTTAGAGAGGGAATTCCGTCGCTAACTTTGGCCACGTGTCAAATAAGCTGCAACGGTCAGAGTGGCACATTTCCCCAAGATTAGCGACGGATTTAGTGAGGGAATTCCGTCGCAAACTTTGGCCACGTGTCAAATAAACTGCAACGGTCAGTGGCACAGTTTCCAAAGATTAGCGACAGATTTTAGCGAGGGAAATCCGCCGCTAATTCGAACCAAAATTTTCAAATTCGCGCCATGTTGAATCCGTCGCTAATTTAGCCAATTTCCGTCGCTAAATACCTCGTTTTCGACCAAAACCCAATCCGTCGCTAACTGGGTACATTTCCGTCGCTAATATTGATTTTAGCGACTGATGCCCTGTCTGTCGCTAAAATCCGTCGCTAATCCGTCTTTTTTTTGTAGTGTTTTATATTATTCTTTCCTCAAAAATTATTTTTTAAATTATTTTAGTTTTTTCTTTTTTTCAAATATATTATTATATTTGGTAAACTAATATTGAAGTGAAGTGGAGAGAGTTTTGAAATATATTTTGTTTTTTCCCTAAAGAGGTTTTTCATCAGAAGGTTTTAATGAGGCTCAATAACTCTTTCTTTTACTTAAAAAAAGGTGGAGAGAGTGAACTCAAAAAGAAAAAGTGATACTCAACTCAAAACTGGAATTCAAAATTTATAACTAAAACTAATCAAAACTCAAAACAAAAACTAAATTGGGGTTTTTAAAAATTTCAAAACATTTTTGTCCAAAAAATAAAATTCAAAACGTAAAACTAAAAACCACCCCGAAGAGAGCCTTAGATTTTCCTATAAAATGCATTAATTTAACATTTAACCATTTTTTTTAACAAGCAAATGTTAGTGAGGGTGGGAGAATGTTAGTTTCCGGAGCTTGAACCCTAGACCTCCTTCTTGCAACTTTGCAACTCCTTTATGTCCCTTAGCTCGCCATCTGAGCTACCTTCCTGGGACAATTTAACATTTAACCATTTGTCTCTCCACTTAGATTAATGTGATCATTAATTTATTGAATGTAAAAAATTCTCATAATAAAGAATGCATGAGTAAAAAAGATATTAAATGCTTCATTGAAAATGTAAAACTACGATCAACTAGAGACAAATTGGTTTTGCTAAAAAAACAAATAAAATGGGACGAGGGAGTAATATACTTTTTTCTGATTTGATGGAAGTAATTATAATTTATCTAAAATACCTTTAAATATTTATTATTACATTCTACATATTTTTCTATCGAGAAATAATTTTTTAAAAGTATTATTACAAAACAACACCATAAATAAAGTGAAATAAAATCAGTATTAAAAAAGACATATTGTGAAACGGGGGTTGTACTTTAAACCCACTTGCATATAAGTAGGGGTGAGTGTAACATTCGCAAAATACTTAATAGAATTATTTGGATGTTGACCCAATTGAATTATTTTAGTACTTGACTGGTAAATTTATGGAGTGCTAAAATTATTTATTGGTTGTCATCGGATCGTTAACCGAATAATACGGGTCAATGAAGATTTAGAATCGGAATTAGAGATTAAGGGCAATATGATAATTTGACCACGTTACCACTTATATATTAAATAAATATATATGTGTGTGTGAGTGAAAAGAAAGAAAGAATTAAAAGAAAGAAGCATACGAGAGAGAGAGAAACAGAGAAGAGAAGAAAGAAAAGAAAGAAAAGAAGAAAGGAGAAGAGAAAGAGGTATGAAGGAAGAAGAGGAAAAATGGAAGATTTAGGCTCATCAAAACGACTTTCTTCCAACACGAAAAACGTTCAGCGTTACTTCCTCTTCGATTTGGTACCAAAATCATCATCATCAACTCACTCTCTCTCACTTTGCCATTTTCGAATTTAAGAGGAAAATAGAGGTTTTTGTTGTTCAAGCTCAAAGGAAAGCTTTGGATGGTGTTTGGGAGCGAGCTCAAGGTGGATTGCGCAAATATTGAAGTCCGATTTGGGGTTTGTGAAGAATCAAGAGGTTAGGGTTCAAATTGGGGTTATGTGTGAATAGTGAATTGAAGCTTGAAGACGATGAATAGTAATTTCAGGGAGGTTTTGTGATTGATTGTAGGTTCAAAGGTTGGGAGCGGATTCGATTGTCGTCGGAGCGTAAAGTTTATACGGGGAACGTTTGTGTGGTTATGTCGGAAAAGCGATTTCGTGGAAAGTCTCGGCTATTTGTGATTTTCAACACAATCGGTGAGTTTTACTCACGTTTAGGATTATTTCGTTTTACAATAAATTTTACGTGATTTGGTTTCGAAAGATTTGGACTTAAAAACCGTTATTTCGAAATATATCGTTTTTGGATAAAATTCGTTTATGTCGAGTTTTGATTGATTTATCGCTTTCGCTCGGAATATGGACTGATTGTGCGATGTTGATCGGATATGTTGGTGTGGTTTTTTGGACTGTTTTCGATCGGAACAAAAATCGTTTGAGAGATTTTGACTTAAAAACCGTTATTTGAAAATATGTCGCGTTTACAATGAGTTTTTGATTGATTTGATTGATTGTGTGACTTGATTGGGACTGTTTTTATGGTTGTCAAAACTGTTTTCAATCGGAACAAGACTCGAAATTGAGCGGAACGAGTATCAGAATCGACCGGGAAACAAATTTTCATGAAAAAGGCAATTTTTGCAATGCTGTCAAATGAGCACGATCCGTGCGTCCCAGGGGCACGATCCGTGCGCCTGGTTCGGTTTCTGATTTTCAAAATGTTTAACAGGGCGCACGATCCGTGCGTCCCAGGGGCACGATCCGTGCGCATGGTTCTGTCTAAATTTTACAAAGTGCCCGCAATGATTCCGTTTCGATTCCAATCCTCTCCCAATCCTTTCCTAACCCTTCTATAATTATATTAGGCTTATAATGCCATGATTTTGGGTATCTTTCAAAAGGGTTTTATAAAACACTTTCGAAGTTGAAATTGTCTCGAAAAACCGAATAATAGTATACGTGTGCGGACATGTTTTATTGATAACTTTCGATCCGGGAACCCGATTGAGGTGTTCTAAGATGCGTTTGAAAGCTTATTCAGAGGCCTAACTGAATACTCTATTTTTAAGGCAAAACGAACTGTTTTTGGAGACGTAAAATTTGTTGAGAGGTGATGAATTAGTATGCGAGAGTGAACGTGGATTTAAATTGTAATGCGAACTAAATGTTCAATTGATTGTCTGAGGTAATGAACCCTGAGTTCATGTTTCTGTAGATATATATTTATATATATCGAGGTGGGTGACGACCCATGTGTAACATACTAGGCGGGGCAGTCATGATCCCCTTCCCTAGGCTCCATGCCAATGGGAGAATGTACTATTGGTAGGGGGTTCACCGGGATTAGAAATGTTCTGCAGTCGGTGTTATGTTAAAGATTATTGTACGATACACCGGGGTTAGCAATGTTCTGCAGTCGGTGCCGTACTCTGTTTGTTTTACGATATACCGGGAGTAGCAATGTTTTGCAGTCGGTGTCGTGTTAAGTTATAAAAAGGAACTCATAATTGAACCGAGAGTGTTAGTAGGGGTCTCGGTAGAACTCACTGAGATTGTATCTCATTGTTTATATGTTGTTGTTTTACAGAGAAACAGGGAAAGAAAGGACCACAGAGGCACGAGTAGGTGGAGCTCGGATTGGTCACTAACGACTTAGCTTTATGTTTAAGCTTACTTCCCTTTTTGTTGTCTGTATACTAAAACACTATGACTTTAGTGTTATGTATTTCTTCCGCTTTCTTGTATGATGCTGAATACTAGAGTAGCTGACAAATTATGGTCTGAGTACCGTATGGTCTTGTTTGTAAATAAGACTGTTTTGTTTTATACAGCGAAAAATTCATAGTGGTATTCAGTGTCTGAGCAGGAATTAATATCTCTGATGTGTTACTAAAGTGCACTCGGGCATTTTTAGTCAATAGAAATACCGGGGTGTTACAGTGAGCAAGAGATGATATAGGATGAGTTTTAGTATTCCAAGTAGGTAGTTCAGTTGGGGAGCTAAGGGATACCGAATGAGTGCACCAATGAGTGCAAGAAGGAGGTCCCGGGTTCAAACCCTGAAAACTAACATTCTTCCACCCCACTAATATTGCTTATAAAAAAGGATGAGTTTTAGTTAATCATAACTTAGTCACAAATTTTGATTGAGTCATTTTGTAGACTCTAGTTTATCCTTTAACTTAAACAAACCCTGAGAGTACCGATAAAAAAACAAACCCTGAGAAATTATGATTCAATTTAAGATCATGCCTAATCAAGATGGGAACGAGTTGTCATAAAATACAAATAATATAATTTTTAAATAAAGCTGTTACAACTTAAATTAAATAATTTATGTTTAAAAATAAAATTCAATAGATATAGTAAATTAAAATATAAGTATAGTTTTTATTGATATTTCTATATACTACTTTAAAATTAAATTAATATGTTAATTATTGCTATAAAATTAATGTCATAGACATTTAAATTTTAGAATTAAACTACATGCATGTTTTGAATTTTAACGTCTTAGTGAATTATCACAATTCACAAGCATTAATATATTAGTTAAATATTTATATATTTGTTTTTATTTATATTAAGGACAGGTCGAATAATCCAAAAGTCAACTCAAACCCATCCTAACTCATTTTTTTTATAAGCAAATGTAGTGGGGGTGGGGGAATGTTAGTTTCCAGGATTTGAACCCTGGACCTCTTTCTTGCAACTCCTTCATGTCCCTTAGCTCGCCAACTGAGCTATCTTCTTGCGACATTCTAATTTGCCTATTTTGCTTGTGAGATATGTGTGGATACCTTGTATTGCAGGTAACCTAATATTACAGGTTAAGTTTTGATGATGAAAAAGACAAAGCCAAAGTTGATGGCCAAAGTTAATGAAAGTGACAAAACATCAAAGTCACAATCCAAGACAAACAAGCTCAAGAATTGAAGATTCAAGCTTAAGGGTAGTCCTTAAATATAAGGGTTGTCCTTAGGGTTTGGGTGTGTCTTAGGAAAAAGTGTAAGCTCTTTCGAAGGTCAGCTCGCCTCTCAAAGTCTCACACACTCACAAGTTTTTCAAAGATGCATGCATACTTACGTAAACATAAAAAGCACCTTTAAAACATGAAAATCGATTATCACCTTGCATATACATACATCAAAATCGATTTTCAGGCCAATCAGAAAAGAAACAATCGATTTTCACTCCATGTGTTTTCATTGCATAAATCGATTCCTAAGCAAAGTATTTTTAAAGGAAGAATCGATTCACATCCTTTTATACTAAACTAAGAATCGATTCCTACATGTCTCAGGCAAGCCAAGAATCGATTCGTACAAATTACATTAAGTATAAGAATCGATTCCTAGCCTTCCTGGATCTCAAGAATCGATTGCCCCCATTTTTCAAACAAAGCAAAATCGATTCCCATCTAAAAGAATAATCGATTCCTAGATCCAATGTTTTCAACAAAGAATCGATTCCTACATTATTTTTAACGTAAACCTTATTTTCTCATAGCCAATAAATAGGCACCTCATTGTGTTCATTTGTTACACAACCCATTTCACGAATCAGAGCACTTTTTGAGAAAAACTCTTTACATTTTATTCTTTGCTCTTCTCGCACCACTGGTCCGTCAGAGCTGATCTTTCGCTAAGAGTTAGTTGGGGTTGCATTCTTCAAGTTGTATTATCTGCCTACACTAGAGGTATTTCTGTATTTACGTTTGTTACTGTTTAATTGTTGTGATTTGTACTAGGGAGTGGGGTAGCTCTCTAGGGTAGCTGTTTGTACTAGGAAGTGGGGTATCTTTCTGGGGCAGCTGGTTGTAACAGGGGTGGGGTATCTCTTGTTACTGTTGTAATAGATTTGAGGGCTCTTTATAGGTGGGGTATCCTAGTAGAAGAGTGCCTGAGTCTGTAAAGGTTTTCCAAGGCACCTGTAAGCCTTGTTGTTTGGTTAGTGGAAAACTCACAAGGGTGTGAGGACTGGACGTAGGTCACTAGGAGGTGACCGAACCAGGATAAACCTTTACTGTTTTACTGCGTTATTGCATTATCTTCTAATTCCTTCGCTTCCACTTAACCTGCGCGAAAATTGATCTAAGTCATTGAAAAGGGGAAAACGTTTTCAAAAGTTTTTAAATCTCAATTCACCCCCCCTCTTGAGACTGAAGCCACTTGGCAACAAGTGGTATCAAAGCTAGACTCTTGAATAAAGGGCCTAGCAGCTTCAAGAGAAATGGCTTCAGGTTGGTCTACGCAAGAGGGTGCTTCTCTTACCCGTCCTCCGGGATTCAACGGGAAAGATTACGCATATTGGAAAGAAAGAATGAGAATCTTTATTGAAGGGTTAGACTTAGATGTTTGGGTTGCTGTGGAAAAATGACCCTATGTCACCACACACATAGTAGATGGTATTCTTACAATAAAAAGTAGAAATGAATGGTCTGATGATGAGAAAAGAAAAGTGCAACATAATTTACGTGCTAAAAATATTATTACTTCTGCTTTGAGTGCTGATGAATTTTTTCGAGTTTCAAACTGTAAATCTGCCCAAGAAATGTGGGATAATCTCCAAGTTACTCATGAGGGTACAAGTGAAGTGAAAAGGGCAAGAACAAATACTCTTACCAGAGAGTACGAATTGTTTAGAATGAATACAGGTGAAACAATACCAGAAATGCAGAAAAGGTTTACTCACATAGTGAATCAGTTAAGCTTGTTGGGCAAGTCATTCCCTACAGAGGATCTAATCAACAAGGTTCTGAGATGTCTAAATAGAGAATGGCAACCCAAGGTTACTGCTATAGCTGAATCAAGAAATTTGGCTACTATGACTCTTGCTACTCTGTTTGGCAAACTCCAAGAGCATGAACTAGAACTCACCCTTCTGACTGAGCATGAAGATACATATAAGAAAAAGAAAAGCTTAGCTCTAAAAGCATCTAGTTCTAGTCGGCTTGGTGATAACGACGACTCAGATAATGAGGTTGATGAAAGTGAAGAGAATATGGCTCTTATGGTTCGGAAGTTCAAAAGGTTCATGAAAAGCAACAATTATCCAAGGAAGAACTTCAACTCAAAAGGTTTTCTAGCAAAGAAAGCTCATCCGGTCCTCCTACTTGTTATGAATGCGGGAAACCCGGGCACATGAAAATGGAATGTCCTAATCTACAGAAAAAGGATTCCAAATTTGAAAAGAAAGCATTCAAAGATAACAAAGGAAGAAAAGCTTACATCGCATGGGAAGACAACTGCATGGATTCATCAGATGAATCAGACAATGAAGAAGCTCAAGTTGCATTAATGGCTGATCATGAAAGCGAAAATGAAAACGAGGTAACATCTAACCCTGAATCTTTACAAAATGCATATGATGATCTATATGAAGCTTTTACTGAATTGCATGATGATTCTATGAAATTAACTAAAGCATTAGGTAAAGCAAAGAAAGTTATCTCTCATCTTGAAAATGAAGTTAGTAACCTAACTAAAGAAAAATTAGAGCTTAGGAAAGAAAATGACAGCCTTGCATGTTTTAAAGCTAATTTTGTATGTGATAAATGCATTGACTTTGAAAAGAAAATTCATGAACTAGAATGGACTTTTGAAAAAATATCTAAGTTACAAAATGTGCATCACAAAGTTCCTAGAAACAATTTCAAAAAGCATGCTCACTATAAATCACGTTTTTCTACTAGACCTTACATTAGATGCTATTACTGTGGTAAACCTGGACATACAGCTTCTGTTTGCAGGGAAAGAAATGGACAAAATATGAAAAAGGTATGGGTTCCCAAAAGGACCATACCGAGTACTAACCCACAAGGACCCAAAGAGATTTGGGTACCTAAAACCTTGTTTTAAATTGCTGCAGGTGTGCTTCAAGGTACGGGGGTCAGATTGGTACCTTGACAGCGGCTGCTCAAAGCACATGACTGGAGATATAACAAAGTTCTTAACTCTTACCCCCCAGATCAAGCGGTCATGTGACTTATGGTGACAATAACAGAGGAAGAATCCTCGGTGAAGGTAAAGTTGGTAAAGACTTATCTACTGCTATTGATAATGTGCTCTATGTTGAAGGTCTTAAACATAATTTATTAAGCATTAGCCAACTTTGTGATAAAGGAAATAGGGTAATATTTAACTCAGGTTCATGCATCATTGAGGATAAACAAAGTAAACAAGTTAGAATGATAGGAAATAGAGTAGAAAACATATACATGATGAGTTTAGATAGTGTTTCATCTCATAATGCATGTTGTCTCATTAGTAAGGAAGAAAATTCTTGGTTATGGCATCGTAGAACAGCTCATATTCATATGGATCATCTTAACAAATTATTGTCTAAGGATCTAGTTAAGGGTCTGCCTAATATCAAGTTTGAAAAAGATAAATTGTGCGATGCATGCCAAAAGGGTAAACAGGTAAAAGTGTCTCTTAAATCAAAGAATATTGTGTCTACTAACAAACCTTTGCAGCTGTTACCCATGGATCTATTTGGTCCTTCAAGGACAAAAAGTTATGGTGGTAATTACTATGCTCTAGTTATAGTAGATGATTATTCAAGGTACACCTGGACTCTCTTTCTGGCAAATAAGAGCGAAGCTTTTGGAGCATTGAAAAAGCTTGCTCGCAGCATTCAAAATGAAAAAGAATTGAAGATCATCTCAATTCGATCCGATCACGATGGAGAATTTGAAAATGAAAAGTTTGAAAACCTATGTGAAGACCTTGGTATAAATCACAACTTCTCAGCACCTAGAACTCCTCAACAAAATGGAGTTGTTGAAAGGAAAAATCGATCATTGGAGAAACTTGCCAGAACAATGCTAAATGATCACGACATCCCAAAATATTTTTGGGCGGATGCTGAAAGTACTGCTTGTTATGTTATGAATAGAGTTTTGATTAGGCCTATTTTAAAGAAAACCCCCTATGAACTTTACAAGGGGAGAAAACCAAATATTTCACACTTACACACTTTTGGTTGCAAATGTTTTGTATTAAATAATAGAAAGGATAACCTAGGAAAATTTGATGCTAAGGCTGATGAAGGAATTTTTCTTGGTTACTCTTTATCCAGCAAGGCCTTTAGAATTTTCAATAAAAGAAATAAGGTAATTGAGGAATCTGTACATGTTACATTTGATGAAACTAACCCCAAAAGGCTGGGAGAGGTTATTGATGATATTGCAGATGAACCTGAAGATTTACAGATAGGTGAAAAGAAGAAAGATAAAGAGGAAGAAACAAAAACCACCCCTCAAGAGAAGACAGAAGAAGGATCAAGTAGTGAACTACCCAAGGAATGGAGAATCCCAAGGGAGCACTCGCTTGAAAATATCATAGGTGATGTAACAAAAGGGGTAACTACTCGTAACTCTCTTAGAAATGCATGCAATCATATGGCTTTCGTATCTCAAATAGAACCTAGAAATATAGATGAAGCTGTAGTTGATGAACATTGGACTATTGCTATGCAAGAAGAGTTAAATCAGTTTGAAAGAAACAAAGTGTGGGATCTAGTTCCTAGACCTGATAAACACCAGATAATAGACACAAAATGGGTGTTTAAAAACAAGCTAGATGAGTCAGGTATAATAATTAGGAACAAAGTTAGACTAGTTGCTAAAGGTTATAATCAAGAAGAGGGAATAGACTATGATGAAACATATGCTCCTGTAGCTAGATTAGAAGCTATTCGCATGTTACTTGCTTTTGCATCAATTATGGATTTTAAATTGTATCAAATGGATGTTAAGTGCGCTTTCTTAAATGGTTTCATTCAAGAAGAAGTGTATGTTGAACAACCACCTGGCTTTGAAAATTTTGAAAAACCAGATCATGTTTTTAAACTTAAAAAGGCGCTATATGGTCTGAAGCAAGCTCCCAGAGCTTGGTACGAAAGATTGAGCAAATTCCTACTCAATCATGATTTTCAAAGAGGGAAAGTTGATACTACACTATTTATAAAAAGATCAAAAGATGACATCTTACTTGTGTAAATTTATGTGGATGATATTATTTTCGGTGCTACTAATGAACTGCTTTGCAAAGAGTTTTCAAGTATTATGCAGAGTGAGTTTGAAATGTCAATGATGGGAGAACTCAACTTCTTCCTTGGGCTTCAAATAAAACAAACAAACAACGGCATCTTCATATCCCAATCAAAGTACTGCAAAGAACTACTCAAAAGGTTCGAAATGAACAAAGCAAAAGAAATGTCTACACCAATGAGCACCTCCTGCTACTTCGACAAAGATGAAGAAGGTAAACCGGTAGAACTAATTAAGCAAATATCGAGGTATGATTGGTTCTCTTCTCTATTTAACTTCTAGTAGACCTGACATCATGTTTAGTGTTTGCATGTGTGCTAGATATCAGGCAAACCCAAAAGAATCGCATTTAGTAGCTGCCAAAAGAATAATGAGATATCTTGTAGGCACTCAAAATGTTGGTCAGTGGTACCCAAAAGGCGCCACATGTAGCCTTATTGGATATTCAGACTCTGATTTTGCAGGATGTAAGTTGGATAGAAAAAGCACTAGTGGTACATGACACATACTAGGTAGTGCATTAGTCTCATGGCACAGTAAGAAACAAGTCAGTGTCGCACTGTCAACTGCTGAAGCAGAATATGTTGCAGCAGGAAGTTGTTGTGTACAAATCCGCTGGATGAAGCAACAACGTCTTGACTATGGTATAGAACTAGATCACATCCCTATAAAATGCGACAACACCAGCGCTATCAATCGTACAAAGAACCCCATCCAACACTCTAGGACCAAGCATATAGAGATAAGACACCATTTTCTTAGAGATCATGTCCAAAAAGGGGACTGTGTAATCGAATTTGTCGAATCCGTAAAACAGCTGACTGATATTTTTACAAAACCTTTACAAAAAGAAAGCTTCTTCTTCATTCGAAGAGAACTTGGAATCATTGATTCCTCTTCATGCTGTTAGATTCGCAATTTTTATTACATGTTGACCCTCTTTGATCATGACAAAAAGGGGGAGAAAAATAGAGAATAGAGTTTATAATTTAGCATGCATATACATTATCATAGCATTACCACTTTGCATATAGTCAATAAAACAGGGGGAGCATCATGATAGGGGGAGTATCATATATGCATTATCTGTTTGAACTAACCTCCCACCTTGAGATGAGTTAATGTTTTGTCATCATCAAAAAGGGGGAGAATGTGGATACCTTGTATTGCAGGTAACCTAATATTACAGGTTAAGTTTTGATGATGAAAAAGACAAAGCCAAAGTTGATGGCCAAAGTTAATGAAAGTCACAAAACATCAAAGTCACAATCCAAGACAAACAAGCTCAAGAATTGAAGATTCAAGCTTAAGGGTAGTCCTAAAATATAAGGGTAGTCCTTAGGGTTTGGGTGTGTCTTAGGAAAAAGTGCAAGCTCTTTCGAAGGTCAGCTCGCCTCTCAAAGTCTCACACACTCACAAGTTTTTCAAAGATGCATGCATACTTACGTAAACATAAAAAGCACCATTAAAACATGAAAATCGATTATCACCTTGCATATACATACATCAAAATCGATTTTCGGGCCAATTAGAAAAGGAAGAATCGATTTTCACTCCATGTGTTTTCATTGCATAAATCGATTCCTAAGCAAAACATTTTTAAAGGAAGAATCGATTCACATCCTTTTATACTAAACTAAGAATCGATTCCTACATGTCTCAGGCAAGCCAAGAATCGATTCCCATCTCAAGAATCGATTGTCCCCATTTTTCAAACAAAGCAAAATCGATTCCCATCTAAAAGAATAATCGATTCCTAGATCCAATGTTTTCAACAAAGAATCGATTCCTACATTATTTTTAACGTAAACCTTATTTTCTCATAGCCTATAAATAGGCACCTCATTGTGTTCATTTGTTACACAACCCATTTCACGAATCAGAGCACTTTTTGAGAAAAACTTTTTACATTTTATTCTTTTCTCTTCTCGCACCACTGGTCCGTCAGAGCTGATCTTTCGCTAAGAGTTAGTTGGGGTTGCATTCTTCAAGTTGTATTATCTACCTACACTAGAGGTATTTCTGTATTTACGTTTGTTACTGTTTAATTGTTGTGATTTGTACTAGGGAGTGGGGTATCTCTCTAGGGTAGATGTTTGTACTAGGAAGTGGGGTATCTTTCTGGGGCAGCTGGTTGTAACAGGGGTGGGGTATCTCTTGTTACTATTGTAATAGATTTGAGGGCTCTTTATAGGTGGGGTATCCTAGTAGAAGAGTGCCTGAGTCTGTAAAGGTTTTCCAAGGCACCTGTAAGCCTTATTGTTTGGTTAGTGGAAAATCTCACAAGGGTGTGAGGACTGGACGTAGGTCACTAGGAGGTGACCGAACCAGGATAAATCTCTGCGTGCTTTACTGCTTTCCTGCTTTACTATTTTACCGCATTATTGCATTATCTTCTAATTCCTTCGCTTCCACTTAACCTGCGCGAAAATTGATCTAAGTCATTGAAAAGGGGAAAACGTTTTCAAAAGTTTTTAAATCTCAATTCACCCCCCCTCTTGAGATTGAAGCCACTTGGCAACAATATGTTGGGTTCAACTCAAAACTATTGGGTCCGGATGGGTTTGTGGGATGAGATGAGTTTTGCACACTCTTACTTGACTTGTGACACAAAAAAAGTTGATGAGATCATTAAACTAATATCGTCACATACCGCAAATTTGAAATCATATTGTACGTGTTTATGTTGGGGTTGAATCCACAAACTCAGCTGGTGCAATTAGCAACAATTAGGCCCAGTTGACCCAATCTAGTTACCAAACAAACACCACAGCCTGTTCTTAACAAAAAACCTTTAAAGGGTCGGGTTTTTGCAGAACCCAAAACCCAGCTTATCACAAAACACGCAGGTTAAAGTAAACCCACTCCAGTACCGTGTTATTTAAGTGAAACTTAACCCTAACTTGCCGTTTTTCACACTCTGGTACTCTCTCTCTCTTTTCAGCTTTGTCTTCTTCGTTCCTTTTCTCACTGGTTCAGCTAGGGTTCCAATGGAAACTCACTGAATCTTTATGATTTTGCAGGAATCAGTTATGACAAGCCTCAATGAAGCTTCTCCTCTCTTATTAGAAGGTAAAGCACACAAAACCCCTTTACTTTTTCTGTTTGATTTCTTATTCTGAAACTTTAAGATAGTAATGCTGATTTTGAACTTTATATTTCCTTGTATATATGAATCTGTGGTTGAATGATGAACGAGGACACCAAGGAACACAAACGAAAGGTAAAATCACTCACTTAGTGATTTAATTAGGTCTTTCGTTTCCGTACAAATTCTAATCGCAAGTTTTCTTGACTGCATGTAATATTGTTGTGTTCTTGATGAACACACACAGATCCAGGACTCTGTGAATCTTCTCTTAAGACCACACAAGGTATATTTGGCACTTCCTTACTTTTCTGTTTTCTCTTTACCTAAGTTTCAGTCACTGAAACTAACCCGAGACTTCACTTTCTCTTTTGTGAGGTGTTCAAATCACCACATTGAAGCAGCACACAACTCAAAAACTGAAGAAAGGAATTGGAGAAAAGCGCAAAGCACCAAGAGAGTATTGAACTTGGAATAAAATTGTAAAATTCTTATTTCAATTCACTGTGTAATTGTATGTACAGCAACAATGTTTATATACATCTGCATTAGGCAGTTAAGTTTGTTTTAGATAACAATCTACTTACAAAACGGATTTGTAACAAAGTGTCTATCTGTTGTAACAACTTAATAGGACAGCTAAATGCTTCTAACAGCTATTTTTTAGGAAAATAGCTGTTGTAAATGTACCTAGGGTATTTTGGATTAAAATCCAATACCCTTCCTTAATACAAAAGCCCTAGGTTTTAGTACTAAGTTCCTAAATATAGAAGAGAAACCTAAAATACCCAGGACAGGCCCCTGGTTTAACCTTATAATCAAAGATGATCCAGAACAAGCCTCTGGATAATAGCTATAGAAGTTGCATTCTTAGGTTAGAAAGCAACTAAGCCTAATTCTCTTCTAAGTTTAGTAAAAGATTCACCTTTTAGAGCCTTAGTAAACACATCAACCAACTGATCCTTTGTAGGACAGTAGTCCACTATCAAATTACCTTTAGTAACTTGATCCCTAAGGTAGTGATACCTTGTCTCAATATGTTTTGTCCTTCCATGCCCCATGGGATTCTTAGCAAGACATAGGGCAGATTTGTTGTCAATTAAAAGTGTAGGAGTTTGAGTCAGCTCCACTTTTAGCTCCTTTAACAATGCTTCCAGCCATGCTGCTTGTGTGGCAGCACTACATGCAGAAACATATTCTGCTTCACAGGAGGAAAGAGCAACTATTTGTAGCTTTTTAGAACTCCATGAAACAAATATGCCCTGAAACTTAAACAAAAAACCTGAGGTACTCCTCCTATCTATGTGGTCACCACACCAGTCACTGTCAGAGTAGCCCAGTAGCTCAAATTTCCCTAGATCAGTTCCTTTAGGAAAGAATAAGCCATAATTCAAAGTGCCCTTAATGTACCTTAGAACCCTCTTAGCAGCATTAAGGTGTATCTCCAATGGTTCATTCATGAACCTGTTAATCATCCCAATAGCAAACAAGATATTAGGCCTGCTATGGCACAAATATCTTAGTGAACCTACAATTTGCCTGAAGTATGTAGGATCCACTTTATAGCCTTTTTCACCCTCCTTTTTGCACAGAAAGCCTTCTGCTGGATAGAGGGCAGAATTGCATTATGCCATTTCAAATCTGGTGAGCAATTCTTTAGCATACTTTGTTTGATGTAGAATTAGACCTTCTGGCACCCTTAGGAATTCTAATCCTAGGAAGTAGGATAGCCTTCCTAAATCTGTTATCTCAAATTCCCTCTTCATAGAGTCCTTGAATTTGTTGATTTCCATAGAATTGCTACCTGTCACCAAAAGATCATCAACATACAAACAAATTAGTAGTTAATCAGAATCCACAGTGCCTTTCACATACACACCAAACTTATTGGTGCACTTTGTGAAACCATTTTCCACAAAAAAATGTGTCTATCATTTTGTTCCAGGCTCTTGGAGCCTGTTTCAGCTCATGCAAAGCCTTATGCAAATGACATACTAGGTTTTCTTTTCCTTTTATCTCAAAGCCAGGTGGCTATGAGATAAGAAATGTCTCCTCTAAAGGTCCATTTAGGAAAGCAGACTTAACATCCAAGTGATATAAGTCTGATCCATTACTGCAGGCTAAGGCAGTCACCAATCTAATGGTCTCATGCCTAGCCACAGGTGAGAAAACCTCTTCATAGTCAATACCATGCTTTTGTTGGAACCCTCTAACAACTAGTCTGTTACCAAGTGGCTTCAGTCTCAAGAGGGGGGGGGGGGGGGTGAATTGAGATTTAAAAACTTTTCAGATCTTTCGAAAACGTTTTTCCCCTTTTCAATGACTTAGATCAATTTTCGCGCAGGTTAAGTGGAAGCGAAGGAATTAGAATATAAAGCAGTAAAGCGGTATAAGAGTATAGCAGGAAAGCAGTAAAGCACGCAGAGATTTATCCTGGTTCGGTCACCTCCTAGTGACCTACGTCCAGTCCTCACACCCTTGTGAGATTTTCCACTAACCAAAACAACAAGGCTTACAGGTGCCTTGGAAAACCTTTACAGACTCAGGCACTCTCCTCCTAGGATACCCCACCTATGGAGAGCCCTCAAATCTATTACAATAATAACAAGAGATACCCCACCCCTGTTACAATTAGCTGCCCCAGAAAGACACCCCACTTCCTAGTACAAACAGCTACCCTAGAGAGATACCCCACTCCCTAGTACAAACCACAAACAATTAAATAATAAACAATTGTAAAGACAGAAATACCTCTAATGAAGGCAAATATTACAACTTGAAGAATGCAACCCCAACTAACTCTTAGCAACAGATCAGCTCAGACGGACCAACGGTGCGTGACGAGCAAAAGTAAAAGCGTAAAGAGTTTTTCTCAAAAGTTCTCTGATTCGTGAAATGGGTTGTACTTGAAATGAACGTGAAGCACTGCCTATTTATAGGCTATGAAAAAATCAAGTTTACGTTAAAAATAGTGTAGGAATCGATTCTTTGTTGAAAGCATTTGATCTAGGAATCGATTCATTTAAGTGAGGAATCGATTTTGATTTGTTTGAAAAATAGGGACAATCGATTCTTGAGAACCATGGAGAGCTAGGAATCGATTCTATACTTAGTGAAACTTTGTATGAATCGATTCTCAGCTTGCCTGAGACATGTAGGAATCGATTCTCAGTTAAGTGCAAAAGAGTGGGAATCGATTCTTCCCTTAAAAAAAATGTTTGGCTCAGAAATCGATTTATGTACTGAAAATACATGAAGTGAAAATCGATTCTTTCTTTTCTGATTGGCCTGAAAATCGATTTTAATGAGTGTATATGTAAGATGAAATCGATTCTTATGTTTTAAAGATGATAGGTATGTTTACGTAAGTATGCATGCATCTTTGAAACAACTTGTGAGTGTGTGAGACTTTGAGATACGAGCTGACCTTCGGAAGAGCTTACACTTTTTCCTAAGACACGCCCAAACCCTAAGGACTACCCTTATATTTAAGGACTACCCTTAAACTTGAATCTTCAATCCTTGAGCTTGATTGTCTTGGATTGACTTTGATGTTTTGTCACTTTCATTAACTTTGGCCATCAACTTTGGCTTTGGCCTTTTTACTATTATCAACTATAACTTTTGTCTTTTTCATCATCAAAACCTCTTAACCACTTCATCATCAAAACTTAGCCTGCAACACAAGATATCTACATTCTCTCCCTTTTTGATGATGACAAAACATTTACTCATCTCAAGGTGGGAGGTTAGTTCAAACAGATAATGCATATATATGATACTCCCCCTATCATGATGCTCTCCCTGTTTTATTGACTATATGCATAATGATAGATCAATATGCTGATTCTATATGCTTTATGCAACCCTATATTTCTCTCCCCCTTTTTGTCATGATCAAAAGGGTCGATATATGAGAAAGTTTGCGAATCGAATGTCACAGCTATTTGACAAGGTAAAAGAACCATTTGCAGATTTAAGTGATCATCAAAATCAAAGGAAAATCATTTTTTGAAACCATGAAGAGAGTATTTCATCAAAACAGGTAAAATCATGAGTCTCAAACACTGTGAAGTAGTTGTTTTAAGCCTTATACACTTCATGCTGCTTAGTTTGCAAGTTGGTGAAGGCAGCCAGAATATGGGAGGTAGAGTTTTGGAAAGATTATTCTAGATAGACAGCGATTGTGAGCATGTATTTTTCGAAAAATACCGGTGCTAGCAGTTGATTGTAAAATAGATTTCAAGAAAAAGTAGCACTTTAATTGCAGAAATTCACAAGTCAAAATTTCACTTAAATTCACATTTCTTTAAAAAATCACTTTGAAAAACATTTAATTGAAAACTCATTTGAATAAGTGAAGAATCAAGTTTTCTTTTGCAATGGATTTGTGAAAATATCAACTAGCTGATTTTGATGATTCAACTAACTCAATTACACTATCGCCTTTCTAACCATAACATCTAAGAAGGTGATATATAATTTCTATATGTTTAGTCCTAGAGGGATAACCAGAATACTTTGTTGTTTCATGCCTTTATAAATATTGTTCTTTAAAGATGCATGAAATGAAGTTCAGGAATTGCTCTATTTCAGTAGTCACATATTTGACTTAATAAACTATTCTTAAGCATATTTTCAAAATAGAGGTAAATAAAATTTTAACCAATCTGACCTTTACCGGTGATTCTTCCTCTATTTATCACAAGTCACTTGACGGCTTTTTTTCGGGGGTGAGTGTTAAGAACTTTATTGTGTCTCCAGTCATGCGCTATGAGTCTTTGCTGTCAAGGTATCAATATGCCCCCATACCTTGAAGCATACCTGCAATGATCTAAAACAAGGTTCTAGGTACCCAAAATTCTTTGGGTCCTTGTGGGTTAGTGTTTGGCATGGTCCCTTTAGGAACCCATACCTTTTTCACATTTTGATTACCTCTTGCTCTGCAAACGGAAGCAGTATGTCCAGGTTTACCACAATAATAACATTTAATATAAGGTCTAGTGGAAAACTTAGGTCTATGATGCATATTGCTTTTCACAAAATTATTTCTCGGAATCCTAGGATGTACATGTTGTAATTTGGACAATTGGCCTATTGTACATTCAAGCTCATTGATTTTCTTTTCATGTTCTATACACTTATCACATGCATAATTTTCCTTGAAATAGACAAGATCATCATTTTCTTTTCTAAGTTCTAATTTTTCTTTAGTTAAAGCAATAATATCATTTTCAAGATGAGTGATAACTTTCTTGGATTTGCTTAGAGCTTTAGCTAATTTTGAAGATTTATCGTGTAGTTCAGTAAAAGCTTCATATAATTCATCATAGGCATCTTGTAAATATTCAGAGTTAGAATATACCTCAGTTTCACTTTCGCTGTCGTGGTCGGCAATGAGAGCAACTTGACCTTTTTCACTTTCTGAATTATCTGATGAGTTCATGTCATTGTCTTCCCAAGCTATGTAGGCTTTTCTACCATTGTTTCCTTTGGACCCCTTTTTCTTGAACTTTGACAATTTTCTTTCTAAGTTCGGGCACTTCATCGTCAGGTGTCCGGATTTACCACATTCGTAGCAAGTTGGTGGACTTGAGAAATTTTCTTTGCTTGAGCCTCTTTTGGTTGGAGAATTCCTTTTGAGAGATCTTTCCCTTCTCACGAACTTTTTGAATTTACTAACCATTAGTTCCATTTTCTCCTCGTCTTCATCTTCATCTTCCGAATCATCACTATCGTCGGATGAGCTTGAACTGGAAGCTTTGAGAGCTAAGTTTTTGTTCTTGTCTTTTCCTTCATGCTCTGCTAGGCGAGTGAGCTCTAACTCGTGTTCTAGTAGTTTCCCAAACAGGGTGGCGAGAGTCATGGTAGTCAAGTTTCTTGACTCAGTTATTGCAGTCACCTTTGGTTGCCATTCTCTGTTTAGGCATCTCAGCACTTTGTTGATCAAGTCTTCGGGAGGAAATGATTTTCCTAATGAACCCAATTTGTTCACTATATGAGTGAACCTTTTCTGCATCTCTGATATTGTTTCACCTGCATTCATTCTAAACAATTTGTACTCTCTGGTAAGAGTATTTGTTCTTGCCCTTTTCACTTCACTTGTACCCTCATGAGTAACTTGAAGATTATCCCATATTTCTTGGGCAGTTTTACAGTTTGAAACTCGAAAAAATTCATCAGCACTTAAAGCAGAAGTAATAATATTTTTGGCACGTAAATTAAGTTGCACTTTTCTTTTCTCATCATCAGACCATTCATTTCTACTTTTTATTGTAAGAATACCATCTACTATGTGTGTGGGGATGAAAGGTCCTTTTTCCACAGCATCCCAAACATCTAAGTCTACCCCTTCAATAAAAATTCTCATTCTTTCTTTCCAATATGCATAGTCTTCTCCGTTGAATCCCAGAGGACGGAAAAGAGATGCACCCTCTTGCGTAGACCAACCTGAAGCCATTTCTCTTGAAGCTGCTAGGCCCTTTATACAAGAGTCTAGCTCTGATACCACTTGTTACCAAGTGGCTTCAGTCTCAAGAGGGGGGGGGGGGTGAATTGAGATTTAAAAACTTTTCAGATCTTTCGAAAACGTTTTTCCCCCTTTCAATGACTTAGATCAATTTTCGCGCAGGTTAAGTGGAAGCGAAGGAATTAGAATATAAAGCAGTAAAGCGGTATAAGAGTATAGCAGGAAAGCAGTAAAGCACGCAGAGATTTATCCTGGTTCGGTCACCTCCTAGTGACCTACGTCCAGTCCTCACACCCTTGTGAGATTTTCCACTAACCAAAACAACAAGGCTTACAGGTGCCTTGGAAAACCTTTACAGACTCAGGCACTCTCCTCCTAGGATACCCCACCTATGGAGAGCCCTCAAATCTATTACAATAATAACAAGAGATACCCCACCCCTGTTACAATTAGCTGCCCCAGAAAGATACCCCACTTCCTAGTACAAACAGCTACCCTAGAGAGATACCCCTCTCCCTAGTACAAACCACAAACAATTAAATATTAAACAATTGTAAAGACAGAAATACCTCTAATGAAGGCAGATATTACAACTTGAAGAATGCAACCCCAACTAACTCTTAGCAACAGATCAGCTCAGACGGACCAACGGTGCGTGACGAGCAAAAGTAAAAGCGTAAAGAGTTTTTCTCAAAAGTTCTCTGATTCGTGAAATGGGTTGTACTTGAAATGAACGTGAAGCACTGCCTATTTATAGGCTATGAAAAAATCAAGTTTACGTTAAAAATAGTGTAAGAATCGATTCTTTGTTGAAAGCATTTGATCTAGGAATCGATTCATTTAAGTGAGGAATCGTTTTTGATTTGTTTGAAAAATAGGGACAATCGATTCTTGAGAACCCTGGAGAGCTAGGAATCGATTCTATACTTAGTGAAACTTTGTATGAATCGATTCTCAGCTTGCCTGAGACATGTAGGAATCGATTCTCAGTTAAGTGCAAAAGAGTGGGAATCGATTCTTCCCTTAAAAAAAATGTTTGGCTCAGAAATCGATTTATGTACTGAAAATACATGAAGTGAAAATCGATTCTTTCTTTTCTGATTGGCCTGAAAATCGATTTTAATGAGTGTATATGTAAGATGAAATCGATTCTTATGTTTTAAAGATGATAGGTATGTTTACGTAAGTATGCATGCATCTTTGAAACAACTTGTGAGTGTGTGAGACTTTGCGATACACTTTTTCCTAAGACACACCCAAACCCTAAGGACTACCCTTATATTTAAGGACTACCCTTAAACTTGAATCTTCAATCCTTGAGCTTGATTGTCTTGGATTGACTTTGATGTTTTGTCACTTTCATTAACTTTGGCCATCAACTTTGGCTTTGGCCTTTTTACTATTATCAACTATAACTTTTGTCTTTTTCATCATCAAAACCTCTTAACCACTTCATCATCAAAACTTAGCCTGCAACACAGGATATCTACATAGTCTAGCTTTATGCTTGACTATTTTGCCATTGGGGTCCAACTTAAGCTTAAAGACCCACTTAACACTTATTTCCTTCTTATTCTTAGGCAAGGGTGTTAAGCTCCAAGTTTTATTCTTTTCAATTGAGGCCAATTCCTCAATTATTGCATTTTTCCAGGTTTTATCCTTTAAGGCTTCCTTAAAGTCAACTGGTTCCATATCTACCACCATTGCAAAGTGAATGAGGTCACCATGCTCATTCACCTCAATGTCAGTGGCCAAATCATATTCTGCAAGCCTCCTAGGAGGCTATCTCAGCCTTTGTGTCCTAGGAAGAGCCTGTACAGCAGGTTCAGCAGCTGGTTCTGCTTAATTATCTTCCAAATCACGATGAATAAGATCTGCCTCTAGTTGGGCAGGTTCTTCTTCATCACAATTTTCATCAAAAGTTTCTGGTCTAGTGTCTAGAACCTCTTTTAGAACTGTAGTATCCACTGAACTCACTTGTCTAGCCTTATCCCAGTCCCACTGTTTGTCTTCAAGCACAACAACATCCCTAGATATCTCAATTTTATCAGTTTTAGGAAATAGCAGCCTATAAGCACCTGTAGTCCCTAGATATCTCAAAATGTACAATACTGTATGAACAGCTTCTGCCCACAACTTCTTAGGTAAACCATTTAGGTTAATCATAGTCCTTGCCATATCTAAAATGGTCCTGTTTCTCCTTTCTGCTATCCCATTGTGTTGTGGGGTATAAGGAGAGGTTACGTCATGTAAGATACCTTGGGTTGTGCAGTATTCCTCAAACTCTTTTGAGGTATACTCACCTCCACCATCTGTTCTTAGTACCTTTAACTGTTTTCCACTTTGTTTCTCTGCCATTACCTCGAATTGTTTAAACATACCAAAGGCTTCTCCTTTGGTTTTGAGTAAGTAGAGCCAAATTTTCCTTGAAAATTCATCTACAAAGGACATAAAATACTTGTTACCCCCACTAGAGGGTACATCAAAAGGTCCACACAGGTCAGAATAAACAACATCTAAAACATCTTTAGACTTGTGATTCATTTCAGCTTTAAATTGTTTCCTAGGTTGTTTACCAACTAGACATGTAGTACAAGTATCCTTAGACATATTAATACTAGGAAACCCTTTTACTAAACCTTTAGTACTTAGGTTACTTAGACTTTTGAAATTCAAGTGTCCTAGCCTCTTGTGCCACAACATACTTTCAGAATCAGCAGTGGCACTTAGGCATTCTGCCTTACTTATGCCAATGCTGGTTTTGAAAGTTCTGTTGGTGACTAAAGGAGTGGTCAATACTAATTTATTTTTAGTATCAAACATTTTTAGCTTTAGGTCCTTCATAACTACTGAAAAACCCTTTTCAATTAGTTGGCCTAGGCAAATTAAGTTGCAGCTAATACCTGGTACATAAAATACATTCTCAATTAGAATAACTTGACCATCTTCCTTAGTAAATTTTATGTTTCCCATACCCTCAGAAACAATAGATTTGTCGCTAGCACATTTAATAGAAGTTTTCTTGCTTGGGTCATAGTCCACAAGCCATTCTCTGTTTCCAGTCATATGATTGGAACATCCTGAATCTAAATACCACATTTCTGTGATGGTTTTTCCATCACTAGTGGTCACAGCTAACACAACACAATCATTATTTACTTTTAGGTCTAAGTTAGTTACAACACAGTCTTCCTTAGACTCTGTTTCCTCATTTTCTATGGTGATCATACTGAACACCACATGACTGTATTCTGTATCAGAATCTTCTTTGGCCATGTTGGCCTCTTCTTCTGATTCCTTAGGCTTAGATTCCTTTCTAGTAGGGCATTCAGTGGCATAATGCCCATATTTATCACATCTATAGCATTGTACCTTAGATTTGTCTTTCTTTTTACTAGAATCAGAATTTTTCTTAGTTGAGTCACCCTTACCACTAGACTTACCTGACTTACCCTTAGACTAGTTACCTTTACCTGACTGATTGTTGTTGTTGCTGCCCTTAGTCCATTTCTTTCCCTTTGGTTTGACAGCAAATAGAGCCTGGTCTTCTTCACCTTCACCATCTCTGAGATTCATCCTAATCTCTTTAGCTTCCAACTTGCTTTGCAGCTCTTCTACCTTGAAGTTGGCTGCTGGTGTAGTATCTTCAATAGAGCTGACACAAAAATCAAATTTCTTAGTCAGTGATCTTAAGGCCTTTTTACAAATAGTTTGGTCAGTTAGAGTCTCTCCATTGAGACTCATTGCATTAGTGATTTTCTTTAGTTTCCCAAAGAAATCAGCAATGCTCTCACCCTCCTGCATGTTTAAACTCTCATACTGCTTTCTCAATGATTGCAGTTTCTCCTCCTTGACTGGGGCAGCCCCATTATAATATTTGTCAAGGAGGTCCCAGGCAGTTTTAGAGTCTTTGATGCCTCTAATTCTGTCAAAGTTACTCTCATCACACCCCTGGTGTATGAGATAAATGGCTTTCCAATCCTTCTTGGTATTTTCCTTATGTTCAGCCCTTTGTTCAGGGGTTGGGTTCTCAACTAGTGTTGGAACCCCTTCCTAAACAATTTACAAGACATCATAGAAACAAAAAATGGCTTCCATTTGCAAACTCCACATGTCCCAACTTTTCCCATTTATTTTGGGATTTTGGGCGGATAAACTTGCATTTGACACGCTGTTTTGAAACCTTGATTAACACCTATTTCAAAAACTACTAAAACTGTCAAAAACAACACACCCACACAGTCACTTACTGTGTAGGCAAAACAGAAAAGAAAATGCTGTAAAGAAAGTAAAAGATAGGTAAAGAAAAGTAAAGAACTAGAGTTTAGAGTTAGAATTGTCCCTGAATTGTTACCAGCTCAATGATACCACTTGTTCGGGTTGAATCCACAAACTCAGCTGGTGCAATTAGCAACAATTAGGCCCACTTGACCCAATCTGGTTACCAAAAAGCACCACCGTCTATTGTTAACAAAAAAACCTTTAAAGGGTCGCGTTCTTGCAGAACCCAAAACCCAACTTATCACAAAACACGCGGGTTAAAGTAAACCCGCTCCAAGATCTGTGTTATTTAAGCAAAACCCCTTTACTTTTTCTGTTTGATTTCTTATTCTGAAACTCTAAGATAGTAATGCTGATTTTGAACTTTATATTTCTTTGTATATATGAATCTGTGGTTGAATGATGAATGAGGACACCAAGGAACACGAACAAAAGGTAAAATCACTCACTAAGTGATTTAATTAGGTCTTTCGTTTCCGTACAAATTCTAATCGCAAGTTTTCTTGACTGCATGTAATATTGTTGTGTTCTTGATGAACACACACAGATCCAGGACTATGTGAATCTTCTCTTAAGACCACACAAGGTATATTTGGCACTTCCTTACTTTTCTGTTTTCTCTTTACCTAAGTTTTAGTCACTAAAACTAACCTGAGACTTCACTTTCTCTATTGTGAGGTGTTCAAATCACCATATTGAAGCAGCACAGAACTCAGAAACTGAAGAAAGGAATTGGAGAAAAGCGCGAATCACAAAGAGAGTATTGAACTTGGAATAAAACTGTAAAATTCTTATTTCAATTCACTGTGTAATTCTATGTACAACAATTATGTTTATATACATCTGCATTAGGCAGTTAAGTCTGTTTTAGATAACAAACTTCTTACAAAACAGATTTGTAACAAACTGTCTATCTGTTGTAACAACTTAATAGGACAGCTAAATGCTTCTAACATCTATTTTTTAAGAAAATAGCTGTTGTAAATGTACCTAGGGTATTTTGGATTACAATCCAATAATTTACACATTTTTAGGACTTTTTTTGGACACTTTATTTGGAGTTTGGTGATACAAAATTAAATACTTCCTTTGTCACAGGTTAAGTGTAGTTAAAAGCAAAGTAATCATTGCACTAAAATACACTTTGGCCTGTTTGATGGCCTAGATAAGGAGACAAGAGATGATAAGTTAATACTGTCACCTATTATATCCGTGTAGCGACCGAAAAATCCGGAGAAGGGATTCTTCGAAGTGTCAGATGAAGCCGCCACCAATATTTATTTTTAGGAAAAATATTAATAAAAAACTATTTATTTGGATAAAGGGGGGGGGGGGGGTTGCGGACCAGGTTCAGGTTCGGGAGTCGTTTATGCGTAGGGAAGGTATAGCACCCTACGACATCCTTCCTAAGGAAGACTACCTTTTAACTAAATGTGTAAAATTGTTAATTTAAAATTTTATTTTTACCCTTATTTACAATTAAAAAAAGACTTGGAAGGAGGACATTTAATTATTTTTGTTTGTTTTTGAAGAAAAGAAGAAATAAGAACTTTACAAAAGGACTAAAAAAGGGTTTTTATTAATGCAATTGACAGAGGTCGGCCGCCCTCTGCTCCTACGTATCTCCTGGTAGAGAATCATATCACACGTAGTTCTTGGTAGAAAATGTTTGTGTGTTGGTGTTTTTTATTATTTGAAATGTTTTTGAAATTTGAAAGACATTCGAAGTGATCAAATAGATAAATCTAGAGTGGTCACCACTAATGGCCTATTTGAAAAGGAAGGTATTCACAATATTCAAACGAGTTAAACTCAGAGTGACCTTTGCAAATAAACGATTTGTGATTGAGTGCTTCAAAATGTTTGCTCAAAAACATGATTTTCAAAAATAAGTTGAGGTTGTGTGAAAATGAGTTAAGCTCATTGATTTGTAACATTGTGTGAAGATGGGTTGGACTCATTGGTTTGTAAAATGTGTGAGGATGAGTTGGACTCATGACTAGTGAAAAAGAAGAAAATATTATATACTCCATGGAGATAATTATTGTGAGAAGGTGAGAATGTAGGAAATAAATGGTGTAAACAACAAATATTCATTAGTGGAAAAAGAGAGAAATAAAGGATTAAGCATGTGAAGAAAGGGGTATGAGAGAGAGCGTGAGACAACAAATATGGGGGTGTTATTATTAGAAGAAGGAAGAGTGAGAGTTAGTATATAAGGTGAAATAAATAAATACATAAATAAATAAATAAATAAAGGAAAATGGGTGTTTAAATAAAATGATAGGGGTGTAAATAGTAAATCTGAGTTTAAAACCCAGGACTGTATCAATAAAACACAGGGGGTGCAATCAGTAGTGGTTTTAAACAATAAAGAGGGAGGGCGTGAGACAGTAAATATGGGGGTGTTATTATTAATCTGATCTAGAAATTTAAAGCAAACATAAAACAATATAATAAAATGATATATAAGGCAACTATCAAAGGAAGGAACCCTAATTCCAATCTCATCACTTTCTCAGCGCCGCACACATTCAACACAGAGAGAGAGAGAGAGAGAGAGAGAGAGAGTGTGGGTCATGGGGAAAATGGAGAGAGATTTCGAAAATTATAGCCATGAGAGAGAAAGTGAGGTTTCAGAGAGAGAGAGAGAAAGAAGGAAACCGATAGGGGAAGAAGAAGAAGGGGGATGCGATGACTGCCAGTGGGGCAAGAGAGACGGACGATGGTTTCGTGATGGTGTGCGGTGGTTGTCGTTCGCGAGGTGAAAGGGGGAGAGAACGGAGAGGAGGGAGAAAGAGCGATTTTGATGGTGAGGGTGAGAAAGGGAGCGAACTGAGTGAAGAGGGTGAGAGTGTGGTGGTTCGCCAGAGGTCCAGTCAGGGCGTTGGTTCGCCACGGTGAGAGAGAGAAAGGGAAGCGATGGCGGTGGTGTGGTTTCGGTTGTGTTGCGTTTGTGGTGGTGGTCTTGGGTGGTTGTTTGGTGTTTTGGGCGGTTACGGTGGTGGCGATGGTGAGAGACGAAGATGGTGTTTGTAGTGGCTTTGGGTGGTTGTTGGGGTGGCTCACGGTTTGGTTGTGGCCGTCGGGAGGGTTCACGGTTGGGTGGTGATGGTTTGGTGTTTGGAAGGAGGTGGGGTCGGCTTTGGCGTACGGTTTGGTGCTATTGGTGGCGGTTCACGGAGAGGGGGGTGACGTGTGGTGGCCGTGGGAAGGAGGAGGCCGTGAGTTAGCGTGGTCGTGGTTGCTGGGAGGGAGGAGGCGGAGGACGGAGTACGGTGGTGGTGTCTGGTGGTGCCTCTTTTTCCTCTCACTCAGTTCTCAGCCCTTCCTCTATTTCTCAGTTCTCTCCCTTCCCCATTTTTTATTTTGTTCTGCCTCTTTACTGTTTCTGCGTTTTTCCTGTTCTCTTTGTTCTCCCCCTCTCTAATGTTCATTATTGTTTGGTATTTATAGGCAAATTGGTGTGATGTAGGTGAGGTGCTGAGGAATCAAAAGGATAGGCAGCAGCTGGCTGAGTGGTGAGGCGCTGGGAAGGACAGAAAATTGAGAAAAAAGGACAAAGGACAGCAGCTGGCTGGGTGAGGCGCTGGGAAGGACAGCAGGACAGTCAATCGAATCAGCAAAAGGACAGTAGCTGGCAATGGAGGAAGGACAGCATCAAGGAAAAATCAAAAGGACAACCCTAGCTAGGGCAGCTGCAAGCTGCGCCCTTTCCCTATTCTTTTTTTTTGAATTTTATTCCAATTTTGTACTATTTTTGTCTATATGTGTAAAAGGTTGATCATGTAATAAAAAGGACTTTGGCTATTCAGCCTTTACCTGATTTTGTATTACATTTTATTTATATTTTTTATATTTTATGATAATAAAGCAATATCAACAAAAAACGAGTATCACAAAAAAACGTCGCACAACGAGCGCTAAAGACACGCGCACGCGATTGAAACGACACGTGGCACGACGAGAATAAAAAACTTTTTTGGATTTTTGATAAATTAGACGAACAAAATTAGGGTATGACAGCTGCCCCTCTTTATTTATATTTTACTAGGAAATATGAAGGGTTTCCGAATTTCTCGAGTAAAAGAGAAATAAAGATAAAAAGACACTAATTTTCTCGAGTAATTGGGTTGGCATAGAACAAAAGTAAATGAGGATCACTGGGGATCTGAAGGAGCACTGGGGCTCTGATGGTCTAATTTGCAGTCGATGCTTGGCGCATTAATTGGAGTTAAACTGAAGGACCGACGGGGTCTGAGAGACTACCTGGGCCTTGATGGACCAAGATAGTCTGATGGAGCGCAAACTAGCAACGGTACTAGTAAAACGGTCTGCTTGATGGTGGCCGTTTTCGAGCGGCCATGGGGGTCAAGATCAGGTCGTTGACCTGATTTGCCCACCTCGAAGGACGTCCACTATGTCTTAGGCTGACACAGCTAGTCGGAAGGACCTGGGGTCGGATGATCTGTCGGTTGCTCGATAACGCGACGTGCGATATGGAATGATGGACCAATTGTTGGTCTGAAGGAGCGTTAGGGCTCTGAAGGACCGCCGGGGGTCTGAAGGATAAGCTTGGTGATCCGAATTGCGATATGGGGTTGGCGCTTGGAGCGCTGATTTCGAGGAACAGGATATAGGGATCGATGCTTGGCGTATTTGCCCGGGCATACCTAATAAATGCATTTTCCTGATAAGGAAAAACTATCTATGTTCGGCATGTCTTAACAATGCAATGAATGGAGTATGCGCGCATGCAAGCGTGTGCGACAATTGGTGTTTGCTGGGGTAGTGAATGAGATGTGGCGGATAATGGATGCTAAAGTTTGATAGGCTAATGAAGTTGATAAACTGTGTATGTGGATAAGATATGAATGCGATTGTAATGATTATATGCAAATGCTATGGTGAATAAAAGGAAACCCTTGAATGCATGGTAAATGATATGATTAGTGATGTAGGAAGTTTTTGACAAATATGGGACCAACACTTTGCACACCTATCGAGGCAAAAATAATGTTATATGTGTGCATGTATGTAATGTGGTGAGCAAATGAACTACAAGAACTTGTGGATTGCGGATGCTGGAGCTGGTCGGAAAGAAAAATTGATAAGTCGTGTATGCGAATGCAGATAACATGTGAATGCAAATGTACTGCTTAGATACAGGTGCTATGGTAGATGCATGGTTGCATGGTGGAATGATTTATGCAATGTGGAAGATTTTTGTCTCTTCTTGCTTTCCCTTTTTTTGCCCTTTTTTATGAATGAATGAAAGTGCACACGTAATGCTTAGATGCAAGAGTTGTGATAGTTGCATGACTTAAGGAAAAAGAATTAGCAGAAGGAAGAATAGAGAGCCGCACAATTAAAGAATATAAAAGGAGGGCACAATAGAATAAAGAAAAAGACGGCAACAGTACGCAACAAAAGAGGGGTAACGCAGCTGCACAGAGGAGTGGGACGAGAACAGTAGCACCGGCAAGGAGAAAGAAGAGTATTTGGTATCCTTTCTTGGCACCGTGAGAGAGCTTTGGAGCAAAAGCAGAAATTGAATACAAGATCAGAATTTACTCTATTTCCGAGTTATTTTTATCTTTTGTAATTCATGACTCCAAACTTTATTCCAATGTTCTTGACTAGTATGGATAGCTAAATCCTCTTCTAGGGTCTTAGGTGGATCTTGCTTGATTAGAGACTTTTTTACGTTTTAATTCATACTTTGAATTCCTAGTTTTATTTCAATTAATATTGTCCTATTGTTTTTATCACATAATTAGGATTAGCTACCCTATGCATGTTCATAATCAATAAGTTGATCAGCGATCGTACTGCAATTAGTTGGTGGACCTATAGGATAATTGGGGCTATAATTATTGCATGACCAAACCTTAATTTAGTCTTCCAATCATTCAACCTTTTTGCTCTTTATGCTTTTCTTGAATTTAAATTCTTGCATGACCAAACAATGGTTAATTTAGGAAAAAGAATATTAATCGCGAATGACCAAACGGATTAATAGCTTTAGTAAAGGGATTGGAAATTAAATAAAATAAAGGAATTCAAGTAGGAATTAGACATAGGGGAATCAAAGCTTGCAAGTGAAACCGTGACCCTAGACCTCTCTCCATTTATTAAATCTAGTATTTTAATTCTAGTTATTTAGTTATTTTTATTTGGTTTCTATAATAGTCAAACTATCGGTTTGTCTAAACAATAAAAAATCTCGACTAGTTTGGTACTTGTTAATTAGTCCCTGTGGATACGATAATCTTTTATACTACTTCTGCGAATGAGTACACTTGCTCTAAGTGTGTTTTTAACGCAACAGCGTGTTCGGCCTAGGAGGCAGTTTACTGAGTCTCGGCTTAGACTTAACTCGCCTGCTAGGTTTATCTAGGGCTCATTCATAGCCCGGCCTATTCGTGGCCTTTCTTCTTTCGGGCGAGCAGATGATGACAACGTAACCGACTGGGCGAGAGGACGGTGAGGTCTCCCTTTTATAGTAATATGTACCGTTGAGTCCGGCCTTTTCCGGGCAAGTTTCTTTTCGGGTTGTGGCCCCTCTTTGCGATCGCTCGTTAGTTTTACCAAGTTTTCTTCGCAAGTTTGTATGGTCGTCACAGGTAGTTTACCAGAGCACGGTTCAGTTTTAACTCACCACGTAGGTTGGTTCAATTGAATTTGAGAACAGGGGAATAAACTTTAACACAGAGTCTTGGAAGACGCCTCATCTTATTACTGACGGACGGGTGGGCCTCGATAAAAAACCTAGTAGGAAAAAGAGTGTCCCGCCCGGGTATTACAATTCAGTTTTATGACATTTGTTCCTTTTAGGGTCTCTCAGTAGCTCCCCTTGCGACTGCTTGTGTGGCCATCACCCTCTCTTCGTAATTCATAAACCTCTGAGATCGTCGAAGGAAAGTTTCAAGATTCGGTGGCTCGTTCACCCCAACTTCTATCTCGAATAGGCTACTACTGCGGGGGCCGTCCCGAAGGAACCACAAGCGCATATCGTCCTCCAGCCCTCGTACGTTGGCGGCCTCTTTGTTAAAGCGCTCAACATACTCACAGAGGGACTCGTCCGGACCTTGCCTAATCGCTTTCAGGATAGCATGCGATTTAGGCTTCACCCTTGATGCGGTGAAGCGGGCGCTAAAAACTCGAGCCAATCGTTCCCATGACGAGATGCTGTTGGGTCTTAACTCGGTGAACCACTCCAGAGCGGGTCCTTCTAGGGTCAACGGGAAGATCTTGCATTTGACTGGCCCGTCTGCCCGCCTATACTTCATCAACAAATCAAAGTACCGCAGGTGGGTGTCAGGGTCCTTTATCCCGTTATACATCCTGAGATCAGAGGGAGGCTTCTCTAGTGCTCGCGGGATGGGGTACTCATCTATTTCACGGGTGAAAGGTCCCAGGCCATCGTCGCCCGCCCTCCTACGAGATGATCGGTCCTCGGGGTGGTGGCCCCGATGACCACGTCGTTGAGGAGGGGAATCATATCGACGAGGCCATGAAGGAGGGGGCGCATCGTAATATATATGGGCGAGGGAATCTGTCCAGTGATCGGCTTCTGGACCGAGTTAACGAATCAGATGAGTCGTATGAGGATTCTTGGTAGGACTCTTCCTCGGGCCAATAGGTAGGGTCGGTCGAGGAGGGTGGAGTCCGTGGTCGTGGCCGGGCCACTCCTCGCCTTCTTGGGGGCGATCGGTGTAAAAGTAACCTCCTTGGGGGAGATCGATGTCTTCTTGATGGGTTGCCTCTAGGTCTAGACGATTCCTCGCCACGGCGACGTTGCTCCGGCGCGGTATACGCTCTCCCAAAAGCGACTAATCGACGATGTTCCCGTCTCTTGTTCTAAACAGGTCGCGCCGTTCCTGTAGGATCTCGTTCGACAGCACGACACTAGTGTGGTCGGGAGGAGCCCCTTGTGCACTGGATGCAGTATCGCCTATGTCGGCGACGTCGCCCTCTGGCGCCTGCTGTTGCTGAGGGATTGCAATCATGTTTCACAGGCGCGGGGCGCCGCGCGGTCTGCCTCGTGGAGGCATATCAGTCAGGGTGGGGATGTTCTCTCTCCCACTGTGGTCGCCAATGAACCGGAGTCTTCGCTGAGCGGTCGGTTCCTTTGATGTAGCCAATATATCTGTGCTGATGCTGATCTGGAGACTCGGGCGAGGTGTTGAAGTCGCTCCTTTTTATGGGTTGGTCGCGTTCAGAGCTCCCGTGGGGTGTACCTGCGATGGCACTCCAACGCCCAAGTCAGTGGGGTGATATTCGAGTATAGTAACGGTATGTGTAAAAGCGTACTTGTCAGGTGATGTCATGGACTCTTTATATAGTACCAGGGGTGCTGCAGGCGACCGTCGGATCCTGTGATGATTACTCTCCGCCGTTGATCTTCCCATCGTGGGCATTAGATGGCGCCGGGTCGCTATTGGGCCGCTCGCACAGGCCCAACATTCTTTACGGGTCGCGACCCGATCCAAATCGACGTGCAATGCCGGCTGATTATTCGGCCGCTCGACCCGGCCCAGTATTCTTCGTGGGCTGCGGCCCAGTCCAGAACAGATATCAATCTCACGAATTATAGAGATTTTAGAAAAGGAATAAGTAGTGTTTTTTATAAGAAGCACTGTCAAAGGTTGGGCGATTTCCAAGTGAATTGAGAGCACTTCCGTTAAAAATGTTGCTGACACCTAACTTTCAGTAGCGCTTTTTGTAAGAAGCACTGCCAAATGCTAAGTGATTTCCAAGTGAATTGAGAGCGCTTCTGTTAAAACTGTTGCTGATACCTAACTTTCAGTAGCGCTTTTTGTAAGAAGCGCTGCCAAAGGCTAGGTGATTTCCAAGGGAATTGACAGTGCTTCCGTTAAAAGTGCTGCTGATACCCGACTTTCAGGAGCGCTTACGATGCTAATACCTGACTTTCAGGAGCGCTTACGAAGCACTGCTGTTTTGTACCATGCCCTTAGCAACACACTGATAAGTTGCGCTCGAAGGCCAAAAATAAGTGCTGGTAAAGACTTTTTCTATTGTAGTGACATAGAAGCCAATACATGTGCGAACCTGCTTGTCAACTAGAGGCACCAATGCCAATTTACTTACTGCGCTTGATCCCCTCCCTAGTTGTTGCCTTAGCTTAGTTTTGATATATTGAGGTTCAATACACCCCATTTTATTGTCTTTTTTCCTTTTTTTAAAGAGATTAATAGTGTTCTCTACTTCCCCCCTCTATGATTCAAACTCACGACCATTTCAATGTAGATGAAGCGGCTTACCAACTGAGTTGCACTTCGTTATCTCATCGTCTTTTTTCTTTTGACCAATATTAAAAGAGGTGCACCACGAGAACTTCCCAGGAGGTCACCCATCCCAGTACTACTCTCGTCCAAGCATGCTTAACTGTGGAGTTCTGATGTCGTCATTTTTTTGGTAAGGAAAGTTGTGAAAGTATTGAACTACAAAAAGAATATATAAAGTAAACAACCTTGTGATTAAAGATAATAAAAAAATAAAAAACTTCGGTTCAAATTAAAGTTAGCAAAATTAAGGGGATGACAAAAAAATGTTGAAGATAAACAATTGATAAAGGCAAAAGAATGGAGGGTGATATATAATTTATCAGTTAAAGCTATGATAGAATTCATAAACACATTCGGTCAAAAAAAAAAGAATTCATAAACAAATACCAAAATTGGACGAAATAATAGCATTTTTACATTATACATTACCATAGCTTCTTTTTATCAAACTTTGGGCTCAATAATTTAAAGCTTTTCTTAGCTCCTAAATCATTTCCTACTTTGAAAAAGCTGGTCAAAAGAGAAACAAAAGCAAGTTAAAGAGTAAAGGTTGTGTAAAGGAAGTATCCATTTAGCTTTACGTGATCTATTTTTGCTGCATTCATTTTCACGAAGGCTGAGTTTGAATCATTGAAATAGACAGATAAAACTTGAATTAAATTGAATTGATTTACTAATGCCGAAAAATGCAACAAAAAATAGTATTTTTATTTTAAAAATACAAACAAAAGAGTTCCTTTAAGGGAATACATCATTTTGGTAAATCCTTTTAACTTACAAGTCAGGTTGTTTTAACATTTATGTAACAAAAAAAATTATTAACATTAAGGATTGCAAATATTCTTAAAGTTTTATTTTTGACTAAAAAATGTGATTTAGTTGGTGTCCTTTTGCCAAAGTAATGTTTTTTATGCAGATGGAGTGACAAGACAAATACCACCCATAAGTCTCAAAAAGGTAGTTCATTTGGTGAGCTAAGAGACATGATGGAGTTGCAAAAAAGAGGTCCAAGATTCAAATGCCGGAAACTAACATTCCCCAACCCCTAAATAATTACTAACAACTAACATTTGCCTATAATAAAAGTGTCACCCGTAAATTCACACACTCAAAATGGAAATTTTGGGTTCGAATTCAGGTAACCATCGAAAATATCTAACTTGACACCCAGTTGTGTTAAACCTTAGAGATTGTCGAAGTAACGTTTAGAAATAGTGGTGGCGATTTCTACCCATAAGTGGCGACCCCCGCGAGTACTGCCCCATACGGGGCCCCATGGGCGGGGAATTTTTCTCCGTTGGGATGGGGGAGAAAATCCCTCCATAGTCAAAGCGGGATGGGGATGGGGATCATACCCCCAGGGACCCCGCCCTGAATATATTATATAAATATTCTTATTATAGATATATATTATATTATAAGTAATTAAATTTTTAGTCTTTTTATATGTGTTTTTAATTTAAAATATTAAATTTGTTCTAACTTTATATTTTCTAAATATTAAAATATTAAAATATGACTAACTTTCAAAAAAAATTATATTAAAATGTTAAACTTTTGTTTTTTAGTTTTACTTTTATATATTTTTTCAATTTTATTATATTTTAAGTAATATTTTTTATAACATTTAATAAATATTTGGGATCCTCGCATGGACCGAGGAGATTCATAGGGATCTGTCGGGACGAGAATGGGGGAGAAAAACTCTCCAAAGTGGAGATCGCGGTCCTCATGAATGGTGTGGGACAATTCTCCGCCCCGTTGAGAATGGTGTGGGATGAGCGTGATTGTTAAAAAATTTCAATGGCAAGCTGCATAAGCTAAAAGCGTCCTCCTTATCACACTTTAGAATTAGCTGAAGAAAATGACTCCTACCTATCTAATTGCCTCACCAATATTTGGCATTTGCGTTACCTTTTTTTAGTGTAGAGAGGAAGAAAATTACAAGAAAAGTTAACAAGATGGAAACTTAAAGTGGTTTTCCAATCAAACACAGAATGTGACATTGGAAGTGGGTTGGCAACATGCCTTTGTGATAAGTGGATATATGATGTCCACTTTTGTCCCCCTTGTGTTAGTGCTCCAAGACCAAGAGACAATACAAAGGTAGCATAAAATCTTCATGTTACTGGTTCATGTTTCGTCACCCTAAAACATTAGAGAAACCTATTTTGATGTGTTTTTAAATTAGCCAAGTGATAAACTAAAATACCAATAATGTGTCTCAAAACATTAGTTGATTATGTCAAAAATGTTAAACTACACTGCTAAAAAAGTGAAATTAGAGAAGGAAAATTCATGATGAAAAATGTAGAGATTTAGGCATTGGGCAGGGTTTTCATTGTATCACAGTCATTATCTGGGATTTAGTTCAGTTTTAGATAATTGTAGTAGGAAGTTCAATTGTAAGTAATTCCTTCACTTTTGGAGCTAAATGGGACTTGAAGACCTCTTAATTGGTTGTGGCATCTTTTGGCGAACCAGACACTTGCCCGGAAATGCAGCGATCTGGAGGAATTTTGTGAGTCAGAACTTTCTGTTGTTTTTCGCGTCGCGACCAGGAGGGTTCGCGACGCGATCTGGAGGAATTTTGCAAGTCAGAACTTTCTGTTGTTTTTCGCGTCGCGACCAGGAGGGTTCGCGACGCGACCTGAAGCAGTTTTGCGAGGCCTGAAGCTTCTGTCTTTTGTCGCGACGCGACGGACACGGGCCGCGTCGCGATGGTGCGTGAAAATTAGGGTTTTTAAAGCAGTTTCAGCAATTTTTGAAGGGACTTCGTTTTGGGATTTGGAGCCACACTTTGGAGCAGCTGGAGGGTGCGATTTTGGGGCCTTCTCACCACTTGGGAACAAGGGATTGAAGGTTCTAATGTCTTCCTTTATGTTTGTTTTCTACTTTATGTTGGTTTCCACTCTTAGGATGATTTGTAACTAAATTGCTTAGATTAGGGAGAGATGAATCTCCCAACCCTATCATGTGAACCCTTGTTATAGTCAATTCAGTTGTTATTCGATTTACTTAGTCTAATTACCTATGTTCTTAATGCTTTTCAATTACATATGATAATTGTGATGATTAAGGCTAGTGATTGCATAGGAATATGAATTAGTAGCTGGAAATTGGGTAATTAGGTCACATGCTAGTAATCACCATCGGAATATGTGGTAGCTTATGTGAATTCATTAAAATTCTCAATCTTAATGCGTTACCCTCTGGCATGACTCACCTAAGGAATTAGGGTAACTCTTAGGGTAATAGGGGTCTTGAGACAAGGAATTGCCCTTGGCCTTAAATTAGTGAATTGAATCTAGAACTTGAATAACTGACTTGAATTGGCTAAGGTTCATGTGATAGGCGAGGTGAGAGGATTCGATCCCTAGTCGTTTTTCTCGCATTATTAATTCACGTTTGTGTACTGTTACCAATTACTCAAATTACCGAATCTCTACAATCTACGAATTTACAATTTTGCTATTGTTGTCAACGCGCAATCCCTGTGGAATCGACCGGTTCTTACCGATATTTTATTACTTGCGACGACATTTGGTACACTTGCCAAAGTCCTAACAAGTTTTTGGCGCCGTTGCCGGGGATTGTTGATTTCATTGTCAACAAGGGATTTGAGTTAATTCTTAGTTGTTTTATTTTATTTTATTTATTTCAGTAATTTATTTTTGTTTTATTTGTTTAGATACTTTGTATAGTGTTGGACTTGTTAACGGTTTGTTGAAGTGTTTCAGTGAACTGTGTAGCAGGGGCAAAGTTCGAAAGAATTGCTGTTTGTCCCGAAAAAAAAAAAATCATGGAATCCACTTCTCGGTTGGAAGATGCTTTGGCTCAGTTTAGGCAAATGACAGAGACTATCTTCCAGCCTAAAGAGCGAGCTTCTCGGTTGGAAGATACTTTGGCCGAGTTTATGCATATGTCCAAGACTCTGTTCCAGCCCCAAGAACAAGAAATGATAAACATGGGGAAGCCACATGAGCCGCAAATTGACCAACCTCAGCACATAGAGTCCACGCCACCCTCACTTAGCGGTAACTTTTGTGAAGAATCCCACTTGAATGGAAAATGTGTGACACACACCTTTTGCGATTCTTGTGGGGAGTATCTTGTGGAGTGCAACTGTGAGGATGAGTGGGTAACTATATCAGAAAATTACCCATGGTTATGCACTACCAATGAGGAACAAGAAGAACAAGCCCCAACGAAAGAAGAATCCGGGGAGGATAAGGAAGATGAGGAAGAAGAAAAGATTGAAATGGAGGAGCATGTAGTTTGGAGGGAAGATCAAAGCTCCCAATGTGGGGAAGGGGTGAAAACCCAACAAGAAAAAACCCAACAAATCATGGTTCCTATTATTCTTCCAAGTAGAAAGGAGGATAGAAGTGAGGAGATTGACATATACTTAGACTCCTTCTATGCCTTATTCATCACCCTTCACCTCAAAAGGGTATGGAAGCATCTACAACTATGTTTCAAATTCATGATGTTCCTGCCCCAGAAGCGAAAGAAGAAGGATGATGTGTTCTTTGTGTCATATCAGCCACATTAATAGTGGGATGACAAACGTCAAGCTAGTGACGTTAAAGAAGCGCTTGGTGGGAGGCAACCCACTGGTGAGCGCCACTTTTCATTCCCTTGAGCAGGAGGCTCATTTATCATTCTCTTGTTTTTATTCAGACATTTTATTTTGCACTTTTGGTTGTATTTTTCCCTATTTTGACTCTATTTTGCACTTTGGTCTGTACTTGTTAGTATAACTTACTCTGTGATATTGAGGCACCACTGCCCTATATTTTGTTTTTGTTTTGTTAAAGCAGCGTCAATGGTGATGATGTGTGGCATTTGGGGTCGCATGTTTGCATTCTTCCTTTTGACACTCGCACTTCAAGTTTTATCATCAAGTAATAGCAGGGGTCATGACAAACGTTGCGGAAGTTCTTTATCATCTGTGAGCAGCATCTCTCAAGTTCCATCTCTATGATCCCAACTGTGAGGTTTGAGCCTAAACACGTTCTTATATATATATATATATATATATATATATATATATATATATATATATATATATATATATATATATATTCCTTGCCTGCATTAGTCTGCAGAACTTGACATTGTGCTTAATTGTTTTTGCATTTGATTTTCATACACACTGAGGCATTTCTTTTGGCACCCCTGAGCCTTTCAAACCACACCTAATTAATGTTTATCCTCTGCTAGCCCCTCTGAGCCTATTGTTAAAAATTATATGCTGTTTCTCTGAAAATCATAGCCTAGTTAATTCTTAACTTGGAGTTAGGTAACAAAAGCTGTGAGAATGGGGAAATTTTTAAGTTTGGGGTTGCTCGTGGAATAGCAACAATATAAGTTTGGGGTGGTATACAAGAGAAGGAACAAGAAAAGAAAAAAAAATATATATGTATATATATATATACATCAAAGAAAAAAAAAAGAGAAAAAATAAAATAAAATCCTTCTCTTGTTTTGTTAAATGCTTTGGGAAAATGGGTGAGTATGGCGTGAATTTGACAAAAAGAGAGGTAGGCCTAACTCCAAGTGCAACCTACTTATCCAAATGTATCCACCCTTACCTAAGCCCCGCTATAACCCTTAAAGTCCTCAAAATGTGTGTATGCATTTCATTTGTCTAGAATGATATAGAACTCTGTCAAGCCTATGAAACGATGATGCCGGTACTGTGAATTGAGTGAATACCCGAAACACCTCAAGAGTGAAACACTGGTGAGATGTGCGTACAGAGGAAACTTGAGAATGCTGCCTGCTTATGATTCGGTATTTACAATTCAGTTGTCCTGCCTCTGTATTAGATTGATGATGATAGTTGATATGCTGATGTGTTTAAGGTTGATGTATTATATGTAACAGCTAAATAGAAAAACAGCCACAGTCTGAATTGATTGTTTGCTTGAGGACAAGAAAAAGTTTCAGTTTGGGGTTGTGTTGACTCTCAATCATATGATGTAAGTTAGGCATTTTTAGGACCAATTGTGCAGGGTTTTCATTGTATCACAGTCATTATCTGAGATTTAGTTCAGTTTTAGATAATTGTAGTAGGAAGTTCAATTGTAAGTAATTCCTTCACTTTTGGAGCTAAATGGGACTTGAAGACCTCTTAATTGGTTGTGGCATCTTTTGGCGAACCAGACACTTGCCCGGAAATGCAGCGATCTGGAGGAATTTTGCGAGTCAGAACTTTCTGTTGTTTTTCGCGTCGCGACCAGGAGGGTTCGCGACGCGATCTGGAGGAATTTTGCAAGTCAGAACTTTCTGTTGTTTTTCGCGTCGCGACCAGGAGGGTTCGCGACGCGACCTGAAGCAGTTTTGCGAGGCCTGAAGCTTCTGTCTTTTGTCGCGACGTGACGGACACGGGCCGCGTCGCGATGGTGCGTGAAAATTAGGGTTTTTAAAGCAGTTTCAGCAATTTTTGAAGGGACTTCGTTTTGGATTTGGAGCCACACTTTGGAGCAGCTGGAGGGTGCGATTTTGGGCCCTTCTCACCACTTGGGAACAAGGGATTGAAGGTTCTAATGTCTTCCTTTATGTTTGTTTTCTACTTTATGTTGGTTTCCACTCTTAGGATGATTTGTAACTAAATTGCTTAGATTAGGGAGAGATGAATCTCCCAACCCTATCATGTGAACCCTTGTTATAGTCAATTTAGTTGTTATTCGATTTACTTAGTCTAATTACCTATGTTCTTAATGCTTTTCAATTACATATGATAATTGTGATGATTAAGGCTAGTGATTGCATAGGAATATGAATTAGTAGCTGGAAATTGGGTAATTAGGTCACATGCTAGTAATCACCATAGGAATATGTGGTAGCTTATGTGAATTCATTAAAATTCTCAATCTTAATGCGTTACCCTCTGGCATGACTCACCTAAGGAATTAGGGTAACTCTTAGGGTAATAGGGGTCTTGAGACAAGGAATTGCCCTTGGCCTTAAATTAGTGAATTGAATCTAGAAATTGAATAACTGACTTGAATTGGCTAAGGTTCATGTGATAGGCGAGGTGAGAGGATTCGATCCCTAGTCGTTTTTCTCGCATTATTAATTCACGTTTGTGTACTGTTACCAATTACTCAAATTACCGAATCTCTACAATCTACGAATTTACAATTTTGCTATTGTTGTCAACGCGCAATCCCTGTGGAATCGACCGGTTCTTACCGATATTTTATTACTTGCGACGACATTTGGTATACTTGCCAAAGTCCTAACAAATACCCCTGACATAATTAACAAAAATTGACTCTTTGAAGATTCTCTGGTGGGGGACCACTTTATCTGGTAATCGGATTTACCTAAATGCAAGGTAAATCCGATTAACTTTAAATACGTAATAAATACACACGCATAAGCTAGGTCATTTATAACATCAGATACCTAGCACATAAAATAGGAGGAATCAATAAACGAAACAAGTCAACTTTTAATTACTACGCAGCGGATTCAAACATGTTTTTAACTCGAAATCAGACAATAAGATAACAAAATAAAATAGTAATAATATGCGTTCATCCCCCCGAGTGCTACGTATCAGAGCGACGACACCAACCCGAACTAATGAAGGTAAAAGCCTTCATTCGTGGTTACCTGCACGTTACCAACATCGGGGTAACATTCAAACAGAAGGGGTGAGATATCGAACCATATAATAAGATGTATGAAAAACAATATATATATATAGAATCAGGACATCTAAATACATTACTTCACATCAATCGGGTAATCTCAATCATCAAGAGTCAACAACATAACCACTCAAATATGCAATACGGTATGTAATGCGGAATGCGACTCAATACTATGCACATGCATGCGGTACCGTTTGGAGCAGAACTCCCGACTAAAAAATCTGCCAATAAATAGAGGCATCAACGACTAAAATTTGCCAATCCAGGCCGACGTGTGAGACAAAGCTCCAGGGCCATCAGCCCTCGACAAAAATGCAAATGGCATGCGACGCGATGATAAATGCTCAAACTATCAATAACATGGGTTACATAGCAGCACGACAACAACGACAACAGGAAGCGACAATTGGCCATAGGCCTACGACATAGTATCCTTGCCAATAAATAGAGGCAATCCAACGACAAAAAGGGAACAACATTGGCCATAGGCCTACAACAGAATATATTGCCAATGAATAGGGGCAACTCGACTAGGGCAACATTACCAACAAATCAACCACTGAGCTACAATTTAGCAACTTAACAAGGTAACAGTTTAACAACTTTAACGACTCAACCGAAAATTAGTCAACCATGGGCCTATTGCGCCTAATGCGCCCAACTCTTAACAACTCAACCAATTTAACCTTTGACCAACAATTATCAATTAGCCACTTTTAACAACTTAACCAACTAACAATTACCAAATAAACAACTTTAATAACCAACAATTATCAATTTACCAATTTCAACAACATTAACAACCAACAAATATCAATTGGCCAATTTTAACAACTTTCCCCAAAAATTTAGGGCAGCCACACATGGCGCCCATGAGACAGCAGGAAATGGCACCCCACTATGCGCCCACGAAACAGCAGGAATTGGCGCCCTACTAGGCGCCCAGCAGGACACGGGAACTGGCGCCCTACGAGTCCAGCACAGGAAACGGCGCCCTACGATGCGCCCAGACATCAGGAAATGGCGCCCATGGCGCCCAGTGCCACAGAACAAAAAACGACGCCCAGGATGGCGCCCAGTAAAACACAGGAACTGAACACGGCACCCAGGATGGCGCCCAGCAACATCAGGGGAGCCACACTTGTCGCCCAGCAACAACAGGGCAGCCACACTTGGCGCCCAAGGCGCTCAGCAACAGAACAGGGCAGCCAACATGGCGTCCATGGCGCCCAGTGCGCCAGAACAACGATAGGGCAGCCAGACTTGGCGCCCATGGCGCCCAGTGCGCCAGGACAGCAACAGGGCAGCCAGGCATTGGCGCCCAGTGCGCCAGAACAGCAACAGGGCAGCCAGACATTGGCGCCCTTGGCGCCCACTGCGCCAGAACAGCAACAACATCAAAACGGCGCCCATGGCGCCCAGCGCACCAGCGCCCAGCAACAACCACAATCGGCGCCCATGGCGCCCAGGACCAGCGAACAACAAAGTGGCGCCTAGGACGGCGCCCAGCAACCTGCGAACAACAAGATGGCGCCCAGGACAGATTTTTGGTTCTCAATCATCAACAAACATGTTTACACATCATCAATAGGTAACAAACATCATCAATAGGATTCAATATCAACATTTAGGGTTCAATATCTACAACTAGGGTTTTCAAGAATTAACAACACCTAGGGTTCCTTAACCTTCCTACATAAAGCCCTTCATATACCCGATTATAGAGTTAGAACCCCACCCCTACCTTGGATTGAAGTTGAAACTCTCCTTGGTCCTTGCCCTAGCTCTGTCTTCGCCGCCCCCTCCTTGCTCTTCTCTCCAAATTCTTATTTTTTTTCTTCTAAAATGAGCAAACCCTAAAATAACACCTATTTATAATTTATTTAGTCTTATGGGCTTTCTCATACACTTATGCGACTTTAGCTTCATAGGCCTTCTTTACACCCCCCTTATTTTACTACTCCTAACACCAACAATAGGCCCACATGCGAAAATATATTTTTACTCTAATATTTTCCTACCACTTAATTCCTAATAATTCAATTAAATAATTAATTAAATATTCGGAGCGTTACAACCTACAAGACCAACAAATACAATCTACCTCTATTGGAGATTGTAGGAGTCACTTCAACGGAGTTAACTTTCTCGGTTGCTTTAGCCTATATTTCACACGAGCTTGGAATTCATTTTACTTGGGCATTGCATCAACTGAAAGAATTATTTGACTTGCACGGGCTTCAGCCTCAGGTATTCTTGACTGACAGAGATCTTGGTCTTATGTCCGGTATTCTTGATGTCTTTCCTTCAGCTACAAATTTGTTATGTTCTTGGCACGTGACTAAAAATGTGAAAGTGATGATTAAAGAGATGGTGCACGTGGATAGGCAAAAGGATGTCATCTCTCTTTGGCATAACATTATTGATTCACTTGACGAGTCAGAGTACTCAGCTCACTTGAAGATTTTTGAGGACTCCTGCATTGATTTACCCGCTCTTATTAAGTATGTGCATGACACGTGGTTGACAAAGCATAATGAATGATTTATCTTTGCATGGACAAACCAGATCCCACACTTCGGGAATCATACCACCAATATGTACTTTGACACGTGTTTAGTATTTTTATCGTAGTTTAAATTTTTTTGACACGTGTTTAGTATTTTTATCGTAGTTTAAATTTTTTTGACACGTGTTTAGTATTTTTATGCGTGTTTATTGTTATTATTTAAGAGTCGAGTCATCTCATTGGATTTTGAAGAGACATTTGAGGACTTCTGGAGGTGACTTGTCTAAGTCTTTTAAATCTATGCATGAGATGCTTACTCTTCAATTTGATAAAGTCATCGGGTCTTTTCAAAGAAGCATAAACCGTATTGAAGTGGCTTCCAATACTCCTTTGTTTAAAAAGCTTCGCAGTGTTGTGTCTTTAAATGCTTTGGATCATATTGTTAAAGAGTTTTCAAAATCGACATCTGGGGTTGGATATGACAAAGCTCGTTGTGGGTGCATTATTAGAAAGACACATCTTCTTCCTTGTGCTTGTGAGCTAGGTGTGTACCATGTCTCCGGTACTCCTATTCCGTTGGATGTTGTAGACGACCATTGGAAAAACTTGAGTTTGGATTCTATAGATGATAAATTTTCCCAAGAAAAATCTGTTGATTGTGATATTTCTTACCAAATGGAGATGACTTGGCAAGATATAATCGTATGACTCCTGAGGAGAGATTTGTCCTCAAGAAACAACTTAATGAGCTTGCATTCCCTACCACTTCTTTAATGGTTGCACCACCATTTAAAGTTAAAACAAAATGTGCACCAAAGAAGAAAAAGCAGAAATTATATGATGTCAAGCGTGATCCATCTGGGCGGGAGCATGTGGATGAGAAGATGAAACTGACTCAAGAATCTGGGACTTGTAAAAATTCATCACAGCGGTCTTCTTGTATAAAATCATCACAGCAGTCTTCAAAGATATCTCAGAGTGTTTCTAAAGAATTAACACATTAGGATGAGACTAAATTCAATTTACCGTCGGTTCCTCTTCACGTGCACTCTTATGTAGAATAAATTATTGATGCAGTAGCGGTTGGTCTCGATCTTGGTGAGGATAGTTGGCCTATAATTAGGCAAGATTTAATCAAAGAAACAAAGGAGAGGGAGCAACTATATACTTACATGTTTGGAAAGGACAGACTTGCAGTGCTTAGAAAAGCATTATCCATTGAATACCCTGGTTTTCAGAAGGAGGATAAGTGGTTGAGTTTTCCTGAGATGGGGTACTTTATAGCTACTAAGTATAATGTGGCCCTAGTTCAATTGTCTTTGGATATGAATTTTACTTATCTTCCTTTGAGAGGTAGTTATTCTTCTTCTAAGTATAAAATCATATCTATTCTGAACGTCGGGGATATCCATTGGATGCATATTTCGATCTCGCCTGTCTGTCCGTTTGCCTCCAGTTGCTTTGATGTGGTCTCATAATGGATCAGAGGAATCTACTTCATGGTTGGATCCTTATACCGGCCGTTTTGCCCTTTGGCAATCTACCACTTTGAAGATGCCCCGTCTCCCTCCCACTGATGCACCCACCATTGTAGACTTAGCCCATGATTCCGACGATTTAGATTGACATTTCTTGTATTTATTATTGTACCCACATTTTTGTAATTATTTATCCATATATATATATATATCCAACAAATTAAATGTGTAAAAAAAAACAAATTAAATGTTTTAAATTTTTTTTACAAGTCGGATTTACACTGGTAAAGAGTAAATCCGCTTTTGAATTTAACAAAGCGGATGTGCCCCCACAACAGGTAAATCCGACTTGATAAAGAGACAAAGCGGATCTACCTGATGTGGGGGTACATCCGCTTTGTTAAATTCAAAAGTGGATTTACCCTTCTATCAGTATATCCGATGCGATTTTTTTAAATTTAATTGGATCTAGGTAAATCCGCCTTTGATTAATCTCAAATCGGATTTACCTATTTATAAGGTAAATCTGATTGAGTCAAAATTATGGGGGGTTTTTTTGGAATTTTCATATTTGATGAGGTTATATTGTGATGTGGTGGGGGTATAAAAAAAGACCCTATATAGTTACATGTGAGCCCATAACCACACTAAAAGTCCCCAAATAGATACAAAAAATATGACTACGAGAATTTATTTTAGAGAGAAAAAACGTGGAAAGAAAAGCTAGGAGCAATAATAATAATAATAATAATAATAATAATAATAATAATAATAATAATAATAAGTTATAGGGGGCAAACCTTTGGATTTGTTTTTAAGGGGACCATATTAGGATCACTCACTCACGTTTTATATTTCACAACATACACAAGCACTTGGATGAGATGGTAGAGGTTTCTTCCAGCTTAATCAAGGTCTTGGGTTCGAATCCAGCATTGGACATGTAATCAGTTTATAAAAAATGAATGATACGAAAATTAAGTAGCTTTCATAAAAAAACCAAATGTCTTGCTAGTTCACTCCTTGATTTGCAGCCACAGCCCACAAGGTCCCAAGATATGTATTGTGTTTTAATTTAGGCTAAAATGTTCTTGGGGTCCCTTATCTTTATTTAAAGTAACGATTTGGTACTTTATCTTTTTTTTGTCCCAAATCAGTCCTTTATGTTTTAAATTTTTGACACATAAATCCTTTTCTGTCTCAAATCAGTCCTTTATGTTTCAAATTTTTAACACATAAATCCTTTTTTTTTTGACACAAATCAGCACTGTTAACGGAAAATGATTTATGTGTCAAAAATTTGAAAGATAAATGACTTATTTGAGACAAAAAAAACATAAAGAACTAATTCGTTACTTTAAATAAAGATAATGGACCCAAATATTTGGAGGGGGGGCATTTTATTTTTATTTTTTTTGGTCGAAGGGGGCATTTTATTTTAAAAGGTGTTTTAGTCTCACTAAAATAAAATGGCGGGTGTAAGTAGCAATTTGTTTGAAATTTGATTGAGGCCCAATAAATAAGAAGTCTCTCCTGGCCTAACGTTTGGATATAGTAAATAATTTTACTTGGGCCTATGTAAAATATACTAGGGTGTTATTAAGGACACTTCCAATTTCGAGGGACACCCCTCATCAACCAAAAGTCTAAATATTCCCTAAAAATTTATCTTGTATTCAGACATCTTATCCGAGAGTGTTCAATGGTTTGGGTAAATCCGAACCAACCCGTAATCCAACCCAAATCGAAGTATTTGGTTCGGATAATTTTTATGATCGGACCAAACCCGAACCAACCCGCCAAAATCCGTACTAATTTGGTTCGGATAACGGATTTTAAAAAATAAATCCAATCCAAACCATCAACCCGAAGGTAGTGAGCTAATACATTAGTCGTTCACTTCTACCACTTTCCTAGAATTCATTCTACTCTTATAAAGCAACTTTGTAAATAGAGCAATTGTGTATCATTTGTGAAGTCCAGTAGCAAAAATCTTGCATTTTTTTTTTATATTTATTCACCATTATTGTTAATCTTTGATATCATAATGGCATTATAATATCACACACACACACACAACATACTGAGAGAATGAGAGGAAAAGAATTATATTTCTAAACTCAACTGATTTGGGTAGTATGTACATACGGTGCCTTTTATAGGCTAATATATTCTCATAAAATAACAAGCTTAATCACTACAGTATATAGGTGAGTGATACAACAACAAAAATCTAGTAGCCGCCAATCTAGTTTTATCTAATGACCCGTGATCCCAATCCAAACCAATCCATTCAACATCGGGTTGGTTTGGTTCGGATTTTATAGAAAAAAACTCAAAATCCAAACCAATCCAAACCGATGAAGTATGATTGGTTCGGGCAACGGATTTAGTTAAAATCCATCCAAACCAACCCGTGAACACCCCTTTATCATCATCTACCGTAATTTAGGGTCTCCTATTATTGCTTTAATTTCCATCCAAACCCGTGAACACCCCTAATATTGATAGTCATTACTAGGGTCTCCTATTATTGCTTTAGTTTCCAAACCAACCCGTGAACACCCTCTAATATTGATAGTCATTACTAGGGTCTCCTATTATTGCTTTAATTTGTTTTTCTTTTTGTCAAGGGTATTGACCTAGTCTTCCCTTAGACTACTTTCTGTTATCTTTCTCTTTTCTTTTTTTTAATAAAATTAGGGGGAAGTTCTTTTTTCCTTCTTGATGCTACTTTTTATCAGAAGGTTTTGACGAGACTTCCTTCCTTCTTTTTATTAGCTTAAAAAATTAATTTTCTTTCTTAAAAAATAAATCTATAATGTAAATTAGTTGTTTATTTATGGTACACAGTTTTTGAATACGTATATCGTAAATTTGTAACAGGTTGGTCACCCTTTCATTCTACCAAACCTTTCACTCATAGAAATATCTACCACTGACATGTGGTTCGCCTCCCTCAAGGAGTCAAACTCACGACACATGGAAGCATCCTCGTGTCTTACCAATTGAAATAATTATATTTTATCTTTATAATGTTTTATTTTCTATGAATACATATTTAGCTTTTAAGTCCTGACAAGGAAATATTGCTGTTGTCAGTATAACTTCAATGTCAATAAACAATCATGATGTGATAACATTATATGTTGTTGGCATAATTTTTATGTTTTGTATTTATAAAAATCTTTGTCGATTATGTATTCATTTTTTACAAAAGACCATTTTGCTTTTGATACTCGATGAGATAAATATTGCACGTTTTGGTATAATTATTTTTTATATCTTGTCTTTATAAGGGTCTTTTATAAAAATGAATATTTTGTTTCGGAGTCTCGACGGCAAAAATTATATGTAATAGTATAATTATTTTTGTATTTGCTTTAAGAATATATTTACAATTTTTACATAAATATTTGTTTTTTGAGTCAAGAGAGAAAAATATTCAATGTTGTCTGTATACTTTTATCGCATTTGATATAATTATTTTCACCGCTTTAATACTCACTTACTAAATTTGTATTTTTGAGAACTAAAGCAATTATAAATATTTATATTTCAAAAAAGTTTAATTTATGTACATATATTGTACAGATTTTTACAACACAACCGATAATAATTGATGGAATGGTTGACATTTAAAGTGATTACCAATTGACTAACTTCTTTTTAATAACGTCTAAATTTCTAATTGATAGATAAAAAACTTATACACCTATTGTGTATATAAATTAAATCTTTTCAAAAAAAATATGTAAAATATAGATAAAAAGTTTAATTTACTTTTTTTTTTAAAAAAGAGGAGTGGTTATCTTTCATTTTCTTCGTCCATCCCCCTATTCCATAGTGCATCTAACCTGTAAAATATTTTAGGTTAATTACATGAAACTGGAGTAAATTTCCAAACAACTGACGAGGCTGCTTCTGGTTTTTGCGTGGACTTGTTAAATTGTTTAATCTTATGTCCTGTTCATATTCAAACAATTTACTGCATGTTGAATCTGCGGTAGTAAAACCACGTCCCAGAGCAAATGGTACAATGTCCGGTTTCCAACCAACGGGAGTTGGCTCGGTGGTTAAGGTTTATCCTTTCACTGGGTCTCGCTGGGGGTTGACTGGGTATGCTCCCCAGTTCGATTCCCGGTTGGAGCAGATTTCCGTTGGCCACCTCGGTAGATTACTGGGGGGCAGATTAGTCTTTCGTTGTCAGCGTTGGGACACTGCCCGGTTCCAGGGGTCTCCAGGGGCTCGCCCCTTCCCTTCAAAAAAAAAAAATGTCCGGTTTCCAAATTGCTGTTCGTTCAAACCCACCTACTGGCTACCACGTTTCAATTTTCAAACAGATATTTAAAGACAACCCTGCTCACAGTAGTTTGCAAAATCTAAATAAAATTTAGTTTCAATATATCCCTTTTTTTTTCACGATTTAAAAAGTACTTGGTTTAACTGGGAATAAAAAAAATTCTTAGGTAATTAAGCGATTGGTCTTATATTTTTACTGTAAATTTAATTTAGCCTTTATCGCTTATAGATTGGTCTTATAATTATATATGATTGGAAATTGATAGATAAGAAATATTAAGATGTAAAAAGAAGATAAGAAATATTAAAAAAATCAATAAATTAATTTTAATAGTTTTGAAAAAATTAAATTGATTCTTTTGACTCAGAAGATATCATATTGATTACTACAATGGAGATTAAGCATGATAAAATAAAACATAAATTCGTTCTTTTTTTCAAATTTAAAATTTAATTAAGTTTAAATTGTTTAAGAATTATTCTTATGAAATATTATTAGAGTACATAGGTCGTGAACGTTACGGGTGTGTTTGGTTTACAAAAAAAGATGGAAGAGAGAAATAACTGAAAGAGAGTAAGGAAAGAGAGAAGATGTGAGAAATAGAGTAGATTGGGGTTGTTTGGTTTAAGAGAAACAGAAAAGAAATCACTACAAAAAACAGATCAAATAGCGGAGGGTTTTTTGCGAAGGTTTTAAAACCCCCCTTCAGTTTAACATTAAAAAAGGAACTTTTCGTCTGCCCAATTAAAATTTTTGTTTCAATTTACGGAGTTTTAAAACCCCCGTTTTTTTGTAGTGAATAGATTATTTTGAGAAAAAAGTGGGAACAAAATATGATTTTGACAAAAGTAGCAATTTTTTTTCCGATAAGCAAAATGTGTCTTAGCCCACAGATTTTAGTGATTAAGACACATTTTGTTTTTTAGGGCATATACGTTGGCTTGGTAAGGTGTGCAGGGAGAGGAAGGCCAAGAAAACTAAGTTTTTTATTTGGTTAACAACTTGCTGGTGCATATGGCTGTCCCGAAATGGATTGATTTTCAATAATGAAGAAGCTAGTATTGACTCAATTATTACCCGCATTAAGAGCTTAACGTGGAGTTAGTTTATTTATAGAGTGGCTTGTAATTCTAATTTGTCTAATTCTTCTTGGTGGATTAATCCACTTCATTGCCTAAACAATGTGTAACTATTTTTTTTTGATAGGGAATGTTAGTGGGGGTGGGGGAAATGTTAGTTTCCACGAGTTGAACCCGGGACCTCCTTCTTGCACTCCTTTGGTGCACTCCTTCGGTGTCCCTTAGCTCGCCAACTGAGCTACCTACTTGGGATAAACAATGTGTAACTATATTTTGTAGTTTGGGCATGAGCACCCCTAGTACTCCTTTAATGAAGTATTGTTTATCTAAAAAAAAACCTCCTAAAATTAACCACCTCATTAAAGTTCATCATCCAATTCTTAACTATATTATAAATGACCAGTTAAATCAATATATTTCCTAAAAAAAGTTAAATCAATAAATTGTTTTATGTATAAAATTACTTGCCCTTTTTCTCTAGAAAAATATTTATGCATGACATCATTGACATGGACCAAACTTTAAAAAAAAAACAAAATGTGTCTTAATCACTAAAAAAACAAAATGTGTCTTAGCCCACAGATTTTGTATAGTTCTAATTGTGATGCATGAGCATGAACACCTCTTGGAGAATGGAGAAACTCCCCGGAAAAGGATTTATTTTTATGGTTGAACCATGTAAGTTTCAGTGAAATAAAAAAGGGTGTCTTAGAGAGTCTAGTGCTAAGATTTCTGATATTTTTATAACTCAACATCAATCATTAATTGTTGAGTAAAGACCCATTTTAGTCGTGACAAATTTTTATACGATCTATAAATCGGTCCTTAACAATTCTTTTAGGAAAAACTAATCCCTAACATTTTCAAACATGAACAAGTTAGTAACTCTGTCCATTCAATGTAATGGGGAAATTTGTCCCTAAATAATAGTTAGGAACCAATTTGTCCCGTGATTATGTTAGTTACAACTTTTTTGGAAGAATAATTAATTTTTTAAAACATAAGCTATTTTACAAGTTTTCCATCTGTTTGTTATAACTTTTCAAAAAAAAAAGAGAATATGAAAATAGCCTAAAAACTGATTAAAATGAAAAGCTGTTTTGAGGAGTTTATCATGAAAATCATTTTTCATAGAATGATTTTATTAAAAAAGTGATTCTCATTATGTTTAACAAACACAAAACAACTTCTGCTTTTCTTAAAAATATCTAAAAATTAACTGAATTATTTAATATCAAAATCACTTATTTTTTAATCCATAAAAAACGACGGACCTTTGTTCAAACAAGTAGTGCCAGCCGCCCAGTCCTTTGACGTTGAAGGGTACAACAAATGTACAATTACGTTGTACGAGGGCAACTGCATGTTAGGGGTTTTCTTGGAAACAAAATCAGCTGGTATATAAAATTTCTGTTTAATAATTGATGATTTAATCTTAATTAATCTCATACCTAGTCAACTTGACTTAAAATAATCAAAACCTTATGGAATTAACATTCAGAACAAAGAATGATGAGGGAGAGAGAAAGCTCTGACTTGCACTAATCACTCACATGTGATGCCTGGACAACATTGTTTTGTTGGCTTTCATGACTCCATGCATGTGAAATATATAGGAAAACCAAATACTACTAATTATGTTATTCCTTGTTAATATAATTGAACATTTTAATATATACTATTATTTGAGATCTTTAAGGTATCATTCTTCTATAAATTGAAGTCATTGCACCAACCAAAGGAAGGGGAAACAAACTTCAAATCTCATTCCTCTTCTACTTAGCTACGTACCCTTCAAAAGAATAAAGTATATAGCTATCTTAAATAACCCAATTAAAGACCATTTTCATGGATCCACAAAAGAAACCTAACAAGATTAGAGATATTGTTAGACTTCAACAGATCCTTAAGAAATGGAGAAGAAAAGCACACTCTTCAAAAGCAAGCGGAAGTAACAATTTTCTGAATGAGGGAGCTGAAGGATCAAACAGCAATGTGCAGGTCCCAAAAGGCTATCTAGCTGTTTGTGTTGGTGTTGACCTAAACAGATTTGTTATACCAACAGAGTATTTAGGTCATCAAGCCTTTCAAATATTACTCAGAGAAGCTGAAGAAGAATTTGGGTTTGAACAAACTGGTGTTCTTAGAATTCCTTGTGAAGTGTCTGTGTTTGAGAGTATCTTGAAGATGGTGGAAGGAAATAACAGGTTTTCTACTCAGAAATGTAGCTTTGGTATTGAAAAGATGATGGGATATTGTTCCCCAAATCACCTTGCTTACTCTCATCAACCACAAAGTCCAATGTGCAGATAGATAAATAGTCTATGGTTTCATAATCATAATGTTAACTATTTTAATTTTTTTACTTTTTTTTAATTTCTTTTGCTCTTTATGGAAAGTCAATCCATGTATGAGGGAGAGAGTGAAGTCAGTAGTTATATCTGAGATAACCTGTTTGGGAATTATTTATGAAGCAAAGAATATATACAACTAGATATTATCGTCAAAATCTTGTATTTTAGGCCTTGATACATTCATTGTTTGGCTACACTGCTAGCTTAGCTACTGTCTTATTCTTTTCCTTTTAGGGAAAAAGTCTAGCAATTTTAGATGAAGGATGATAACTAGGTAAACGAAACACTTCCCCAAATGACAAATCTATGTACTCCTACTATGTGAATCTATTATTCTAAAACTAATTAAAGTTTTGATTTTTTGCAGAGTTCCAATCATAACATCTTACTATATATCAAGAAAAACAATACATGACCAGTACATGCAGTATTATACACAAGTTCCTTAAGAACTCTTTTTTCCAAAGTGACTCAATGATCAGTTCATTAAGATACATGATAGGTATGGGTCTTAATGGCCTTGCCCTTGGTTCTGTCAGAGTAAGTTAGTTAGATGAGGTAGTTAAGGGATTTAAGGGATCTTGCTTACAAATAAGATGACTAGTCTAGAGAGTTCTTATCATATGTATAGACTTGAGTGCCATTTTGGGATTAGGGTAGGGTTGGATCTCTCGAATATCAAGAGAATACCATTGTAATCTTTATTTTTCTGCAATAAACCAGTTGGTTCCTATCAGTACACAATCATTTAAGAAAAATTAAGTACACAATCATTGAATTAATAAAAGTTAGCTATCCTTAACCATCTGGCCAAGGGTTCGATCCCTGGCCGCCGATGTGTATGGAAAAATATCTGGTGGGAGAGGTCAACCCCTTTAATGGATCTCAATATCTCGAGAGATTAGTCTCTACAGTTGCACGCAGGGGATACATTAGTTTACACAAAAAAAATCAGTTAGCTGTAAACCGTCAAAGGGAATCTTTAGGCTTTTCAAAACTGAAATACATAGTATATATAGTGTAAGATTTCCCCTTGGCTCTATTTTGTAAGCTGTGAAGAATGGCACTGCACTGTTCATTTTGAAACCACTCGTGTATATTTCTAGGGACAAACTTCGCCTGATATTGATGAAACAGTGAAGGCCTGCCTAAAGCAACTAACAAATTGTTATCACAGAAAAGGCAAGTCAAAGGTATATGCTGTTTTGGTTATAAGTTTCCATATAGAAGACGATTTTTTCTTTAAAGGTGAATTTTTATTAGAATAGAAGTAATCGTCCAAGTGTGAACTTAAATCCTCGAGATCTCAGAATGCCGACAAAAATAAAATCTCATAGTAATTACTGGATAGTAGCATACTGATATAATCTAGGGAATGGTCCCATATATCTAAGAAGCCATGCATTGTTAATTTCCCTTGGATTTAATTCTCCTCCCACTCCCATTAGCATTTTTTAAGTAAAATAGTATAGATTATGGGCTTCAATGTCAGTATCCTATGCAGTATTCACTAGGCAACCACGTGTTTCAATGAAGTTGTGCTTTGATAATAATAAATTATAGTCACTTGCCTTCAAGTCTAAGATTTCTACGTGACATTTTTTTCAAGTTTAGTTAGATATAAACCGAAAGAGTGAAAAAGTTACATTATCATTTAACAATTTTTTGTTGGATTATTTAATGAATATCATTGCAACACTTAACACACGATTTGTGATAACTTTATATACTTAGAAAGCTTACAGAAAATTTTATAACTCAATCTTCTATTACGCAGCTGGCAGCTCACATGTGAGCATTCATTTTCTGCAGCTAAAAACACATGCAAACAGTGAAACTTGAGAAATCAACCCTCGTTATCTGTGGTATATATCACAAGTAATAAAAACTTAAACTAGAAGCTACTGCAACACATGGAATCAATCTTCTATTAAGTTCATAAGACTTGTGTTAACCAAAATGTAGCACATGGCTGAATAATTAATCAATCAGTGGCATAACACAAATTTATAATATCTGTTTTGCATTCATAAATCTAGCTGCAAACACATTATTGATCAGATGAAGCTGTATCCAAATTCGAACGCATTTAATTAACATGCAGTAGATTCCATTCAAACAAGGTACGTACATTTGTAGAGAAGTCAAATAGCAATCTTTAATTTGGATCCAAAAATTTAGAGTATTATATAATATTAGTATATAACCTGTACCTGGGTCCATATCTAATCAGCTAGGAAAAATCCAAAGTCGTTCTTCTTGGAAGCTACAGAAGTCAGATTACTAAGGAGATCACATGCTGCCTAAGTACTTTTGATAAATAAATAAATAAATAAAAGAGTTACCTCTGTTCATCACCATGTTATGAAGACAATAATAGTGTGTTGTTTTCAAGTTCACTTTGCTATCACCCTGCGTTCAAAACACTCTCACTGTGGTTCCAAACACATGCTAAGATCGGGTGATATGCATGAGTTCACGCACAAGAGGCAATTTTAACACATAAAATTAAATGGCAGTTGTGATCATGTCATAGTTTTACCCAATCTAAACACATGTAAGGGACTGCAATATAACTACAAATGTGTTCAGTTGGTGAAGAATAAGGGGCAAAATGAAAAGATTGAGAGATTTCTGTAGTATTATGATAAAGCTCTGGTAGCAAACAATTACAGAGGAAAAACGGCTACAAGAACAATCCAAAAACCCAACTTCATGCAGCATTAACTTTTATACACATAGTATTAGTATCTAGTATGGTCTTTTTTTTAAAATTCAGGAAGGAATCATTTGCCACATAGTATTGCAAATTTGAATGAGGTAATTACAATTGACATTTTTGTTTCAAACATTAGAAAAATTGCAAACCTTCACTGCTTGATGTAATAAATAATATACACTTAACTGCATTAAAATACCTAAAGCCAAGAAGTGTGTAAAGCTATAGATTTCATATTTTCAGAAGTGATAGACACTTGCATACACTCAAAATTATAGTAATTGAGTCCGAACACAGCTTGTTAAAATTTACAAATTTTAGAATCATCACATGAGTTACAATGCATACATGTACATGATCACAAGTAAATGGAATTGATTAATTCCTCTGAAAATAATTGACGGTGGTAATTGTACAAAAAAAAGAAGGAACCTTGCCATGCAATGCAGAAGCAATTAGGGCATTGGGAATTGGGAATAGGGAATAGAGAAAGAAGTGGCGAATTCAATTCAATTCAATTCAATTGATGTGAGAATTAATCATTGAAATCTGGAAACGTAACACATTTGAAGACCTTGCACTTCGAACAGAGAACATATCCAATTGCTCTGCAAGTGGGACATCGACGGTAGATACGCTTGTTTTGAGCTTTGACATTAGTCTTTTGGCCTCCGCAAAAGTCACAGAGTAACCATCCTTTGCCGTTGCAAGGTTCGCACATGATTGATGATGATGTATCGGTATCGGTATCTGCATCTGCATTCACATTCACACGCGTGATGCGATATCGCCGCGTATTAGGAACGAAGCTACGACTGTGGCTGAAACTGGGGGAAATTGAAGGGAGAGTGAGAAACGATGATGCAAACGCAATGGCCATTCCAGAGTGATGATGCATTGCGTTGAGAGAATCGACGATCAGATGATCGACCATGATTGGACGGTGAGGGACGTGTTCTTTCTCAACTCCTTATCATTTACCAAAATCTTTAACCTTCCTTTTTCCCAAAATTACACGCCTGCCATTCCCATTATTTAAAGAATAGGAAGCACTATTTATCCTTTGTTAGGCAATAATATTGTCAAAAAAATCATTTGTTAGCTAGGCAATACAAATTCGTTGGATTATAGCATTTAAACTCTTTGTAAGTGTAGTTAGAAAATTAAGATAATTAAGTGTGTTAGAAGGAGAATAACAAAGTTGCTCCATGGCTAAAGTTGGCCACGAGATTAATCCTTGAGAGTGGGTGGAATTTTGATGTCCCCCATGATTAAACAACTTTAAAAGAGTATTCTAGAGACAACATCTTGTAATTGTCCTACCTATTGCGTGTATGTAAACTCATTTCACAGACTTTCAAAACTAACTTATGAACATGTATGAACTACAGATGTTCAGTAATAAGTTTGAACATATGTGAACTCAATTCACATATATTTGTGTGATCATAGTTTATACATGTTCATAAATTAGTTCTGAATGTATGTAAACTCGGGTTTCCCACGTTTATGTGAATTAAGTTCACATATGCTTAGCAATAAGCTTTGTACGTAAGTGAACTCAATTCAATACGTTAAGCACTAGTTTTAAACCTTTGCGAACTCTGAGTTTACACATGTTTGTGTGAACTTGGTTCCATATGCTCGATGATTGAACGTATGTGAATTTAGTACACATGTTCAACTCTAGTTTTCAACTTACGTACATTAGATTACACATGTTCAACACTAGTTCCTTCATTCTTCATTATTCATTTCCTTCTTTTTATTTGTTTGAACTTTGAACAATGAAAATAGAGTAAATAAATGTATTAATAATATTTAGGGACTATTTAATAAACATGTAATGTAGGGCTATGAAGCCCGATACTTCAAAAATGGAGACGTACCTTTGTCGGATACGTATCCGATACTGATACGCATTTGATACTTCCCGATACGTACCCAAAGAGTATCTAATAATTTTTTAATCCTTTTTAAAAAATATTTGACTCGATACTTTTCAGATACATCTTTGATACTTCTTACCAACTAAGGATACTTCTCAGATACTTTTTCGATACCTCTTACCAACTAAGCATATGATTGTCACTCATATATGATACAGTTTAATACCTCAATAACTAAAAGACAAAATTATATGTTTTTTCGTAATACAATAATAGAAGAAATAATACATTGTGATATGAGTGGGGTAAATATACGTAACTATCTCTACTTGATAAGATCACAAGTACTAATTATTTCTACAATGTGATGAATATATATTGACTAATGATATGCTTATGTTTTATTGACCAATTACGTACTAATATGAATATCTTAGTCTATAAAAAGTTATCTATTTCTGCCACTGACTATTCGTATTATACGATTTCGGGTGGTCTCAGTTACTTGTCCACCATTACTTTTTATGACTAGTCACTCATACATAGGTGTGTCGGTTGTTCTCTTCCTTTCATCCATATATTTTGTGTGATTTTTTTTTATCTATTTGGGCAGTTTTGTTTTCATATCTATAAAATGCAATATTTCAGTTTTTCATCTTTGTTTTTTTCTATTTGTGTTTCTATTCTATTTTATTTTTTGTTATGTTTTTATATATTTAAATTTTAATTTATTTTTTTATTAAAGTATCCCAGCCGTGTCGTATCTTGATTTTCAAAATTTTCCTGTATCCCCGTATCCGTATCGTGTCGTATCCCGTATCGTATCCGGTATCCAGGCTTCATAGATGTAGGGAGAGAGTGACTAAATAAATGTACTTTTTATTCTTTAGGGACTTTTTAATTATTTAAATTAGTTTATGGACTAAGTTGGAGAAAAGTGATAGTTGCCTAAAATTCCAACGCCCAAAAAACCATTGACTTAGATAATAATGGCAACGATTTTTTGCTGCCGTTGTTGGTTCACTTTTTTTCACTAGTATAAAATCGGGAAAAGAATTATACATTTAAAGTCGGACGTTCAAATATCCGACTAAAAACATAGACGCGCTGGCAAACTTGTAATTACTTTTAAAATGTTCACGTTTTTAAGTCGGGCTGGTATTTAGTCCGACTTTAAAGGTGTTTAGCAAAACCTTTTTTTAATTAACCTCGCGTGCGCTCTCTCCCTCTCTCAGAATTCCCAAATCGCTTCTCTCTACCCTAGCTGCTCAACGTTGCTTCTCTCTAGCCTTGCTCAACCTCGTCCTTCATCTTCATTGTCGTCGACGTCGCTCAAGAACAAATTTACCTAGGCAAGTACCCACTTCATCTCTCTCTCTCTCTCTCTCTATCGCTCTCTCTATTCCTCTCTTTGTTGCGTTCTCTCTCTCTCTCTCTCTATTGCTCTCTCTCTCTCGGTCACTCTTTCTTTCTCTCTCTAGGGTTTATTATTGTGTTTACTTTTTATTGATTGTATGAATTTTAGGTGGAGGATCTAGGGTTTATTAGGTTTTAAAACTTAATTTGGGATCATGATTTAGGGTTTATTGAGTTAAAACATATCTCAGTTCATGAAACATGTTTGCCCAGACAGCAAGAAAGTAATAACAATTTCTCTTTGTTGGCCAGGCTTCATGAAACTTGGTTATAGATTTTGCTGTGATTTGGTTTATGGTGGCAACTAATTATTCTGTATTTCATTCTAGTCTTACATTAGTTATCAAACTCCTCATGAAGTCGGGCATCCAGAGGAAGATTATTTGTTTCAATTTCAAGTGAGATGTGTTGTACTTGATACGTTTATATTTGAAAAGGCAAAGTGTTGTTCTATATGCCCAACATGTTAAACAGACGTTTGGAATGCATCCTTTTGTTCTAACAAAATTTGAGGTGCAGGGTGAATCGGTTATGCCTTATGTTGTGTTGCACACCCTATTTTCCACCTTTTCTTAATACTCATTTTGGGCAAATCTTTTTTTCTCAGAAGAAATATAAACATGTTATTAAAATTTGGCCATTATGCAACTATTACTAGGATTTGTAATTCATATTTTACTGGGTACAGGAGTTGGAAAGTCAAAACCAGTAGTTTTTTGACTGGTGATCTGAATTGTGTTTATGAATTGTCACTACCGCAAAACATGCCTTTCATCCTTTGTTGTTTCTCTAATTTCCAAACATTATTATTGAGTTCTTAAACTAATTTCTCTTGTGTTTTGTGTGACAGGATACCTGCATTTCTTTTAGTGTTGAGTACTTGAGTTCTTTATTGTTACATGTAAGTTCTCTTTACAATTTGATGCTTTAAATTTAATTAAATGTTTTCAATTTTGGTAGGGGGAGTGAAATCAATAATCAATAATTTATATGAATTTGATTTATGTATATGCTCATGAATTGTTTGATTTCATATGGATTTACATTTATCAACTGCAAACTGTATTTTTGTGCATCTGTGGGTGTTCTTTTATAATTATTCCATGTATATAGTGCTTCATATGATTTACATAAGTGACCATATGGTACAGTAGGATTACATTTCCAAAATATCATCATTGATTCTCCTCCAATGGCTTCCAGATCCTAATCAGGTTTGACTTATTTTAAATACTCTTATCCTGGAAGCTTGAATTCATGGTTTAATTAGATTTGACATTTATATTTATGTTTCCGGTCTTTGGTTGAATGCTTTGATGCTTTGGGTTGTTCATTTCTTGTGAGCATGACTTCCATTGCTGTTGTTGGAATTTTTGCTATTGTAATAAAAGGATCACCTGATAGAATATATGTCTGGCTGTATCAGGTTTTCTTTTGATTCACTTTTGCTGTTTTACTTCTTTTTTGGTTGGAAAAAGATTGCACGAGAATGCAGAACAAAAAAGACAATCGAGCAATGAGAGTGATGAGGCCGTAATGTATATTAAGCTTGAGGATGAAATTTCTCACAAGGTATTGATATTTTGGTCCCATCACATTCTCATAAGTTTTTTTCTCTTATTGATTGACAGATAAATTTGGTTCTATGGTATGAACTATATGGTTTATTCCTGTTACAGCTGAGGAATTATAGGTTCATAGGATTAGTCATAAATTATATGGTTTATGCTTGTTGCAATTGAGGGATTATAGGTCCATAGGATTAGTCATAAACAACTAATCCCATTCCCATGACTTCATAATCTTCATAAATTATATGGTTTATGCTTGTGCAACTGTGTGTGTTCATGAAAAGTGATTCAACCCTGCTTTAAGTGATTCAAATTTAATGTTCTCCATAAGAACAGTGAATGCATGACATCTATACCTTAGTAAATATTACAATTTGAGCAATAAACTTGTTTCTAGTAGATATTACTAGAAGGAGATAAAGAGGGGAGGGGGGAGTAATCAGGTTGTTACATGTATCCACAAGGTAACGAAAGTATAAGCTTCCAAGAGCATGAAAGTGTTTTGACTTTTGATCTATTCTGATAGTTACATGTTGTATCACAAATTTACATATTGTTTAGGCGTCGAGGTGGAGCTGGAGGAATCAAGGTATTAGATTTCAGTGTTTTAGAATCAAGGTATTAGATGGAATAGAATAAAATAGGTTTTATTAGTAACTATTATGTGAAGCCTTAAACTAACCAAAAAGTATGAACTAATGTCATTCCATGTTCCTTTGTTCCATCTCTTTATATTAATACAAGCATAGCCTTAACTTATCATTACACAGGTGACGTTGGCATTTAACTCATCTTTCCATTACAATTTAGGTGTCAAGTTCAGTGATTCTTCAAAGAAACTTGGGAAAAAGTTTGCTATAGGAGCTTCTGTTGTCAAAGTTTGCTGCCTTTTGACGAGTAGACATTCTGTAGTAGATGGATGTGATTGTCCTATACTATTTTGTGGTTAGATCAAATTGATGTTCAAGGGGATATATAACATTGTGGAATTCATTACAGATACATGGCCTGATGTTGAGTGATTTTTGTTGTCTCTTGTGTATGATCTAGTTATATATATTTCTGGTAGCCATTGAAAGAAACAATATAAAAAGTTTAGTGGTACCTTTTTTGAGTAATATAATTTCATTCCAATTTACTTATTCATTTGTGCTGGAGATATTGGTCGATGTGAATTTGGTTACATCAACATAATTTTTGGTTATGAAAGAGAATAATTTGTTCCTCTTACTAATTGGTAGTATATCTGAATTTGTTGAAAATATATGTATATGGAGGGGGAATTACCCAAAAATTGAATTTTTTTAAAAAAAAAACAGTACGTTTAAAGTCGGAAGGTAAATAATCCGACTTTAAAAGGGATTCTCAGAATAGGATTGGAGCAAACATGGGTAATTAAAGTCGGGCGGTAACTATCCGACTTTAAATCCCGTAACATACTAAGTCGCTCTAATAGAAGTCGGACGTACATCCGACTTTAAATGTCCACTTTATCCGACTTTAAATCCCTTTTTTCCACTAGTGTTTATTAAAATTTTTTGGCAACGGTTCAAAACCATTCCCTATTTCAGCAACTGGTCATGTGGTTGTGAGTGTGCTGTGTTTATAATTAATGAGCTGAAGGAGAAAAGGAATGTGAAATGACCCATATACCCCTCTACTTAACTCTCTTCTAATTTCTCACTTAAATTCCAATTTAATCCAACAATCAATCAATTTATCTAACCCATGACAATCACCTCATAATAATTAATTAAGCTAGATTACTCAATTTAGCTAACCAATTTTCTTATGACCTCTTGCTAATTTTAATAAACGAAATTAGCTAAATTGGAGATGTTACAATAAAGGTCCACCAATAGACCTTTTTAAACATTTTTTGTAAGTTGTGAGAGGATCATTATTTTATTTGTATTGACCGTTTCTTTGTTTTCTTGTAGAATTTCATTATGTGATTTATGGATTTTAATTTCTTTGTTTTCTTGTAGAATTTGGTTATGTAATTATACCGAAAAAAAGAGAACTCTATTATGTGAAGTAGGAGAGATTCCTGTCAAAAAAGTAGCTAGGAGAGGTTCAAAGTCATCTACTCTACTATATCTACTCTACTGTAATAAAATCAAATGCTAGGAAAAAGTCTAATTTAGACATCTTAAAGTTTTGCCATTTGGCAAAAATTGGGTCAATTTTGTAAAATAACCACAAAAGCCAAAAATTTGCAGCTTTTTTACAGCTTTAATACTGACGCGTCAGGACACAAAACAGACTGAATTGACTGCGCCAGAAAATAAAAAGTATACTGCCTCAAAAGACAGAAAATGAGGGACAAAAAACTGACAAAAAAAAGTAAGGGAGGGACTAAAACTGCTAAAAGCTCTGCTAATGGTTTGAAAAGAGAGAACAACATCTGCAAAAAAGAAAATCAATCTAACTACTAAAAGCTGACAGCGACGGGGTGCATTTTTCAATCTACCTAGCACTATCCAATTGTCAAAAACTACTAAATTTCCATTTATTAAAAACTACTATAATAATCTATCTATTAAAACTACTAAAATAAATCAATCTAACTACTAACAATTGTCAAAAACAAATTTTAACCACTATCCAAAATTCCAAAACAGTTTTTTTAATGATTTAATAATTTAAATAAAATGATTAAATTATTATATTATTAAATAACCTAAAATTTATTATTTACTATAATCTTTCTATTAAAACTACTAAAATCAATTAATTTTTTTGATAAAAAAATGCCAACGGGAGTGGCAACTAGAGCGCCAACGGGAGTACCGACTTTTTTAAAACTTTTTCCAACACAACTATTTTAAAAAAATAAAATTTTTATTCATTTTTATAATTTACTCAAACTACTAAAATTAATTAATTTAACCACTATTAATTGTCAGAAAAACTAATACCTTTAACAAAATTTTCAAATATTTTTTCCAAAAAACTAAATTATTAAATTGATATTATACTCAATAATTGAATAATCTAAAACTTTTTTATTTACTATAATCTCTCTACTAAAATTACTAAAATCAATCAATTTTTTCATAAAAAATAAAATCAATCAATTTAACCACTACAAAAAATTACCAAATAACTATTTTATAATTACTAAAAAGGAGTAAAATGCCAACGGGAGTGGCAACGAGAGTGACAATGAGAGCGCCAATGAGAGTGGCAACGAGAGCGGGAGTGCCAACATGAGTGCCAACGGGAGTGGCAACGAGAGCGGCAACGGGAGTGCCAACGGGAGAGGTAACGAGAGCGCCATCAGGAGAGCCAACAGGGGGGGCCAACGAGGATGCAAACGGGAGGGTCAACGGGGATGCATATTTTACCTCTAATGTCCAAATACATTATTATGGATCAATGTAATTCTGATTGTCAATCTCCTTTAATTTCTTCGACTCAATATAATTTTCATTTGTATATTATATGACATAATACCTATCTCTTTCCACTTTGAATTTCAAATCATACATTTTGGACATTGTTCACAACTTATGATTATCTTTCAAATCACTATTATGACTTCATGGCAATACCCCCATTCTATATTATCTCATGTTAATACTATATAAATTTCTTTTGTTTTATTTTATTTTATTCCATTTGCTTAATTTTTCTTCACGTGCGATATTGCGAACTCTGAATCCTTGAAAACTGGCTCTTGACTCTCATGCTATATGGTCTTTAACTGTGAACTCTAATTGTGTACATTCACTGGGTTTTTATAATTTAATTTTGGTTTTGTCTTTTTTAATTTCTTTTGCGTGGTTTTGTAATCTAAAGATAAAGTGATTTCTGAGATTGCTTGTGAACTTCTATTAAACCATTTTATGGTTGGATACTAACATTCAAATTAAATTTATTTTAAAAAAAATTCATACTAATCTTGTATAAAGTTTTTGACTATAGTATATTTTTGATCGCGTATTGATGTTGTATAATTAGTGTCTTGTGGATTGGCCCTGCTAATTATGTTAAGGTGTTTCATTGTCTTGATTATTACAAGTGATAATTTCTGGTTTAAATGCCACAACTTTTATTTTATAATTACAACCACGTGTAATGATTTTTAATGGTGGGTTGTATTTTTATGTTATCATTATCCCACTTATTTTGTTTTGTTTGTTCTATTTGCTTAATTGTTCTCAATGTGGTGCACTTCCTAGTTATTAAAATTTCCATTCTGTGAGTTTGTATATTGTCTTTGTTGATTCTCTCTATCCCACTCCTTGAATGTCGTTGACTTCTCATCTCTTCTGAATCAAACAAGGTTTAAATCATCCTTATGTGTGTTTGAACTCTCTAAGTATTTAGGGTAAAATATGTTTTTAGTCCCTACAAAATCGGCTCCTTCTAAGTTTAGTCCCTACATTAACGAAATAAGCGTTTTGGTCCTCATCTTATTTTTCCGTTTTCAATTTTAGTCCCTCATGACTTTTAATAGCGCTTCAACACTTTTAATAGCGCTTATAAAAGGTCAAAAAAGCGCTATTAAAAGTTTTGAAGCGCTATTAAAAGTCATGAGGGACTAAAATTGAAAACGGCAAAATAAGATGAGGAGCAAAACGCCTATTTCGTTAATGTAGGGACTAAACTTAGAAGGAGCCGATTTTGTAGGGACTAAAAACATATTTAACCCAAGTATTTATTCTTTTATTTTATCCTTGAGCCAATGAAATTTCGAGGACGAAATTTTTTTAAGGGGGGTTGAATTGTAACACCCCAATTTTCATATTAGTACGTTTTTGCTTTATGCGTGAATATAATAGTAATTTTTGTGATATATTGAGCATCTTTTTCCTTAATAATTATATATTTTAGCAACACTATTTTAAATGATTTTATATATATATATATATATATATATATATATATATATATATATATGTATATATATATATATGTATGTGTGTTTGAATTATCAAATATGTTGAAAGGATATTAAACCTTATTTTTTATACTATACTATTGTTATTATTTAATCATGATATAGAATATTTATATTTGAAATATTATTATTTTTGTAACATCCCCTATTTGGCTAATTTCAATTATTGAAAATAGCAAGAGGTCAAGTTATATATATATATATATATATATATATATATATATATATCATCTTAGTCAAAAATATATTTTGCTTGATAAGTGAATTAGTTGTTTGATTTATAAGTGATAGGAGTTATGTGCCTAAGTTCTGAGTTAATTTCATTGAGTTAAGTCAACTACAACTAATAGGGAGCCTTAGGAGAAGAGTAACAGCTGAAGGGTAAATGAGTCTTTTCCCAACCCACTTAAACCCCCCAGCTGAAACCCAAACAGCAAAAACACTTCACTTCATTTTGAACAAATTTCAGAAACTGAACAAGGGAGAGAAAGAAGAGGAGGTCGCGAGGAGGGAGAGAGAAAGAGAGAACCCGGGATTGTTGATGCATGTCCCTTATAATTCCATCACCTAAACGAGAATTCCAACCTCTATCTACTGATATAAACTTCATCACCTATTCACCCTCCAATCTCTTTCCACCATTTTTGAGGGTTTGAGCTTCACTTTGACAAAAATGGAGATTCTGTCTTGCATGTGCGTTTGAATAGTTGTAGAGTCAGTTCCAGTACCTATATCCTGAAGTAGAAACAGTTAGGAGGAGATTTGAGCTGCTGGGTTTGAGTCATAGGTGACTGGGGAGTTCGGGTTCAGCTTTGGAGCGAATTTGGAGACCACTCGTGTGGCTCCCTTGTTCGTGACAACAGTAGATTCGTGGTTGTGCGATTTTCATCGCAATAGGCGAGTTCTATAACTCGCTAGGGATGTTTTGGTGTCGAGTCTTATGTGTTCTTCCGAACCGATAAACTTTTGGGAACTGTTTTGTGAAAAATAGCGAAAAACTGTTTTATCGAAAAGTCGATGTCGCGACCGTGATCCCGACGTAGACGGCTCAAAAATTGATAGTTTTAGGAGTCGCCACCCAATTTGTTTAATAGGAAAAATCGAGAAAAACCTATCTTAACAATTATTTGGTCTGCGTAAACTAGATTGGATTCGGGAGTCAGTTATGCATAGGGAAGGGCGAAAACTAAATTCCACAGCACCCCTAATACATCTGTCCTAAGACAGTTACCCTAAATTTGATTGTGCAACATATCAATAAGTTTAGAAAATTTGTTTACCCAAAAAAAGTAAAAAAAAAAGAATTATTTAGAAATAAATAAAATAGGGACTGACTTAAGAAAATTAAATTTTGACTTGACGGGTAAGCCTCGCTCCTACGTATCCTCTGGTGCAATGAGGAACTCAAGAGTCACGTAGTTCTTCCTGAAAAAGTTTGTTGGTTGGTTGATTTTATTTTTGAAGGGGTTTAAGAACAAAGTCGTACAGCTAAAGTCTCTTAAACTGGGATTGACAAGATGTCACATCTCAGCCGATCCCTGTTTTTATATTTTTTAGAAAAATAAGTGTTAGAGAAAAAAAATGATTATTTATTGGAAAAAATTAATTTAGCTTGACGGGGAAGCCCCGCTCCTACGTATCTTCGAAGCGGAGAATCAAAGGCTACGTAGTTCTTTGTAGAAAATGTTTGTGTGTTTTTTTATTTTGAATAAGGATTTTAGGACTATTGAGCCGTACGGTTCATCCGTCCTAAAATGATGACTAACTCGGCCGTACGGGCGAACTAATCCCCTAATCATTTTTGGAAAAATGTAAGTTTGTGAAATAAATTGTTTGATAGTGAAAAAATTTGGAAAGAATGAAATCATGGTGTATTTGTAAAAAGGGGGATGTAGATAACAGGGGGGGCTGTATGAATAAATAGGGGTGTGGAATAGAAAGGGGGGGGGGGGAATGAATAAATAGGGGTGTGAAATAAAAAAAGGTGGGGTGCGAAAATAAAGCCTCAAAATGATAGGCCCAGAGCTGAAACCAACAACAGCCCACGCCTGGTTTAAATGAGGAGGACGAAACAGTAATAAGGGGGGTGGGAAAAGCAGAGTCAGAACAAATAAAATAAATAAAAAAACAAAACCCAAATCTGATTATGAAAGGGGGTTGCAAATACAGAAACACAGGGGAGTGTGGGTAGTAAACTTGATAAAAATTAAGAAAACAAAAGAACGAAACAAACAGGACTATGTGAGGACAAATTAGAAAACCTAATTCCTACCCATCTCAGTCTCAGCGCCGCAAGCCTTTGGTGAGAGAGAGAGAGAGAAAAAAAATTTGCTGAGGAGAGAGAATGAGGAACCGAAGAGAAAGAAAGAGAGGAGGCGCAGGAAGAATGAGAGAGGGAGAGTGAGGGAGTGACCGGCGGGCGGAGAGAGAGGGGGAGGCGGACGGTGGAGAGAGAGGGTGAAGGATGCGACAGTGGAGAGAGAGAGTGTAGGATAACGCGACGGTGAGGGGGTGGATGGTTGGCCGTGAGTTGTTGGTGGTGGTTGGGTGGTTTGGCCGTGAGTTGTTGGTGGTGGTTGGGTGGTTCAGCCGTGAGGGGTGATGGTTGCGGTGGTGAGGGGCGGTTGTTGGTGAGTAGTGGTGGTGAGGGGCGGTTGTTGGTGAGAAGTGGCGGCGAGGGGTGGTTGCTGGTTGTTGGGAGGTGGTGAGTGCTCTTTTTTTTCCTCCTTTCTCTTCTGTGTTGTTATGTTGTTGATCATCGTATTGTTGTTAGTTTTTTGTTCTTGCTACAGTGCGCCCCCACCCCTTTGCTTCCTCTTTTTTCGTTCCCCCCTCCTGTCTGTGTTGTTGTGTTAATTTTTTTTCTTTTCTTTCTTTGTTCCAGTGCCCCTACGGTTCCTGCACCCCTTTGCTTCTGTTTCTTTTCTTCTCCCTCCCCCTTCTGTTTTTTGATTTTTTTCCCTGTCCCTCTACGGTTCCCCCCCTCCCCTTTGGTTTGCTGGCTTTGGGATTTTATAGATAGACCAACCTTCAATTTTGTTTTCTTATAACTGAAATACTCTTTCAATTCTTAATCTATGATGCTGAGTTCTCTTTTGGTCTGCTATGGCTACCGACCTCTGCTTATTTTCCAATTTTGTGTGTACAGGCTTGAGAGTGTAATAGGCACATGAGGGGGAGCATAGGTGCTCTATGGTCAAGAGCTGGAAATGGAAAAAGGAATCCTGAGACACCCAAATAGTGTTTGGACTCATCTCTGTCGTGACAAGAGAGAGATAAAGAAACAAGTTGTATTTTAATTAATTTTTTTTGTACTATTTTGTATTTTAATTAATAATTTTCTTGTCTTTATACGTGTACTAAAGTTGACCTCATGGTTGTACCCTATTTTGTAAAAAAAAAACTGATTATAATAAAAACAAACATTTGTTTACATCTGAATTTTTCCAATAATACTAACAATAATAAAAGAAAGTCCAATTAATAATAGCACGAACACATGTCCAATCGTTAACAAGCACAAAATAGCACGCGTGAACCAAAAAAGCGCAAAACGACATATTTTGTGTTTTTTTACCTAAAAATGAAAAATATCAGTTAAAATCGAGTGTTTACAGTTGCCCCTCTGTACTTAATTTCTTACGATATAATACAAAACCAAGTTTTGTTGTTATCAAAGTAAGAAATAAGTACAGACATGAACCTCGAGTTTAACCGGTGACATGTGTGAATGCGGCGTGATGAAAATGTTGAATCGACACTAATAACTAAAGAAGAGTGAAATGCCAGGGCAGGACCAGTAGCATGAGAGAAAATGCAAAGCCAGGGCGCGACCGGTAGCTTGCAGTGCCAGGGCGCGACCGGTAGCACAATAAAAAACAACAACAATGCCAGGGAAAGACCGATAGCATTAAAGAGAAATGCAAAGCCAGGGCGCGACCGGTAGCTTGCAGTGCCAGGGCGCGACCGATAGCACAAAACTTAAAAATGCGATGCCAGGGCGTAACCGATGGCATGCAGTGTCAGGGCGCGATCGATAGCACAAAACTTAAAAAGGCGATGCCAGGGCGTAACCGATAGCATGCAGTGCCAGGGCGCGACCGATAGCACAAAACTTAGAAATGCGATGCCAGGGCGTAACCGATAGCATGCAGTGCCAGGGCGTGACCGATAGTACAAAACATAAAAATGTGATGCTAGGGCGTAACCGATAGCATGCAGTGCCAGGGCGAGACCGATAGCACAAAACTTAAAAATGCGATGCCAGGGTGTAACCGATAGCATGCAGTGCCAGGGCGCGACCGATAGCACAAAACTTAAAAATTTGATGCCAGGGCGTAACCGATAGCATGCAGTGCCAGGGCGAGACCGATAGCACAAAACTTAAAAATGCGATGCCAGGCGTAACCGATAGCATGCAGTGCCAGGGCGTAACCGATAGCATGCAGTGCCAGGGCGAGACCGATAGCACAAAACTTAAAAATGCGATGCCAGGGCGTAACCAATAGCATGCAGTACCAGGGCGTAACCGATAGCACAAAACAAAAATGCGGTGCCAGGGCGTAACCGATAGCATGCAGTGCTAGGGCGTAACCGATAGCACAAAAATGCGATGTCAGGGAGTAACCGATAGCATGCAGTGCCAGGGCGTAACCGATAGTACAAAATCAAAAGGACCAGTGCCAGGTTTAAACCGTAGCATGAAAGGGGAATTAAATGCAATGCATGTATTGCTTTGAGTGAGTCTATTTTTTACTATTATTACTTTATTCACGAAGAGACTGGAAAAGCACACGCTTCTTGTCATGAAGTGGAATGCATGGTTTGATATGGATTGTATGCATGTTATGACATGAAATGTATGTATGCTACGACATGAAATGTAAGAGTTATGCATGCGCATAGAGATGGACATGTTCTAAAGATTATATTTGCTGAGAATATGTTTTCGTGCATGTTTTATTTGAAACCAATCAAGCTTGTCCTCGGTTGGAAACTTATCATTATCTTTGCCTTGCCAGATCTCTTTTCTTTTCCTCATCCTCCAAAGCATGACACATTCCAATTTTACCCTTCCTCACAGATTGTCGTTAGCGCTCTAAATCATATCAATGATTCCTAGTTGACTATTTTTGAAGCATTACCTAATGAGTATGCATAGATTCACGGGCATTAAAAAGCTGGGCTTTTTTGTGTTTCTGGATTGTTTGTTTTGGGTTTTTTTGAAGGTTTGGAAGTGAATGCTGTTTTACAAAGTGAAAGAAATGAGGAAGACGGGAAGAAACTGAGATGGTTGGGAAAAGGGATTAGGCTTGCCTCGAGGTTAATCCTTTTGCGCATTTCTATTTACTTGAGGCAACTTACTTGGCAGAAATTGGTGAGATGTTTTACACAAAAGGAATGACTACTTGGTGTAAGCAACCAAAGTTGGACTTATGACGGGTTTTGCAAAAGATTTTCCCTTAGGTGGCAACTGATATTCTCAAAGAGGAAATAACACTGGTGTTAGAAAGTAGAGTTTGACTCACAAAGGGTTATTGCAAAAAATTTGCCCTGGTATTGGTAAAAAGCATTACCCTAAGAAGAGACCACATAGTTTGAATGGTGTAAGGTGTTGCAACATGTTTGCCTCAGTTTACTGAAAAGACATTGCCCCGAGAGAAGATTACATTGGTGTAGCAAGCGAAGTTGGACTCATTAAAGAGTCATACAAAACTTTTCCCCAAAATTGCTGTACGGTATTGCTCCTGGGATGAGACTATACTAGCATGGCACACAAAGTTTGACTCATGAACGTCTTGCCAAATGCTTGCCCCAGTGTTGGTGAAAGGCATTGCCCTGAGAGAAGACTGAACTGGTATAGCAAGAAATGTTCAATTAATGAAGGGTTGTGCAAAAATTTTGTTGGCTCAGAGTGGGATTTCTTGAGACTGTCAAGGCTACCTCAAACCACAAAAATTACCCCAATGTGCACTCATGTTCGGCATAAGTAGGAGAAATCCAGTGAACTATACAAATAAACATTGTAAGTCTCATTCCCCTTTTGTACCCTAACTTTTGCCTTGACTGCCCTTGCGAGTTTTCAGTCTAGCGGGCTTCATTCTATTTTTATTTTTCTTTAACCCTAATTTTTGCCTAGACTGCCCTTGCAGGTTTTCAGCGTAGCGGGTCTCATTCTTTTTATTTATTTTTCTTTAACCCTAATTTTTGCCTAGACAGCCCTTGCAGGTTTTCAGCCTAGCGGGTCTCATTCTTTTTTTCTTTTCATTTTTTGGAGCAAAGATTTGTTAAAAGAAAATAAATGATTTATCTCAAAATTAACATTATAAAAATGAAAGCAATCATTCATCGATTAGAGTGGACTTTTAGAGGCTTGTAATGTGGCTATGGGTTATAAGGTTAAGAAAAATGGGGTTAGAGGGCTCAAGAAATTGTTTTATGGGCTATGGGTTCGGACTAAAAGTGTTAGAAGGCTCGAGAAATTATTTTATGGGTTATAGGTTAAGACAAAAAAGGTTAGAAGGCTCAAGAACCTCTTACATGGGTTATGAGTTAAGAAAAAAAAGGATTTGGAGGCTCAGAAAATGATTTATGAGATAAAAGGATCAATGATTTTTAGTGCATTCCATTTCTTATGGGGCTCCGAAACATCACATTTTTCTTGTCAAACCCATCCATTCGCCTTCTTACATGATTTTGATTTTTTTCGCTTCTCTACATTTTCACTTTTTTTTTCCTCATTTTTCACTTTTTTCTAATTTGGCATAGCTGATTTCATCCTTCACCTCTTCTTCATTTATGACTCTCATTCTCTTTCTTTTATGCCCTAATTTTTGCCAAGACTGCCTATACAAGTTTTCAGTCTTACAGGCCTCATTTTTCCTTTTATCTCATTGTACCTTTGGAAATCTAAATGCACTAAATTTCACTGAGGGTCGATCCTTGTCCAGGGTTTAATGAAAGGAAATTACAAGCTCAAAGGGGACCGCAAGGGTTCGTTTTTGGGATAGAGAAAAATGGCCACTCTTCATTTCAAGTCATGATTCCACATTTTCAAAAATTTAATTTCGAAATAACATTCACTCCTTTACACATTCTTTGCTCTTTATTTCTTTTTCTTCTTTTTTGTCTCTTTTTTTTCTTGCTTTTTTTTTGGGGAAATGGACCTTCAAAATCCGATATTCGTTCACCGGTTCATCCTCGAATGAGACACACAAAAGGGGTTCGAGAATTATCACCTGAGGCAATCATTGGATTGGGGACCAAATCTTAAGGGATAATGGGGTGTAAAGAATGGGAAAGCGCTTTTAGGTCCCTGCAAATTCATTAGTATAAAGCTTCTTCTTCTCTAGAAAGCTTTAAGCATTTCCAAGCTTATTTTCTAAAAGTGGTTTTCATAACCATATTGATGTTGTATCTCTAAGAGCGAATTTTCACGGTGCAATGAATTTTTGTAGCAGTTTCGACTGGGCTGTTTTATCCTGGGGACGCCGTGGTTGATAGCCTGCTTGCACAATATTCAGCAATGCCACGAAACGTCTTAAAGAGAGCGACCTAGTCCGCGACTCATCCCAGTAATCTCTTCGGCTTGATTTTTGAAAAAAACAGTGTTGTTTGAGAAAAGTTCTGGCAATGAAAGACTTGGTATTTAAGTGTGTCCATTGTGACCCAGCTCTCTTTTCTGGGAACCTACTCGGATTAACACACACACACACACACACACACACACACACACACACACACACACACACACACACACACACACACACACATATATATATATATATATATATATAGACACTACAAGAAAATCGACGATTTCCGACGGCAATTTTCGTCGCAAACACAGCGATTTTCGTCGGAAACTGACGTTTCCGACGAACTTTCCGACGGACAAAAAGTCGTCGCAAAATCGCTCGTCGAAAATTTTTTTCCGACGGATTTTTTCGTCGCAAATGTTTCCGTCGCAAAGTCGTCGGAAACCCGTCGCAAATATCCGTGGCAAAGTCGTCGCAAACTCTGACACATTTTCGTCGCAAATCCGTCCGAAAACCGTCGGAAATGTAAAAAAAAATAAAAAAAAAATTAAATTATATATCAAATTCTAAAGCTCAGATTCTAAATTCTAAAGTTATATATACAACTTTGTGGATATGTAAATGTCACTGTATTTTCCTTTCCTATGTAAGTATATATACAACTTTGTGGATATGATGGACCAAATTTTAAAGCTCAGATTGAACTTCCAATAATTTCATAGTATACAATAAGCAATTTCTTATGTATCACAACTGAGAATAGCATGAAGGCAATGAGACTCAGCCAGTAAATTAATGCTATTACTAATTTCAGACAAAACTTATTATGCAAATGACTCATCAATAGGTGCAAACACAAGTTGAGCACATGCTCCAATTGAATTCTCATCAACTCCACTGCACAGCTGCATCATGTTTCATCACTAAATTTGCTACTTCAGCTACTTTTATCCAATTCCAACCCCAGCTACTTTTATCTGGTTGAAATTCAGATGAGGCAGCCTGTTGTCTTGGTCCTGCCTGCCACTGCCAAGAGGGAAAGGTGAAAAATCTTACATCAAGCTTGTGAACCAAAAAATCTACCAAAGGAAAATGGATACTATAATTCATAGCTTTTGGAAAGACAATCAATATAGAGTATAATCCACGCACAAATTTGGACATTTTAATGACAAATGTAAATTCTCACCGTGTGGAGGACATCAACTGTCACAGCATACTGCATATTTTCAATGGAAGCTAAAAGCACATTGCTCTCAGGTTCTCTCCTCTTCCCATCAGGACCAAAAGCAGGCTGAAGATTATAAATGGTTAGCACGTACTCAAATAGCATAAGCAAAACTTATTAAAGATTGAAACAGGTTCAGGTCATGGAATGTAAAGACATCTAATGTCAATATCATCAGGGTAAAGAATGCATGCATATTGCATAGTACAGTTAGTCTTCAAAATTAAAATAATTAATAAGTGCATGGCATGATATGCTTCAATTTTGTTGTAGTTCTTTTCCAGTATTGGATCCACTAAAGTTTCAAAGTCCTCACTCTCGAGTGCTTCGATCAATAGAGGTCGGGCCTGGAAATAAGTTTTCCGATTGTTAAAATGAGCAATTTAATCTATCTGCCTGGGACTCCATTCCCTTCCCTTGCCTCTATTATATAACAATCTATAGAAAAGCATGTGATTGAGTATAATATAATTTCTGGAACGCAAGTGTATCCTTGAGTAAATTCTGCATCAACATATTGTTGATTTTAAGACTAGGAACAACTCATGCCCTACTAAATTGCAAGACAAGGGAAGCAAAGTAGAAGAGCTATTCTCCCAAGGTCACTTGCAAGTTTGTAAGTTATTGCCATACATCCATAACAATTACAATTTGATAAGAAACATGTTTGATTTTGTCGTCTTTCTGTTTCTTAGAATTTGGGCTCCAAGCCTAACTCAATCTGACAAGCTACTAGTCGATATGAGATCAAAAAACATCTGTTCACGCCAAGGAATGGACATTTGGAGTGTGGACAAATGGAGTGTGGAATAATTTAAATTTGTGTTTCTACAATATCTAAACCTATGAAACTGTATCAAATATATAGAATACAACTAAATAAACTTAAACCTTGGAACCTATTTTTCAATGTATGCCCTGTAAATATCAATGAAAAGAATGTAAATAACAATAATAAGCAAAGAAATGGTTCTGGAAATATTTCACTCACCCATTCAACCAGACTCTCATCACCAACCGACTGAGATACATCTACAGGCTTCCGACCTGTAATGAGCTCCAAAAGCACAACACCAAAGGAATATACATCCGACTTGTCTGTCAATTTCCCACTTGTGGCATATTCTGGTACCATGTACCTGGAAATTCAGACCAATTATTCCATTAGATAAACTCATTTGTTAGCGGAGGGCAGCAGTCAGGAAGTAAAAAATGAATAACCTTGAGAAGGAATGAAGCTGAGTTAAGAGTAAGATCATTGCTGTTATAAGTATTTTCTGCTGAAAGGTTGGTGGCAGAGCAAACCGTGCCAGCCACAGAAATCATTGCAACATTGATTAGAAATGCAACAAATAGAGCAAAACCACTTTCAAGCAGAAAGTATCTACATGCATCCTGCATAATCAATCAGATAGGTTATATAAATTAAAGTCTGCCACTTATAGGCCATATATATAGCTAGACTTCTTCATTTCCTGAGTGAGTGGCTTACATTTATGCCTTGCACAGAACTAGGCACTTTTCTAGATAGCACTAGAGCAGAGTGGAGGAAAAGATTGTGCCTGCATTTTATGTCCAAAGTAAAATCTAGGTATTATGTAATAAAAAGTTCTGGTACAATATTATGTAATATAAAGTTTTGGTGCAATATGCTAATAAAATATCAGCAAGTTATCAACTTGCTAACTAAGTATGTTTATTTTACAAAAAAATAAAGATGACTAGGTGAATAAGTAAATGGAAGTTGTAGAGGGAGAGAGAAAGAATACGGCATGATAAGGGCACCCAAAAGGGAAATAGCATCGCCTACGGCACCATCACCACCTAGTTTGGGCACAAACATTCCCTTTAATACATCAGAGAGAGGAGGATTGACATAGCTCATTTCGGCAAAGAAACATGCAGCCATTACAAAAACTAGGATTGTTATCAATAGTTCCAATTTCCTCACCTGTTATAAATATTGTACAAGGAAAACAGCAACATTTTTAAGTGAATTTGTAATCTCTAGAGTTCAACTACAATGTTGTTGAGAAAAGAGCAACAATTTCAAGTGAATTTGAAATCTCCATGATTCATAATAGTTATTGCAGCAGAAAGCTAAATTACCCCAAACCTCTGCAGACTTAAAAGCAAGAGAGTGCTGCAGCCAGTCAATAGAACTCCTGCCCATAATGGGATGTGGAAGAGTATGTTAAGAGTAAAGGCTGTACCAATCACTGCCACAACACAATCAAGTTTATATATATTCAATGACTACTAAAAAGTGTATCTTGCTTGTTCTTAAATTGAATGGTTTTGATTGAAATGGGGAAAAACCAGATGGTGGAACAATAGTAGGAAAAAGAAATTAGTTAGTACTTTCAGGTATGTCAGCAGCTATGACAGAAATCTCAGCTAATATCCATAAACAGTACTTGACAAATAATGGGTACTCAACTTTACATAGTTCTGATAGGTGTTTCCCTGCCAATTTTAAATAACAACACATACATTAATTTAGTCACAATTGTCCACTTCTCCCTGTTTTTTCTTTCCACTGTTGTGCAATTTGGTGTCTTTATTAGAGAATAAGTCCCACTTAAATAAACTAAACTACAAACAATTCAAATGTATATAAATAAGGTGAGAATTTTAGTCCAAATTAGATTTTTGGACAGGAAAGTAACTTATTATACAAAACCAATTTACTCTCTCAATTGGATCAAATCTTAAATGCTAATAATAGACTTACCGGTGGTTACTCCAAGATTTGCAGCCAAGGATTGAATTATAAGCACAAATATGAGTCCAATGAGTACTAACCACAGGAAACCAGGACCAACATACGGCAAGAACTTTTTCCATCCAGGTTTCTGGGTCATTGCATGCATCAAGTTTAATTATCAGATACATGAAGCTAGCTAGCAAAGAGTAGTAGATCAACTGATAAAAGATACATGAAGCTAGGCTTCTACAAATGCAGCAAAATAAGTATAAGAAAAACTAGATATGTGTGTACAATACTGACATGTATTATGCGGTTTGCATCGTTCACTTGATGTTGCTGTTGCTGTTGCAGCGGCTGCTGATGCATCATCACACTTTCTCTCTGTCTCTCACACACCTCAGTTTGTTTGTTTGTTTGTTTGTGTGTGTGTGTGTGCAGCAGCTTTATTGGAGGAAGAATGTGAGCAGCTGCAGCAGCATGTTTGTGTGGAGGGGATTAGCCAAATCAATTGTCTTAGATTAAAGAAAGAATAATCAAGGAGAAGGAAAGTAGGGAGAATTTAGTTACCTGTCACGGAGGTGAGAGTTCCATTACTTGGTAGACTGTCAGACATAATTATTAGCATAGTTGCATCCTTACAAGATAGTCAAAGCAACCATACCAGATGTATATCAGATGTAAATACCACTTATTCTCTCCTACATGTGTATATCAGATGATATATTAGCTTTCATGAATCAAAAGCAACCATACCAGAAACTAGTGAAAGCACTCACAACTCTGTCAACAAAGTCAAATTAGAAAACGATGAGTGTATTGGACCTTCCAAAGAAATACCCTGAGACCCTCCTATGAAGATATACACCAAAACAAAGAAACAGTCAGTACACACTTGTGAAACAGAATAGGAAAGTAATCATGAAAACAAATATTTATATCATATTTTCCTGCCCATCTGAAATTAGCAGAAAACCATTGCTTTCACTTTTCATAGCAGTTCTAGTTTTTTAATCTAATGGAAAAGAATAATTCCAGTTCACAATCAAAGAAATTTCATGCCTAACCTGTTGATGAGCTTGTTGTAGAGAAGTTGCATTGAATCCCTAACCTAAAATCAAGGGGAATAATGAGTTTCCACATGCTTAAAATCAGAAATTAAAAAGGAAACATGTAACAATCAGCTTAAATTCAACGGAAGAAGGTAAATCACAAACCATTCTTGCGATAATGGAAAACCTAGAAAAAGAAATTGGATTACTTTTTGGCAAAACCTAAGAACTTGGTTTGCGATGTGAAAAACCTACAAAAGAGATTGAGCAAATACCGTTCTTACCGAAGAGATTGAGCGAGAGAATGAGCAAGCGAGTTCAAAGATGCTTGGGGAAAGGAACGATTTCAGAGTATTTTGATGCTTGGCTGCTTTACGATTTCAGAGCGAGAGAGTGATTTTGGTGGGAGAAAAGAAACAAGGTGCGCGGTGAAACAAAGGATTCACGCGAGTTTTTTTTCTAAATCGCAACCGCCACAGAGAGGGAGGGCGACTGAGAGAGCTGGTGGAGGGAGTGGGTGGAGGCGTGAAATGAGAAGTTCGAGGGAAGAGTTTCCTTTAATTTGGGATCTGTTAGTTTGCGACGACATTTTAGCGTTTTCCGACGGACATAGTCGTCGCAAATTTGCGACGAAACACGTTTTCGTCGGAAACCTAAGCGGGAAATTAAGCACATTTTTTCCTGAACATTTGCGACGACTTTTTCGTCGGAAATCCGTCGGAAATTGCGACGAATAAGAGTTCGTCGGAAAAAATGGCAGGAAAAAGCAGTTATTCTTGTAGAGAGAGAGAGAGAGTAGGAAATCAATATGAATATATCAAACCATATATATTTATAATTGGGAAAATGAGGAGCGATAGCAAATTTGGTCGGTCCGCTCGACCCGTCGTGAGCCCACCAACAAATTGGTGGAGCAGGTGATACTCCCTCCGGTCTCTATTATAATAAAAAATTTGGTACTTTTTTTGGTCCTAATTATAAGAAAAATATACATTTTTCGAAGCACGTTAATTGATAAAATTTCGTTTATACCCCTATTTAATGTGAGATATATAGGTTTACTAGAAAGTCACATAGTGGGTATAAAAATTAAATACTAGGGATATAATTGGGATAAAACTTAAATTACAGGGCATTTAATAACCTCCGTAGTCTTTGTGATTTTTGTAAAATCTTCTTATAATAGAGACCGGAGTGAGTAACTCTTAGAAATAAGATTTATATATGCTTTATAACCTAACACATGGCAAGTTTTTTTTTTGATAAGCAAGGTTAGTGGGGGTGGGGAAATGTTAGTTTCCGGGGTTTGAACCCGAACCTCCTTCTTGCACTCCTTTGGTGCACTCATTCGATATCTCTTAGCTCGCCAACTGAATTACCTACTTGGGATACACATGGCAAGTTTGAAGGTGGGAAAATGATAAAAAGAGAATAAATACTTTAATTGTATCTTGTGTTCAGTTTTATGGTTATTTGAGTAAGATGCACTTTAAGTATCTCTTTTGATTTTAATTTGTGTAGTTGAGAATTCGTATGAAAAGTGAAGCTGGCACTTGTGTCGTGGCACTTTAAGTATCTCTTTTGATTTTAATTTGTGTAGTTGAAAGTATGTATTACATTAAATTTCATATAAGATATGGAAAATATTCATTAAATTTAATTAAAAGATCGATATTGCTTTGCAAAATATTTTACATAGATTCAATTATATTTACATATACTGCACACACCGTACCAACAGATTTTGATTTGGATATGCTTGATTTAACAAACAATTTATTTTGATTTAATGGACATGCTTGATTTAACAAACAACCCCACGCTCCGCCAGCTACACTCTCCGCTAGTTTCTTCTTTGGAAATATCATAATTCAGAAATAAAAAAAGTTCCATTTTAAATATTTATATACCGATATCTATTGATTTTCTTGACCAATCAATATACCTATTGAAGATATACCTTTTTCTTTTTTTTTTTAACGTTAAGTTTTATATTTTTCTATTTGAGTAAGATTATAAGGAGTATAAATAAGAGTTAGTAGTTACAACTTTTTTCAAACCTCTCATATCTCTCTTCTATTGTAATCCAATTATATCTCTCTCTTCTCTTGTGTAATCAAAAATACTCTACACAAGAGTTAGTCATGACATTCTGTAAGGATGGATGGTTCGAAATATTTTCACGGCTTCCAGCGAAATCAATATGTAGGTTGAAATCAACTTCTAAGTTGTTAAAAGAACCGTATTTTTGCATGAAGCAGACACAAAATATAAAACATGACGCTTGCTTCTTTCTTCAACAAGGCACAACACAGATGTCGAGTGCTAATAGAATTGAAGTTCATTCTTTGATGAAAGAGGAACCATTGTCTTGTGGGGTGCCTAAACATTTTCTCAACTTTTTGGCAAACTCGACAAGAATTATCGCATCAAGCAATGGCTTAGTTTTGTGTCGAAGTAAAAGAGAAGTTGATAAGATTTTTCTGTGCAATCCTGTGACTCAAACATGGCTCTCCATCGCCACCCCAGGTAGTGTTCATGAATCCCCTGATTTTGATATTGATATTGTTTTCAAGTGCAACAATGATAATCTTGATATGGATGATTATAAATTAATTTTGATTGAGAAACCACTTGAATGGTCAAATTATCTCTATCTAAAGGTGTATTTGCCAAAAGAAGGAGTGTGGGAAACAATAGAGAATAGATTTTCTAGTGGTGGTAGGGACTTGAGACTTGAGATGCCTGTGTGTCTCCGAAATGTTCTTCACTTTATATCTGACAGTTCTCCTTCTTTTATTAAAGATAGTCCTTTTTATAGTCCATATATAAAGTCATACAATTTTGAGAGTGGTGAATCGACCATGCTTAAGCTCCCAAACGATGCAAGAGAACCGAGTTTTGAAGTTGATATGGGTATTTTTGAATGGGGAAAGGAGAGAAACTTGGACATTTCTATTTGTTTGGTAAGGCTCATGAAGTTTTCATTTACCATATGGGTTTTGGTTGACTACAAATCAAATTTGTGGAGAAGGGTTTTAAACAAAGGGGTGAAAGCAATGGGGTTAAAGGAGAAAAATCCCAAAATTCAAGGTTTTACGGTTATGAATGGTGATTGTTTAGTTTTTGCCACCAAGAAAAAGTTTTATGGCTATGATTTAAATGGTGAAAATTATATGAGGTTGAGAGAAATATCTGAACATAAATGGGATACAAAAGTTTGTTTCACTTCTTACTCCAATACTCTTAGACCATGTGGAAATGGTGCTACGTATTTTCCAAGAGAAGACAAACAACAACATTCAGAGATGCTATGCTAGCTACTGCAAGTTACTCTTTTTTTTATTATCATTTACTGCAAGTTACTCTCTAGTTACGAAGAGAGTAGAAATTACGGGACAATTTTAATTTGTTTCTGCCAATTTAATTTTTTTATTATAGTGTTATTGCTTATTATGTATTAATTCATGTTATCAGGCATTGTTTATTATAACATGAAAGGTGCAAATTAATTATTTTTATTATACTGTTATTCAAGCTTCTTCTTCTTTCTTCATTTTTTGTTCTCCGCCGTTCCGTTTTCTTTTAATCAAAGTAAAATAAAGGAGAAATTACTGGGATCGGTTTTTTGTTATGGATTCTTTTGATTTGTTGCTGTTTTTGTCGTGATTGAGACATAACTTTCTTAAATCTCTCAGCAACGGCAATATTGAGATCTGGAACTCCATAACCTATGGCATATTGATTTTTCCCATCGTCAAGGGGAATTTGTTTCTATCTTTATTTTTTGTTTTTTAATTTGTGAACATAATTCCCATGTGGACAGCTTATGATGATGTGGCAATGACATCTACATGCCAACACATTAAAAATAGCCACGCGAGCAAGACCACGTCAGCTCTATTAATAGAAACTAACAGCAGGGACCAAAATTGCTAACAGCAAATAATATAGGGACCAAAAGTTTGAGAGAAATATCTGAACATAAATGGGATACAAAAGTTTGTTTCACTTCTTACTCCAATACTCTTAGACCATGTGGAAGTGGTGCTACATATTTTCCAAGGGAAGACAAACAACAACATTCAGAGATGCTATGCTAGATTGCTAGCTACTGCAAGTTACTCTAGTTATGAAGAGAGTAGAAATTAAGGGGCAATTTTTGTTTCTATGTAATTGATAGATGTTGGTTTTGATCTCTATTTGAATTTTATTTATTTTAAATTTAAATCTTTGGCGCAAGTGAAATATTAAATTTAAACAAAGCATAAATATTTTTATGCCAAAAACCTATTAGTGTTATGAATATTAGTTATTTAGTGGAAGCCCATCTTGATCTTCCACTTCCCCTTAACTCCAATTCTTTAGTGGATTATTAGTGGCATTTACTTTGATCTTTCACTTGTCTAGTTGTGTCCTATAAATAGGACTCATTCTATTTAAACAATGACTAGTGAAAAGAATAATACAAAGCTCTTATATTCTTTATCTTTGTTTTTGTTCTTTATATCTCCTCTCATTCTATTGTTCTTCTTCTTCTTTCTATAATTTTGGTTATTTTCATAATACGTTATCAGCACAAAACTCTACCATGTGATTAATTGATGGCATAATCATCTTGAGGATCTATTGCAAGAATAAGTTTTCTTCTATCCTTCTTTTTGTTCTTCTACTTCTTCATCTTCTTCTTCTCACTATCATTTATTTTTGATCTTCTTTATGTTTTTATCTCATTTTATATTTTATCTCATTTTCTATTTATTTATCACAGTTGATGAAAATTTGTTATATAGTTCCTGAAGAACAATAAATCTATTTTCCAAGCAGCTTTGAAGGATTGCACAAATAATTGTTTCTATGTATCATTGTTTATGATATAGTTCTTGAAGAACTTAAAATTTTTAATATCCAAACATCTCTAATGGATTGTGGTATAGTTCCTGAAGAACTAATGATTTAGTAATCCAATATCTTTGTACGAGTGAACAAAGAATAGTTTTCTTTATCATTGTGAAGATTTGTGATAGTTTTTGAAGAACTCAAAGGTAAAATGGAGATATATGAAATTGGTGTGGGTATAAGAGCTAGCTTTGGGGGTAAACAGTACAACAAATTTGACATATACCAACAGCAAAAATCCGTGGGTAAAGGGTTAAATACCGTGGGTATAGCACCAAAAACCTATACCGACGGACGATCTTCCCGGAAAACGAAGGAGGATGGATTCTTGATACACGCGTTTTCCTCTGCTTCTCTTCTCTGATTCTTTGTTTCTCTGCTTCTTCTCTGCTTCTACAACGAAAACGAAGGAGGATGGATTCTTGATGGATTCTTTGTTTCTCTGTCTTTCTGTAAAATTAGGGATTGATTTTCAGCTCCACGTGAAGGAGGAGGAGGGAAACAGAGAAACGAAGAGCACGCAACGAAGAGGGAATGATTTTTCAGCTCCGCACGAATTCTTTTTAGGTTTTAGATTGACAAAAATACCCCCCAAAAAATCAGGTTGACAAATTAGAACACGTCTATACCCACGGAAACTAGTCCATCGCTAATACCTATACCCACGACGTTTGATACTCAAAGGTACAGGAAACCTATACCCACGGTTTGTTGAAACGGCCGTAGGTATATGGTAGATATACCTACGGTTTTATTTACCGTTACTATAGGTTGCTGTTGGTATATGTCAAATTTGTTGTAGTGAGAAAAATCACTATTCTTTGTTAAGGGGTAACTTTTTCACCAAATTATAGTCTCTTATCAACAGACCATATTCCCCTAAAATACCCCTTATCAAAAAGGTTATTTCGGACACTATTGTATACTTTTAGAATTAAATTTCTTTTTTGCGAGAAGAAAGTTTTGGTGAGTTCAGCCTCGGGGGCTCGTCAAGGTCAGGGCAGACCTCAAGGCTTTTTGAGCGCTAACAAAGGTATTTACAGATCAACCACCAAAGAGGCTCTCACACTGCGGTGGGAGTTGAACCTGTAACACCCCGATAATTTCTAACTTGTAGAAATCACCAAAATGCACCACTGGCATATATCAGAGTACTTCCTGTTTCAAATACTGAACACGAACTAAAACCTCGATGCTAAAAACCATCAAGTGTGCTTGCATAACTCAACATAAAATACATAATGCGTTCCTTACACCACTCATAACTAGTGTTCAGTACCAAAATAGAAAGTATGCGGAAGTGATTTACAACTTTTACAAGCATAAGTCGTACAATCGAACATGCTATGATAAGAAGGAAAAAAAATACAAGACATGACAGAAATAAAATATCAACATCTCCTCCAAGCATCTCCATAACCTTACTTCATTACCTTTAATCTTTCCTGCTTCTCTGAAAAACCACAAATCATAAAGGGTGAGATAACATATCTCAGTGAGTTCTATCGAGACCCCTTACTAACTCTCGGTTCATTATGCTTAATTCATAAAGCCGTAGTCCCTAAAGTTGACTACGTGGAAACCTGAACGTGTAACTCGTACCCCTCCTAAGCGACATACGAGAAACACACATAACAATGATTCTTAGCATATCACCGGCAACTTTATTTGAAAGCTACCGGCAAACCGATTTCCTGACCATTCTCTATCAGGGACAAACGATGATGGGGCCTAGGTTTTGGGGCTCATGACTTCCCCTCCCACTAGTACGCTAATCTCCACCCCCATTGAGCCGTCTACCCGCATTGGGCGTCAACAATCAATAACATGAACATTACATAACATTATTATTATTACCATTATGACCTTAGTGATCTCACTCGTGACTACTAAGCTTGTTATCCTGACTTATAGACATCTACAGTTAAACCACCTACATTCATGTATCTCAAACACAATCAACACTACCCGCATTGGGCCGTCTACCCGCATTGGGCCGTCACATAAATAATATACCCGCATTGGGCCGTCAACAAACAATGTACCCGCATTGGGCCGTCACATAAACAATATACCCGCATTGGGCCGTCAACAAACAATCAACATGAACATAAAGTTGTTATCATTAGACTCAAGCTATTCCAACGAATTACGGTTATTTTATCATGACATAACGTTGGGGAAGGGTTTAGGATGGGGTTGGAATCGATTAGGAAGACTTTGGACACATTTTGAGAATTTGGACAGAAGCATACGCACGACCGATGCTTGATGCGCACAGTCCGTGCGCGAAATAACATTCTGCAAATCCCGTGACAGAAGGCGACGCACGACCCGTGCGCTGGGGCACACGGTCCGTGCCTGTCACAGAGTTGCTGAAATGCTATTTCGTGTAGTTTTCGACTCCGTTGCGTGTCCAAACTTTGTTCCGATCGATACCTAACTCATCAACCTTCGAAAACAGAATCTTATCCAGTCAAACAATCCACATATCAACAATCTAACAATCATAATAATCAATCACAGTCTCAATTAAACGGACACATAACTCAACGTTCAAAACGTATTTTCACAAAGCGGCTTGACGCCGGTTTTCACAATCGAAAGACCAAACCAGACGACATCGGGATTTAGCGAAAAACCTCTCTACAGAAAGCTTATGAAGTCTAATTTCTCGCTATATCTTTAGAATTTTAAAATGATGAGTCAAATAGTACAGTTTTCACAAACAAGGCAGTAGGTCCAGAAAATGGGACAGTGAAAGTGTCCTGAGTTGGAACTCTCCTAAATGGGGTCAAAACTAATCCAAATGGCCTGAAACTTGTGCCTAAACAGTAGAAAATCTTGACTAGTTTCCCAATAAACAGAAATTATGCAAAAAGGAGTTCATTTGAAAGTGCTATGCTCAAAATATCAAACCTATGTCAGGACTATCATCAGATTTCTAACCTAACTTGTACTGCTCATATCTTGAGCCACACAAATCCACTTGCAACCAAACAAAAGCCAAAATGTCAAGCATCAAATCTAGTTTCCAGAATGGCAGGTTATAAAAATTCTGGATACCTAGATCATCCCCAGATACCCAGAAACCAAACCTATCCCTAGATTGTCTCCAGAATTCTACCCTAACTTGTGATGCCCATAACTGGAGCTATACTACTCCAAATGCGACCAAGCAAAAGCCAAAATGACAAGCATTCAATCTAGTTTCTAAAAAGGTAAGTCACATAATTTTTGAACCGGTAAAACAGTCCCAGTTACCCGAAAACCGAACCTATCCAGAATGTCTCTACATAGCGAAATTATCAACACAATAAGCATCCAATCAGCACCAAATTCAGCCATCAAAACATATTTTCATCAAGGAACAACAACACATGTACTCATACAGAATCAAAACACAATAAAACCCAGAATACATGACACATATATTAACAACGATTTCCCTAGTGAGTATAGAACTCACCTTGGTGTGATGTACTCCTCGAAACCGAAACTCAGCTACCCGAACCTTTGGACAGCTACCCAATTCGAATTCTAGCTACCCAAGTGAACTTCTAACTAAATTGTTGCTTGAATGGGAACCGTGATTGTCGTGACCGGGATCCCGACGTAGACGGCCCAAAAATCGATATTTCAGGGAGTCGCCACCCAATTTATTAAATAGGGAAAATTGAGAAAAACCTACCTTAAAGTTAATAGTCTGCGTAAACTAGGTTGGATTCGGGAGTCGGTTATGCATAGGGAAGGGCGAAAACTTAATTCCACTACACCCCTAGTACATCCGTCCTAAGACAGTTACCCTAAATCTGATTGTGCAAATATAAATTACGAATTTATTTGTTTTACCCAAAAATAAAATAGTAGAGAATAATAAGGGCTAATTTAGAAAAGTTTAATTTTGACTTGACGGGGAAGCCCCGCTCCTAAGTATCCTCCGGTGCAATGAGGAACTCAAAAGTCACGTAGTTCTTTCTAAAATATTTTGTTGGTTGATGTTTTTTAATATAGGGGTTTTAGGATTATTGAGCTGTACAGCTCATCCATCCTAGAACGCTGACTGACTCGTCTGTACAGTCGACTTAGTCCCCTATTTTATAAAAAATGGAGTGTTTGGAGTTTTGGAAAATGATTTTATGTGTGTTGGTTTGATTTTATTTGAATAGGGATTTTAGGACTCTTGAACCGTACAGTTCATTTATCCTAGAATGCTGACTAACCCGTCTGTACAGTCGGCTTAGTCCCCTATTTTCAAAAAATGGAGTTTTTGATTTATGGAAAGAAATATGTTTGTGTTTATTTTGATTTAGAAATTGTTTGTTTTAAATAGGGATTTTAGGACATGATCCGTAACGGTTCATTAGTAACCTAAAAAGCTGACTAACCCGACTGTACAGTCGATTTAGTCCCCTATCTATTTATTTTATAGGTTTTTTGTAAAAGGAAATAATAAAAACGAAAACAGAGGGTGCAATAGTAAAATGGGGTGCAGTTTGCAAAAAGGGAGTTGTATTATTGTTTGCTTGAATGCAAAAGTATTAAGCTCCTTTGTGTCCTAGAGGGGTCCCTTTGGGAATAGATCTAAGGCTTTTTCTATCAAGTGAACCTCTCAAAGGTAGCTCTATAGAGTCCTAAATAAGGTTCCTAGAGCCAACGACCCCAATTAAGAACACTGATCAACAACAATAGGCAAGCTATTAGGAGTGCCAGCATTCTCAAGAGGGACCAAACTCTAGGTGAGACTTTCGTGACCACCCAACAGGACGCACATCCAGTAGGCCATCACTACGCAGTCTCGTTCTAACTTAGGTTATTCTCCAGTCCGGGTACAGGACTATTCTCACGTGTGTGCAGAAGTGTGATAGTGGAGTGTGTGTAGGAGCAAAATGTTAAATATACCCCCTAGTTGCAAAACAAACAAACACATATACAGAAAATAATAGTCTTCTACCCTAGGGTTTATATCAAGCATAAAATAAAGATATACAAAAAAAACTAAAGAAATAAATAAATAATCAATAAATATGTACATAAATAAATAAATAAATAGATATAAATAAATAAATAAATACAAAACTAACCTCAAGCTAATGAACGCGATGAACGTCGAACCGGACTTAGCAGAGACCAGGTCAACTGCGAACCGGACTCAAGCTAATGAACCGGACCGAGCAGAGACAGATTTTTAGTGTCTGGACCGCAAAAAAATTACAAAATAATCAAAGACAGATTTTTAGGGTTTATATCAAGCATAAAATAAAGATATACAAAAAGAAACTAAAGAAATAAATAAATAATTAATAAATATGTACATAAATAAATAAATAAATAAATAAATAAACAAATAGATATAAATAAATAAATAAATACAAAACTAACCTCAAGCTGATGAACGCGAGGAACGCCGAATCGGACCGAGCAGTCTGACCAGGTCAACTGCGAACCGGACTGCTTTGAGAACCGAAAAAAACCGATTCAAAAAAATTACAAACTAATCAAAAACAGACTTTTAGTGTCTGGACCGCAAAGGCTAACCCAAAAGATCACTTAATCTGCCAATGTCTCCCCCCTTCAAACCTTCACCTCTCAACCTCTTTTATAGTCAATTGCTATAGGGTTGTTGTTTCTTGCAAGCAATGTGAGACTAAAACAAGATAGAGAAAGCAATTCCCACTTAGAAAACACAATTCTCGTTTTTCTCAAACCTGTCACCGTAAAAGCGCGATTCTGGATTCGTTAACCGTTGGATCGTCTTTGTTTTTTGACAGCAGGTTTGTTAGACATATATCTTCACTTTCACCGTTCGGATCGTCGAAACGAGGTCTGAGGAGAGAGAAATTGCCTTCGCAATAGCTGCAGTTTTTGGTCCGTTTTTTTCTCAAACCTCTCACCGTAAAGGTGCGATTCCGGATTCGTTAACCGTTGGATCATCTTTCTTTTTTCACAGAAGGTTCGTGGGACATGTGTCTCCACTTTCACCGTTCGGATCGTCAAAACGAGGTCCGATGAGAGAGAAATTGCTTTCGCATAGTAGCTAAAAACTAAAACCAGAAAATACCCAAAAGCGACTACTTTTTGTAATAATAATTTTTTTTATTGCACCTCCCCTTTTTTATTTTCTTTTGTAATTTGTATTATTTCTTATCTATTTATTTTTTTATTTTCGTTTTTTAATTAAAGATATTGTAACAAGAAAAATAAATTAAATCTACTTTGTAATTTTTTGAATTAGCATATATTTTTTTTTTAATTTTTGTTTAACCACTAAAAAAAGTAATAATAACGCAAAATTAGTAAATTAGCGCAAAATGACCTATTCGAGGGATTAGGAATCAAATATACGCGAAAAACATATTTTTGTGATTTTTTTTTTGAAAAAGTAAAAATGTACCGGTTAAAATTGGCTGTTCACAGTGGTACTGAATGGAGGGCTATAACAAGGACATGCAAGCCTCCATTGACATGAAAACCCCATTTTTGTTCATTTTGAGCTTGTGGGTCGAATTGGGGATTTGGTTATGGATGGGTTGTAGGTTCTGAAAGTTGGTTCATTGGCTAGAGGAGAAGAAATGGAGCAAGATGGTGTGTTCAGATGTGGCATACATGGAGATCTTGAGGATGGGCTCTCCTCTCTTTCCCTCCCTTCCACTACAAGAATAAGCCTATATTGCTACGAAAGTTTCCCACGGAGAACTACCCGTCGCTAATTTGTGACGGGTTTGCGACGGCAAGTGAGATTGTGCATTGGCGGTAAAAATCCCGCTCATAATTTGCGACGGGAAGACATGTTGGTCACTAATTTGCGACGGAAGCGGATGTTGGTCGCAAATTTGCGATGGAGGGTTGGTCGCAAGCCCGTCGCAATAATTTTAATTCACGCGGCACTCTCGCTAAACCCTATTGTCCATTCTTTCTCACATCATTTTCCTTTTCTATTATCTTTCTCACACTCCCTCTCCTCACGCCGTCCCCCTTCCTCTCTCTCACGCCGTCCCCCTCTCACGCCGTCCCCCTCCCTCTCCCTCACGCCGTCCCCCTCCCTCTCCCTCACGCCGTCCCCCTCCCTCACCACCGCCCTTCTCTCAACCACCACCATCCTCACCTCGGCCTGTCACTCCACGCCTTCGTGCTCACCTCCGCCCCACGTTCGTTGTCGTTCTCGCAACCACTACGGCGAGAAACCCTAACATTCTCGCAACCACTCAGCAACGTCAAAAGACCTCTAATCTAGATCTCTCATTTAGCTGTTTCTCTGAAATCTCTTGAAAAAACCCCAGAATCTCTCTTTCTCTGTCTCTTCAACTCGCTGATGAGACCATGGAGCCCTAGAAATCGCATTCACAATCGCAATCTCTGAAATGGCATCCAAATCGCAATCTCTGAAATGGCTCAGAATCGCAATCTCTCTCTCGCTCTTCAAATCAGTCGCTCTGTACAGGTATGTGCTTCAATCGCTATGTTTTCTTGGTTCTTCAATTGCTCTGTTAGTTTGTGCTTCCAACAAATTTTTACTTTTGTTTTGGTTTCAAAGGGTTTAGTTTAGGGTTTCTGTTTTCTTTGAATAACTATATCAGTATTTTCTAAATATGAATTTATTTTACATATTAGGATGCTTTTTTCTGCTCTTTAGGGGACTAAGTAGCTTCTGCTCTATGCTAAATTCTTATATTTGTGCTTCTTCTTACAGTAAACAGATTTCTGTCCCTGTTCGAGTACAAGGTCTCGAAAATGTGAGGCTTATAACAGTTGGGGCATTTCATAATTTGGCTCTTCAAGAAGTGGTATTCGGAGTAATGAAATTATATTGAATCATTGATATTGGTTATGATTTTTTGTTGTTCATTCATATATAAAATAGCTTATCTAACTTCTTTTATTAATCTGTTTGCAACTCTAGGTGGATATTGCAGCTGGTGGATGGCATTCTACTGCATTGACAGAAGAAGGAGAGGTACTCTTTTGGTTTTTTCTCTGGACTCTATTAGGTTTAAAGTTTAATTTCAAGATATTCATGTAAAATTTTTGAGGTGTTTGTCAATGAAGCATCGACACAGACACACAGGCACACCCGATATTGACATAGACAGATAAACACTGAGAATAAATTGAGAAAATTATATCATAATTTTTTTAGAGAAAATGGATGTAATTGATGTGTCAATGTTGGTGCTAAATAGGTGTTTGTATTTAACTAGTTATATATTTGTAGTTTTTTCCCCTATCTTCAAACTAGTTTCTGTAGCAGAAAATCATATATACTGTTAGGAAACAGATTATTTTCAGGCAATAAAACAGTAACAGAGAATTAAGAGAAGGTACACCTATTAAATTAAAAATAAAAATAAAAATAAAAATAAAAAAAAATTAAATTATACCTCCAAAATACTATTTAATATATTCAAAGAAGAAGACTTGCATTAAAATAATCGGAGCACATAACAGTTGCTAATGTGCAAATAATAACTTGATCAAGCACAAACATTAAACTACTAAAGTCAAGGTACACCTATTAACAAAATTAGAATAAATCAAAGTCTTAGAGTCAAAGCACCAGCCACCATTCTTGCAGTAGCTTGAACTGTCACCATTTCCAAATGTGAAGGTCTCTTCTCCATATCATCTTCGAGCCCAAACTCCTACAGCCAATATGCATGTATTAATTAAACCATAAAAGGGAGGAAGAAACTCTTTAGAAATCAACATATTTAATATATTGTCCTTAGGACAGAATGTACCTCCAAATTATGTGTTGAGGTATTACATTAACTTCTCTAAGCATCATTCACTTGTGATATAGACAGAAATATACTCATATGCATTCATAACAATAGACTTTCCCTTTGATTACTCATTTGCCTTGTATCAATCCATTAAAATGGCACACAGTCACAAAGATGTAATTGAAGATATAATAGCCAGGGGGCAGAAATGTTGGAGTCATCAAGTCTTAAGAATTTTAAGGACCCAACTTCTGCATATGCACAAGGATAGAAGCAGACAACTTTAGTCACATTGATAACTTCTAATTTCCATAATTAAAAAGAAAATATGAACTACTGATGCACAGAACCAGTAGAATTAAGAACAAGAAAGAAAATATTAATAATAAGCTCACCATACTGGGCACTCAACTAACATAAAAGACATAAATCTAACCACAAATATCTCATTTCCTCTCCTCAATTTCTGCCCATTAAATTACTTAAATCATAACATGGCCTACATAAATAGAAATAAAAGAAGTTGATAAGCATTGCATTTGACAAGTTGCAGTTGAATTAATCATAGAACAAGCCATCATAGAAAGAAACATAGATGCATAATCTGAGCATATTCATAAACTAGCTGCATAGCCAATCAACTTGACAGAATTAATAAAAAACACAACTCAGAATTTTATGTCAATAGAGAATATTTCTAACTTGCAACACAAAGGCACAATCACATATTCCAAATCACAAACAACCCCACCAGCTCCACTGACATGAGCCACTCTCCTAACACAGCCAGTAACACAAACGAGTGAACAATAAAGTACAAAGCATGGCAAGGTAAACTCCATTAATATGCAAGACAGCAAGAGAACCATTGTCGTGTGCATTGAAATTTACAGGTGCTAGAATACCGTAGGCATGTGCAGCAGAATTAAAAATATAGCACATCTTACCAAAAGTGTAACTAATAGTCCTTCGAGTGCGACAAGCGCGTGTACTTCCAGAACAATAAGATTTCTTAGCATCTTTCAAGAGCTTATCTTGCCTCTGTTTTAGTTTTATTGCTCGTTCTTTCTTCTGCATAATGTGAAAGTAATATTACTTTATAATAATATCAAAGTAAAGATAAGGGCGTTCCCTAGAATAGACACCTATCAAACACTAAACAAAAGGCTGCTAGTACCTTTTGAAGCTTCTCAAGAACAGGAATAGCATCACTTTGAAGCCTCTTGCTAGTAGCAACTTCCACATTAGAGTTGCTAGATGAAAATTTTTCCTGCAATTAGTATTCAAAGACAGTTAATTGAGATTTCAAATCTAGGTAAATAAAGGAAGAGACAAAAGACACAGTTAACTTGATCTTACAGCTACATTCAAAAACTCTTCAAGATTGGAAGCAAGTGTTTCCCATTGAAAGTTGACGGTTGGACCTGATTCTGATGTGATTGTTTCCTTGTACAGTCTATGACTGTGTCCTTTGGCACTTGCATCATACCTACAATAGGGATAGTCACACAAATCAGTAATAATCTCAATCAAAATAGCATCATGTTGCTGAACATAAAAAAGCAAGCAAACAAAATAATCTCAATCACACAAAATTGGAAAATCAAAATTAAGAGATTAAGTAAAAAAGGGGCAGGAACACAAACAATGCTCTGGGAGAATTATCTAGTCAGAAGAATGCAAAAGTATCGCATGTACTAAAGAAACAAAAAATTGAAGAAACTAAACAGGAAGTCGTAATACATCAGCTCGAACTTCACAATGTGCTTTTAGCAGTAGTAAACGATCTGATGGATCAAGCTCCTTGTACTTGGATATCTCCTCTCTGAATAAACAATAATGGCATCACTTGAACAACGTCGACGCTGCAAGCAAGCTACTCCCATGTGTGCGCAGCAACTCCGAGCCCTCGCCAGCGCATGAACTCTCCCTCTGGTTGCCCACTAAAATCAAATTCTTCCTAAACAATCTAATAATACTTAATATTCTGAGGCTAAGGTCTCTTATATGTACATAAGTGCCTCAACCAATAATATTTCACAAGCAGTAAAGCACACATCAATATTAACAATTGAGCTCCCACTCGTCGTTTACCTGCATGTCCGGTAAGAATTTAACTAAATAAACAGCATTAGCATCAGAAAACATGAAGTTAATATTAAAATATATTACCTGACGTACCAAATAACACTGCCAATGTTGATTCCTCTTAGCTCAATTGTTTGTAGCAGTTATAAGCAATGGCGACCGATACAGCAGCACATACAACAGCAAGTGCATCATAAGTATCTTCTTGCTCCCATCCATCAAGCCATGTTGTCATAGAATGAAACTTACGCGAAGCTCCTTTGCCACTATTTATTTGAGAAATCACAGCTTCGCTGCTCTTGTTATCAGCTGAGAGCTTTGCCTCAGTTTCAATGACATCAGGTTCCTTTCTCTTTTCCACCGACACTTGACTCTGACAGAAGGAAGTATCTCCATTTTGTTGGCAGCAACTCATTCCATTTGATTGGCAGCAGCTCACGAAATTGTTTCCAGATCCATTTGATCCATTTGCGGTATGGCTTTCTTCTAAATTTCCTATGCCATTCAGCAAAAGCCTTTGTTCCTGCTTTTCTATTTGTTCAGTTTCTGATAAACCCATCTGACCCCTGATGGAAATTTTCAAAGAATTAACAGAACAAATGTCAGCATAAGCTCCTGGGACCTATATATAAAACTTTTCATAACAGAAACCTATATATATATATATATATATCTGTGTGTGTGTGTGTGTGTGTGTGTGTGTGTGTGTGTGTGTGTGTGTGTGAAAATTACCTCCATAATGAGTCTATAATCTCCCCTTTTGCAATATGCTGATGAAGCAATAAAGGCCCATCCTCCGGGGTAACATATCCATACCTGTATAATATAAGATATAGCTAAATAATCAATATGGTAAACACTAAAAATGGCATAATGGTATATTTCAATATTTAAAATAATACACAGAATGTTATATCACAAAAATGAAACAATGTTCTAGCAAAGAAACAAACAAGACACATAACATTTTCACAATACATTCAATTATCACTTAACATGTCATTAATTTAGCTTAAAATCTCACTAACAAAAAAATTTGACACCAAACAGTGTCTAGTGGATCATTCATTCATGATTCATCGACCCAAAAAAAAATCCCAAAAGCTTAGATTTTTTAAGCTAACAACCAATAAATCACAATAAACTGACAAAAAAATTACAAAATCATCAACATAGAAAACAAAAGAGGGGGGTGCCAAAGTAAAGTACCTCTTTCTTCATATGATTCTTCCTAGCCATAACAGCAGCATAGAGCAACCTAGGCAAACGATCAAACTCAGTAGCTTCGATACGCGGTGGCCAAAATCAAGGGTTCTTGTAACAAAGGAACACGCGGCGTTCGTACAACTCAACAGTACCAACGAGAGGGATTTGTCGAAAATCAGGTCGAGAAAAGCCAAACCCGACATCAGCGGCGGAGTCTCCGGCGGAGAGAAGACCGTCGTTCTGGATTGAAGCTGACAAATTAGGAATAGGGTTTGGATTGAAGCTGACAAATTAGGAATAGGGGGTTAGGGTTTCGAGTTAATAAAAAATTAGGGGTTTTGTGTAGAATCAAAGTATAATAGAAGAAGAAAACGTACCCTTGAGGAAGAAGAAGAAGCCATTCTGCTTTTCAGTGATGGAGAAGAACTGCGGTTGAAGAGGGGGAGACGAAATGGTGGTGGTGAGCTGCGAAGGACGGGCTGAGTAATGGCGAGGGCGGAGGCCGGTGGGGGCGGAGGCGGAAAGATGAGAAAGAGAGAGAGGTGAAGGCGGAGAGTGAAAGATGAGAAAAAGAGAACGCGACTGAGAGAGACGTGAGAGTTTGGGTTGACATGAGGGTACGAGGGTTTAAAGGTTGGATAAATGAAATTTGATGGTTTGCGACGGCTTTCCCACGGGATCTCCGTCGCAAATTTGCGACCGTTTTCTAATCCGTCGCAAACGCTAGCGAGAAATTTCCCGCTTCTTACTTTTTATACATGCCGTCGCAAATCCGTGGCAAATTACTGACGGATTAAGCTCCGTCGCAAATGTTGGTAGCTAAAACAGGTTTTTCTTGTAGTGTGGTCATAGCATAGGAACTAAGACCCTGGTTCACATCACCACGGAGACCCTGCTTGAACATAATCATTTTCCACCTATCATTTGGAGCATGAGTTCCCAACTCATAAAATTGAGATAGCCTTTCAAACTTTGCAGCATACTCTCCCACATACATGTCTCCCTGCTTCAAACTAACGAACTCCATCTGCTTGGCGAGTCTATGGGCATCTGGAAAGTAGTGACCTAAGAACAACTCCTTAAAGTTGACCCAATTGAGTGTTGTCCCTTGGGTTTGAAGCATCCTGCGTGCATTAGTCCACCAGGTATGAGCATATTCATCCAGAGCATTGACAGCACAAATTACTTTTTCCTCTTCATTGCATTGCAATGTCACAAAGATCCTTTCCATGGCATCTACCCAGACATGGGCTTTCATTGCATCAGATCCTCCTTTGAAGGTTGGGGGTTTCATTTTCAGAAACCGAAAATACATCCTGTTGGGATCCTCAGGTTATGGCACATTGACTGGCTCATTTGGTTGTGGTTGAGGCACTTGATGCATCTGCTGCATTTGAGCCATTTGAGCCATCTGTTGCTGTTGCATTAGCATCATGTCATTCATCATCTTCTGCTGAATTTCAATGACATTCTGCATCCATTCCTGATGAGGATCAATAGGTGGGTTTCTCCTACCTCTTCCAGCCAAAATTCTGCGAAATATGCACAAAGTATTAAATTGATCAGGCTCAATGTCTAATAGCATACTAAGAGGAATCAAACTTAGAAGACGTAAAAGATTCTTAACATCTAAGTCCGACTAGGTCGAACTGCTCTGATACCAATTGTAACACCCTGATAATTTCTAACTTGTAGAAATCACCGAAATGCACCACTGGCATATATCAGAGTACTTCCTGTTTCAAATACTGAACACTAACTAAAACCTCGATGCTAAAAACCATAAAGTGCGCTTGCATAACTCAACATAAAATACATAATGCGTTCCTTACACCACTCATAACTAGTGTTCAGTACCAAATTAGAAAGTATGCGGAAGCGATTTACAACTTTTACAAGCATAAGTCGTACAATCGAACATGCTATGATAAGAAGGAAAAAAATACAAGACATGACAGAAATAAAATATCAACGTCTCCTCCAAGCAGCTCCATAACCTTACTTCATTACCTTTAATCTTTCCTGCTTCTCTGAAAAACCACAAATCATAAAGGGTGAGATAACATATCTCAGTGAGTTCTATCGAGACCCCTTACTAACTCTCTCGATTCATTATGCTTAATTCATAAAGGCGTAGTCCCTATAGTTAACTACGTGGAAACCTGAACGTGTAACTCGTAGCCCTCCTAAGCGACATACGAGAAACACACATAACAATGATTCTTAGCATATCACCGGCAACTTTATTTGAAAGCTACCGGCAAACCCATTCCCTGACCATTCTCTATCAGGGACAAACGATGACGGGGCCTAGGTTTTGGGGCTCATGACTTCCCCTCCTACTAGTACGCTAATCTCCACCCCCATTGGGCTGTCTACCCGCATTGGGCCGTCAACAATCAATAACATGAACATTACATAACATTATTATTATTACCATTATGACCTTAGTGATCTCACTCGTGACTACTACGCTTGTTATCCTGACTTATAGACATCTACAGTTAAACCACCTACATTCATGTATCTCAAACACAATCAACACTACCCGCATTGGGCCGTCACATAAACAATATACCCGCATTGGACCGTCAACAAACAATGTACCCGCATTGGGCCGTCACATAAATAATATACCCACATTGGGCCGTCTACCCGCATTGGGCCGTCAACAAACAATGTACCCGCATTGGGCCGTCACATAAACAATATACCCGCATTGGACCGTCAAAAAACAATCAACATGAACATAAAGTTGTTATCATTAGACTCAAGCTATTCCAACGAATTACGGTTATTTTATCATGACATAACGTTGGGGAAGGGTTTAGGATGGGTTTGAAATCGATTAGGAAGACTTTGGACACATTTTGAGAATTTGGACAGAAGCATACGCACGACCCGTGCTTGATGGCGCACGGTCCGTGCGCGAAATAACATTCTGCAAATCCTATGACAGAAGGCGACGCACGACCCGTGCGCTGGGGGAGCACGGTCCGTGCCTGTCACACAGAGTTGCTGAAATGCTATTTCGTGCAGTTTTCGACTCCGTTGCGTGTCCAAACTCTGTTCCGATCGATACCTAACTCATCAACCTTCGATAACAGAATCTTATCCAGTCAAACAATCCACATATCAACAATCTAACAATCATAATAATCAATCACAATCTCAATTAAACGGACACATAACTCAACGTTCAAAACGTATTTTCACAAAGCGGCTTGACGCCGGTTTTCACAATCGAAAGACCAAACCAGACGACATCGGGATTTAGCGAACGACGTCTCTACAGAAAGCTTATGAAGTCTAGTTTCTCACTATATCTTTAGAATTTTAAAATGATGAGTCAAATAGTACAGTTTTCACAAACAAGGAAATAGGTCCAGAAAATGGGACAGTGACAGTGTTCTGAGTTGGAACTCTCCTAAAGTAGTCAAAACTAATCCAAATGACCTGAAACTTGTGCCTAAACAGTAGAAAATCTTGACTAGTTTCCCAATAAACAGAAATTATGCAAAAAGGAGTTCATTTGAAAGTGCTATGCTCAAAATATCGAACCTATGTCAGGACTATCACCAGAATTCTAACCTAACTTGTACTGCTCATATCTTGAGCCACACAAGTCCACTTGCAACCAAACCAAAGCCAAAATGTCAAGCATCAAGTCTAGTTTCTAGAATGGCAGGTTATAAAAATTTTGGATACCTAAATCATCCCCAGATACCAAGAAACCGAACCTATCCCTAGATTGTCTCCAGAATTCTACCCTGATTGGTGATGCCCATAACTGGAGCTATACTACTCCAAATGTGACCAAACAAAATCAAAAATGACAAGCATTCAATCTAGTTTCTAAAAAGGTAAGTCACATAATTTTTGAACCGGTAAAACAGTCCCAGTTACCAGAAAACTGAACCTATCCAGAATGTCTCTAGACAGTGAAATTATCAACACAATAAGCATCCAATCAGCACCAAATTCAGCCATCAAAACATATTTTCATCAAGGAACAACAACAAATGTATTCATACAGAATCAAAACACAATAAAACCCAGAATACATGACACATATATTAACAACGATTTCCCTAGTGAGTATAGAACTCACCTTGGTGTGATGTACTCCTCGAAACCGAAACTTAGCTACCCGAACCTTTGGACAGCTACCCAATTCGAATTCTAGCTACCCAAATGAACTTCAAACTAAATTGTAGCTTGAATGGGAACCGTGGTACTGAATAGAGGGCTATAACAAGGACATGCAAGCCTCCATTGACATGAAAACTCCATTTTTGTTCATTTTGAGCTTGTGGGTCGAATTGGAGATTTGGTTATGGATGGGTTGTAGGTTCTGAAAGTTGGTTCATTGGCTAGAGGAGAAGAAATGGAGCAAGATGGTGTGTTCAGATGTGGCATGCATGGAGATGTTGAGGATGGGCTCTCCTCTCTTTTCCTCCCTTCTCTCGCAACTCTCTCTCCTTCCCCTCCCTATTTTTCTTCTGTTTTGCTTCTGATTTTCTGAAACTCTAGCAACAAGAGGGGTGGGTGGTGTGTTGGGTCAGCAGGGCATTTGACTAATGGTGCAAAGACTGAAATGCCCTTCAGTCACTTATTCCCCTCATCCTAACTAACACATGACTAAACTATTAATCTAACTTAACAATTAAACACACAAGCATAAGCAAGTCATTAAATCAATATTCCACTTCTATATAATATATATATATATATATATATATATATATATATATATATATATATATTAGATCATGTTAAAAACATATTTAGTCCTTTTACTAATATCGATCATATAACTACTTAATCTATAGTCGATACTCGAATAATAATCAACGAAGCTTCTAAAAATTGGGAATGTTACAGAACCCACGCCATTGCAAGGTATGAGCCAACTTCTTACCAACTGAGCTAACATTCATTCGCTATATAACCACGCTTATCAATAAATAAAAAAAGGGCTAAAGTGCTCCCGGGGTCCCTTATCTTTATTTAAAGTAACGATTTGGTCCTTTATCTTTTTTTTGTCCCAAATCAGTCCTTTATGTTTTAACTTTTTGACACATAAATCCTTTTCTGTCCCAAATCAGTCCTTTATGTTTCAAATTTTTAACACATAAATCCTTTTTTTTGACACATAAATCAGCACTGTTAACGGAAAAGGATTTATGTGTCAAAAATTTGAAAGATAAAGGACTTATTTGGGACAAAAAAAACATAAAGGACTAATTCGTTACTTTAAATAAAGATAAGGGACCCCGAGAGCACTTTAGCCCATAAAAAAATAGTAATACTTGTTTGCATACCAAAAATTGTCTCACTATCAAAAATGTTTCAAAAAATAACAGCAAAATTATGTTATATCCAATCATGAAATGTTTCAAAAAATAGTGTATCCATTATCAAACTAGTATCCACATTGTTAACGAATAATTAAAGGAAAAAACAAAGAGCCTTCCAAAATCACCTAACTGCTAGTCTGCCACTAAAAAAGTAAGAGCTTAATACTATCCATAAACATAAAAGGCCATGAAAAGCAGGGAGTGAGCCACGATTCTAGGGTTGCGGGGGCGAACTATAAAAATTAAAATCATCCAAAAAAATAGGAATTAAAGGGATAGATTGAATTTAAAGTGTTTGGTAAAATTAACAGCTGGATTAATTTATAAATATAAAATAAAATAAATGAACATTTGTAATCTTTTATATAAAAAAAATAAGAAACAAAGTTTAACAATTAGGTGGGAAAAAGTCTGTCAAAACTGAGGCTATTTTAGTCTTTAAAATTACTTATAGGGGCAATTTAGTGATTAAAGCTAGAATTGTAGCCATAGATTTGTAGAGAATGTTTTTTTAACATATTTTTTAATAAATTTGTAGAGAATGTTCCTAGCATTTTTCAATTGGTTTTGTACCATGATCAGAAGAAAGCTTCCATGTATTGTCTAAAATAATAAAAACATGGCTCATCAATAGCTTTAGAGGTTTCTAAAAAAAATAGCTTCAGCTCTATTCTATCACATGGACTCTCAGTTTGCATTTGCAGCCCTCGGGAAAGAGCTAAATGGAATAGGGGGAAAAAAATTATATTTATTGTTGCTTTGACTACCCTTTACCCATTGACTCTTCATAAAATATTACTTTATCTTATCAGTCTCAAAAGAAAGAAGAGCTTCACACTGTGATGCAAAACCGCAGGTCGACGGGGTGGAGTTTTGGTGCAAGTTCAAGAAAGAGATATGGGAATTTATGTGCATGAATGTGATATGTGATGCAGAAAAGCTTCTACATGGTTGTGATTGTTAGAACATGCAATCACTTGCTCACACACACCAGAATAGAGAGAGAGAGAGAGGGAAAGAACAGAGTAACAGAGTGAAACAGAAAACCGAATTCTGTTATTGAAATAAATGGCGTTAATGAGCCAAGTGTATTTTACAACATTTATACCAATTGACCTCTAACTAGTTGACTTTAACTAGCAATTGACTCTCACTTTATTATTACACAACTAGACTGAATTAATACTTCAACATGCCTCCTTAATTCTGGCTAGTTACAATCTTCATGTTCAGCTTCTGCTTCAGTTCTTCCAGTCTTGCTCTCTTCAATGGCTTGGTCAGAATGTCTGCAAGTTGTTCCTCTGTCTTGCAGTGTTGCAGATTGATCTTTCCTTTGTTAACTTGATCACGAAGAAAGTGAAACTTAGTTTCAATGTGTTTGCTACAACCATGAGAAGCAGGATGATTTGCTAAATCAATTGCAGACCTGTTATCAACCAGTAATTTCATAGGACAGTTAGTGCAGAGTTTCATCTCTTGAAAAAACATTCCTAGCCACAACGCTTGGCATGCTCCTAGAGCTGCAGAGATATACTCTGCTTCACAGGAAGAGAGTGCTACAACACTCTCTTTCTTGAAACACCAGGATATAGGAGCCCTTCCAAATTGAAATTAAAACATAGCCAACTGTGCTTTTCCTATCATCTTTATCACCACACCAGTCAGCATCTGTGAAGCCATAGAACTCAGCTTCTGCTTCACCTTCAACCTTCTTAGGGAATAGTATGCCAAGGTCCAAAGTACCCTTAACATATCTCAAAATCCTTTTAGCTACCAATAGATGAGTTTCTCTTGGTTCCTCCATGTATCTACTTACCACCCCAACACTATAGGTTATGTCAGGCCTAGTGTTGCATAAGTATCTGAGAGAGCCAATGATATGCTTGTACAGTGTTGAATTCACCACATTTCCCTCAGTCTTTACAGAGTTTCTGCCCAGGTTCCATTGGAGTCACAACAGGATTGCAATCCTTCATATTAAACCTTTTAAGTATGTCAGAAGCTTATTTCTTCTGATGTAGCAAGGTTCCTTTGCTTGTTGAATTAAACTCCATTCCCAGAAAGTAGGATAGTTCTCCAAGATCAGACATTTCAAACTCATTCATCATCTCTTGTTTGAATTCATTCAGATATGCTGTTTTCTCACCTGTTACCAGCATATCGTCAACGTATAGACACACAATCATTAAATGACTGTCCTTGGACATCTTCACATATACACCAAACTCAGTTGAACACTTTGTAAAACCTAATTTGTGTAGAGAACTATCAATCTTCATGTTCCATGCCCTTGGAGCCTGTTTTAATCCATACAGGGGTTTTCTCAATTTGTACACTTTCTCACTTGCACATTCAACTATGAAACCAGGTGGTTGTCTTACAGATACTTCCTCTTCAATTGGCCCATTTAGAAAGGCTGATTTTACATCGAGTTGAAACATTTTCCAACCATTAATTATAACTAGCATAAGCCACTACTAGTCTTATAGTCTCTATTCTTGCCACTGGTGAGTACACCTCAGTATAGTCCATGCCATTTCTCTGCAGGAAACCTCTTGCTACAAGCCTTGCTTTGTATTTTGACACTTCACCATTTGGTTTCAGTTTGGTCTTGAAGACCCACTTCACATCAAGTGCCTTCTTGTTACTTTGGTAATTCAACTAATTCCCAAGTGTCATTCTTCTTTATTGATCTCAACTCTTCCTCCGTTGCAACCTTCCAATGAGAACTATCTAATGCTTCTTCAATACTCACAGGTTCACTTTCTGTAAGAAGAGCAAATTCAAGTATATCACCTTCTACATTTGTTGTTTCATTGCATGGAAATCCTGCATAACCAGTTAGTCTCACTGATGTAGTTCTCACCCTTGTTGACCTTCTTGGCCCTGCATTCACAGATTCTTCTTCTGCAGGTTCTGTTCCCTCTATTTCATCTAGTGTGACTGTCACAGGGAATATCTCCTTATTACTGCCCTCATCATTCTTCGACTCCCAACCCTTTGATTCATCAATAACATGTATCCACATCTTCTTAGTGTATTCATCAATGAATGATACGAAATAGGAATTACCTCCAACTGTTTTAACTTCCATAGGTCCGCAAACATCTGAGCATACAACCCATAGTTTCTCTGTGGATCTGTCCTACACAGTCTTCTTAAATGAGTTTCGAGCTTGCTTTGACTTGCAACATTCACCACACAATTCCTTTGGTGCTTTGATCACTGGTAGCCCTTTCACCATATCATTTTCTATCAACATTGATAAGCTTCTAAAGTTTAGATGTACAAACCTTTGATGCCACAGCCAATTATCATCATCAACAGTTGTAATCATGCACTTCTCATCAACTATTTCTACGGCAGTCTTGAAAGTCCTGTTCTTACTTAAAGCTGCTCTTAGGACTAGTCTTGATTTCACATCAAGGATCTTCATTTCACAATATTCCATTATCATCTTATACCCTTTCGCAAGTAATTCACCAAGGCTATTCAAATTACTTTTCATGTCGGGAACATACAGCACATCATTTATATAACATTCCTTTCCATCTTTCCTCCTAACCATAATTCATCCCATTCCCTCAGCACAGATACTCCTAATATCAACACCTAATGTACAAGAATGGGACGGGTGCAACTAAACACTAACCGTTGCAAATTCTAATAAAATTCGCTGCACTAAACATGATAACTGAGGAGGATATTTCGGCCAGCATTGAAACAGCTGCAGATTATATCGCGGAGGAAATCAAAGATAAGATATTGAAAGTTTGATCAAAAGATAAGATATTGAAAGTATTTATTAAATTTCATATAACATATGGAAAGTATTCATTAAATTTAATTAAAACATATTGCGTTGCAAAATATTTTAAATAAATTCAATTAAATTTACATATACTGCATACACAGTACCAACATATTTTGATTTGGATATGCTTGATTTAACAAACAATTTATTTTGATTTAATGGACATGCTGGATTTAACAAACAACCCCACGCTCCGTCAGCTACACTCTCCGCTAGTTTCTTCTTTCGAAATATCATAAATTCAGAAATAAAAAAAGTCCCATTTTAAATATTTATATACCAATATACTATTGATTTTCTTGACCAATCAAAAAACCTATTGATGATATACCTTTTTCTTTTTTTTTTAACGGTAAGTTTTATATTTTTTCTGTTTGAGTGAGATTATAAGGAGTATAAATACGAGTTAGTAGCTACTACTTTTTTCATATCTCATATCTCTCTTCTCTTATAATCAAATTATATCTCTCTCTTCTCTTGTGTAATCAAGAATACTCAAGACAAGGTTTAGTCATGACATTCTGTGAAGATGGATGGTTCGAAATATTTTCACGGCTTCCGGCCAAATCAATATGTAGGTTGAAGTCAACTTGTAAGTTGTTAAAAGACCCTTACTTTTGCATGAAGCAGACACAAAATATAAAACATGACGCTTGCTTCTTTCTTCAACAAGGCACAACACAGATGTCGAGTGCTAATAGAATTGAAATTCATTCTTTGATAAAAGAGGAATCGTTGTCTTGTGGGGTGCCTAGACATTTTCTCAACTTTTTGGCAAAGGCGACAAGAATTATCGCATCAAGCAATGGCTTAGTTTTGTGTCGAAGTAAAAGAGAAGTTGATAAGATTTTTCTGTGCAATCCTGTGACTCAAACAGGGCTCTCCATCGCCACCCCAGGTAGTGTTCATGAATCCCCTGACCATGATGTTGATATTGTTTTCATGTGCAACAATGATAATCTTGATATAGATTATTATAAATTAATTTTGATTGAGAAACCACTTGAATGGTCAAATTATCTCAATCTAAAGGTGTATTTGCCAAAAGAAGGAGTGTGGGAAACAATAGAGAATAGATTTTCTAGTGGTGGTAGGGACTTGAGACTTGAGATGCCTGTGTATCTCCGAAATGTTCTTCACTTTATATCTGACAGTTCTCCTTCTTTTATTAAAGATAGTCCTTTTTATAGTCCATATATAAAGTCATACAATTTTGAGACTGGTGAATCGACCATGCTTAAGCTCCCAAACGATGCAACAGAACCGAGTTTTGAAGTTGACATGGGTATTTTTGAATGGGGAAAGGAGAGAAACTTGGACATTTCTATTTGTTTGGTAAGGCTCATGAAGTTTTCATTTACCACATGGGTTTTGGTTGACTACAAATCAAATTTGTGGAGAAAGGTTTTGGAAAAAGGGGTGAAAGCAATGGGGTTAAAGGAGAAAAACCCCAAAATTCAAGGTTTTACAGTTATGAATGGTGATTCTTTAGTCTTTGCCACCGAGAAAAAGTTTTATGGCTATGATTTAAATGGTGAAAATTATATGAGGTTGAGAGAAATATCTGAACATAAATGGGATACAAAAGTTTGTTTCACTTCTTACTCCAATACTCTTAGACCATGTGGAAGTGGTGCTACATATTTTCCAACAAGCTTCCTTCTATTTTGATCAGGTACATGCCTGAAATAGAGTGAACCAAATATCTTCAAGTTTTTAACATTTGGTTTGACATCACTCCAAGCCTCCTCTGGTGTTTAGTTCAGTAATCTCTTGGTTGGACACTTGTCCAACACAAACACAGCAGAGGTAACTGCTTCACCCCAGAGCCTGTGAGGAAATCTCTTTCCCTTCATCATGCATCTGGCCATATTGAGTACTGTCCTGTTTCTTCTATCTGCAGCACCATTGTGTTGTGGTGTATAGGGAGCCGTCACTTCATGAGCAATCCCTTCATCATCACAAAATCTTGCAAATTCTGTAAAAGTGTACTCTCCACCCCCATCTGTTCTCAATATCTTCAAACATGTGCCACTTTGTTTCTCCACCAATGATTTCCATGTTTTAAAGACAGGAAATACACCACTTTTCTGATCAATAACATGTATCCACATCTTCTTAGTGTATTCATCAATGAATGATACGAAATAGGAATTACCTCCAACTGTTATAACCTCCATAGGTCTGCAAACATCTGGGTATACAACCCCTAGCTTCTCTGTGGATCTGCCCTGCACAGTCTTCTTAAATGAGTTTCTAGCTTGCTTTGACTTGCAACATTCACCACACAATTCCTTTGGTGCTTTGATCACTGGTAGCCCTTCACCATATTCTTTTCTATCAACATTGATAAGCTTCTAAAGTTTAGATGTACAAACCTTTGATGCCACAGCCAATTATCATCATCAACAGTTGTAATCATGCACTTCTCATCAACTATTTCTATGGCAGTCTCTAAAGTCCTGTTCTTACTTAAAGCTGCTTTTAGGACTAGTCTTGATTTCACATCAAGGATCTTCATTTCACAATCTTCCATTATCATCTTATACCCTTTGTCAAGTAATTGACCAAGGCTATTCAAATTACTTTTCAAGTCAGGAACATACAGCACATCATTTATATAACATTCCTTACCATCTTTCCTCCTAGTCATAATTCATCCCATTCCCTCAGCACAGATACTCCTCACCATAGCTCTTTGTTATCTACAGCAGTATTATCATTTTCAGCAAGTAATGGATGTTCTGAATCACTATTTTCACTATCATCATATTCAATTCTAACCATCAGCAATTGATCATCACAATCACTATCATTTTCAGAGTTATTATCAGAATCGTTTGCATATTGTACTTCATCAGTTTTTGATTTGGGTTTCTTACCAGAATTTTTCTCTGATGGACATTCATCTGCAAAATGTCCCCAGCCATCATAGTTGTCACACTGAACTTCCTTCTTGTTGAAACGCCTCTTTTCTGGTTTGCCTTCCTTCTTATTGTTCTTGATTTCACTAGCCTTTTGCTGATTAGAGCTCTCAGCATCTCGTTCACCATTGCCCTTCCACTTTCCCTTCGCTTTCTTCTTCCATCCTTCCTTCTTCGTGAACTGACCCTGTAAGGCACTCTCAGTTCCTTTGATTGGATTTCTTTCTTTGAGTCTTGCTTCCTGTGCTTCAAGCGCACCTTGCAATTCTTCCAATTTCATATATAGTATTCAGATCCTTCGATTGTTCGATTGCAGTCACTATACCATCGAATTTTGGAGTAACGGTTCGCAGTATTTTCTCTACCTTCAATTGCTCAGTGATCGTTTCACCATTGATCCTCACCTGATTCATCACCACTGTTAGGCGATTGATGTACTCTGCTATCGAATCTTGATCTTCCCTTTGAAGTAGTTCGTATTGCCTCCATAATGTCTGTAACTTCACTTTCTTCAGTTTCGCGTCACCGAAGTACGCCGTCGCTAGCGCGTCCCACGCTTCCTTTGCCGATTCAAATTGAGCGATTCTTTCGAAAACTTCAGCATCAAAACATTGATGGATCAGAAAAATCGCCTTGTTATCCTTTTTCCTTTGGTCTCGCAACGCATCACCTGTCGTCGCCGTAACACCATCTCGAACTACATCAAGCACATCTTGATACCGGAAAATGACTTTCATTTGTAACAACCAAAGATCGTATAATTTTCCCGTCGAACACTGGTAACTTCACTGGAAATTAACCGTTGCTTCCCGTCGGGTTTTCCATCGTCGTCGCATGGAGTCGTGGATCGTCGTCTACGGTGGCTCCGGATGCCAATTGTTAGAACATGCAATCACCTTGCTCACACACACACACCAGGATAGAGAGAAGAGTGTAACAGAGTGAAACAGAAAACTGAATTCTGTTATTGAAATGAATGGCGTTAATGAGCCAAGTGTATTTTACAACATTTATACCAATTGACCTCTAACTAGTTGACTTTGACTAGCAATTGAATCTCACTTTATTATTACACAACTAGACTGAATTAATACTTCAACAGTGATATCAGAATTTAGAAATGTAACTTGGTAATTAATATATTGCTGCAAATTGATACAAATTGATGTATGTCATAATAATGCTAACTTTGGATAGATAACATAACAGATAGTGTACCAAAATTGTGAAGTGTACGGTAATGTATTGAAATTGTTTCTCAGTACTTTGATCTGCCTTTATTTGGGTAAATCAAAATTAAATTATTATTATTTGATTTTGCTTTATATTATTTTCTCTTATTTTTCTTATTAAAATTAAATTATTATTCTTTGATTTTGCTTCAACAGTGAATTTGCAAATGAAAAGAGAAGGAATTAATCGAAAATGAAATGAAAAGCTTAATATACTAACCGATGATAAAAAGTTGTAGGGATTTCAGAAACTGGTAGCAGGTTGAGAATTGTAATACTGGGTCATGTATTGAATTGTAGAAGTAAATCAGGGTGAAGAAGAAGAATAAACTACTCAGGAAGAAGAAATCAACGGGAAGAAGAAGTAAGAGTCTATTCAATAAACCTTTTAATCTCAACCATATATTTTAATCTAATTGCTGATAATTACCTCTCTCTCTCTCTCTCTCTCTCTTTATATATATATATATATATATATATATATATATATATATATATATATTTGTTAGTTTTTTTATTAGCAAAGATAAATATATATATTTGTTGATTGATTTATTTTTTAATTCTTTTGATGATTGGCCAGTCTAAACTTATAAATATTTTAGTAAAAAAAATTAGTGCTCCAATATTGTAGTAATTAATTCAAATATTAATCAATATTTTTAGAATAACGATAAAATTTATAAAAAAAACATTAAATAATTTTTTTAAAATATCATAATTTAATAAATATTACCTCTCAATTATTATTTTTTTAATTTCTTAATAGATAAATATCTAAGAATTTGGTAAAACAATGTTTTAAAATTTAGTACCCATTACTATGTGTACTATAATTCTCACATTTTTAGGGTCCCCTAATATGGATCTTTTTAAAAAAGTTCACTAATGAACTTTATCATTTTCAATAAAATATGGAAAATAAAAACATTATTTTATTAAAACTTATTAAACATGATAAAGGTCCAGTACCCATGGACCTTTTTAAACATTTTTTATAAGTTGTGAGAGAATCATTATTTTATTTGTATAGAAAGTTTCTTTGTTTTCTTGTAGAATTTCAGTATGTGATTTATGGACTTTAATTTATTTGTTTTCTTTTAGAATTTGGTTGTGTGATTATACGGAAAAAAAGAGACCTCTATTATGTGAAGTAGGAGAGATTCCTGTCAAAAAAGTAGCTAGGAGAGATCCAAAGTCATATGAAGTAAAGGGTGGTTCCAAAAATAATGTTAAAGATGTTACAACAAGATTAGAACAACAATACACATTTACATTACATCATTCATCACAATTTTGGTGAAATATTTTAGAGTTAAATATATTTTTGTCTCCATAAAATTTTAAAAAAATTATATATTATTCATTAATTTGGCCTTGTAAAAAATTTTACTAAACATCCACCACTAAGTGGGGGAATTAGTAAGGGTAGATATATGCACGGTAGAAGCTTCATGCGGTGACAATGAAGGTTGGCTCAATCCCCCACAAGGGCGTGAGTTTAGTAGTGGATGCACCTTGAGGTGTGTGAGGGCAATTGCCCCCACACCATAAAAATATTTTAATGCTTAATAGAAATATATTTTCCGCCCCCATAAAAAAATAGGGTTTGCCCCCATAAGCTACTAGCTAAACTGTTTTCACAAAATTATAAGAAATATAAGTGAGAAGAATTGATACTAGTTTTATTGCTCCCTAAAAAATAAAAATTATTAGTTTAATCATTGACAAATTAAATATGAGTCAAACTAGTCTCTAAAGAGGACTAAAAAGTCTTTAAAATTATTTTAAAATGACAAATTTTATTGATATTTGATGTCCAAATTGATACTTTTCATTTCTTACAGACTAAATAAGTGTCAATTTTTGTATCTGCCACTGTGTGGATTCAACTCTCGCTGCCAGCATGAGGACCTCTTTGGTGGGTGATCTGTAATGGACGTGAGTGAAAATACATGTGAAGGGGCAGCAAACATGAAAGGATGAGTCCATGCAAACCCTAATGGCTCATCATTGGCGGTTAGTAACAACTATTACTCACACTGTCACAAGTTGTCTGTGACAAAAGTAAGGAAACTCTTTGTCAAAAAAAAAAGTAAGGAAACTTAGTAAATCGCGTGTGGAATCAGCTCACTAAAAGTTGGACGGGTGCAACTAAAAACTAACCGTTGCAAATCCTAATAAAATTCGCTGCACTAAACATGATAACTGAGGAGGATATTTCGGCCAGCATTGAAACAGCTGCAGATTATATCGCTGAGGAAATCAAAGATAAGATATTGAAAGTTTGATCAAAAGATAAGATATTGAAAGTATTTATTAAATTTCATATAACATATGGAAAGTATTCATTAAATTTAATTAAAAGATATTGCCTTGCAAAATATTTTAAATAAATTCAATTAAGTTTACATATACTGCACACACCGTACCAACATATTTTGATTTGGATACGCTTGATTTAACAAACAATTTATTTTGATTTAATGGACATCCTTGATTTAAGAAACAACCCCAGCCTCCGCCAGCTACACTCTCCGCTAGTTTCTTCTTTCGAAATATCATAAATTCAGAAATAAAAAAAGTCCCATTTTAAATATTTATATACCGATATACTATTGATTTTCTTGACCAATCAATAAACCTATTGATGATATACCTTCTTTTTTTTACGTTAAGTTTTATATTTTTTCTATTTGAGTGAGATTATAAGGAGTATAAATACGAGTTAGTAGCTACTACTTTTTTCATATCTCATATCTCTCTTCTCTTATAATCAAATTATATCTCTCTCTTCTCTTGTGTAATAAAAAATACTCAAGACAAGGTTTATTCATGACATTCTGTGAAGATGGATGGTTCGAAATACTTTCATGGCTTCCGGCCAAATCAATATGTAGGTTGAAGTCAACTTGTAAGTTGTTAAAAGACCCGTACTTTTGCATGAAGCAGACACAAAATATAAAACATGACGCTTGCTTCTTTCTTCAACAAGGCACAACACAGATGTCGAGTGCTAATAGAATTGAAATTCATTCTTTGATAAAAGAGGAATCGTTGTCTTGTGGGGTGCCTAGGCATTTTCTCAATTTTTTGGCAAAGTCGACAAGAATTATCGCATCAAGCAATGGCTTAGTTTTGTGTCGAAGTAAAAGAGAAGTTGATAAGATTTTTCTGTGCAATCCTGTGACTCAAACATGGCTCTCCATCGCCACCCCAGGTAGTGTTCATGAATCCCCTGATTTTGATATTGATATTGTTTTCAAGTGCAACAATGATAATCTTGATATGGATGATTATAAATTAATTTTGATTGAGAAACCACTTGAATGGTCAAATTATCTCAATCTAAAGGTGTATTTGCCAAAAGAAGGAGTGTGGGAAACAATAGAGAATAGATTTTCTAGTGGTGGTAGGGACTTGAGACTTGAGATGCCTGTGTATCTCCGAAATGTTCTTCACTTTATATCTGACAGTTCTCCTTCTTTTATTAAAGATAGTCCTTTTTATAGTCCATATATAAAGTCGTACAATTTTGAGACTGGTGAATCGACCATGCTTAAGCTCCCAAACGATGCAAGAGAACCGAGTTTTGAAGTTGACATGGGTATTTTTGAATGGGGAAAGGAGAGAAACTTGGACATTTCTATTTGTTTGGTAAGGCTCATGAAGTTTTCATTTACCATATGGGTTTTAGTTGACTACAAATCAAATTTGTGGAGAAAGGTTTTAGAAAAAGGGGTGAAAGCAATGGGGTTAAAGGAGAAAAACCCCAAAATTCAAGGTTTTACAGTTATGAATGGTGATTCTTTAGTTTTTGCCACCGAGAAAAAGTTTTATGGCTATGATTTAAATGGTGAATATTATATGAGGTTGAGAGAAATATCTGAACATAAATGGGATACAAAAGTTTGTTTCACTTCTTACTCCAATACTCTTAGACCATGTGGAAGTGGTGCTACATATTTTCCAAGAGAAGACAAACAACAACATTCAGAGATGATATGCTAGCTACTGCAAGTTACTCTAGTTATGAAGAGAGTAGAAATTACGGGACAGTTTTTGTTTCTGCCAATTTAATTTTTTTATTGTACTGTTATTGCTTATTATGTATTAATTCATTTTATCAGGCATTGTTCAAATTATTGTTTTTAATTAGGGATTGGCTTTGTTTTGGGTTCCTATGTATTTGATAGATGTTGGTTTTGATCTCTATTTGAATTTTATTTATTTTAGATTTAAATCTTTGGCGCAAGTGAAATATTAAATTTAAACAAAGCTTAAATATTTTTATGCCAAAAACCTATTTAGTGTTATGAATATTAGTTATTTAGTGGAAGCCCATCTTGATCTTCCACTTCCCCTTAACTCCAATTCTTGAGTGGATTATTAGTGGCATTTACTTTGATCTTGCATTTGTCTAGTTGTGTCCTATAAATAAGACTCATTCTATCGTAAACAATGACTAGTGAAGAGAATAATACAAAGCTCTCATATTCTCCATATTTGTTCTTGTTCTTTATATCTTCTCTCATTCTCTTGTTCTTCTTCTTCTTCCTATAATTTTGGTTATTTTCATCACACGTTATCAGCACAAAACTCTACCATATGATTAACTGATGGCATAATCATCTTGAGGATCTATTGCAAGAATAAGTTTTCTTCTATCCTTCTTTTTGCTCTTCTACTTCTTCATCTTCTCTTCTCACTATCATTTATTTTTGATCTTGTTTATGTTTTTATCTCATTTTATATTTTATCTCATTTTCTATTTATTTATCACAGTTGATGAAAATTTGTTATATAGTTCCTGAAGAACAATAAATCTATTTTCCAAGCAGCCTTGACGGATTGCACAAATAATTGTTTCTATGTATCATTTGTTTATGATATAGTTCTTGAAGAACTTAAAATTTTTAATATCCAAACATCTCTAATGGATTGTGGTATAGTTCCTGAAGAACTAATGATTTAGTAATCCAATATTTTTGTACGAGTGAACAAAGAATAGTTTTCTTTATCATTGTGAAGATTTGTGATAGTTCTTGAAGAACTCAAAGGTAAAATGGAGATATATGAAATTGGTGGGGGTATAAGAGCTAGCTTTGGGGGTAGAAAAATCACTATTCTTTGTTAAGGGGTAACTTTTTCACCAAATTATAGTCTCTTATCTAGAGACCATATTCCCCTAAAATACCCCTTATCAAAAAGGTTATTTCGAACACTATTGTTTACTTTTAGAATTAAATTTCTTTTTTGAGAAGAAAGTTTTGGTGAGTTCAGCCCCACGGCCTCGTCAGGGTCAGGGCAGACCTCAAGGCTTTTTGAGCGCTAACAAAGGTATTTACAGATCACCCACCAAAAAGGCTCTCACACTGCGGTGGGAGTTGAACCCACGCCATTGCAGGGTATGAGCCAACTCCTTACCAACTGAGCTAACATTCATTCGCTATATAACCACGCTTATCAATAATTAAAAATAGTAATACTTGTTTACATACGCGAAATTCTTTGTAGGTGAATCAATAGAAATTGTCTCACTATCAAAAATGTTACAAAAAATACCAGCAAAATTATGTTATATCCAATCATGAAATGTTTCAAAAAATAGTGTATCCATTATCAAACTAGTATCCACATTGTTAATGAATAATTAAAGGAAAAAACAAAGAGCCTTCCAAAATCACCTAATGCTAGTCTGCCACTAAAAAAGTAAGAGCTTAATACTATCCATAAACATAAAAGGCCATGAAAAGCAGGGAGTGAGCCACGATTCTAGGGTTGCAGTGGCGAACTATAAAAATTAAAATCATCCAAAAAATAGGAATTAAGATGACAGATTGAATTTAAAGTGTTTGGTAAAATTAACAGCTGAATTAATTTATAAATATAAAATAACATAAATGAACATTTGTAATCTTTTATATATAAAAAGTAAGAAACAAAGTTTAACAATTAGGTGGGAAAAAATCTGTCAAAATTGAGGCTATTTTAGTCTTTAAAATTACTTATAGCGGCAATTTGTAGCCATAGATTTGTAGAGAATGTTTTTTAAATAAATTTGTAGAGAATGTTGCTAGCATTTTTCAATTGATTTTGTACCATGATCAGAAGAAAGTTTCGATGTATTGTCTAAAATAATAAAAACATGGCTCATCAATAGCTTTAGAGGTTTCTAAAAAAAATAGCTGCAGCTCTATTCTATTCAACGTGCCTCCTTAATTCTGGCTAGTTACAATCTTCATGTTCAGCTTTCTGCTTCAGTTCTTCCAGTCTTGCTCTCTTCAATGGCTTGTCCAAAATGTCTGCAAGTTGTTCCTCTGTCTTGCAGTGTTGCAGATTGATCTTTCCTTTGTTAACTTGATCACGAAGAAAGTGAAACTTAGTTTCAATGTGTTTGCTACAACCATGAGCAGCAGGATGAATTGCTAAATCAATTGCAGACCTGTTATCAACCAGTAATTTCATAGGACAATTAGTGCAGGGTTTCATCTCTTGTAAAAGCATTCCTAGCCACAACGCTTGGCATGCTCCTAGAGCTGCAGAGATATACTCTGCTTCACAAGAAGAGAGTGCTACAACACTCTCTTTCTTGGAACATCAGGATATATGAGCCCTTCCAAATTGAAAAACATAGCCAACTGTGCTTTTCCTATCATCTTTATCACCACACCAGTCAGCATCTGTGAAGCCATAGAACTCAGCTTCTACTTCACCTTCAACCTTATTAGGGAATAGTATGCCAAGGTCCAAAGTACCCTTAACATATCTCAAAATCCTTTTAGCTGCCAATAGATGAGTTTCTCTTGGTTCCTCCATGTATCTACTTACCACTCCAACACTATAGGTTATGTCAGGCCTAGTGTTGCATAAGTATCTAAGAGAGCCAATGATATGCTTGTACAATGTTGAATTCACCACATTTCCCTCACTGTCTTTACAGAGTTTCTGCCCAGGTTCCATTGGAGTCACAGCAGGATTGCAATCATGCATATTAAACCTCTTAAGTATGTCAGAAGCATATTTCTTCTGATGTAGCAAGGTTCCTTTGCTTGTTGAATTAAACTCCATTCCCAGAAAGTAGGATAATTCTCCAAGATCAGACATTTCAAACTCATTCATCATCTCTTCTTTGAATTCATTCAGATCTGCTATCTTCTCACCTGTTACCAGCATATCATCAACGTATAGACACACAATCATTAAATGATTGTCCTTGGACATCTTCACATATACACCAAATTCAGTTGAACACTTTGTAAAACCTAATTTGTGTAGAGAACTATCAATCTTCATGTTCCATGCCCTTGGAGCCTGTTTTAATCCATACAGGGCTTTTCTCAATTTGTACACTTTCTCACTTGCACTTCCAACTATGAAACCAGGTGGTTGTCTTACAGATACTTCCTCTTCAATTGGCCCATTTAGAAAGGCTGATTTTACATCGAGTTGAAACATTTTCCAACCATTAATTATAACTAGCATAAGCCACTACTAGTCTTATAGTCTCTATTCTTGCCACTGGTGAGTACACCTCAGTATAGTCCATGCCATTTCTCTGCAGGAAACCTCTTGCTACAAGCCTTGCTTTGTATTTTGACACTTCACCATTTGGTTTCAGTTTGGTCTTGAAGACCCACTTCACATCAAGTGCCTTCTTGTTACTTGGTAATTCTACTAATTCCCAAGTGTCATTCTTCTTTATTGATCTCAACTCTTCCTTCGTTGCAACCTTCCAATGAGAACTATCTAATGCTTATTCAATACTCACAGGTTCACTTTCTGTTAGAAGAGCAAATTCAAGTATATCACCTTCTACATTTGTTGTTTCATTGCTTGGAAATCCTGCATAACCAGTTAGTCTCACAGATGTAGTTCTCACCCTTGTTGACCTTCTTGGCCCTGCATTCACAGATTCTTCTTCTGCAGGTTCTGTTCCCTCTAGTTCATCTAGTGTGACTGTCATAGGGAATATCTCCTTATTACTGTCCTCATCATTCTTCCACTCCCAACCCTTTGATTCATCAACAATTACATCCCTACTGATTACTACCTTCTTCTTGAGTGGGTCATACAACTTGTATGCCCCTGTTGGATGATAGTCAATGAGCACCATGGCTTGAGCTTTGTCAACAAGCTTCCTTCTATTTTGATCAGATACATGCCTGAAACAGAGTGAACCAAATATCTTCAAGTTTTTAACATTTGGTTTGACATCACTCCAAGCCTCCTCTGGTGTTTTGTTCAGTAATCTCTTGGTTGGACACTTGTTCAACACAAACACAGCAGAGGTAACTGCTTCACCCCAGAGCCTGTGAGGAACTCTCTTTCCCTTCATCATGCATCTGGCCATATTGAGTACTGTCCTGTTTCTTCTTTCTGCAGCACCATTGTGTTGTGGTGTATAGGGAGTCGTCACTTCGAGCAATCCCTTCATCATCACAAAATCTTGCAAATTCTGTAGAAGTGTACTCTCCATCCCCATCTGTTCTCAATATCTTCAAGCCTGTGCCACTTTGTTTCTCCACCAGTGATTTCCATGTTTTAAAGACAGGAAATACACCACTTTTCTTATCAATAACATGTATCCACATCTTCTTAGTGTATTCATCAATGAATGATACAAAATAGGAATTACCTCCAACTGTTTTAACCTCCATAGGTCCGCAAACATCTGAGTATACAACCCCTAGCTTCTCTGTGGATCTGCCCTGCACAGTCTTCTTAAATGAGTTTCTAGCTTGCTTTGACTTGCAACATTCACCACACAATTCCTTTGGTGCTTTGATCACAGGTAGTCCTTCACCATATTCTTTTCTATCAACATTGATAAGCTTCTAAAGTTTAAATGTACAAACCTTTGATGCCACAGCCAATTATCATCATCAACAGTTGTAATCATGCACTTCTCATCAACTATTTCTATGGCAGTCTTGAAAGTCCTTTTCTTACTTAAAGATGCTCTTAGGACTAGTCTTGATTTCACATCACATTAAGGATCTTCATTTCATAATCTTCCATTATCATCTTATACCCTTTCTCATGTAATTGACCAAGGCTATTCAAATTACTTTTCATGTCAGGAACATACAGCACATCATTTATATAACATTCCTTACCATCTTTCCTCCTAATCATAATTCATCCCATTCTCTCAGCACAGATACTCCTATTATCAGCAAACTTTATCTTTCTGTTAACAGTTTCATCCAAACTTCTGAACCAATTCTTGTTTCCAGTCATATGATTGGAACAACTAGTATCTAAATACCATAGCTCTTTGTTATCTACAGCAGTATTATCATTTTCAGCAAGTAATGGATGTTCTGAATCACTATTTTCACTATCATCATATTCAATTCTAACCATCAGGAATTGATCATCAGAATCACTATCATTTTCAGAGTTATTATCAGAATCATTTTCATATTGTACTTCATCAGTTTTTGATTTGGGTTTCTTACCAGAATTGTTCTCTGATGGACATTCATCTGCAAAATGTCCCCAGCCATCATAGTTGTAACACTGAACTTCCTTCTTGTTGAAACGCCTCTTTCCTGGTTTGCCTTCCTTCTTATTGTTCTTGATTTCACTAGCCTTTTGCTGATTCGAGCTCTCAGCATCTCGTTCACCTTTGCCCTTCCACTTTCCCTTCGCTTTCTTCTTCCATCCTTCCTTCTTTGTGAACTGACCCTATAAGGCACTCTCAGTTACTTTTATTGGATTTCTTTCTTTGAGTCTTGCTTCCTGTGCTTCAAGCGTGCCTTGCAATTCTTCCAATTTCATAGTATTCAGATCCTTCGATTGTTCGATTGCAATCACTATACCATCGAATTTTGGAGTTAGGGTTTGCAGTACTTTCTCTACCTTCAATTGCTCAGTGATCGTTTCATCATTGATCCTCATCTGATTCATCACCACTGTTAGGCGATTGATGTACTCTGCTATCGAATATTGATCTTCCATTTGAAGTAGTTCGTAATGCCTCCGTAATGTCTGTAACTTCACTTTCTTCAATTTCGCGTCACCGAAGTACGCCGTCGCTAGCACGTCCCACGCTTCCTTTGCCGATTCAAATTGAGCGATTCTTTCGAAAACTTCAGCATCAACACATTGATGGATCAGAAAAATCGCCTTGTTATCCTTCGCGTCGTGTTTGCCATCGCCGTCGCGTGGAGTCGTGGATCGTCGTCTACGGTGGCTCCAGATGCCAATTGTTAGAACATGCAATCACCTTGCTCACACACACACCAGGATAGAGAGAGAAGAGAGTAACAGAGTGAAACAGAAAAATGAATTGTTATTGAAATGAGTGGCGTTAATGAGCCAAGTGTATTTTACAACATTTATACCAATTGACCTCTAACTAGTTGACTTTGACTAGCAATTGACTCTCACTTTATTATTACACAACTAGACTGAATTAATACTTCAACAGTGATATCGGTATTTAGAAATGTAACTTGGTAATTAATATATTGCTGCAAATTGATACAAAATGATGTATGTCATAATAATGCTAACTTTGGATAGATAACATAACAGATAGTGTACCAAAATTGTGAAGTGTACGGTAATGTATTGAAATTGTTTCTCAGTACTTTGATCTGCCTTTATTTAGGTAAATTAAAATTAAATTATTATTATTTGATTTTGCTTTATATTATTTTCTCTTATTTTTCTTATTAAAATTAAATTATTATTCTTTGATTTTGCTTCAACAGTGAATTTGCAAATGCAAAGAAAAGGAATCGAAAATGAAATGAAAATCTTAATATACTAACGGATGATAAAAAGTTGTAGGGATTTCAGAAATTGGTAGCAGGTTGAGAATTGTAATATTGGGTCATGTATTGAATTGTAGAAGTAAATCAGGGTGAAGAAGAAGAATAAACGACTCAGAAAGAAGAAATCACTGTGGAAGAAGAAGTAAGAGTCTATTCAATAAACCTTTTAATCTCAACCATATATTTTAATCTAATTGCTGATAGTTACCCCTCTCTCTCTCTCTCTCTCTCTCTCTCTCTCTCTCTCTCTCTCTCTCTCTCTCTCTCTCTCTCTCTCTCTCTCTCTATATATATATATATATATATATATATATATATTTGTTAGTTTTTTTATAAGCAAAGATAAATATATATATTTGTTGACTGATTTATTTTTTAATTCTTTTGATGATTGCCCAGTCTAAACTCATAAATATTTTAGTAAAAAAAATTAGTGCCCCAATATTGTAGTAATTAATTCAAATATTAATCAATATTTTTAGAATAACGATAAAATTTATAAAAAAAAACATTAAATAATTTTTTTTAAAACATCATAATTTAATAAATATTACCTCTCAATTATTGTTTTTTTTAATTTCTTGACAGATAAATATCTAAGAATTTGGTAAAACAATGTTTTAAAATTAAGTACCCCTTACTATGTGTACTATTATTCTCACATTTTTAGGGTCCCCTAATATGGATCTTTTTAAAAAAGTTCACTAGTGAACTTTATCATTTTCAATAAAAAATGGAAAATAAAAACATTATTTTATTAAAACTTATTAAACATTATAAAGGTCCACCCATGGACCTTTTTAAACATTTTTTATAAGTTGTGAGAGAATCATTATTTTATTTGTATAGACAGTTTCTTTGTTTTCTTGTAGAATTTCATTATGTGATTTATGGACTTTAATTTCTTTGTTTTCTTGTAGAATTTGGTTCTGATTATACGGAAAAAAAAAAAGAACTCTATTATGTGAAGTAGGAGAGATTCCTGTCAAAAAAGTAGCTTGGAGAGATTCAAAGTCATATGAAGTAAAGGGTGGTTCCAAAATAATGTTAAAGATGTTATAACAAGATTAGAACAACAATACGCATTTACATTACATCATTCACCACAAATTTGGTGAAATATTTTAGAGTTGAATATATTTTTGTCCCTATAAAATTTTAAAAAAAAATTATATATTATTCATTAATTTGGCCTTGTAAAAAATTTTAGTAAACATCCACCACTAAATGGGGGAATTAGTAAGGGTAGATATATGCACGGTAGAAGCTTCATGAGATGACAATGAAGGTTGGCTCAATCCCCCACAAGGGCGTGGGGTGAGTTTAGTGGTGGATGCAACTTGAGGTGTGTGAGGGCATTTGCCCCCACAATTACCCCCACACCAAAAAAATATTTTAATGCTTAATAGAAATATCTTTTGCGGCCCCATAAAAAAATAGGGTTTGCCCCCATAAGCTACTAGCTAAACTGTTTTCACAAAATTATAAGAAATATAAGCGAGAAGAATTGATACTAATTTTATTGCTCCCTAAAAAATGAAAATTATTAGTTTAATCATTCACAAATTAAATATCAGTCAAACTAGTCTCTAAAGAGGACTAAAAAGTCTTTAAAATTAGGCTTAAATATCATTTACCTCCTGTAAATATCACGTTTATCCATTAACCCCCCTGCAAAAAAAAAACTTTTAAAACAAACCCTGCAAAATGTAATTGTATCCAGTTACCCCCCTCCTGTTAGTTTTGGCTAACAGCGTTAATATTTGCAGTGGGGTAACTAGAAACACTAAATATTTGCAGGGGTAACTACCCCCACTTAATATTTGCAGGGGGGTGACTAGAAACACTTAATTATAATATTTTTTCTAAGGAGATATCAGATTTTTTTTTTGCCCCCACCACTAAAAATTTTCGGATCTGCCACTGTGTGGGTTCAACCTTCGCTGTCAGCGTGAGGACCTCTTTGGTAGGTGATCTGTAAGTACCTTTGTAAGCGCTTAAAAAGTCGTGAGACTACCCTGATGAGCTTCCGGAGCCCAACTGACCTAAACTTTTTTTCACAAAAAAAAAAGCTTTGTGGGGGTAAGTTTGCACACATATGTGTAAAACTTCGGCTTGATCAACTAGTGGTGGGCAAAGTTTGGATTAGAAATCACTTGTAGTTCAATGTAGAATACGAGGGCTTGCATCTCTTGTGCAATAATTATGGATTCTAATGGACGCGTGTGAGTGAAAATACATGTGAAGGCGCAGCAAACATGAAAGGATGAGTCCATGCAAACCCTAATGGCTCATCATTGGCTGTTAGTAACAGCTATTACTCACACTGTCACAAGTTGTCTGTTACAAAAGTAAGGAAACTCAGTAAATCGCGTGTGGAATCAGCTCACTAAAAGTTGGACGGGTGCAACTAAAAACTAACCGTTGCAAATCCTAATTAAATTCGCTGCACTAAACTTGATAACTGAGGAGGATATTTCGGCCAGCATTGAAACAGCTGCAGATTATATCGCTGAGGAAATCAAAGATAAGATATTGAAAGTTTGATCCAAAGATAAGATATTGAAAGTATTTATTAAATTTCATATAACATATGGAAAGTATTCATTAAATTTAATTAAAAGATATTGCCTTGCAAAATATTTTAAATAAATTCAATTAAATTTACATATACTGCACACACCGTACCAACATATTTTGATTTGGATATGCTTGATTTAACAAACAATTTATTTTGATTTAATGGACATCCTTGATTTAAGAAACAACCCCAGGCTCCGCCAGCTACACTCTCCGCTAGTTTCTTCTTTCGAAATATCATAAATTCAGAAATAAAAAAAGTCCCATTTTAAACGTTAAGTTTTATATATTTTCTATTTGAGTGAGATTATAAGGAGTATAAATACGAGTTAGTAGCTACTACTTTTTTCATATCTCATATCTCTCTTCTCTTATAATCAAATTATATATATCTCTCTCTTCTCTTGTGTAATCAAAAATACTCAAGACAAGGTTTAGTCATGACATTCTGTGAAGATGGATGGTTCGAAATATTTTCACGGCTTCCGGCCAAATCAATATGTAGGTTGAAGTCAACTTGTAAGTTGTTAAAAGACCCTTACTTTTGCATGAAGCAGACACAAAATATAAAACATGACGCTTGCTTCTTTCTTCAACAAGGCACAACACAGATGTCGAGTGCTAATAGAATTGAAATTCATTCTTTGATAAAAGAGGAATCGTTGTCTTGTGGGGTGCCTAGACATTTTCTCAACTTTTTGGCAAAGTCGACAAGAATTATCGCATCAAGCAATGGCTTAGTTTTGTGTCGAAGTAAAAGAGAAGTTGATAAGATTTTTCTGTGCAATCCTGTGACTCAAACATGGCTCTCCATCCCCACCCCTGATTTTGATGTGGATATTGTTTTCAAGTGCAACAATGATAATCTTGATATAGATTATTATAAATTAATTTTGATTGAGAAACCACTTGAATGGGCAAATTATCTCAATCTAAAGGTGTATTTGCCAAAAGAAGGAGTGTGGGAAACAATAGAGAATAGATTTTCTAGTGGTGGCAGGGACTTGAGACTTGAGATGCCTGTGTATCTCCGAAATGTTCTTCACTTTATATCTGACAGTTCTCCTTCTTTTATTAAAGATAGTCCTTTTTATAGTCCATATATAAAGTCATACAATTTTGATAGTGGTGAATCGACCATGCTTAAGCTCCCAAACGATGCAAGAGAACCGAGTTTTGAAGTTGATATGGGTATTTTTGATATAGCCCAAATTTCGTCTAACCCATAGGCAGCGCTTGCCATAAAAAGCGCTGCCCATTGCCAATTTTCGTCCTCCCATAGGCAGCGCTTGTAAAAAGCGCTGCCCATTGCCAATTTTCGTCCTCCCCATAAGCAGCACTTGTAAAAAGCGCTGCCCATTGCCAATTTTCGTCCTCCCCAAAGGCAGCACTTGTAAAAAGCGCTGCCCATTGCCAATTTTCGTCCTCCCCATAGGCAGCACTTGTAAAAAGCGCTGCCCATTGCCCGTTTTTCGTCCTCCTATAGGCAGCGTTTGGAAGGAAGCGCTGTCCATTGCCCATTTTCGATCTCCTATGGCCAGCGCTTTTAAGAGAAGCGCCGCTCATTCCCCTGCGCTTTTTAAGCTTATCCAGCGCTTTAAACAAAAGCGCTGCCCCATAAGGCGCCATTTTTTTAAAGATCTGGCATAGTGATTATAACATGAAAGGTGCAAATTAATTATTTTTATTATACTGTTATTCAAGCTTCTTCTTCTTTCTTCATTTTTTGTTGTCCGCCTTTCCGTTTTCTTTTAATCAAAATAAAATAAAGGAGAAATTACTGGGATCGGTTTTTTGTTATGGATTCTTTTGATTTGTTGCTGTTTTTGTCGTGATCGAGACATAACTTTCTTAAATCTCTCAGCAACGGCAATATTGAGATCTGGAACTCCATAACCTATGGCATATTGATTTTTTCCATCGTCAAGGGGAATTTGTTTCTATCTTTATTTTTTGTTTTTTAATTTGTGAACATAATTCCCATGTGGACAGCTTATGATGATGTGGCAATGACATCTAGATGCCAACACATTAAAAATAGCCACGTGAGCAAGGCCACATCAGCTCTGTTGGTGTAGAAACTAACGGCAGGGACCAAAATTGCTAACAGCAAATAATATAGGGACCAAAAGTGCCCAAAAAAATTCAGAGGGACTTAAAACAAAAACGTGTTTAACCCTAATAATAATAATAATAATAATAATAATAATAATAATAATAATAATAATAATAATAATAATAATAATAATAATATAATGGGCCAAGCCTATGTGTCATAGCAAAGTAGGAAATCAATATGAATATAACAAACCATATATATATATATATATATATATATGGCTTAAATACGTTTTTACCCCTGCAAATATGGGGTGTTTTTCTTTTACGCCCTATAATTTTTTTAAAAAAAAACACCTTGCAAAATACATTTTTTTTATTTAAATCCTTCTGTGAGATGAACGTTACAATAATTGCCTACATGTTTAACAGAAGTGTGATTTGGCATTTCTAATTCATTTTGATTTTTTACAATGCTGAGTGTACAGGCCACGTCATTCCTCAGTTATATTAAATTACAACCCTAATTCCTCTTTCTTCTTCCTCAGTTCACATCTCTAATTACGATTCCTCTTCTTTTCTCCCTCTCCTCCATGGATGTGAACAGTGAAGCTTTGAGTCGTGGTTCTTCATCAAATGCAATGAATCGTATACGACTTCCAATTTGTGGTTGTGGGCGTACGATGAAGTATCACATTTCTGGATCTTCAGATAACCCTGGACGCCCTATTGGAAATGCATAAACTGGGTATTGATTTCCCTTATTTAGTTATTGATTTTCATTCCTCTCACCCCAAACCCTAACTGTTGTTGTTATGTTTTAGATGTTAGAAGACAACTGTAAATTATTTGTGTGGGATGACCAGCTTAATGAGAAACATTTGAGATTTAGAGATCCTCATTCTTCAATGCCAACGACTGGTGTAGTGTCTTCAGAAATTCAGAGCTGCAAAAGATGTCATTATGCAGAGAATCTAATTGAAGCAGACACCAAAGAGAAAGAAAAGCTGAAAACAAAAAATTGGCTAATGAGAGGGAAAGGGTTAAGGGGCTTACATCTAGTTTTCAAGGGCTTCAAATTGTGTTGATTTTATCATGGGTTCTCTTTGTTGTTTATGTTGCTTGGAATCATGGAAATTAGTGTCATGTATTGTGTCCTAGGCTATGTACTTGGTTATTTTTGTTTGATCGTTAGTGTTTGTAATTTCAATCAAGTTATTAATGAAAGTTTGTTTTGTTGTTGTTTACATTGTTGTGCAGTATTTTAACCACAAACAGAAAAAAAGTTTGTGCAGAGTTTTACTCTGAAATTTGAACAGAAGTTTGTGCATAATTGCTGCAGAATTTTAACCACAAACTGAACAAATTTTGTGCATAATTGCTGGATCATTTGAAGCACAGTTTTGTTAAAATTTTTGGCACAGTTGCTGCATAATTTAAGCACGGTTTCGTGCAGTGTTTGAAGCACTGTTTTGACCACAATTCCTGTATAATTCAAGGACTGTATTGTGCACTGTTTTAAGCACAAATAACAACCTCCAATGCACAAACAGAAAAACATAATTTACACATCAATTGAAGACTTCAAATAGTCATTGTCATTAATTTATCCAATCAATTTAGCAACTTAAACATAGTAATTGTCATTTGCAATACAAAATACTAAGTTATAGGCCAATACAAAATAGTGTCATTAGGCCAATACAGTCATTACAAAATACTGTCAATACAAATTACTAACTTAATCTCCTAATCTTGAAACAATTTATACTTGGCTGCAAGATTTTTAACATTCTTGATCATCCTAGATACACCATGTAAAACACTCTTGACCATTGGAGATACTCTGACAGATTCCTGAGTTAAGTCACTTCCATCAGCAGCAACATGAGCAGATTCTGTAGACACATTTCCATGTGCTTTGGCACTTTGTTCAGTGGCACTTTGTGCAGTGGTGCTTTGTGTAGAGACATTAGCATGTGCTCTGTTCACAGTTGCAGGTGGTTTCCTCACTTTAAGCTTGGGTCCTAAGACTTGTTTACCCTTTCCTTTAGCCTATAACAAACAAAGATGAATTGTTTTAGGATTAATTGTTGATAATCTAGTTAATTCTTGATAATTTAGGATTAAGAATAATGTTTAGTACCTTAACAGAAGCTTGTTCACCAACAGTACTAACACTCCCTTGTGTTTGTTCACCAACAGCAGCATCAGTCCCTTGATTTTCTTCACCAACGGCAACATTACTCCCTTCACCAACAGCAGCATTACTCCCTTGTGTTTGTACACCAACATCAACAGCTGCAGCTTCTCCATCTGTTCTTTGTTTTTTTGGCTTCCTCTAAAATTATGCAAGTAATGAAAAGAAACAATAAATATACTGCATAAATTATTAAAAGCATTTAAATCAGATAAATAGTGTAAATTTATACATTTCTTTTCTGAGCTTCTGCACTTACTTCTGTGCTCTTGCATCCCCTTGCATTGTGTCCTAGTTTGTTACATTTGGTACACCTATATTGGGTATTTTGCCTCTTCAATTTTGTTGCATTAGGGTCTTCATCAAATTCCCTTCCCCTAAGCTTCTTGGGCCTCCTAGGACCTCTCTTATATTGTGGAGGCAACGTTTCCTCCTCCCAAATTGTAGGCCACTTGTTTTGGCCATTAATGGGACTTATACCATGATGGTAGCACTCCAAATATTTCTCTCTTCTGTAACACTCATCAACATAGTCCATAGGGTTGTAACCCTTATAAGACATCCCAGCTATTGCATGCCTACATGGTATCCCTATCAACTGCCAGTAGTTACATGTACAGGTTATTTTAAATGGGTCAACTACAAACCTATTTACAAATGCAGTGTGTTCTACTTCAAATTGTTCTTCAGCTGACCATGTGGGCAACCAATTCTTCTATCTCTCTATCTAATCTCTTCATGGGTTTAGGCATAATGGGAAACTGCCATCTACCACCTTTCCTCCTTAAGTCAGTTATCCTACCCATTAGATATGTTCTAATCCATTCACACATAGAAATTATTGGCTTATCTCTAGCAACCACAATTGTACTGTTAAAAGCTTCAGCTAAATTATTCATCAAAACATCACACTTAGGATAAAAACTAAAAGCATGCTTACACCACAGCTTGGTAGGAACACCCATGAGCCACCCCCATGCTTTAACATCCAGCTTCTTGATCTCTTTCATATGTTCCTCCCATCCTTGATAGTAGGTAGCCTTTGCAGCCCTCATCATTAGATCTCTGATTGCAGTACCTCCTCCAAATTTCTTCTTGAAATTGGCATGCAAAGCCTGTGTTCCACTGACTCAAACATCTCTTCAAAAACAGCAACCAAACCCTAGCCAAGAAATTTAACAAACATTATCAGTGACAGAATTATAATTTTAGTAAAAAATGTAAAAAATATTGTAAAAGACATATACCTTTTGCTGATCTGATATGAAAACCCATCTACTTTCTTGACCAATATCCTCCAAAAGCAAGGTCAAGAACCATCTCCATGAATCCTTTATTTCATTTTCAACAACTCCAAATGCAAGTGGATAATATTGATCATTTGGGTCTCTTCCAACAGCTATTAAGAGCTGTCCCCCATATTTTGTCTTCAAATGGCATCCATCAACCCCAATAAAGGGCCTACATGCAGTTTTCAATCCTCTCTTTATGCCATTGAAACAGAAGTAAAAAGACCCAAATTTGGGTTGCAAGCTGGGTGGAATTCTATCAACATTGATTCTGCAAGTGTTACCTTCGTTTGCCCACACAAGCTCTCCAGCATAATTCCAAAGGAGAGAATATTGTTGATCTGCATCACCTTCAACAAGATCTCTTCCAATCTTGATTCCCTTCCAAGCCCTATTCACAGTGATACCAGTAGCATATTTCCTTCTAGTCTCTGTCATGACTTCAGATATTTTAACCTTGCTTGTTGACTGAAGCCTTTCAGCCACAAGTCTACTTACCCACTTGGAGTTGGCATTTTTATTGTTAATAACCCTCCCACACGTGTGCTTACCCTTGTATGTTTTTAACCTATACGTGTGGTTGTCACCCACTTGACTACAAAAAGCAAGATTACCACATTCACTTTTACACACAAGCCTTGCCCTATTTTTTTTCATTTTTTAAATACTTTAACTCCCTTCCATTTAATACAAGATATTCCAAAATAGCCTCTTTAAAATCAGCAATAGACTTAAACTCCAAACCAACCTTGAATTTATAGTTCTTATCTAACTCTTCTTTCTTGAAAACAGGGTACTTAATCTTCTTAAACTCTGGGTCATCTTCCTCCTCTTCAGTAGCTGTGCTATACAACCCCTCACTCTCATAATTGTCTTCCATTTCATAGTCACCATCTTGTGAGTCTTCATCACTTGATGTATCTAAATTTATTCCTGCTGCAGCTCTTTTTGCAGGAGAGATCACCTTACGAGTAGACCAAACCTTGGTTTTTCCTTTCTTCACAGTAACATTTTCTTCAGCAGTTACCTCAGGTTCAAATCCATCATCAAATCCATTTGCCCTTTCTTCTTCACTGTCATCGAAATGAACCCCTCTAGCATCATCTTCAGATTTAGACTCAGTAGCTCCTTCAGTCTCCTCCTCTAAACCCTTGCCAATGGAATCTCCCTCAATCTTCTCCCCAACCAGTGATTCATCATACATGTGTATGTCACAGTTATGCTTGATTGCAAAATCAGCACATTGGAGTGCATCTCTGTCTACCTTCAGTGATTTGTAGCCACCTACATAGTCTGGTGAATCAGACATCCACCATAGGAGAACATCTTCTTTGTATCCTAAGTCTCTAACAAGGTCAAGAGCTTCAAAGAAGCTCCATTTGTCAACATCATTGATGTTGGCAACAGCAATATCCCCACCATTGTAACCAATGTTTTCCCCAACTTCAAAATGACCCCCATGGCGAATTATGATGTTGAAACTCATGCCTGGTAAAATACCAAACATTTTAAACTTTCAAAAAGGTCCCTCAAATATAAAAATTTTGAAAAAGGTCCCTCATTTTTCAAAGACAACTGTTTTTAACCAAAAAGGTAACATTACCAAGGCAAAAACTCAGTCTTGTGTATATTAAATACACAACAACTGGTATGTACAAACAATTGTAGTCCCAATAGAGTCAAATAAAGCACAAAGGGACACATTGGTCCCATAAATAGTCAACTAACAGATAAATCTACAATAAACAACACCAACTAAGTAAAAAATGACACACTGACAGTATTAAACAACACAATGACAACAAACAGCAACAGAATCTTGTGGTGAATGGCAACAAACAGGAAAAAAACACATGCATCAAGTGGTAACCAATGTGTGGTCCCAATAGAGTGAAATAAACACTTTCATTTTGCATAAGGAACATAAGGAAACCCATTATCACATGCATTTCACAAATCCTGAACTAAAACACATCAAACAACGAACTAAAACACAGAAAAACTTACTTATGAGCTTCGTCTTACTTCGTCGCACAAGAATAAGCTCTGACTGTTCGTCTTTGTTGTTGCTTCGTTTCTCTGTTCCTTCGTTTCTCTTCTTCCCTCGCAGAAACCCTTCGTTTCTCTTCTTCTCTCGCAGAAACCCTTCGTTTCTCTACTTCAGTCTCACTCTCTACTCTCTGCTCTAACCTTTCCATTTCTTTTAATTTAATTTTTTAATTCAGTAATGTTAATTTTTTAATCTGACTCATATATCTGATCTGCAAATAAAATAAAAGAAAACTAAATATAAATGTCAAATCAGATATCTGTGTGACACGTAGGCTTTTTTTGTAACGGGCAAGTAACAGAAGGACTAACGTCAAAAACGTGGAATTTGCAAGGTGTTTTTTAAAAAAAAAAATTGTAGGGGGTAAAAGCAAAACACCCCATATTTGCAGGGGGTAAAAACATATTTAAGCCTATATATATATATATATATATATATATATATATATATATATATATAATTTGTAAAATGAGGGGCAATAGCAAAGCGGGTCAGTCCGCTCGACCCGTCGTGAGCCCACCAACAAATTGATGGAGCAGGTGATACTCCCTTCGGTCCCTATTATAAGAAATTTTTTGATACATTTTTTTGTCCTAATTATAAGAAAAATATACATTTTTCGAAACACACTAATTGCTAAAACTTCTTTTATCCCCTAGTTAATGTGAGATATATGTTTACTAGAAAGTCACTTAGTGGTAATAAAAAGTTAAATCCTAGGGATATAATGGGGATAAGGCTTAAGTCTTTTAGTCTTTGTGATTTTTGTAAAATCTTCTTATAATAGGAACCGGAGGGAGTAACTCTTAGAAATAAAATTTATTTATGCTTTATAACCTAACACATGGCAAGTTTGAAGGTGCCAAAATGATAAAAAGAGAATAAATACTTTAACTCTCTATCTTGTGTTCAGTTTTATGGTTATTTGAATAAGATGCACTTTAAGTATCTCTTTTGATTTTAATTTGTGTAGTTGAGAATCTAATCTAATCTAATATCTATTTATACAAACAAACATCCTATGAAATTACCAATTTAGATATCTTATTAACAAAGATATCTTATTAACAAGACACATATCGAATTTTAGGGTAAAAATGTCATTACCATCTCTTTCTTTCGTTTTTTTCTTACACTCTCTTTCTTCCTTTTTTCCTCTTTCTTCTTACACTCTCTTTCCTCATTTTCATTTTTCTCTTACACTCTCTTTCTTCCTTTTTTCTTTTTGCTTTACTTTTACTTTTCCCATAAACAATTATTCTCTCCCTTATCACTTCACTTTAGTTTTTTTTAACTAAATTTCTAAATTTATACAAACACTATTCTACTAAAATTACCTATAAAAATGTAAATAAGTCACACTAAAAAACAAAACAAAAATATCACCTTTTTGGAAAAGGTTATCACCTTAAAATTTTAATTTTTCTCTCCAAAATCTGTTTATACTCTTATTGGTAATCTACTATCACCTCTTATTGATAATCTACTATTTATATTTTACTATCTACTATAATCTACTAATCAACTAAAATAATCAAATTCAAACTACGAGATAACTGCAATGATATATAAAAAAAACACGAGATGACTGCACTGATATATAAAAATACATAGAATTAATATTTGTCATTAATAATTAAATTTTTTGAAGACTATTATAAACCTAATATCTAAAAAATCTATTTATACAAACAAACATCCTATGAAATTACCAATTTAGATATCTTATTAACAAGACACATATCTAATTTAAGGGTAAAAATGTCATTACCATCTCTTTCTTTCTTTTTCTTCTTACACTCTCTTTCTTCCTTTTTTTCTCTTTCTTCTTACACTTTCTTTCCTCATTTTCACTTTTCTCTTACACGTTTTTTTCTTCTAAATTTATACAAACACTACTCTACTAAAATTACCTATAAAAATGTAAATGAGTCACACTAAAAAACAAAAAAAAAAACTATCACCTTTTTGGAAAAGGTTATCACCTTAAAATTTTAATTTTTCTCTCCAAAATTTGTTTACACTCTTATTGATAATCTACTATCTATCTTTTACTATCACTATCTACTATAATCTACTAATCAACTAAAATAATCAAATTCAAACTACGAGATAACTGCAATGATATATAAAAAACACGAGATAACTGCACTAATATATAAAAAAACATAGGATTAATATTTGTCATTGATAATTAAAGTTTTTGAAGACAACTATAAACCTACGATCTAAAAAATAAGAAGATTTAATGACTATTTAAACTACTAATTAATATTTAAAATAAATATTTCTTATTGATAATCTACTATCTATCTTTTACTATCTACTATAATCTACTAATCAACTCAAATAATCAATTGAAACTATGAGATAACTGCACTGATACATAAAAAACACGGTATAACTGCACTGATATATAAAAAAATACAGGGATAACTACAATGATATATATATATATATATATATATATATATATAAAAAATCGGGATAGCTGCACTGATATATAAAAAACACGGGATACCAACACTGATATATAAAAAAAACACTGCACTGATATATAAAAAACACGGGATAAATGCACAGATTCTATATTTGTCGCAGTAAGGTAGCTCAGTTGGCGAGCTAATAGACATGAATGAGTTGTATGAAGGAGGTCCAGGGTTCAAACCCCGGAAACTAACATTCCCCCACCCCCACTAACTTTTTCTTATAAAAAAAATATATTTATCTATTTTTTATCTAATTTAAATTTGTCTTTATTTTCACGTGGTAATGTTCAGACTATTTAAATACTGTCTAAGTTCATTCATAAAAAAACACGACAACACCATTGTGTATGCACAAGTATCCTACTAGTTTCGTATGAAAAGTGAAGCTGGCACTTATGTCGTGGCACTTGCTTTGGCACCTATGGGAGTGAGCGTGCATGTTCTGACACGTCTTGGGGAGCTCTGACAGTTGTGTGCACATTGTGATGTGTGCTCAATCTTGTGGTACTCACGGGTGTTGTGAATGTGAGATATTTTTGAATAAGGACAAAAAAACACATAAAAGGACAATGTGGTTATATTGCTTTTGCAGGTTAGGTTTTGATGATGATGCGTTCGAAGTCAAAATGACAAGCAGGTTAGGTTTTGATGATGTGTTCAAAGCGGAAAATGGCAAAGCGGAAATCCAAGGCACAAACAAGACTCAAGAAGTAAGGGTAGTCTCTAGGGTTTGGGTCGTGTCTTAGGATATTTTGTAAGCCGCTTCTGAGGGTCAGCTCATCTCACAGTTTCATAGCCTTCACAGTTTTCAAAATGCATGCATGCACATAGGTAAGGCACGTAACATAAAAACCATTTTGTGAAAGATAGAAATCGATTCATGACTTATCTCCTAAAGCCAATAGTCGATTTGCAAATTTTTTCAAAAGATAGAAATCGATTCCTATTATTTTTTCCTGAGTCCAGAATCGATTTCCAACTCTGTCTTTAAAGTAACAAATCGATTTCCTTCCTGTTTTCAAAGCCATAAATCGATTTTCCTCTTACTTTATTCAAGCAATGAATCGATTCATAAACTATACTACTTCAAGCTAAGAATCGATTCTTCTCCTCATGCATCTAAGAATAAAATCGATTTCCTTCCTTTTAAAAGCCATCAACGGTCATATTTTTAAGCTGAGAATCGATTTCCACTTATCCTTTAGAAGTAATCAATCGATCACACACTTATGAGTTATTCCTATTTTAAAGACAAGAATCGATTTTCACTCCTAAGCATTTCAAGAAATAAATCGATTTCTAAACTCTCTGTGATCTCATTCAATGGTCATATTTTCTCCTAAGCCTATAAATAGGGACTTAACATTTCACAGAAAAACACAACCCATTCTTACGCTTACGCTGAAATGCAAAACTCAAAAACCCTAGCACACACACCTCTGTTCTTCAAGTATTTTTCATCTGTCAGAGCAGATTTCTCTCAAGGGTTAGAGTTGGGTTGGTGATCTTCAAGTTGTGTAATCTTCCTTCATAAGAGGTATTTTGGTTATTAATTTGTAATTCGTGTTTACGTTGTATTTGGTACTAGAGAGTGGGGTATCTCTCTAGGGTTGCTGTTTGTACTAGGGAGTGGGGTATCTCTCTAGGGTTGTTGATTGTAACAAGGGTGGGGTATCTCTTGTTGCTATTGTTGTGGTAGATTTGAGGGCTCTTCATAGGTGGGGTATCCTAGGAGAAGAGTGCCTGAGTCTGTAAAGGTTTCCAATTCACCTGTAAGCTTTGTTGTGTTTAGTGGAACATCTCACAAGGGTGTGAGGACTGGACATAGGTCACTTGGAGGTGACCGAACCAGTATAAAAATCTGTGTTCTTTACTGCTTTATTTTCAATTTTTGTTTCTCGTTAATTCGTTCCATAAACCTGTGCGAAAAATCAATCAAGTCGTTAAAGGGGACTTAAATTTTAAAATCTCAATTCACCCCCTCCCCCCTCTTGAGACTGAAGCCACTTGGTAACAAGTGGTATCAGAGCTAGACTCTTGTATAAAGGGCCTAGCAGCTTCAAGAGAAATGGCTTCAGGTTGGTCTACGCAAGAGGGTGCATCTTTTACCCGTCCTCTGGGATTCAACGGTGAAGACTATGCATATTGGAAAGAAAGAATGAGAATATTCATAGAAGGGGTAGATATAGATATATGGGATGCTGTGGAAAATGGACCTTTTGTTCCCACACACATGGTAAATGGTGCACTCACAGTGAAAGAAAGAAATGAATGGACGGATAATGATAAAAGGAAAGTTCAACACAATTTCCGTGCCAAGAACATTATCACTTCCACACTTAGTCCCGATAAATTTTTTAGAGTGTCGAATTGTAAAACTGCTCAAGAAATGTGGGACAACCTTCAAGTCACTCATGAAGGTACTAGTGAGGTAAAAAGAGCAAGAACTAATACTCTCATCTGGGAATATGAATTATTCAGAATGAATAAAGGAGAATCAATACAAGAAATGCAAAAGAGGTTCACTCACATAGTGAAAAAATTGGGCTCATTAGGAAAATCGTTCCCTCCTGAAGACTTGATCAACAAAGTGTTGAGATGCCTAAACAGAGAATGGCAACCAAAGGTAACTGCGATAACTGAATCAAGAAATTTAGCTACGATGACTCTTGCCACGCTGTTTGGAAAACTACAAGAGCACGAGTTAGAGCTCACTCGTCTAGCAGAGCATGAAGAAAACGACAAGAAAAAGAAAAGTTTAGCTCTCAAGGCTTCTAGTTCAAATCCATCCGATGATAGTGATGATTCAGAAAATAAGGATGATGAAGACGATGAGAATATGGATCAAATGGTTAGAAAATTCAAAAAGTTCATGAAAAGGAAAAGGTCACCCAAAAAGGATTCTTCATCTAAAGGAGTCTCAAGCAAGGAAAACTTGTCAAGTCCACCAACTTGCTACGAATGTGGTAAATCCGGACACCTGACGATAGAGTGCCCGAACTTAGAAAGAAAATTGTCAAAGTTTAAGAAAAAGGGGTCCAAAGGAAACAATGGTAGAAAAGCCTACATAGCATGGGAAGACAATGACATGAACTCATCAGATAATTCAGAAAGTGAAAAAGCTCAAGTTGCTCTCATGGCCGACCACAACAGTGAAAATGAAACTGAGGTATATTCTAACTCTGAAACTTTACAAAATGCATATGATGAATTACATGAGGCATTTCTTGAATTGCATAATGATTCTGTAAAATTAGCTAAGGCATTAAGTAAATCTAAGAAAATTATTGCTCATCTTCAAAATGAACACTACAAAAAAACTGGTCATTAACGACGGACATTTCCCTCGCAAAATGACCAAAATCCGTCGCTAATGGTCATTTGTGAGGGAGTTAGCGAGGGACCAGTTCCGTCGCTAAACCCCTCCTCGCTAATGGGATTAGCGAGGGAATTTGAATCCCTCGCTAATTAGCGAGGGAATTTTCCCTCGCTAATTCCCTCGCTAATGACTGCAACTTTTCAGGTGATGGGACTCAGTTGCAGGGGTTGGTAAATGCGCAGGAATTAGCGAGGGACACTTCCCTCGCTAATTCCCTCGCTAATGACTGTAGTTTTTCAAAAAAAAAATGACACGTGTCCAGTGCTGAATGACTTGTTTTTTATATATTTATTATTAATTAATGAATATTATATTATATTATTAATTTTGTGGTGATGTGTGGTGGTGGTGGTTGTGGTGGTGGTGGTGGCGACGGTGGTGGTGGCATGGTGGTGGTGTGGTGGTGGTGGTGGCGTGGTGGTGGTGGTGGTGGCGTGGTGGTGGTGGTGATGGGTGGTTTAGAGTAGAGAGAGAAGGAGAAGAGTAAGGGGGGAGAGAGAGAGAGAGAGAGAGAGAGAGAGATAGAGAGGAGTGAGAGTTGTGGTGGTGGGGTGGTGGTGGTGAAGAGTAAGAGAGAGTGAGTGAGAGTGGTAGGAGGTATGTGGTGGTGGTGGTGGTGTTGGAAGAGTGAAGAGAGAGGAGAGTGTGAGAGGAGGTGGTGATGATGGTGGTGGTGGTGGTTGTGTGGTGGTGGAGAGTAGAGGAAGAGGAAGGGAAGAGGAAGGGTGAAGAGGAAGGGAAGAGGAAGGGTGAAGAGTGAGTGAATGAGTGAGAAAGAAGTGTGTAAACGGATTTAAGGAAAAAAAGAAAAAAAAATTGCGAGGGAATTAGCGAGGGAACTGTCCCATCATCTGCCTTTTGACCGTTGATTTTCGTTTCCTCTATATAAATCTCTTCTCCACTTCTTTTTCTTCACACCTCTACCGATACTCTCATTCTCTTCAAAGAAACAGAGACATACGCCACTCTCTTGAGCATTGTCGGCAGCGGCTCCAAGTGAGTGGCGTATGTCTCCATTTCTTTGTAAAGAATCTTCCACCTTGTCATTAACATCCCATTCATCTTTTTCGTTAAAAGTAACATTGTCATGAACCTCCGCTACGAATTCCCCTCTTGTTAAGTTAGGGGATGATACGGAGCGTTTGATGAGTGTAGACATTTACACACATCAAACGCTCTGTATCATCCTCCAACTTAACAAGAGGTCTTTGGAGTTCCTCAAACTTTCTATTTAGAGCAAGGTAATCAAAATTGGATCGGACATTGAACCGGAAGAGGTAGCGGTTCAGGGGTTCTTGGGTTCAACCGGTTGAATCGGGGGTTCAACCGGAATTAGCGTCGAAACTAATTAACGGATAGTGAATAGTGCAGCGTGATTATTGAATAGTCAATGGTGATTAGTGTCGACACTAATTAACGGTCAAGATCTTGCCGACACTAAATTAACGGTCAAGATCTTTCCGACACTAAATAGTGAATAGTGCAGCGTGATTGTTGAATAATGATTAGCGTCGACACCAATTAATGGTCTAGATGTTGCTGACACTAAATTAACGGTGAAGATCTTGCCGACACTAAATAGTGAATAGTGCAGCATGATTATTGAATAGTCAATGGTGATTAGTGTCGACACTAATTAACGGTAAGTAAAAAAATTAGCGACGGAACTGACATTCCCTCGCAAATATTTTTACTTTTGCCATTAGCGACGGAAATTCCCTCGCTAATGTCTAAATTTCCGTCGCTAATTCTCAAAAAATACTGAAAATACGACAGCCCATATTCCCTCGCAAATTCCGTCGCTAATCCCAATTTTTGCGAGGGACCATTAGTCCCTCGCTAATTCCCGTCGCTAATGGCTTCTTTTCTTGTAGTGGAAGTTAATGCTTTAACTAAGGAAAAATTAGAGCTTAGAAAAGAAATGATGATCTTGTTTATTTTAAGGCAAATTATGTATGTGATAAGTGTACTGAACATGAAAGAAAATCCATGAGCTTGAATGGACATTAGGAAAAATGTGCGTACAAAACAAACAACATGTGCATCCTAGGCCACAAAGAAACACTTCCATAAAATGAAATTTGCATTATGGGCCTAAGTTCACTACTAGTCCATATATTAGATGTTATTACTGTGTCAAACTAGGACATACTGCATCTGTTTGCATGGCTAGAGGAAGACAAGTTGTGAAAAAGGTATGGGTTCCCAAAGAAACTATACCAAGTACTAACCCACAAGGACCCAAAGGAATTTGGGTACCACAACTTTCAACTTGATCTTATTTCAGGTATGCTTCAAGGTATGGGGCAGATTGATACCTTGACAGCAAAGACTCAAAGTGCATGACTGGAGACGCAACAAATTTCTTAACACTCACCCCCGAAAAAAGCGGTCATGTGACGTGTGATAACAACAATAGAGGAAGAATCACCGGTGAAGGTTAGATTGGTAAAATTTTATTCACCTCGATTGAAAATGTGCTTAATGTAGAAGAACTTAAGAATAGTTTATTAAGTTTTAGTAAATTATGTGATCATTGAAATAGGTAATCCCTATTCTTGGTTCATGCATCATTGTTGACAACGACACACGGCTGGATCCCACGTGGACCACATGGCGGCGATCAAGTGGCTGGAAAATTGGAGGGAAACGGGGGGTCTAGGCGCCATGAACAGCTGCAGTGCTGACTTGGAAAAGACCTCCGGATGTCTATTCTTTGATAAGCTTCTGATTCAAAGAATACATCCGAGTGTTAGACTATTTTTTAACCATCCACATCTTAAGAATATAAATCTCTGGGAGTCTCCCACTCCAATTTCCCTCCAAAACTTCCACCACCCTCCCACCCCTCCCCCTTTTTTTTATTATATTTTTAATAAAAAAAATTAGATCCATAAATTAATGATGATAAAATTAATTTCGTTCTTAAGAATATAAATCTTAGGGAGTCTCCCACTCCACTTTTCCTCCAAAACTTCCACCACCCTCCCACCCCCTACCCCCTCCCCCTTTCTTTTTTTTATTATATTTTTAATAAGAAAAAAATTAGATCTATTAATTAATGATGATAAAAATTAATTTTCTTAAGTAGTGTGTTTTCGGGTAATTTAGGGTTCATTTTCGTTTTCATGTTTTAAGCAGTGTGTATTCGGGTACTTTAGGGTTTTAAAAAAATTGAACTATTTATATACGTAAAGTTCATTCCTCAATAACCGGTTTGTTGAAAGATAATAGTAATTTTGTAATAAAATACGCAAAGTTCAATGCTAAGCAGTGTGTTTTGGAGTACTTTATCGGTCGAAAAACTTTTAACTGTTCCAATATGCAAAGTTTGTTCCTCAATAACCGGTTTGGTGGAAAAAATAATAATTTCATGACAGAAAAACGTAATGTGCGATGCTAAGTAGTGTGTTTTCAGATGCTTTAGTGTGCGCAAAAAAGTTCAACTATTCAAATATGCAAAAGTTGTGCCTCAATAGTCAGTTTGGTGGAAAAAATATAATTTCGTGACAAAATGCGTATAGTTTGATGCGAAGCAGCGTGCTTTGGGGTACTTTTGGGTCTAGAAAAAATTTTAATTGTTCAAATACTCAAAGTTCATTCCTCAATAACTGATTTGTTGAAACAAATAATAATTTCGTGACAAATACGTAAAGTGTGATGCTAAGCAATGTGTTTTAGAGTACTTTAGTGTTCACAATAACTGGTTTGGTGAAAAAAAAATTAATTTCATGACACAAACCCGTGCAACTCACCCTTTTAGTGATTCCATCACTTTAAAAAATCAATTTTTTTATACTTCTTCTCATTATATTTTTTAGGACCATATTTTTCTGACTCTTTTCAAAAATAATTTATTTTTATACTTCTCTCCTTATCTTTTTGAACTCAAAATATTTATTAAATTCATTTAGTTCGGTCAGTACCAATTCATTTATTGAATTTCTTTCTTCTTAGTATCTATGGATAGGAATTTTAAAATCTTTTTATTTAATTTATAGTTATAATTTAGTTTTTACTCACAGATATTCGACTTTATATCTTATAAACCAATACCGTTACTATAGGTTATGTGTATGGAACAGTTTGCTTGGATTATATCTATGTACACTCTATCTTAGTTTTTAAGTTTGCAATTACTTTTTTTTATTACACATTTTTTTAATTCATACTTACCTTAAATTTAAACAAGATTTTGTCATGTTGCAATGTAAGAAACAAATTTTACCCAACATCAATTCTATATTGGCTAGAGTTTTACCCCGTGCAGCACACGGGTCAAGACGCTAGTTATCTATCAAAATGGTCCACTAGAGGCCGCCAAAGACACAATAAAATTGAAGCACATGTAAAAAAACAATTCATCTTCATAAAATATAGTCCCTTCGTTCCATATCTTTGGTGGTTTAAGATTTTGCACACATATTAAGGAGTAAACCCTCACTCCCTGGACCTCCACCGCCCAGAGCTCAGTTCTTTCTTCGACATCATTTCCTTCAATCTTCGTTCATCTATTCTCCCCAACACGTTGAAGTGATACGGGGGTATCTTTTTAGTTGTTTGGACTTCAAATAATGAAGAGAGACTGAATTAGATGTATTTATGATACAGGGACTTCTTAATAAACATGTATGAAAAGAATGATTATATAGATGTATTTTTGACACTTTTTTAGGGACAACTTATTAAACATGTAGGGAGAGAGGGACTAAATAAATGTACTTTTTATACTTTTAGGAACTACTTTTTTTTGTGATCATTTTTAGGAACTACTTAATAAACATGTAGAGAGGGCCTAAATATATGTTTTTTTATACTTTATGGACTCTTTAATCATTTAAAATAGTTTAGGGACAAAATTGAAGATAAGGTGATAATAGAAGGGCCAATTTGAGGGTTTACTCTAATAAGAAGTCAATAAATTAATGTATATGTATCAAAATGCCCTTTATTCATCATTAATTATTATACAAATTCTCATATTTCAATGCAAATACTAAATTACCTTAACTATATGCAGTGGCGGAGCTTGCCCAAAATATTGGGGGGTGCCGCAACTACTAACTAAAAAAAACCATCACATTTTACCATACCCTTCATTATTTAATAATATATCTTTCATAACTCTACTAATTTATCTTTCCAAATGTTATTAATAAAGGTTAATTTGGTAAACTAACTCACAATTTCTCTACTAAAAAAGAAATTTTTATTTTTTCTGGGGGTACCATGGTATCCTTCCGCTCCCACCATGCTCCGCTACTGATATCGTTTTAGGGTAGAAGTATAGTAAAAAAAAAATTCTTTTTTTTCTGGGGGGTACCACGGCTCCCTCCCGCCCCTATGAAGCTCCGCCACTGACTATATGGTAAGAGTATTTACACCAAAAAAAAAGTAGTAAGAGTATAATTGAAAAATAAAAGTAAATTATACTTTGAATTTCTAAAATACCCATTTTTTTATCAGAAATACCCATTACTTTGGAACAAAATAAGAAAAGTAAAAACATCAAAATTTAGGAACCGAGGAAGTAATAAAAATGGCACTTATTGTCGTTATATTACTAATTTATAAGTAAATTTCTTTCAATAAAATAACAGGTGTCTCAGTATGTGGTACGAATCAGAGAATCAAGGTAAATTGTATTTTGAATTTCTAAAATACATTATTTTGGAACAAAATAAGAAAACTAAAAACACCAAAGTTTGCATTGTCAAAAAAAACACCAAAGTTTAGGAACTGAGGAAGCAATAAAAATGGCAATTATTGGTGTTATATTTACTAATTTATAAGTAAATTTCTAATTCCCGCAGTGGACAAACTCGGTGTTGGCCGGTGCGAAATTTGATCTCAAATGGATGTGGGGAGAACACATTGAAGTGCGAAATTTGATCTCAGGTGGACAAACTCGGTGTTGGCCGGTGCGAAATTTGATCTCAGCGAAATTTGACCTCCACCACACCCTATAATTTTCAACACCGTTAACCCAATGGCTTAATCTACCTTGGGACACGGGGAGTCGACCCGGTGCTCCTGGGTTCGATTCCCGCAGTGGACAAACTCGGTGTTGGCCAGTGCGAAATTTGATCCTAAGCACGAGTGGAGATTAGTCTTTCGTTGAAAGCGTTGAGACACTTTGTGGGTAGCCAGCAATGGTCCATACCAAAAAAAATCAATAAAAAAAACAGGTATGTGGTACGGAATTGACTTTTAGTGTTATGGAAAATATGGTAAATTACCTGACCAGCAGGCCACTTAATTAGTTATGATGATCATTATCTAATGTAATTACCTACACTTTGTAAGATAGATACTCTAATTAGAATAATAAGGGAGATAGATTAACCGTTAAAGAAAGAAAGAAAGAAACTGTAGAACCCTCCAACATTTCCCCAGGTTTCATCATAACATGGTAATGCTGTCTAAGTAGCGTTAGAGACACTAGTCAGCTAAGAGGACAGGTGTTACTTCATCTGCAACTAAGCTTCATGCAGACCCGCCACGACATGTAACTCCTGCCGCGTAATCTGCCACCAGCTCCCCTTATAATGCTATCTCCTCTCACTCAAGTCTCAACCTTCCATTCGCAACACTCATCAGCATCATCATAAAACTATTTTTGTGAATTTGGCTCACCAAACCACCATGTCTGATCAAGCAAGAACAGCAGGATCCTATCCCTCTTATGGATCCTCTTATGGATCCTATGATACCAACACAAACAACCAACCTTCACGCCAAACAGTCAAGTTTTTGACAGCTGCTACTATTGGTGTTACACTGTTGTTCTTGTCTGGATTAATCCTTGTTGGTACTGTTATTGGCTTAATCATTGCAACTCCTCTTCTTGTTCTGTTTAGTCCTATCTTAGTTCCAGCTGCTATGGTTCTATCCCTTGTTGCTGGTGGATTTTTGTTCTCAGGTGGATGTGGTGTTGCTGCTGTAGCTGCATTGTCATGGATATATAACTATGTCTCTGGAAACCGTCCTGCAGGTGCTGATACACTTGATTATGCTAAAGGGATGATTACGGATAAGGCTAGAGATGTGAAGGAAAGAGCTAAGGAATATGGTAATTATGCTGCTGGGAGAGCACAAGAGGCAACACAAGGGTCTTATTAATCGTTGGGTGGATAGAGCATGAAGTGTTGTGGGACCCTTGGCACTCTACTATCACCATTTGCATGTTCTCAGGCCTTGTCACTTCCTGTGCTGTTTTTTGTATTTTGTTAATTTGATGTGTTTTATGTTGTGTTGTGGTTTCTGTATTTCCTTTGTTTTTGGAACTAAATCTTTCACCTTATTTGTGTAAGCATTATGTTAATAAATCTATTTTGTAGCTACAATAATATTTCCTCTTGTAGCTAGAATTTGGATATGTGATGGATTACTACCTCGCTTAATGATGCTGTTATATTTTTTTTGTCAATTTTTTATTGCTTTTTTGTTTGTTTTTGGGAAGAGAGTGTAGCAGATTTGTCTAAAGAAGAGTAGCACTAGTTCCGGAAGGAACTATGCTGGAGGGCAGAAAAATTATTTAATCTTAAACAGCTTGTAAAAGAGTTTAATTAGTGTACAAGTAATTTACACTACTTTACACAGATATCCAATGATGCGACATCAATTAATGTGTTTATATAATAAACACATTTTGTCATTGTCATTCTTGTTTTGGATGATGTATATAAATTAAATTTGTTCTAAATTACCAGCACAAATAAAGTTGTGAACACCATCACAAACAAAAAGAGATCAAGAAAACAAATCCTCTCTTTCAAAAAAAAGAAATGTAGACAAATCATATATATATGCACGGGAATTGGAAAACTAACAGTAGCAACAAGTGACTAAACAAAATTCTATCTTCACACACCTTAAATCTGATGACATTATCATATTGTGAATCACATGAATTGGATACCATTGATATTAGTGAAATGTGCTAAATGATTCTGAGTTTTTAGAAGTGCTTCTACTGTGTCATTGCATATTTGCCGGTGACCCCTATCTGAAATCAGATATGTCCTCTGGCTCAGGAGTCCTCTGATAATTTGGGACATTTCTTTGTAAATGCCTTTGTCTTGTTTAGAAGTATTCAGAGTATTAATAGTGTCAGGCAAACCTTATCTCATTCCGCCGGTTGTGAGGGAATTTTTATCCAAAAAAAAATTAATGTTTTCATCATGTGTCTGAGTTGTTCAACTTCATTTTGGATTAGTATATTATACCATCGTATGAGTTCATTCATATAGACCTATAGAGTAAACTGATTTTAGTTATGTAGGCAGCATTTATTCACTTGTATGAAATTTATGACATCTATTTTTTACTTGTGACTTCTTAAACATTCTAAGCAGATTACAAGTATTTTGTGTCAGTGCCTACTTACTCTTTTCTGCACATAATAGATTACTTGATAAATATATCAGAAGAATGAATGGCTAGATAAAATGGAAAATAGGGAATGAAGAGGATGTGTCTACATAATCCCCTCATGAATCATGATGACACGTTGAATTCCCTTTCTGTTGTATGCTATATATTTGAGTTAATGCGTATGATACTATGTGTCTCTCACTGTAAGTTTGACGGGAAGTTGGGAATCCCTTCCCATATGGGTGAATAATAACTAGATTTGGGAAGAAGCAGTCTTGAGAACCATGAGTATTTTAAGTTTTCTGTATTTCATGATTTCATCACTCAATAGTAACACCCACAATGTGGGTGGGTGTGTTTGGTAGAAGAGAAAGAAGAAAGAGTGACTTTCAAGTGTTTAGCACTCTCTCATCTCTCTTTCTCTCCTCCCTTCCTCTCTCTTCCCTCTTTCGCTTCTACTAAACACACCTTTAGTGTAAAATAGTACTAAACTAATCTCCTCCATTTCTCTCTATTCTATTTCTCTCCTAAACCAAATAATAGAATTTCTTTTCTCTTTCTCTCTTCTCTTCCTCTCTTCACATCTACCAAACACACCCATGATTCTTGGGTATCAACTACTAAGTGAAGAGTTCCTATGGCCCGTGGCAAATTAACACCCTAACTTTCTTAGTTAAGCACAATTCCAGAGCGGACCGAGTCATTACTAGTGTGATTTTGGGATCTCGACATCCGGTTTTGTATTCCCTCTTCCTTCAGTATAAACTCAGATATTGAAATTTATGAAAACCAATATATATATATATATATATATATATATATATATATATATATATATATATATATAAAGAGAAGAACGGTCTAAACTTACAACTATCATTTGCATTGCCACTACAGCTATTAGGTTCAGTGCTTGTGGACTTGGCTCTGGTGTAATAGAGAGGCTTGTACGCTTAATACAGTTGTTGAGCATCTAAACCTGAAGGTTTGACATTAAGCGGAGCCATGGTTACTGAGGGAGGTTCTTGTGCAACAGTTCATGTATTTGCTAGAAATAGTCTAAAGAGCAGAACAAGTTTTTGATGTTAGTTAATTTATATATTATAAATTTAAGATATCATGAGAAATCACTAATTTGGTTTCCAATTTCCCTCTTGATTCCTTGTTGTGCAACTTTTCCATTTTCATTGTAGAAACATTTTCATTGTAAAAAAAGTATTAAGATGCTTATTGAATCATTAAGTATGACTTGAAGAGAAACTGATAATTATTAACAGTAACAGTATGATTCCTAATTGAATCATATGACACTACACAGTTCACATAATGCAAAATTTACAAGCTGTAAGCATCAAGGCTCAAGTGGCTTATCGTTTTCTTGCTTATAGAAGTTTTCATAAGTATGAACTCGTGGCTTTGATTCTGGCAATTCCAACTGTTGCACAAAGTCATCAGTCATCTTGACGAAATCATTCATGTGAACTTGTTTCCATTCCTTTCATGTCAAAAAAACAGAGAAGAAATAAGAACTTACTTCTTTAATGGGAAGAGATGCATGGAAAAAAGATTTAAATTTGAATCTAGAATTTCAAATGAAGAAATTAAAGGAGGGTGTGAAGATTGAGGATATTGAATATATCCCAACTCAATTCCCTTTTCCATATATCCAAGGTTCTCAATAATGCAAAACTATGAACATTTGTCAGAAAGAATTATATGAATTTGGGTGGCAGATGAAAATAAGAAAGATGACATTGCTCACCTCAAAATCCCACTCTGAATATAAATCTGGATCATTTGGATCGGCCCAAACATAAGCGTGAACACGTAACTTTTCAGAATTGTCCTGTCCAAACGAATTCATCTTTCTTATTAGGACTCTTCTGAATACACAAAATCTTCAGTGAACTGAATAAATAGGAATGTGATTTTGGCAATTGGTTCTTGAATGAACAGAAAACAAATCAGATAAGAAAAAACTGAAGTGCGAGTTACCATCAAGGAAACTTCGACCTCAGTTCTAGTGTATTCAACATCTTCGAACTCGTCTAAAATATGTAGTTCCAATCCTGAGATACCAAGAAGGACCTGTCACCAAAAATTATAATTAAATAACTAATTAATTAATTAATTTCAGACTCAGTTTGAATAAAACGATGGAAGGAGATTTGAGAGAGAGAGAGAGAGACCTTGCCAGTAACTTTGTTGTTGATGAGGGGCAAAATAGCGGGATAAACGCGACCTTTGATCTTAAACCTATGACTGCCATGCAATTACGAGATCAGCTTAGAAAAATCAAACGATAATGATAATTGAAAACGAATCGTGAGAGAGTAACAGACTAGTCGGGAAGGGTAGCGGGTACAAATGGAGGGACGCGATTCAGGAGCAGACGGACGACCTCATCGGCCATGAGACTGCCATAGACGAAGACGTTGTGATTCACTGTCACTCCACTATTCGCCACCACGCTCATCGTGGTCTTCTTCTCTACACACAACACTCCTCCAAATCCCTCTCTTTCTCTGTATTAGTTTTGGCAACTAATATTATAACTACTATTTTTAAAAACTATATTCGTGCGGCACGTGTAAACGGGAGTTTGGCTTTGATCAAGGGAAACGGAAACGGGTATCAGAATATCAGGATTCGGGACACCTTGTCAAAGTTATGTTAATTAACTAACACCTTGATTTGCAAGTATAGAAGACATTGTCAATTTCACTATAGTAATGACATAGCGCTTGTTAGATGGCAAAGCCCTACTGAAGGTTGGTTCAAACTGAATTCTGATGGGGCTTGCAAGAGTAGAGACAACCAACCATAGTGTCATGATCTTTTGAGAGAAGCCAACAGGAGGTGAATCAGAGGATATGCTAGAAGGGTTGGCACATATCCTGCCATTCATGCGAAAATGTGGGGAATGTCGATTGGAATAGAGATGACACGACAAATTGACATTGTAAAATTGGTGATTGAGAGCCACTCTTAGACACATTATAGAAAATATTTGACTTTAAGATAGTGTAGTAGTTTTTACGGTGATAGTGTATAATTATTAATTAAACTCTAAGATTTAACTCTCACATAATAATAATAATAATAATAATAATAATAATAATAATAATAATAATAATAATAATAATCAAAAAACCTCCAGTAAGTTTGTTTCCCTTTTTAACCATGACATCAAACTAATGCTGCATGAAACTAATGCGCCAAGAGAGTTTAAAAACGGCACAGCCTCGGTTTTAATGGATCCCTTCAAAACTTAATATTAAACTAAACTTGAATAAAACCACAGAATTTTTTGAAGCACACCGGGTGCACACAAGTTTGATTCAATTGCTTGCTCAGACTAGGCATACATGTCCGGAACTAATAACATTGGTTTCAACACTATTATTAATTGAAATTCAACTAGGTTTCACAAAACAAAGGTGAGACTTAAGAACTAAGGTGGATCCAGATCAATTCAAGTGGAGTTAGATCGAGTAGTATAAAGAATATCTGACCACCACCTATTTTTTCTTGCTTTGCTTAGCACATGTCCAGTATATGAAAACTTGATCGAGCAAGTCCGCTTGACATTCAAAACTTGAAATCTCGTTTTGTACTACTTACCACCAAGACCAAAATGAAAAGGAAACATGAGTTGACTCAGAGCTCATTTGATGAAGTACATATAAATCCATTGTACATATCATATATCATTAGGATTTAACGCCACAGAAAGCAATGTCTAACCAAATAATGTAATCGATTACACAGTTGATAAACTAGTTCAGAAAAAGATTGCAACGGATAAAATCTAGCCGGGCAAGACTCTTCGATCCCAGTGACTTTTTCATATGTTCATTGGCTCTGGGGCATCAAGAATGTCTAGCAACGAGTTATGAGGCTCCAATTCCTCATGCCATAAGGGAAGTTGATCGCCAGGGTAGAAATTTCTAGTCACTCCCTCTGAGTTAATCTACAAGGAATACAAAATCAGGTAGAATCAATTTATTGTGCAAACCTTGTTTTTAAAACACACAAATCACTCACTGAACAAGATGGCTTACTATGACTGTTCGGACAACTCCACCACTAGCACCATCACGAGCAATGGCCAGTGAAACTGCCTTTTTAACCAAATCCTGCCGTACAACATTAAATAGACCATCAGCAATAAGGATTAAGACAGAGATCCCTCCCACCTCAAAAAGCATCCTCGGATTTTATAATTTTTTGTCATTGTCCATATCTGAACAATATCTTATTTTTTCTATTAATCTAAGCCAACTAGCACAACTAACTAACTCTCACCAACAGTAACCTTACACTTTTCAAGAATCAAAGAGCCATACCTCGGCTTCGTCCTTGGTCATTCCCTCTTTCCAGGCTTGGTCAAAAAATCCATACAAGTAACTGGAGCCAGATCCTGCAGAAGACAACTCTCGTAAACCACAGTTTTGTAAACAAAAGCAATGTGTCCCAGGGAAAAACTATACAGGCTAGCAATGAAAGTTTCAAAAGAATAAGATAAGATGTATAACAAGAGAAAATTCATATAAAAATTTGCATAAAGCAACAGGCTAACAAACGAGACTAGCAAAGCACCAAAGCGTAAAAACCAAATCAACAAAGCCTTAAAAAAATTCAAAACCAACAATCCCCAATGGAAGAATCCACCATTCTACAAACCTCGCAATAACTAAAGCCTATGCTTACTAGGTTGAAGCGGCTGGTACATGCACATTGTAATGTCCAGTCATGATTTAAGTCCAATGCTAAACCATTTGACTCTAAATCTTTTTTAATAGTTGGCCTATAATTTTCTTGACCTCCCTCTACCTCTAACTATTGGACTATCCTCTTCGAGTCTACCCTACCCTTCTTAGTAGTTACTATTGCTTCTGTGGGGATCTTCACATATGCACAAACCACTGAGCTAAGGCAAAACTTCGCCATCTTTTCTACAATGGCTCAATTACCGAACCTTCTCCCTGACTATTTCATTTTTCATCCTATCTTATATTGGTAATCACTCACCAATGGTAACATTCTTGTCTCTAACATTTAGCTTACTTTCTTGTTAGTTCTTTACCACCCAATATTTAGTCTTGGACAGGAATGCAGGACTTATGGTTAAAGCTTCTTTGTAATTTCACATGCCTAATTGTTAGCTCCGCAAGAAAACCTCTCCGGTAACCTATCAAAGGGGGTTTTTCAAATCAATAAAACAATGTAATCTCTCCCGTAACTCTCCGTCATTTAAGAGATACATACTGATGGGAAAATATTTAAGTTCAATGCTAAACCATTTGACTCTAAATCTTTTTTAATAGTTGGCCTATAATTTTCTTGACCTCCCTCTACCTCTAACTATTGGACTATCCTCTTCGAGTCTACCCTACCCTTCTTAGTAGTTACTATTGCTTCTGTGGGGATCTTCACATATGCACAAACCACTGAGCTAAGGCAAAACGTCGCCATATTTTCTACAATGGCTCAATTACCGAACTTTCTCCCTGACTATTTCATTTTTCATCCTATCTTATATTGGTAATCACTCACCAATGGTAACATTCTTGTCTCTAACATTTAGCTTACTTTCTTGTTAGTTCTTTACCACCCAATATTTAGTCTTGGACAGGAATGCAGGACTTATGGTTAAAAGCTTCTTTGTAATTTCACATGCCTAATTGTTAGCTCCGCAAGAAAACCTCTCCGGAAACCTATCAAAGGGGGTTTTTCAAATCAATAAAACAATGTAATCTCTCCCGTAACTCTCCGTCATTTAAGAGATACATACTGATGGGAAAATATTTATCAGATTCCCATTATTACGGAACCACTAAAAGAAATTTCAGATAATTTCCCCTTAAGTTTTCTTCTTTTCCTCCCCGTTAAACCAGAAAAAAAGGAGAGCATAGGGTCTTTCTTATCTTCCACCTTTTATTTTCTTCTTGCCCAGCATCGCTGATTCTTACAAACTATGAAACAAACATAAATCTACCCAATGCCAAATCTCGATATCAAGGTACAATCTTAGCAACACAGACAATATGCATATGTAGGACACACATCTATAGCTGAACGTGAAATACAGAAGTCATGATGGAGATTGTACTCAAGAGCATATTTTAACAGTCAAATACCTCCAATAGTAAAAGGTTGCTGCACAATCGTTCCACCAAGAGGAACTCCATAAATCTGACCACCTTCGTATTTGTCCCAACCACCAACAATTAAACCGGTTTGTAAGTGATTCTGCCAATGAGAGTATATTAATATCAAAGCCAAATACAGATGAACACACACAAGGACTATTAAATAACAATGGGAGTATCCATCAGGCTAACATAATGGCATTAAGCCTGTTGATTTTGTTATCATCTATTCATCTCCAGTTGCACCAAATGCGCATTGCTTTTGCAAATGGACCAATTATTAAGTTCAAACCATCAGCTAACATGAGTTTTGCACAACTAAATTAGTTCCTAATTTGAAACTAAGTGCAATAGTGACATGATAAAAAAAACCTAAAATCCAACTTCTATCACTATTGCATACAGTAGTTGCAAATACTTAACGCAATTGTAAGGCCAGCAGAAGAACATTATATTAATACACATTACTTGAAAAGGAAAGATACAGGATAAAGTATTTTTGCCCTCTACAATTGGGGTCAATGGAGTAGACTGAATAATGTCCTCCTTATAGATGTGATAGATAAGATATAAGATATTCTTTTATAATCTAATGCAAACTTCAATATCTTGATTTTGGAGAAAGATAGTATAATCTAAACGGATATTGCCCAGTATTTTTACTAGCATCATTGATCGAAACTCAACTGTGCCAGTATAATTAGCTAGAATAAGTCATAAAGTCAAACCTTGTTGTTATATGCGAGAAGCCGAACAAGGTTTGCAGCAACCTTGACTGTTGCAGGCTGTCCAAGCTGTATCCTACACACAAAGACATAACAGTGAAGTGAGCATCATCATAAATACACAAAAAATCAGTCTAAAACTTCATATTACAAAGAAAACATTCTATCAATTTATACAAGATAAGTAAAGCCACTTACGTGTGTTGATGGAGGAAGTAGCGCACATAGTCAGAGACAACTTGAGAATCTGCAGCCTGCAAGAATAATGCAGATCAGAATTTCCAGTACTTAAAACAGTAGCTATCGTGAGACATTCTATAATCATCTGCTGCAGGATTATAATGCACTCAGTATCATGCCTAGTACAACTTAAAAAATCAAAAAACTGATAATAACAGTAGGGTAGCGTGGCTAGAACAACCAAAAGAGTATACTAATAACAGAATAAATAGCCAAAAGCTCAATTCTCTGCCATACTGTCCTTCAACAACGGAAAACACTAGTTATAAACCTTGGGGGTACACAATCTACATTATGGGAAATTAACTACATAGCTACATCAAATACAGCAGATAAATATCCAAAATAACAAACAAAAAATTAAATCCAAGCTAATAATAATTATATGAGCAAAAAACCATAACAGCATCACAAATTGACCTTCACACAAGAGTGGTAAGAGAGAGAAAAATACCGATCCAGAGCGACACACATATACGTTGTCAGTAAGCTGTGTGATTTTGTCAGATGCACGATTGGCAACATATACTCCTGAAAATGAAAGAGATCAAATATTTATTCCAAAATGAATAACAAGAAAATAATCAAATCTCAAACAAAAAACTAACGTTTACCCAACGGAATAAGCTGCAAATTAAGAAAGGGAAAGGTAAATTGATTTCAATTAGGGTTTATAAAAGCAGAGATTGTGTAAAAGAGAAAGGTCGGAGTGAATGAGTGTACCAGTGCTGGTTCGAGAGTCGGCTCCAAGAACGACGCCGCCGTTGTAAGTGACGCCGATGATAGTGGTTCCCATGGAGTGAGGAGCATTGAGATCGAAGTTTTGGTCCATGACTCCGATTAGATACACAGAGAACAACAAGAAGGAGAAGAAGAATAAGAAAAAGGGAAAGTGACTCGATGCCCTAACCCAGGGTTCTACTTCAAGTCGCCTCTCGAAACAAATAAAACAGGTAAACAAAGACTTGCCGCATAAGTTTTTTATTGTCAAAACAAAAGTTTTTCTTTTCTAAAAAATCATAAAATTATATTTTAATCGATTATTATTATTATTATTATTATTATTATTATTATTATTATTATTATTATTATTATTATTATTATTATTATTATTATTATTTTGAATATAATTATTATTATTATTATAGGCAATGTTTAGTGGGGAAGTGGAAAGTTAGTTTTCGGATTTGAATCCGGACCTCCTGCTTATACTCCTTTATTATTGTAATTTTGTGCCTAATTTAGGAGTAAATGCGTAAATTAAAGAGTTTAATTCATATATACATATTGTGTATATATTTTTACAGCCACCACTAATCACAATTCATGAAGTGGTTAGTTAGTAGTTACTAATTGACTAATTTTTTTTTTGATGATGCGTCAACCTCTAATTTATAGATAGTGTAAAAGACTTATACATTTATTGTGTATATAAATTAAACTCTAAATTTAAAAGGCTAATTTCATTAATAAGATATTCAAATATATGTCAAATTAATTTCGCGTATCTCTATATATAATTGTTGAAGCGAGAACATGCTCACCACTCCTCTCACGTGTGAAGCTTTTTTTTTCTTTTTCATATCTTAAGGTGTGTGTTTTGAGGTATTTTAGGATTTAGAAAAAAAATTAACGGTTCAAATACGTGTAGTTCGTTACTCAATAACTTCTTTGGTGAAGAAGAATAATTATTTCCGGTTAAGCGAAGAAACAAATTTAATTTCATGACAAAATACGTAAAGTGAAATGCTAAGCAATGTGTTTTAGTATACTATATGGTTTACAAAAAAAACTACCTGTCCAAATACACAAAGTTTGTTCTTCATTAACCGTTTGATGAAAATAATAATAATTTCGTGACAAAATACGTAAAGTGTGATAAATTAGTGTTTATAATTTTGTCTTTATTTTATATTCGAGAATCGCGTTGCCGCATTTAATCTCACGGGAACTTACACCATTTACACTACAAGAAAATCGACGATTTCCGACGGCAATTTCCGTCGCAAATGCAGCGATTTTCGTCGGAAATTGACGTTTCCGACAGACAAAAAGTTGTCGCAAAATCACTCGTCGCAAATTTGTCCGTCGCAAAGTCGTCGGAAACCCATCGCAAATATCCGTGGCAAAGTCGTCGCAAACGCTGACACATTTTCGTCGCAAATCCGTCGAAAATTTTTAAAAAAAATTAAAAAAAATTAAATTATACAAAATTAAATACATTTCATTCGAATTCAATTCTTTTTCTTTTGAACGTCAATTCAATTCTTTACATATACAATCAATGTTTACATCATAAGCCATCATGCAATAAATATAATAAAGCATTTCAACCATTTCAACAACAACAAGGGAATGAACATACATTCAGCAAAAGGGTTCAGTTGCAAGGGTTCATAAAATTCTAAAAAGACAAATACATTATAAGGGTTTTGCATTCTGTGACTATTGGTCATTAGGTTTCCAAGTTCTCCTTGCCCTGCCATTAGAAAAAGAAACAAACTTGCATCAATATTGTAGTCTTATCTTTTTTTCTTTCTTTCTTTCTTTCATTCCGACCTAGATATTTTAAAAAGTAAAAGAAATTCCTAACACAAAAACTGAGCAACCAAAGATAACATGGAAGTTCTGAATTGAGTTGGACTCAAGAAACCAGCAAAAAGATTCATTCTTGTATTAACATGCAATTACTGTGGCATGGCAAGATCTTGTAATATTGCAAGCATTACTGATAGGATCCACGTCCAGAGTCCAGACAAATATAGGCAACGATCAATAGGACATGTGCTTCCAAACATTAGTATTCAGTCATTAAAAAACTATTACTTCCATGATTAAAGAGCCGAGACTAATGAATTGAGAAGACCAATCCTCTAACAATGGTAGTAAATATAGTTGTATAAACCACAAAAAAGAGGTTAACACTCAATAGTAAAGTTTAGAACTCAATCAGTATTATTACCACTGACAAAGAGTCCATTGAAGGAAATTTAGCCAGTGTCATCCTTACTTGGACACTCCAAGAAATTGGCTGAACAAATTGTAATTTCATGATTCAACATGCATCTGAGCCCAACTACTCAATCAGTGAAGAGGCAAATAGCAAATCAATCATCTCTCTTTAACAATCATCTCTCTTTAACAATAGCCTACTTGGAACAGTTTGATAAACTTGAAGAAAATCACAGATAAGTACCAGGTTTTTCAAGTGATCCTTCAGGAAATGGAGATGGATTGTGTGGTCGGCAAGCTGCCAGTAGGATCATAAGAAGAATTACGAAGGCTCCAAGAGTAATTCCCAGAATAGCCGCCTTAGATAATGTAACTGCATGGTCAATCACATATATCAGCTTACTCTGCATAACTTCACCACTAAACCTCCAATTTATACACTGAATGAAAGAATGGTATAGGAAGAACAAAGCTTCATTTCGACAAAGCTTCATTTCGACATCCTTCGTTCTCCTGTCTGTAAAGACAGATAAGTACTCGTCTCGAATTCTTGCTCGGCATCATTAACCTCATCTTGAAGACCCTTCATTTTCTCCTCCATGTCAGATTCTTCTGCCTGCATTGTGTGAGCAAAATCACCATAAAAATTATAATAGCAGAGAAGAGTAAGGAAAAGAGAACCATAAACTAAAATAATTATCCATGATGGGGATTAGGAGAACCTGAGTATTTTTCACATGCTGCTCATGAATATCCTGCACTTGTTGTTCAAGCATTTTGAGTTGTTGCGCCATCTTCTGTAAATACATTACATTAGTTGCTGATAATATCCAACTGTTGCATAAGCAAATACATTAGCTGCTGATCAGCAAACAACAGCCCTCTTCCTCTCAACAGCAGGCAACAATTTTGAACAAGTGACCTCAGAGCCCATTACAGGAGCAAGCAGAGAGATAGCACGAAGAATGGTCATCCGATACAAATAGTGTGGATTGTTAATCATCTCCAAAACATGTCCCACAGATACATGGGAAGTTGCATTTAGGACAACAAAAAAAGTAATGGCGAATAAAAGCAGATATTTCAATGAAACCCATCTTTTCAGTCCCTACCATAAAACCCCATAGGATAATATTACAGATGAACTCCCTATAATAGAGGCCAGAGCCAAGACAGATAAAGGCTGAACAGAAAAACGCTAATTTTAGCCGCAGCGCAAAATTCAATTCGACTGAGTACCTTTTTTTGTACATGACTTCATCTTTAATCAAGTAGAATCAGAAAAGCAAATAACTACATTATAGCAAACTGAAAACAATCCAAGATGAGTGCAGGTATCTAAGACCTCAATCTATAGACAGCTGCAAACAGTGGAAGATTTTCACACTGTCCCCTACTTCACTTCCCATGATGGCTCAAGAGCAAACAACTTTCTTCCAGTATTCCAATTGAAAACCGGCAGGCTCATTAATTCATTTACAGTATATTCCATTATTTTCTAAAGAAAGGAATATATCAAAATCAAACTATGAAGAGAAAGAGGTATAGAAGTGCATTTCCAGCAGAAGATAAAGACACACATAGAGAGAAAATAATCGAACACATGGTAGTAAATACTAAATAATAAATCAAACAAATAGACGAACCTGGGGAACTATGTGTTGCATAGCCCACTCAGGACCAAACTCTTCAGCTAGGCGTTTCAAGTTGTTAGCAGCTGCTTCCCGAATTGAATGAACCTACAAAAACAAAAATAGTAATTTTAAATATGAAGTTCACAAAATGCATTCATACTAGTAAGAAAGTCAAGAGCTCAAACCTTATCCTGTAACCATTGCATGCAAAGGGCACCCAGCTTGTCGTCAAAAAATCCAACCACCAATTGACTTGCCAACAGGGGTATCTACTCTATAATTGCAAACATTCAGCAGACAAGAATGTAAACGCATTTAAAGCAGATGCTGCAAAATGAAAATATGGTTAGAAATTAGTTTCATTTGCTTCAGCTCCAGTCATGTAATGCTATAGATAGATGCATCAAAAGATCAATTTTCACAAACATTGACATTAAAAACTTACAATCTTTCCTAGCAGTCTTTGAAGCCTCTTAAGTATAGACAAACGAATATCAAGCCCTAAAATTGAGAAAGAAAAAACAAAACCAAAAATTAAATAGACAAACGAATGTGCATAGGATATGTATTGTAAGAAAACCATGCAAAATTGAAATCTGAGACGACTTACCAATATTCTTAAGGACAACTTCAAGTACTGGAACTACACTCCCAAAGACTTGTTTATGAACATCATTTGCTATAGAAGACCTACAAAACCAAGTTAAAAATATTCATTAATAAATTTATCATTTCAATTAAATTGTTTACTTGACTTTATGTTCAAAAAACAGATAGTGGAATAATACCTTGATTGATCAGTGCAGAAGGAAGTCTTGGACTTCCACACCTTCTCATTACGAGTTTTATAAGAGGCTGTGGCCATTTTGTCTTCTTTGATTTATCTTTTGAACTTTCCTTCGATGATGCATCTGGTAACTTGAGAATCTCCCTGGTCAAACGATACCACCCAGCAGCACGCTCCTCAGTCCTAAAAAGTGCAAACATGAAAGGATTACAACCCACGCATGAGAAGACCATTAAAACTTCAACAGAACTAATAATTTAGCCAATCAAATATTGTATGGTTATATAGAAGAGAATAGAAACTCATTATTTAATATAAATCACACCTCTCAGTGTTATCAAATTTTCCAAGTACACACAAAATGGCCTCAAAACAGACTCTTTCATTGGGATCCAACAGATGTTGATAGAGCACTGAATTGAACTGAGATCTAATATCTTGTCTCTCTGTACATGCATGTAAATAGAAATTTAGTCATCACAAACTTCCCAAGTGTCAATTTTCATTAAATAACAAGTTTTTTAACACACCAACCATCTAAAGCTCTAGCTCTCGATATGTACTGCATAACCTCGCTAGAGAAACTCTAGCAAGAACATCGTGCAAGTGGAGAACATCTTGTAAAGCCCATGCAACATACACCAAAAAACCATGACCAAACAATCTAATTTTATGCAGCAACATAAATATAAAAATCAAAATCCACAAAGCTTTATTTCTTACTATGAAAGCAAGAGGTTGGAGCAGTAAAACTCGGCTATTGGGTATGCAAACATTTTCCATATGTATTTGGACTCGATGGTTTATTAAATACCCGAAATAAGTAATGTGGGTGCTTTGATATATTTTATCAGCAGAAAACTGGTTCTTAGTCCTTAATTACTAGTTTTTACTGAATAAAGAAGACACCGTTCACAACCAATTTCAAACAAAGAAAAGGAAATGAAGGAAGCAAAAGATGATGAAGATCCAATAGGCATACCTCCAGGCTGCACATGTTTCCCTGCAGAAGAAACCCCCGGAAGCATTAGATAAAAATAGTAAACTACGGAGAATTTTTTCTCTAACATTTAATTACAAAAGAATATGCAGTAAATCACCATTGAATGAAAATTACTATGAGGAAGTGTCCTGTTACCTAAGGCCATTGCAACAGCATAAGGGTCTCTTGCAGCTACCTCGGAAACAATTTCCAGAGCATGCCTCACAGCAACCGGACAGGGCAGCAACTATTTCCAGAGCATGCCTAAAGAGAAAAGAGAACCCCACATCAGTTTGACCTTTAAAACTAACCAAACATAGAACCTAATGCAATTCATCCTCATTGAGGAAAATGATCAAACAATTAAGATGCAACAAAGGTAAGCACTTGGCAGCAACTATTTCATACAATCCAACACCCCACAGTGAATTCGATTATACATACAATCCAAGCATTGTGTATAAGACTCACACAGAAAAAACAATTTGCCGCATGTACTTCTTTCTATCATGGAGTATGTATACTGGTTGGAATACCAATAATTTCATGAAGGTGAGGAAGTATGAAGGGCAAACTTGTTTAGCAGAACTAACCAAACACATACTCTGACCCAACGCAGAAGCAACGGAGAGTAGCTTCAGTTGAAACGTGAGTTGAGGATGAAATGATTTTTGAGAGCTGAGTGCCTGAATCACAACCATCAAAAAAGGATGTTTTACTAAGAGTGTATAGACAAATAATAGGCAATCATTAACATTCACGCTCAACAATCAACAGATTCAATTTCAAGAGAGTAAGAATTAGGGATTTAGGGTTTTCAAAAAAAAATTGATTTCTAACCTTGAGAGTTCTGGAGGTGGTGCTCGCAAAGGAGGGAGCTTGAGAGGGAGGTGGAGCTCGCGCTGGAAGGCGGCGGCGTGAGGGTGTGGTGTTGGTAGCCAAACTGAGAGAGAGTGAGAGGGTTGTGAAGAAGAGGAGAACCGTGTGGGGGTGCGGAAGTCTCCGGCAGTGGAAGTGAAGAAGGAGATCCGTGAAGTGAGAGAGAAAGAGTGGAGGGAGGAGGACAGTGGAGAGTGAGGGAAGCATTTCGTGGAAGAGAGGAGTCGTGAGGTGAAGGAGAAGAATATGTTAATATGTTAAAATGAGAACTGAGAGGGTTCGATGAAGCTGGGTTTTTTTTTATTTGGTTTCACAGTTTTCGACGGACTTTTTGACGTTTCCGACAAAAATATCTGTCGGAAACTTGCGACGGAAAACAACTTCGTCGCAAACGTAAGCGGGAATTTTAGCGCCTCTTCTACTGAACATTTGCGACGACTTTTTCGTCGGAAATCCATCGGAAATTGCGACGGATAAGAGTTCGTCGGAAAGTTTCGCAGGAAACAGGGCTTATTCTTGTAGTGTTTACTCGAGCAAGAACTACAACCATATTTACAATAGAATCTCCATCTTTTTCTTTCAACTTTGTATAGTTGCTTTCATTTTATTGGTGGTATTTATCCAACCATGCATGATACCCACGTATTTCAGTTTTTAATTGTGTTCTTTTCTTTCTAATTAAGAGTTAAGTTTTTATATTTACATTTGATGAATATGGATTGTGATATAAAAATTCTTTAGACTTTTTATTCTTTAGACTTTAATCAAATTTAGAAAATCATTTTCATATTATTATAAAATAACATACACTTACAAATAGTAATATTCCTATTTATAATCACTATCTTATTATCAAATAACATTCACTTACAAATAGTAATATTTATATCTATAATATCTATAATAAAACATATCAAACTATTTACTCATTATTGCTTCAGTCAAGTTTAATTTATATATAAATATAATTTTCATACAAAAAATTATTTCTGCACACTTATATTTCCAACAACTATTTAATAAAAAAATTAAAAGTACGCACGGGTGCTGAGGCTAATATACGCAAGTGGTTCTCTTGTGAGTTCCCACGAATGATGTGTGTTATGGATTGGGCCTCGATGGCCAATCCACCAAAAGGGCCCAATACCAAAGGACCCAATCCATCCAACGGTGGAGATTGCAGACCTAGATCCAACAGCCCTCCTCCACTCCAGATACCTATAAATAAGCATTGATTGCTCACATTAATGGTACTCATCTCTCACTTACTCTCACTTGTAATTGACTCACTCACTGACTTGAGCGTCGGAGTGTCATTGCAGGTACCACCCCACCTCGGACCGGAGCACCAACTCGGACGACCAAGGACATACGTACCAACTATCTCGGACCGGACTACTTATCCAGGATCGGATACCTAGCCGGAGATACGGTACCGAACATTGGCGACCACAGTGGGAGAGCCTTATACTCTAGTCTTTCCCCCAACCTCCTTGATCAGCAATGGCTCCGGAATTACGACGGAGAAACGTATCCAGCGTCGTGGTCAGACCCGACCAGCAACAGGAAACCCCGGAGGGGATAGCGGTTACTCTCCCTCGCAGCTCGGCCCATGGCCGAAATTCATCCAGGGCGATGGTCCCTATAAGCTCCGCTAGAAACCAGTTTCCACCTCCAGCCCCGACTGTCCCGGTACCGATCAATGCTGTCCAACAGCTCATCCAATTGCTGACAAGGCAGGCCGAGGCTGATCAAAGGAGTCAGCGTTACTCCCAACTGGAGGCCGAGATGGCCGAAGTCCGGGCCAGAGATATCCCGGATCGTACTTCCCCTCAAACATACTCTCCTAGCAGAAGGACCTCCAGTAAAAGACGTCACCGATCCCCTGCTTGGAGGAGGCACCACCATCGTTCGCCACCACGCCGAAGAGGGAGGCGAGAACCTGGAACTCCCCCAACCGAGACTTATGACGAGACTTATTACCCCGGGGACTCAACTCACCAAAGCTCATCATTGGCATCTTCGTCCCCAAGGCGACGTTTTATAAGCCGGGGAAGTCCCCCGAGGCATGAACGTCGGCGCCCCCGGTCTCCCGAATCCCCTGTCCGACACCCTATCAGAAGGCCTCCTCCGAGGGAAAGGTCCACGACACGAAAGGGACCCTTCACAGCGGAAATCGACTATTTTCCAGTACCCAAGCACTTAGAGAAGCCCCCGGAGGGTTTAAAGATGCATGACGGGATGGGCGATCCCGACCGACACCTAGATTACTTCGACACGATGATGCAATACCGGAATGTCCCAGAGGAGATCAAATGCCGAATCTTCCCTCTCACCCTTGAGAAATTGGCTCTGGACTGGTTCAGAGCCCTCAAGCCAAACTCGATATCGTCTTGGGACCAGCTTGCAAAGCTGTTCTCGACCCAGTTCGCCCACTCCAAAATGAAGCCTAAGTCTCGGAAAATCTTACAAGCCATCCGGCAAGGAGAGAACGAGTCTCTCCGAGACTACATCGAAAGATTCAACAAGGAAGCGGCTCAGGTCCGGAACTTAGACGATTCATTTCGACTATTCTTCATGGAAGCCGGCCTTCGGGAAGGAAGTCTATTTCAGATTGATGTCGGTATCAACCAAACTGAATCGCTTGCCGAGTTCCTCCAGCGATCTCAGAAATACATTGACCATGAAGAAGGCGCTGTTGCAAGAAAGTCAGATGCCGACCCCGGAACGAGCAAGCCTCGGTATGAAAAAGAGGCTCCGGTGCGTCAGGTAGCAGAGGCCCGTTATGAAAGGGAGACCCGGAACGACAGTAGGCTCCGACCTCGGAACCGACACCAGCAATATTCCGACCTAAATGAAACGAGGGCCAGGATTCTGGCGGAATGTATGAACGCTGAGTTCAAAGAAGTCAAGTTCCCTGATCCACTCCCGCACAGGCCGGGACAGAGATCCAACAAGTACTGCCGGTATCACCGGAGCAAAGGGCACGACACCAATTGATGCAATGCTTTGAAGGATGACATCGAGGACCTGATTAAGAAAAGGAAATTGAGCCAGTACGTGGCTAAAGCACCTAGGCACGAGGCCGAGGTTAAGGAAGAAGAAGCCGATCCGAAACGAAAGGGCAAACCCTGCAAAAACGAGAAGAGAGCTCAGAGGACGAGCGCAACTTTCGAAAATCAAAAGGCCGACCTGTGATGATGATGATATCTGGGGGCTACCCCGACGAGGCATCGGGCAAAACAATGAAAAGAAAATGGAAGGAAGTCATGTGCGCCGCTTCCACCTCTGCAATCAGCTCAGGCCCGGAGCGCCAACCCTTGGCGTTCAGCGACCGAGACTTATTGGATGGCAAGCCAAATAAGCACATACCCCTCATAATCAGGGCGGTCATGGCAAACCATGAGATAAGAAGGATTCTGGTCGACCAGGGGAGCTCCGCTGATATCATCTTCATCGACCTGGTGAGAAAGCTGCAGATCTCAGAGAAAGACTTCACCCCTTACCGGGGGTCGGATCTTTCGGGCTTCAATGGGTCCCGGACCAAACCTCTTGGTTACCTGGAGATGATGGTCACCGATGGAGAGGAGCCACTAGAAAGGACGGTTAAGACCAAGTTCCTGGTACTGCCATGCCCCTCGGTCTACAATTGTATCATCGGGAGGCCCACCCTTGGAAGGCTCGGAGCCGTAACTTCAACGGTTCACCTCAAGATGAAGTTCTATTCATTGAGTGACGAAGTCATCACCCTTGACGCCGACTTAGAGTCCGCCCAAAGATGTTTTTATCTTCACGTCAAGGCGGACAGGCAGGCCTCAGAAGAGGGGGTTCCCCCATAGAAGCAAGGACTCAGAAAAGCCCAAAGAAGAAAATAACTGGTCAAGTGGCCGAGGTCAACGTCACAGACCTCGATGCAAGATATGACCCGGACAGCTCCGAGGAAGAAAGCGACGACGAGTTAGCGCGGGAGCTAAAAAAGAAAATTAGGCGACCTCAACCTGATGGACAGTTCATGCAAATCCAGCTGGGAGAGAACCCGACCCAAACTGTCCAGATCGGATCCGATCTCCCCGATGAAGTAAAAGCAAAGCTCACCCTCTGCCTGAAATCTCACGCCGATCTCTTCGCGTGGTCAGCAAAAGACATGCCCGGGATTCCCCCCGAGGTCGCCTGTCATCAGCTAGCGGTTAACCCCGGGGCAAAATGGGTTGCCCAACGCAAAAGAGCTCAAAGCCAGGAAAAGGCAGCTGCTACGGCCAAGGTCGTAGAAGATTTAATTAAAGCTGATTTTGTAAAAGAGGTCAAGTATACGACTTGGCTCTCAAACCCTGTACTTGTTAAGAAAAGCAATGGAAAGTGGCGAATGTGCGTTGACTATAAGGACCTTAATAAGGCCTGTCCTAAGGACGCCTTCCCTGTTCCTAGCATTGATCGGCTCGTCGATAATGCTTCAGGTTTTCGTTTACTATCGTTCATGGATGCTTATTCCGGATACAATCAAATTCCGATGTTCCCCCCTGACCAAGAGAAGACAGCCTTTATGACTGACCGCGGTAATTTCTGCTACCGGGTCATGCCATTCGGTTTAAAAAATGCAGGGGCCACTTATCAAAGGATGATGAACAAGGTATTCCGAGATCAGATCGTCCGTAACGTGGAAGTCTACCTCGACGATATGATTGCAAAAAGCGAAAGGGAAGACCTCCACATATCCGACCTGGAAGAGATTTTCACTGAAATCCGAAGAAATAATATGAGGCTAAACCCAGAAAAATGCACTTTCGGGGTTCGGGCTGGTAAATTCCTGGGCTTCTATCTCACGGAAAGGGGCATTGAAGCCAACCCGGATAAATGCCGAGCGGTAACAGAAATGCGGGTCCCGTCCACTAAGAAAGAGCTCCAAAAACTCAACGGTATGATAGCTGCACTATCACGATTCATTTCCAACGCCGCCTTCAAGTCGCTCCCATTGTTCAAACTGCTTAAGAAAGAAGCAACTTTCGAATGGACCCCAGAGCGGGACGAGGCACTCTCCCGGCTCAAAAAGGTCCTGTCCGAACCGCCCATTTTAAGTCGGCCGAGCCCAGGGGAAGATCTATTTTTGTATCTGGCCATCTCGGAGGAGGCCATCGGAGCCGTGCTTATCAGGGAGACCGGAAATGGTCAAAGCCCGGTATACTTCGTAAGTAAAGCTTTGCATGGACCAGAAGTGAGATATCAGAAAATAGAGAAAATCGCCTTTGCTCTACTCATTTCGGCACGTCGCCTCCGACCTTACTTCGTCGCCCATCAAATCGTGGTGCAGACTAATTATCCGATTCGGCAGATCCTGCACCGACCCGACTTAGCAGGACGGATGATCAAATGGGCAGTAGAACTCTCCGAGTTCGGAATCAAATACGAAACAAGACCGGCCATGAAAGCTCAGATACTTGCCGACTTTATTACGGAGATGGCACCCGCCGACCCGGAGGACGGGTTGTGGACACTCCACGTGGACGGGTCCTCAAATCCAAAAGGAAGTGGTGCAGGGTTAATGCTCGAAAGCCCGACATGCGTCGTAATCGAGGTATCACTCACATTCGGTTTCCCTACCTCAAACAACCAGGCGGAATATGAGGCATGCATAGCTGGACTCCGACTTGCAATCGACCTCAAGGTCTCCCGGCTTTCCCTAAATACCGACTCGTTATTGGTGGTATCCCAAATCGGGAAACAGTACGAAGCCAAAGATCCGATCCTGCAAAGGTACCTAACCCGAGTGCAGGAGCTGCTCTCCCTTTTTACATTCACGGAAGTGAAACACGTTCCAAGATCGGAAAATATCAGGGCAGACATACTTTCCAAGCTTGCCAGCACCAAAATTCTGGAGAACCACCGGTCGATAATCCAGGAAACACTGAACAGGCCGAGCGTAATCCTGAAACCGGAAGCAAATTTTTCTGTTAATGTAGTGGAAGAAAGCCAGGGTTGGATCGCGCCATTAATAGACTATATCAGAACAGGGAACGAGCCTCCGGACCCGAGCGAAGCCAAGATCCTCCGGAGGAAGGCCTCCTCTTTTTCCATAATCAATGAAAACCTCTACAGAAGAAGCTTGTCTGCACCGCTGTTGAAGTGCATTGAAGGAGGAGAGGCGGACTACGTCTTGGCCGAGATCCACGAGGGAATCTGCGGGCAACACCTCGGAGGTCGATCCCTGGCTCGAAAGGCATTAAGAGCGGGATATTTCTGGCCAACCATGGAGACCGATGCAAGAAATTAGGTAAAGAGGTGCAGTAAGTGTCAAATCCACGCCAAGGTCCACATAGCGCCCCCTACGGAGCTCACCAGCTTAAGCTCGCCGTGGCCATTTGCCTGGTGGGGAATAGATCTCTTGGGACCATTCCCAACTGCCCCTGGCCAGATCAAATACCTCATAGTGGCGGTGGATTACTCCACCAAATGGATTGAAGCTGAGCCTTTGGCCATCATCAGCGCTAAGAATTGCATCAAGTTCTTCAAGAAGAATATAATGTCTAGATTCGGGATCCCCGAGGTTGTAGTCACTGACAACGGAACGCAGTTCGCCGACAAAGGTTTCAGAAAACTCATGTCTGACCTCAAGATCAAACACCGGTTTACCTCGGTAGAGCACCCCCAGACGAACGGACAGGCCGAGGCCGCCAACAAAGTCCTCCTCAATGGACTGAGGAAGCGGCTCGATGAAGCAAAAGGGAACTGGGTTGAAGAGCTACCCTACGTGCTGTGGGCCTACAGAACCACCCCACAAAGCTCCACGGGGGAGACTCCGTTCCGACTCTCGTACGGGACGGAGGCAGTAATCCCAGTAGAGATCGGGGAGCTGAGCTGGAGGACACTCCACCCGAAATCTATGGAGGACAATAGCCGGGCGTTGAAAGAAAACCTCGACCTCGTCGATGAGGTCCGAGGCCAGGCTTCCCTTAAAGAAGCAATAATAAAACAGAGGGTAGCAGTACGGTATAACTCGAGAGTGATCCCTAGGGACCTTGAGGTCGGTGATTTAGTTTTACGAAGAGCCGATGTCGGTATGAAGAACGCCGCTCAGGGCAAGCTCGCCCCCAACTGGGAAGGATCTTACCGAGTTTTATCTAAAACCGGTAGAGGTGCCTACGAATTGGAGACCTTGGCCGGGAAGGTGATCCCAAGAACTTGGAACGCCGCTAAACTAAAAAAGTACTACAGCTGACTCTCGTTCCATGCGCCATCATTACCCTAATCATCCTCGAACGACGCGTCCCATCAATGACGTTGCCAGCTGGCACAGAAATCAAGGCGCAGGTTTGACCGGACCGCTTCGTTTCCCTCGACTCGCCCCGGTCTCTTGACCCCGCCATGGCCGGAATCTCTCAAAAGCGGACAGCCTCGAGTCACTCGACACGACCTGAGTCCCTCAGATCGTCCCGGTATACCGTGAAGTATCTCACCCGAGTTTGGGCCCGACGCGATCTCTAAACGACAAGTCTAGCTCACCTTAAAGCGACCCGACTTGGGGGGCTACTGTTATGGATTGGGCCTCGATGGCCAATCCACCAAAAGGGCCCAATACCAAAGGACCCAATCCATCCAACGGTGGAGATTGCAGACCTAGATCCAACAGCCCTCCTCCACTCCAGATACCTATAAATAAGCATTGATTGCTCACATTAATGGTACTCATCTCTCACTTACTCTCACTTGTAATTGACTCACTCACTGACTTGAGCGTCAGAGTGTCATTGCAGGTACCACCCCACCTCGGACCGGAGCACCACCTCGGACGACCAAGGACATACGTACCAACTATCTCGGACCGGACTACTTATCCAGGATCGGATACCTAGCCGGAGATACGGTACCGAACAATGTGGATTTAGTTTTTTTGGTTACATGGATTTAGTTTTTAATAACTATTAGAAATATTAGGAACAAAAAAATGAAATATTAGGAGCCCAACTCACCTAAACCACTTAACCTCAACCCCATAAGTGAGCCTCGGTCTCGTAACCAAAGAACTATAAGCTGATAAAACATTAGCTAGTTATCCATAGGACTCAGCAACAATATCACGGGGGTTGAAACTGTTTAAATTCAAAGGTGAGGAGATTCCTAGAACACCAAAATTTTTACAAAGCAATAGCGCATAAAATACCATGCTTCTGGATGGAATCTTGAAGCTAAACTAAAGGCACAAAATAATCATTCATTGGTCTAATAAAATCATCAAACTGTGTTCTCCAAACCTCAGTGACAGAAGCACAGTGGAAAAAGCAATGCAACATGCACTAGTGCAAGAATTGGAAAAGAATTGGAGATTTTAAGTCGGATTCCTAGATATCCGACTTAAAAACTGGACGCGGTAGCAGTTTTGTAATAAACATGAGAAAAAATTCTGGCGCTTACCTTTTTAAGTCGGGTCAAAACATACCCGACGTAAAATGTTACAACTTTTAATCTTCAAATCACTGAAATCCTGGCGGGCGCGTTCCCTAGCTTTTTTTGACTCAAGTCCTAGTTCTCTCCGCCTAAAAACAGAATACACTGAACCCTAGCTTTTTTTTACCGAAGTTCCCTAGCGCTCACAGTACGCCGTTCCATTGCTCTTCCCCTCTCCCTCTCCACCAAAGCTCGCTCTCTCCTCTGTGGCCGTCTTCTTCCGTCGCCCTCTGCCATTGTCTCCATCTATCTCATCGTCGCCGTTTCTCTCATTGTTATTCGTTTTGGAAAAGCATTCAGACCTCTAAGCCTTCTCTCGTCTTAGCCTTCTTTCCTGCATTGCTTGACTTTACGTTGCTGACAGGTCTCTCTCTCTCTCTCTCTCTCTCTCTCTCTCTCTCTCTCCAATTTTTGTCATTGTCTATTTTTTAAATTGTTTCTACGAACTTGATTCAGATCCGATTCTTGTTGGATACACACAGTGGCTTTGAATAGATTTGTAATTTGCAATTTGATTCCTGTTAATTTCTGCTATTCGTTTTGAATTGGTGATTGGAAGGATTGACCGTTTCGATATTTATTTTGTTTTGTTTTTGGAGTTGTTAGGTTATGGCAAGATGCAGAGAACTAAAATTTACTTGCTAGTCTTCTGAAGAAGAACTCGACTCAGGTTTTTTTACTTCTAAAATTCTAAGTCCTTTTATTTGTTAAATTTTTAGGTACTGATTAATTGTTAAATTTATGAATTAAACTAATACTAATTTCTCTCTCCTGTGCTTCTTTTTTTTCCGTGACATCCTTGTTTGTTTTCACTGCTTCGTTGAGGTTTTAGGTAATTGTTCATTTCCATTTATCTGTGCATGTGATTCTACGAATAAGTGTGAGAATATTGTGGGTTGGGGTTGTAATACCCTAATTTTGTCCTATCCAAAAAAAGAGAAATTTTATTTATTTTTAATAAAAACAATTATTTTATTTTTTTTATGCCATGTTTTATTTTATTTTAGTTTGCTACAAGTTTTTAATTTTTGAAAAAAAATAATAATTAGAAGTGAAGAAATAAAAATAAGCCAAGAAGGAAGTGGGGGGGGTCTATTAAAAATAAGGTGCTGTCATGGAAGCCCAACCCAGCAAAATAGCTAGCCCAATTCGCCTAGCCCACTCCTCCACCCAACCCACAACCCATATCCAACCCACAACCCATAACCCAACTCATCACAAAACCCTAATTCCCCTCCTCCTAACCCTAATTCGAATTCCCCCCTTTACCCTAAAAGCCATCCACATTCACTCTCCCCCTTAACCCAAAAAATCATCCACATTCATCCCCTAATTCCCCTCCATATTCGACCCCACCCCCTATTATCCCATGGTCAAAACCCCACCTTCTCCCTTCCACACTCCACCTCTCCTCTTTTCTCTCAATTCCACTTCCCCACACTTCCCACTTCCCCATTTTTCCCTTCCCAACACACTCAACCCCTCTCTCTCTCCCTCAATATTCGACCCCCTCTCTCTCTCCCTCAATATTCGGCCATCTCTCTCTCCCTTACACATCACTTTCTCTCAATTACACTCCACCCTTCCCATCACTCCCTCTCTCTTTTCTCTCACTCTCTTTCCCTTTCTCTTTCCTCCCTCACCTACGGCTCTCCCCTCTCTATCACACCCACATTTTTTTTTTCTTCCCCTTCACCAAACTTCCTACTCCAATCTCTCTCACACTCTCACACACTCACTTTCTTTTCTCTTCACACACTCATCCATTCCTCTCCCTATCACACACTTCACACATGGCACTCTCTTCTCCATGCCCATACCTTCAACCATCATCTCCCCTCATCTCACATGTCTTCTCTTTTTTTCCCCTTCAACAACTCCCCCAAACCTCCATCATAGCAAAAAGTCATCATCACTATCCAAGAGTGGATGAAGAAGGAAGCAAGTTTTTTGTATAAATAGGGTTCCCCACTTTGAAGAAAGGGGACGGATTTGGCTCTTAGAAAAAAGGAAGAGCTTCTAAAAAAAATTAAGGTTTCTCTTAGAGAAATATTCTTCCCTTTCTTTTCCTCCTTCCTAGATTTTTTTTAGTTTAAAGGTTTATTTGTATTGAAGAAATTTGAAGAAGGAAATTTCTTCAACATTTCTGGATTTTCATTGTCAAGGTACTAAAATGTAATATTTTTATTATTGTTCACGTTTTTTTTAGATATTATTATTGTTGTTTTTTTTAAATTTTAGTTACTGTTTTTGTTATGTAAATATTATTATTGTTTTTTTTTTATAAATTTTAGTTGTTCTTGTTATTTAGCCTAGTTACCTTTTTGTATATTTATTTGCTGTTTTTATTATTTAGTGTAGTTGCTTTCTTATTAGAATATTATTGTTGTCTTTTTATTATTTAGTTTAGAGGCTGTTTTTTATATTATATTTTTGCTATTGGTTATTTATTTTGTTGTTTGTTATATTATTCTAATTTTCGGAGTAAAAAAAAGTGATAAAAAAATGTTGCTTTTTTTTTTAATAAATAATTCTAATTTTCGGACTAAAAAAGTGCTAAAAAAAATATGTTGTTTGTTTTAAAAAAAAATGGTTATTATTTTCGGTTTTAAAATAAACAAAAAAAAAAGTAAAAAAAAATGTATCCCTTTCCTTTTATTTTCGGATTTAAAATGAACAAAAAAAAGGTGTTCTTTTTTTATTTAGGTACTAATATTTTCGGATTAAAAAAAAAGTGAAAAAAATGTTGTGCTTTTTAATAAATAATTACTAAATTTCGGATTAAAAAGTGATAAAAAAAAGATGTGTTGTTTTTTTTAACAATTTACTATTTTTCGGATGAAAAAAAGTGATAAAAAAAAATGTGTTCCTTTTTTATTTTCGGATTTAAATAAAGCCTTTTTTTTCAAATACTAAAAAATATTTTAAAAAAAAAATAAATGGTTACTAGTGTCACTACTCTTTTCTAAAAAAAATAATATAATAACAAAAATCTTTTTTTCAACAAAAAAGGTAAAAAGGCCCCCCTTTTTATTAAATAATAACTATGACAACAAAAAAAAAAAACAACAAAAGAAATTTTTTTTTTCTCCATAATCCGCTTTCAAAATACCACTTGTTTACTCTAGATTTGTTTTTTTTAAGAAAAAAAAGCGCTTCAAGAATCACGCGTTCTAGGGTAGAATAGTAAAAAAGGGTAATAAACCAATCAATCGTTTTTAGCGTCAAAACGCTATTTGCACCCGCGGCACCCTTTTAAAAAAAAAGCACCAAAACGCTATTTGCACCCCGCGTTCTCTTAAAATAGCAAACCCATCCATTTTTTTTACTACAAGCCCATCTTTTCAAACACAACCTAGTTCACAAAAAAAAAAACGATTTGGTCACGCTATTCACACCTCCTTTTTTTTAATACAATCTCTTTATTATTTGCACCCCCCCTTTTATCACCTATTCCGTTTTTATTCACCACGTGATACTTCCAAACCGTTTTCCTTTTTTCTTTTTAATCGAATTCGCGTAAAAAAAAGTAGGTCGTTACTAGTGGTCACTCTGAGCCTTGCTTGTTTGACCGTTAGGACTAACCTTCCTTTTTTCACAGCGGATTAGTAGCGGTGATCACTCTGAGGTTACTCGTTTGATCATCGCAAACATTCGCCTAAACTTCTTTTTAGTTAATAAAGTACAAACATAATTTCGACTCCTTTTTATCACGCTTCCCGGTAAGCACGTTTTTCAAGCGAACAAACGCTCAATCACAAACCGGTTGTCTATAGCGGTCACTCTGGGCCCGACTCGTTTGAACGCTGTAAACACCTCCTTTTTCAAATAAGCCGTTTATGACGACCACTCTGGATTTATCTATTTGGTCACCATGAACGGCCTCTAGTTTTCCCAAACTTTTCAAAAAAATAAAAAAAATACCAACACACAAATTTTTTCTAACCAAGAACTACGTAGCTTTGATTTCTCCATCGCACCCGGAGATACGTAGGAGCGGGGGCCCACTCCCGTCGAGCGCAAAAAACCAAAATTTTCATTAAGTCTTCTTTTTCCGTTTTTTTTGCAAATAACAAAAAAGGGTAAATTAAAGTGTTTTCTTTAAACTAATTTTTCTACACATTAAATTAAAAGGTAACCTTTTTAGGATGTTGCGGGGTGCTTGTACCTTCCCCGCACTTAATCGACCCCCGAACCCAAAAACAAAGGTTTTTTTCAATGTTTTCCTAAAAATAAATATTGATGGCGGCTCCATTGTTCCAAAGCAACGAAGGATCCCTCCTTCGGATTCTTCGGTCGCTACAGCTGGCGACTCCACTGGGGACTTTTTTTTAGAGGGTCAAGCCTAATTTAATTAAATGTGTAAATTATTAGTTTAGTACTTTATTTACCCTTAGTCTTTATATTCGCATATTGAACCTTAGGGTAGAAGACTTTTATTCTGCTATTTGTTTTCTTGCAAACCTTAGGGTAGAAGACTTTTATATTGCTATCTGTTTGCTCTTTTGCAGTTTGGGTAGTTTTAGGTTGCTTATATCACACACATCACCTACACCTATTTATTCACACACTTCGGAGTGGGGCCCTATACCCGGGTCTGAAAAATAAACTTAGGACGAGCGGAGATGATTAGTGACAGTCATTCTGGATTTATCTGTCTGACTCTCATGAAAATCTCAACCAGAGTATGCTCTTTCGCGGCATCCCACACCAGGTAGCTCGCTATCGTTGTGGGTCATATCGTGAAAGGGATTTTAGCTCTGGAAACCTTTGTGAGGAAGTGAATAGAACTACCTGAGAGGTTGATCACATAAGTGACCCTAGACCGTGACCTATATGTAAGACATAACCTGTTTAGGACACAAAAGCAATTCACCTACCCGCTGCATCAAAAAAAAAAAAACAAAAACTTTTTTTCAAAAAAAATCAAATAATGAAAACCATTTACTCTTTTGCCCTTTACACATATTTTATGTGATATGGTTAATGTTTCTCAAATTTTTGAATCACCAAAATTTTCCCCTGTAACATCATTCTTTAATTCATCATACATCATTGTCATTTCAAAAAATAATGTACAAAAAAAATCCTCACATGCATGCTATTCATTTCATTTAGGTTTGCCGGGAATTGTAAGAGGTTTGAAGGTTTTGTCATAAGCAAAACGATATGGGATCAAACTGTGAAGCAATCCAAACTCTGAACGACCCTATAGTGAAGCAACCTAATCTGACAAGTCTAAGGGAATGTGCTGGTCGACTGCCGCCCATCGAGCGCAGGTCTTTTGATAGGGTGTATGGGAAGATTATTATGTTACTACAATTGGACGTGCAAACGGATGCCATTGCCGCTTTGAGCCAGTTCTACGACTCTTCATTAAGATGCTTCACCTTCAAAAATTTCCAGATGGCACCTACCCTGGAAGAATATACACAGATCTTCGGCTTTCCTCAACAAGACAAGGGACCCTACCAGTATCAGGGACAATATTACACAGATGAGAAACTCGCCTCAATGTTACAAACCAGCAAAGAGAACTTGAAGCTCCGGAAGAAAAATCGAAATGGCATTGCAGGATTCCCACAAGAGTATCTGGAAGGCCAAATGAAATTCTTCGCCGACGCTAGAAATTGGGGTCCTTTTAAGCAGGTGTTAGCTTTGACTATCTTTGGCATTGTCCTATTTCCACGCCTTGAAAGATATGTAGACACAACAGCTATTGGCGTCTTCTTATCCTTCAAAGATCCGATTCCTGCCATGCTTGCAGACACTTACTGTACTTTCACTCATTATAGTGAGCTAAGGGGAAAAAGGATATCTTGCTGCCTGCACGCCTTGTATGTTTGGCTTCTCACCCATGCTTTCGTTAACAAAGTCAGAGTAGAAGGCCCAATTGAAGACGCCAGAGGGTGTGACGTGAAGACAATGAACACTGGTGAATGGTTGCAAGTGCTGGGGGGCCTTCATGAATATAAGGTTCGTTGGCACCCATCATGGTGGAAAGAGAGGCCCACAGTAGTTTTTCAATGCGGAAGCTTTCAAAACGTCCCGCTCATGGGGACAAGAGGATGCATAAATTACAATCCTTCTCTAACTCTAAGACAGCTGGGGTACCCCATGCGAAATCCGCCCACCGAAGACATGTTAATCCCTTTTTACCTCCATGAAGGAAGCCCAAGAGAGGTTGACATGCTCCGGAAGATTTCTCAAGCGTGGGATATGGTCGTTCGCAAGGGACAAGAGCTTACTAAGAAGAGCGGCGATAAGGAAACCACCTTTCGTCAATGGCTCCAAAAGAGGATCCAAGACACCCGATTGCCTTACCAAAGTGCACTACGGGTTGAGGAAGAAATACCTGAACCTACCCTTCCCACTGTCGAAGATTTAGATAAGCTTAAAATGGCATTGTCAAAGGCCGAGGAAGAAAAGAAGGGCTTACAGGCAGAGTTAGAGAAAGTGCTCCTAAAGAACCAGAAGTTGGAGGAAGAGAACGCAAATAAGTCAGTGGCCATTGAAGACAGCCACAAGCAGCTCAAGATCGAACAAAAGAACAAACTAGAGGTTCAAAAGTACCTAAGAGGAGCGAAAGAAGAAATAAAACGTTGCAACCTGAAAATGGACCAAGCCATCGATGATACATACAAATGGAAAAGGTTATGGGAAGAATCAATGATGGCTGAAAAGACCGCACAGAGCCTACTAATGGTATCAAAGAGAGAGTCCCGGATGATGGCAGCCGAGTTTGAAGAGCAAGTGAAAAGTATCAAGCGGGATAAAGATACCATTGAAGAGATACTCCGAGAATACCAGCAAGCCTTAAGAAGGGAACATGAAAAATCTGATGAGCTGAACGACCATATCAGATATCAAGAGGAGGTCTACCACCAGCTGAAGACAGAAAGCATCTATTGGGAGAACCGCTTTGTGGAGTTGGTCAGCAAGATAGAAAACCATGAAGTCTTCATAGAGTTGAAGAACGAAAGCTTATACTGGAAAGACAGATTCTCAAAGTTGGCATGGCTGGCCGATCAAGCTATCGTAGGAATCCCCAAACGTCTAAAGGAGGCTAACGCGGCAATGCACCCGTTTAACACCCCGGTCCAAGTTTCCGAATTCATGGAGTTTTGCGAGATTCTGATTGCCGAACTCCGGGAGAAGGCTGGCAGCACTACTAGTAGAAAAAGAGAGAGGAGTGGAAAAATGAAAGCCATATGTATTTGAGTGAAATTTAAAGAACATTGTACTTTCCTTTTCCGAAGTTATTTCCAAAATGTTGTACTTTCCTCCATCAATGAAGTTTGTTTGTCTCACATGCTGATTCCTTTATCTTGAAAATATTGTGGAACTTTAATCTGTGTACTTATGACAAATCAGGATGCGCTTGCAATTCCCGACCTAAAACAATAAGACTCATGCACACATGCATCATTCGCATTTTCATCCATTCATATACTCATACATATACTCATACCATGTGTCCCACCAACAGAGAGTAAAAGACAAGCTGGTGCGTCAACATCGCTACTGGACTCGCTCTCAGGCCAGAAACATGGAAGAAAATCAGGACAATCCGCCTCAAGATATCCCGGATCAAGGCAATCCACCTCAGAACCCAGGCAATCAAGAGCTTAGGGCAGAAATAGATGGGATGAAAGAACAGATGGCTGAAATCTTGAAGGTTCTACAAACTTTGAAGGGCCAAGACACAAGTGAAGATGCCTCCGCTGGGAACACAGAAAATCAAGTTACCAACCCTCCTCCTCCCAATGGACCCGGGATCCCGCATACAGTACACCATACTGGGCCTAATAGCCAAGGTTACATATGGCCTCCTTACGGACTTCCACAAGGTTACACACCTCCAACAGTCGATGCTAGTCCCTCAGGAGTCGCGGGCCAACAGCAGCTTACATCAACGGGTCACGATGGTAATCCGGGGGCACCACAAGTTCAAAACCCGACCCCCGTCGTCATACCACAAGGACTCCCACTTGGCTGCCCTCCACCGCCGATAGTTAACGCTCAAGCTCAGGGTTCCAACCTCAGGAATCCCACTCATTCACATACCCCAAATGTGAACCCAGCCATAGTTCCGATGATGCATCCTTACTATGGTATGAGTGGGCTTCCTCACGACTACTCTATGGAGAACCCTCAAGCCCAAGGCAAGCTGCAAATGCTGGAAGAAAGGTTGAGAGCGGTTGAAGGATTCAGTATTGGTGCAAGAAATGCACAGGATTTATGTCTCGTTCCAAACGTGGTCATTCCCCCTAAGTTTAAAGTACCAGATTTTGATAAATACAGAGGAGCAACATGTCCGGCAAGCCACCTAACTATGTATTGTAGGAAGATGGCTGCATTCGCAAACGACGATAAGCTGCTTATCCACTACTTCCAAGACAGCTTAGCTGGGGCAGCTTCAAATTGGTATATGCAGTTGACACCCACTCATATTCGGTGTTGGAAGGATCTCGCTGATGCTTTCCTTAAGCAGTATAAGTACAACACTGATATGGCTCCTGATAGGACTCAGCTACAAAACATGACTAAAAGGGATAATGAGTCCATCAAGGAATATGCTCAGCGTTGGAGAGGACTAGCAGCACAGGTAGCACCACCTCTTTTTGAAAGGGAAATGGTATCTATGTTCATGGAAACCCTTCCTTCACCCTTCTATGAAAAACTGATCGGGAGCGTATCGTCAAGTTTCTCGGACATGGTCGTTATTGGAGAAAGGCTAGAGAACGGAATGAGGAATGGGAAAATCGCTTATACCCCCCCCCCCCCCCCCCGGAAACACTAACCAGAGAAAGCCCTTCTCCGGATTTCCTAAAAAGAAAGAAGGAGAAGCCAACGCCATCACAGGAACCGGAAAAACTTCCTACTCCAATCCCTCTCACACCAATCCGTTCTCAGCACAAACACTATCTACCACACCTACCCAAAATAACCAAGGCCATAAAACACAAAACTACTCAGTCGGAAAGTTCGTCCACTTTGATCCAATCCCAATGTCATACTCCGACCTATTCCGCCACCTGCTCAGCCATAATTTAATCACCACCCGCCCAATGAGACAGATCCAGCCCCCTTTTCCTAGAGGCTTCGACCCAAACACCACATGCGAATTTCATTCGGGGACGGTCGGCCATTCCATAGAAAATTGCAAGGCATTGAAGTATGTCGTCCAAGATCTAATCGCCTCGGGCTGGTTGAACTTCAAGGAAAATGGTCCTAATGTGGCTACCAACCCATTACCAGGACATGGGATGCCCTCAGCTAATGCAATTGAGGATTCTGCAGAACCATCCCTAATCAGGAGGGTAGAATGCATCCAGACACCCCTGGAAGTGATTCATGCTAATCTGTGTTCCTTTGGGATTATTGAGAGAGAATGCACTGGAAAGGATCCATGCAATGACCATCACTGCATTGGAAATTGTGAGGCGTTTAAACAAGTGCTTCAGGACCTGTTGGACCGACATGTAATACAAGTGGGCTTTCAAAAGAGGGAGGACCAGGTGTCAACTATCCTATCGAGCAATGGCCAGAACAAGGATACTCGGAAGCCGCTAGAGATCCACTATACTAAGGACTCCAAGTCGTCCCTGGGTATGCCTAAACCAATCACTATCCAAGTGCCAGCTCCCTTCCCCTACAACGACACCAAAGCAGTCCCCTGGAGCTACAATGCGAAAGTCCAAGTGGAAAGTCCTCAGAGCAATCCTGATGTCACAAATGTCTCGGGAAGCAGCGGAATGACTCGGAGCGGGCGCATCTATGCCCCTGAAAGACCCAGAGGAGGAGAATCAAATGAAAGAGGAAAGATCGATAAAGGCAAAGACAAAGAAGTAGAGCCATCTGACAAAAATACGGGCAAGAAGGCACTATCTGAGCAAGAAGCCAGTGAGTTTCTAAAGATTATGAGGCAGAGCGAGTACAAGGTAGTAGATCAGCTGAATCAGACTCCCGCTAAGATATCCCTGCTATCGCTATTACTCAATTCGGAAACCCACCGAACAACACTAATGAAGGTGCTGAATGAAGCCCATGTCACTCCCGACATCACAGTTGGTCAGTTTGACGGGATCGTCGGAAATATCGTTGCAAACAATTACCTCACCTTCACAGATGATGAGATCCCCGTCGAGGGAAGAGGGCACAACAAGGCTTTGCATATCTCCGTGAAATGTGGAGAATACTCTCTAGCTCGAGTACTCATCGATAACGGATCGTCCCTGAATGTACTACCCAAATCAACCATGAACAAGCTAGACGTAGACTGTTCATACATGAAACCCAGTTCTACACTGGTCAGGGCATTCGATGGGTCTAAAAGAGAGGTTATCGGAGAGATGGAGTTACCTGTACAGGTAGGTCCAGAAGTCTTCATAGTGAGTTTCCAAGTGATGGACATCAATCCGTCTTACAGTTGTCTTCTGGGAAGACCATGGATCCATACGGCAGGGGCTGTGCCCTCTTCTCTACACCAAAAGCTCAAGTTCATAGTCAACAACAAATTGGTGGTCGTCTCAGGAGAAGAAGAGTTGCTAGTCAATAAGCCGTTTCCTATACGTTATGTTGAGGCTGCAGAAGAATCTTTCGAGACCGCATTCCAAGCACTAGAAATTGCAAATGCTACCTTTGTGGGGGACGAGGCCCCATCATTAAAACCAAAGCTGTCCAAAGCTGCATTGATGATTGCTAAAGTTATGACAAGCACTGGTTATCAGGCAGGAAGTGGTTTAGGGAGGACTGAACAAGGGATCCTAACACCCATACAGCCGCATGAAAACAAGGACAGATGTGGGATAGGGTACCGGCCTAGTCGTACTGACAAAGGAAGGATCGCCGCAGAAAAGAAGGAGCGGAGGTTGGCCAAACTTGAGGGTCGGGAGCCAAATATGAAGAAGATTGTCATCTGTGACATAAAGCAAAGCTTTCAGAGCGCAGGAATGCTAGATCCTAACCAGGTTGCAGCTATTGAAGATGATTCAAGCGCTGAAAATGGCGGTGTCAGTCTTGTGCGCCGTTGTCCAGCAAGCAAGGAGCTCAAGAATTGGGAGATCGTCGATTTTCCTGTAGTTTTTAGTTCAAAGTAATGTTTCTGTAATGCAATCCTATGGCTCTGCCCAAGGCCTTAGGACATTTCATTCGGGCACACATGTTTCCTTTCAATATCAATATCAATAAAATGTTATTTCAGATTCTCCAATAAATTTCAGTTCTCTTTTTGCACTTGCGTTTTATTTTCTTTTGGCTCGTTTTTCATTCCATCAATTTATACTAATGCAGATTTGAAAAAAACACTGTTGAAAATAACAACGCCAATAATTCATACTGTGACTTTGAGCACCCCGTTAATCAAACTGAGGAAGATATTGAAGATAACTGGGAAACTCCTCCAGAATTAATGAGAATGATGGAACAGGAAGAAAAAATAATCGAACCCCACGAGGAATCAACCGAAACAATCAATTTGGGCACGGAAGAGGATGAAAAGGAAGTCAGGATTGGCACCACCTTAAAAGACAGTGAGCGAGAGAAATTGATTAGACTTTTGATCGACTATGTTGACATCTTTGCATGGACATACCAAGACATGCCGGGACTGGACCCCAACATAGTCGAGCATAAGTTACCGGTAAAACCTGAATGCTCGCCGATAAAACAGAAGTTAAGAAGAATGAAACCAGAAATGTCACTAAAAATCCGAGATGAGGTCAAGAAACAGTTCGATGCAGGATTTTTGGCGGTAGCAAAGTACCCTCAATGGGTAGCCAATATTGTACCGGTCCCAAAGAAAGATGGGAAGGTTCAGATGTGCGTCGACTATCGAGATTTGAACAGAGCCAGCCCAAAAGATGACTTCCCTTTGCCTCACATTGATGTCCTGGTGGATAGCACAGCTCAGCATTCCCTTTTCTCCTTCATGGATGGATACTCCGGATATAATCAAATCAAGATGGCCCCAGAAGACATGGAGAAAACCACCTTCATCACTCTTTGGGGCACCTTTTGCTACAAAGTAATGCCATTCGGTTTGAAGAATGCTGGGGCAACGTACCAGAGGGCGATGGTAGCATTGTTCCACGACATGATGCACAAAGAAATAGAGGTCTATGTGGATGACATGATCGCAAAATCCAAGACTGAAGAGGAACATATCGTCAATCTGCGAAAGCTATTTGAACGCCTAAGGAAGTTCAAACTCAGATTAAACCCCGCCAAATGCACATTCGGTGTAAGATCAGGAAAGTTGTTGGGGTTCATAGTCAGTCAGAAGGGTATAGAGGTAGATCCAGACAAGGTACGAGCAATTCTTGAAATGCCAGCGCCTAAAACCGAAAGGGAAGTTCGTGGGTTCCTAGGAAGGTTGAACTACATCTCCAGATTCATATCCCAATTGACATCGACCTGCGAGCCAATCTTCAAATTGCTGTGCAAGAACCAAGAAACGAAGTGGAACGATAAGTGCCAGGAGGCCTTTGAAAAGATCAAGAGGTACCTCCAAAATCCACCGATTCTGATGCCACCGGTGCAGGGCAGACCCCTCATTCTATACTTAACAGTGCTAGACAACTCAATGGGTTGCGTGCTGGGGCAACATGATGAGTCTGGAAGGAGAGAACATGCCATCTATTACCTCAGTAAGAAGTTCACCGAGTGCGAGACAAGATATTCATTGTTGGAAAAAACATGTTGCGCTTTGGCCTGGGCTGCACGTCGCCTGAGGCAGTATATGTTGAGCCACACGACTTGGTTGGTATCTAAAATGGATCCCATCAAGTACATTTTTGAAAAGCCTGCGCTCACAGGAAGAATCGCCCGCTGGCAAATGCTACTATCCGAATACGACCTTTTGTATGTCACTCAGAAAGCAATCAAAGGTAGTGCCTTAGCGGAATACTTGGCGCATCAGCCCATTGAGGATTACCAATCAATGCAGTATGATTTTCCGGACGAGGATATAATGGCTTTGTTCGGAGAAGGAAAATCTCCAGACAATGAAAGGTGGAGGATGTCATTCGATGGCGCTTCTAATTTGTATGGGCACGGGATTGGAGCTGTGTTGATTTCTCCTGATAACCGCTTCATACCATTTACTGCTAGACTGAGCTTCTATTGCACCAATAACATTGCAGAATATGAAGCGTGTGTCCTAGGCATCAAAGCAGCCCTTGAATGGAAAGTCAAAAGACTCGATGTATATGGGGACTCAGCGCTGGTCATCCATCAGATAAAAGGTGACTGGGAAACCAGGGATCCCAAATTGATTCCTTATCATGATCACATCCAAAAGATGATTGAACGGTTCGAGGAGATCACTTTCCACCATCTCCCTCGCGAAGAAAACCAGTTGGCTGACGCTTTGGCGACTTTGTCATCAATGTTCAATATCAATAACAACAAAAGTCTGACATTCATCCGAATCCAGCATCGAGATCTACCAGCGCATCATTGTGTGGCAATCGAGGAAGAGCCTGATAGTAAGCCTTGGTATTATGATATCAAACGCTATATCACAAATAGAGAATACCCTTCCGGTGCCACTGAGAATGATAAGAGAACACTTAGGAGGTTATCAATGGGTTTCTTCCTAAACGGGGAGGTGCTTTACAAAAGGAATCACGACATGATCCTCCTCAGATGTGTTGCAAAAGAAGAAGCAGAAAGAATTATGAAAGACGTCCATGAGGGCTCGTTCGGAACCCATTCTAGCGGGCACACCATCGCAAGAAAAATCCTAAGGGCCGGCTACTACTAGTTGTCAATGGAGACCGACTGCTTTAACTACGTGAGAAAATGCCACAAGTGTCAAATCTACGCTGATAATATCCATGTGCCGCCTGCTTCTTTGAACGTCCTGACAGCACCATGGCCATTCTCAATGTGGGGAATGGACGTCATTGGTCCCATCGAACCTAAGGCATCAAACGGGCATCGCTTCATTCTTGTCGCTATCGATTATTTCACCAAATGGGTCGAGGCCGCTTCTTATGCCAGTGTAACCAAATCGGTAGTTGTCAAGTTCATAAAAAGAGATTTGATCTGCCGATACGGTCTGCCAAATAAAATCATCACAGACAATGGGACCAATCTGAACAACAAGATGATGAAAGAGTTGTGTGACGACTTCAAAATCCAACATCATAATTCCTCCCCGTACCGTCCAAAGATGAATGGGGCAGTCGAAGCTGCAAATAAGAACATAAAGAAGATCGTGCAAAAGATGGTAGTGACCTTCAAGGACTGGCATGAAATGTTGCCCTTCGCTTTGCACGGGTATCGGACCTCTATCCGCACGTCAACAGGGGCAACACCATTCTCACTAGTATACGGGATGGAAGCAGTTCTTCCCGTAGAAGTCGAAATACCCTCTCTGCGAGTGTTAATGGAAACCAAATTAGAGGAAGCAGAATGGGTTCAATCTCGATTTGATCAATTGAACCTCATAGAGGAAAAACGAGTGGAAGCTTTGTGTCACGGGCAGTTGTATCAGCAAAGAATGAAGAAAGCTTATGACAAGAAAGTTCGACCCCGGCAGTTTCAGGAAGGAGATCTAGTGCTCAAGAAAATTTTGCCTATCCAAAAGGATTCCCGTGGAAAATGGACCCCAAATTACGAAGGGCCTTATGTAGTAAAGAAAGCATTCTCTGGAGGAGCCTTAATTCTCACAAAAATGGACGGTGAAGACCTCCCACTCCCAGTGAACTCAGATGCAGTTAAGAAGTACTATGCCTAAAGAAATATATGAAAAAAAGAGAAAGATGAGCCAAGCAAAAATGAGCTCGCTAGGTTGAAAACCCGAAAGGGCGGCCTAGGCAAAAATTAGAGCGACCTGGTGGATTGAAAACTCTAAAGAGCAGTCCAGGCAAAAATTAGGGTCAATGAGTTGGACTTGGAACAAATGCAAAGGCAGTCCTCCGAAAGTTGGGTGATGGATGCTCAAGGGCATATGTATGATTGGTTGGCATTGTTACCTCCAAGATACAAACAATCAAAAGATCTGCTTTCCTTGTATCTTTTTCTTCTTTCTTTTTAGTTTAAACTCTCAATGTAATTCTCAGCCAGTGTGACCTTCGGCACACTCGGTTTCCATTTGGATATTAAACTCTTTCTTCATTCTCTCACCTCCCTATTTACTTTGGAAAGATGTTTTATGGTAGATGATATTGATTTGCGAAACATGTGCATAATCGAAAGCATTATATTCATTGCGAAATTTCTAAAAATCACAAAAAGAGATGGTCTCTCACAAATTTGCAAAAAGGACCAACGCATAATCACTTCAGCAAATCTTAAATAACCCGCAGTTTGGCACCACTGCTTGGGGCAACCCTCGTATCCCACGTCAAGGGTCATGCGAGTTTGATGATGCCAGCAAAGTCAATAAAGAGCTAAAGAGCAAAAAGAGCTAAAGAGCAAAAAGAGCAAAAGAGCAAGAAAAGAAAATGAAAAAAAAAGAAAAAAAGAGGCCAAGAACAAAAGCAAAAAAAAAAAACAAAATCATTCCACATTTCATCCATCATGTCATCAATTACTTAATTACATGCACGCATGCATCATTCATTGCAAGTGTCTGTTAAGATAATTTTATTTTGTGTCGTTAGCACCAATTCTTCAGACCCCCAGCGGTCCTTCAGAGCCCAGGCGCTCCTTCAGACCAACAATGGTCCTTCAATCCAGATCGCACGTCGCGTTAATCGAGCAACCGACGGATCATCCGGCCCCAGGCCCTTCAGACTAGCTGTGTCCGCCTAAAAAGCACAGTGCACGTCCTTCGTGGCTATATCAGCTCCGGACCTGATTAACCCTAATGGCCGCTCGAAAAAGGCCACCCCCAGACCGTATTACTAGTACCATAAGCTAGTTGCGCTCCTTCAGACCCATCGGTCCCTCAGGCTTAGGCATGCCCTTCAGACCCCGACGGTCCCTCAGTCGAACTCAGGTCGATGCGCCAAGCATTGATTTTGAGCTAGACCTTCAGAGCCCCAGTGCTCCTTCAGAGCCGCAGTGCTCCTTCAGATCCCTAGCGATCCTCCAGAGCCCCGGTGCTCCCTATTTACTTTCAGTCTAAATTAGCCCAGTTTTCATAAATTTTTCAAAACAAAAAAAAACCAAAGTACCTCAGTCTGGGCAAAATTAGCGTCTTTTCTATCTTCATTTCTATTTTCCTCGAGAAATTCGGAATCCCTCCGATTTCCTAGCAAAATATAAATAAAGAGGGGCAGCTGTAATACCCTAATTTTGTCCTATCCAAAAAAAGAGAAATTTTATTTATTTTTAATAAAAACAATTATTTTATTTTTTTTATGCCATGTTTTATTTTATTTTAGTTTGCTACAAGTTTTTAATTTTTGAAAAAAAATAATAATTAGAAGTGAAGAAATAAAAATAAGCCAAGAAGGAAGTGGGGGGGGGGGGTCTATTAAAAATAAGGTGCTGTCATGGAAGCCCAACCCAGCAAAATAGCTAGCCCAATTCGCCTAGCCCACTCCTCCACCCAACCCACAACCCATATCCAACCCACAACCCATAACCCAACTCATCACAAAACCCTAATTCCCCCCTCCTAACCCTAATTCGAATTCCCCCCTTTACCCTAAAAGCCATCCACATTCACTCTCCCCCTTAACCCAAAAAATCATCCACATTCATCCCCTAATTCCCCTCCATATTCGACCCCACCCCCTATTATCCCATGGTCAAAACCCCACCTTCTCCCTTCCACACTCCACCTCTCCTCTTTTCTCTCAATTCCACTTCCCCACACTTCCCACTTCCCCATTTTTCCCTTCCCAACACACTCAACCCCTCTCTCTCTCCCTCAATATTCGACCCCCTCTCTCTCTCCCTCAATATTCGGCCATCTCTCTCTCCCTTACACATCACTTTCTCTCAATTACACTCCACCCTTCCCATCACTCCCTCTCTCTTTTCTCTCACTCTCTTTCCCTTTCTCTTTCCTCCCTCACCTACGGCTCTCCCCCTCTCTATCACACCCACATTTTTTTTTTCTTCCCCTTCACCAAACTTCCTACTCCAATCTCTCTCACACTCTCACACACTCACTTTCTTTTCTCTTCACACACTCATCCATTCCTCTCCCTATCACACACTTCACACATGGCACTCTCTTCTCCATGCCCATACCTTCAACCATCATCTCCCCTCATCTCACATGTCTTCTCTTTTTTTCCCCTTCAACAACTCCCCCAAACCTCCATCATAGCAAAAAGTCATCATCACTATCCAAGAGTGGATGAAGAAGGAAGCAAGTTTTTTGTATAAATAGGGTTCCCCACTTTGAAGAAAGGGGACGGATTTGGCTCTTAGAAAAAAGGAGGAGCTTCTAAAAAAAATTAAGGTTTCTCTTAGAGAAATATTCTTCCCTTTCTTTTCCTCCTTCCTAGATTTTTTTTAGTTTAAAAGTTCATTTGTATTGAAGAAATTTGAAGAAGGAAATTTCTTCAACATTTCTGGATTTTCATTGTCAAGGTACTAAAATGTAATATTTTTATTATTGTTCACGTTTTTTTTAGATATTATTATTGTTGTTTTTTTTAAATTTTAGTTACTGTTTTTGTTATGTAAATATTATTATTGTTTTTTTTTTATAAATTTTAGTTGTTCTTGTTATTTAGCCTAGTTACCTTTTTGTATATTTATTTGCTGTTTTTATTATTTAGTGTAGTTGCTTTCTTATTAGAATATTATTGTTGTCTTTTTATTATTTAGTTTAGAGGCTGTTTTTTATATTATATTTTTGCTATTGGTTATTTATTTTGTTGTTTGTTATATTATTCTAATTTTCGGAGTAAAAAAAAGTGATAAAAATGTTGCTTTTTTTTTAATAAATAATTCTAATTTTCGGACTAAAAAAGTGCTAAAAAAAATATGTTGTTTGTTTTAAAAAAAAATGGTTATTATTTTCGGTTTTAAAATAAACAAAAAAAAAAGTAAAAAAAAATGTATCCCTTTCCTTTTATTTTCGGATTTAAAATGAACAAAAAAAAGGTGTTCTTTTTTTATTTAGGTACTAATATTTTCGGATTAAAAAAAAAGTGAAAAAAATGTTGTGCTTTTTAATAAATAATTACTAAATTTCGGATTAAAAAGTGATAAAAAAAAGATGTGTTGTTTTTTTTAACAATTTACTATTTTTCGGATGAAAAAAAGTGATAAAAAAAAATGTGTTCCTTTTTTATTTTCGGATTTAAATAAAGCCTTTTTTTTCAAATACTAAAAAATATTTTAAAAAAAAAATAAATGGTTACTAGTGTCACTACTCTTTTCTAAAAAAAATAATATAATAACAAAAATCTTTTTTTCAACAAAAAAGGTAAAAAGGCCCCCCTTTTTATTAAATAATAACTATGACAACAAAAAAAAAAACAACAAAAGAATTTTTTTTTTTCTCCATAATCCGCTTTCAAAATACCACTTGTTTACTCTAGATTTGTTTTTTTTTAAGAAAAAAAAGCGCTTCAAGAATCACGCGTTCTAGGGTAGAATAGTAAAAAAGGGTAATAAACCAATCAATCGTTTTTAGCGTCAAAACGCTATTTGCACCCGCGGCACCCTTTTAAAAAAAAAGCACCAAAACGCTATTTGCACCCCGCGTTCTCTTAAAATAGCAAACCCATCCATTTTTTTTACTACAAGCCCATCTTTTCAAACACAACCTAGTTCACAAAAAAAAAACGATTTGGTCACGCTATTCACACCTCCTTTTTTTTAATACAATCTCTTTATTATTTGCACCCCCCCTTTTATCACCTATTCCGTTTTTATTCACCACGTGATACTTCCAAACCGTTTTCCTTTTTTCTTTTTAATCGAATTCGCGTAAAAAAAGTAGGTCGTTACTAGTGGTCACTCTGAGCCTTGCTTGTTTGACCGTTAGGACTAACCTTCCTTTTTTCACAGCGGATTAGTAGCGGTGATCACTCTGAGGTTACTCGTTTGATCATCGCAAACATTCGCCTAAACTTCTTTTTAGTTAATAAAGTACAAACATAATTTCGACTCCTTTTTATCACGCTTCCCGGTAAGCACGTTTTTCAAGCGAACAAACGCTCAATCACAAACCGGTTGTCTATAGCGGTCACTCTGGGCCCGACTCGTTTGAACGCTGTAAACACCTCCTTTTTCAAATAAGCCGTTTATGACGACCACTCTGGATTTATCTATTTGGTCACCATGAACGGCCTCTAGTTTTCCCAAACTTTTCAAAAAAATAAAAAAAATACCAACACACAAATTTTTTCTAACCAAGAACTACGTAGCTTTGATTTCTCCATCGCACCCGGAGATACGTAGGAGCGGGGGCCCACTCCCGTCGAGCGCAAAAAACCAAAATTTTCATTAAGTCTTCTTTTTCCGTTTTTTTTGCAAATAACAAAAAAGGGTAAATTAAAGTGTTTTCTTTAAACTAATTTTTCTACACATTAAATTAAAAGGTAACCTTTTTAGGATGTTGCGGGGTGCTTGTACCTTCCCCGCACTTAATCGACCCCCGAACCCAAAAACAAAGGTTTTTTTCAATGTTTTCCTAAAAATAAATATTGATGGCGGCTCCATTGTTCCAAAGCAACGAAGGATCCCTCCTTCGGATTCTTCGGTCGCTACAGGGGTTTCTAGTGTTGGTTCTTTTCTGATTTGTTCAATTTGTGATGAGTTATTCTATTTTCGTTTTGCAAGAAAAGGAAGCAGAAGAAAGAGGCAAAAATTGGGAATTGTTGACAAACTCAATAATGCTGATTCTGTTTCAGAGAAGATGGTTCCTCGACGAGTTCGTCAAAGATATGAATTTAAGAGTAATCCGTAGAATGGTTTTTTGTACTTCTGGTGACCGAACTAAGAGGCTAAGAACTCATGTTTGGCATGCAAAGCGATTTACTATGACTAAGCTTTGGGGTTACCACCTTCCGCTTGGTCTTCAAGGAAAGTAAGTCTTTTTGATAAAAATATTATAAATAGAAACTGATGAAAGATTCAATTGAGGATTTTGAAGCTTGTTAACTGCATTATGTAGTGTTGTTTCATTTTGTTTGAATGCAATTGAATTGGATTATGGAAACTTGATGTTATGAGAGTAGAAGGTTATTTGTGTTTTACACCATTTGGAAACACTAACAAGAATTTTGTGTTTATTTAGAGGGAAAGGTTTGAGGGCATTGTAAAATATGCAAAGGGTGACTCTACACGATGCCAGCTATTATATTGCTGTTCAATTGGAGGGTCCAGAGGTAGTTTGTTTTGTTTTTTTGGATTGAAAATGTGTCCTTTTTGTTTTTAAATAAACATGATAGTGTAAGGTTGTTTAATTCAAGGTTGTTCTGTTTACGGGATTCGTTAGTGTCGGTATTAAGAATGCTACTTGTGCCCTCTCCCACAACAGATACACATTCCGGAAATTCTGACCACCCTGTGCCGTCTGGTGTAACCTATAGAACTGCAATGGTGAGTGATCCTTTTACTGTTTTTTATAAGAGTCACATTGATTTAGTTAAGCAAATATAATTTTTCTTTCATGACAGCTTCATCAAGTTGGAGCACCAATTTCTCAACCGATCGCTCCTATAACCTATATGTGGCGACCATCTTCTTAACAAAATATCACAGACCTAGGTGTTAGAGAAGAACACAGTATCAGTGATGAATCAATTAACCATGATGTTGATTTGTATGAAAAATCAGATGAGTGTGGTTCTTCAGCTAGATATCTTTGGGTGTGGATACATGCTTCTACCTTTGAAGAAGGATATGAAAATCTAAAATTGGCCTGCCATAAAGAGGTTACTTTTCTTCTTTAGATTCATATATAGACATCCCAATTGTATTTTGTTTCTTTTTTTCCCCGTAGTGTGTATGTACTAGTACTAGATAAAAATGAAAACAAAAAGTCAGTGAGAACCTTACTTCACTAGGTTTATGTAACAAATAATTTCAGTTTACTCTAGTATAAGTGTTGTGGAGTGATTGGTAGTTTGTACATTGTTTAATCTTTATATATTGTTTTCTGGTATGGAAACTGATGGTTTATATATGCATACTTTGAAGGCAACTTTCTACCTTTTTGTCTTATTTGTATTCGTTGTCATAATTATCTGTGTGTGTACTTCTCTTGACTTGCTGAAATATTTGTATATGCGGGAACAAATAAATTTAAAAAAAAAGAGACTTTTAAAGTCGGATCTCTGTCATACGGCTTTAATAATCCACTTTTAAAAAATAGAGACTTTTAAAGTCGGATATATTTTACCTGGCTTTAAATCGCCGACTTTCTAAGTCGCCCTGATAGAAGTCAAACGCGTATCCGACTTTAAAAGTCCAAAATATCCGACTTTGAATCCTATTTTTCCACTAGTGATGGTCTCATTTTGAGAGCTACAACGAACACAAGTAGCAACCGTAATAACATGGTGCCTCATCAAAATATCACGAATAGGCAAAGCATTATGGCAAAATTGGCATAAGAAAAACCGAATGTTTGCTGGAATATTTAGTTTCCAACGGTGGCGGATCTTGACAAAAAAGCCTGGGCTGCTAATGAAAGAGACGTGAAAGGTCAGAAACGTATGAATAGAGACCCGAAAACGCAAATACAATTAAAATATATAAATATAAATTAAAATTATTTATAAACAAAATTAAATGATTGACTGACGAGTACACGTGGCCAGTCAGATTACCGACGTAGATCAGTCATTGACAAAGTTGGTAGATACTGCGCACCAATAACACGATAACCAAAAAAATTGAGACTTTTTTTTTGGTTTTACCCAGGGTATCCACCGCCGACCGCAGTGACTAATCCCCTCGCTGAATTGTAGGTGCCTCGAGGAGCAGGACAGCTGGCCCACAGAGTTTTAACGCTGCTCCGTACCCAGGGTGGGGATCGCCAAAAAAATTGAGACTAAAATTGTAATTTTTATTTCATATAGAGACTTAATTGAAATTGTTTGTAAAAAGATAATTTTAAATTTACTTGTTCCTAATATTAAAATTCTAAAAATATTTTTTCGAAAATTATCATTCATCTTTTCATAATATCTAATTCTAATATAGTAGATGTGATACTATTAAAAATATGTATAAAATTTATACTCCAAAATATATATATATATATTTTCTGATATATATATATATATATATATATATATATATATATATATTAACATTATATGCTGAACATTATCAACAGCCGGTGGTGGAATGGTAAGCTGGCTTTGGGTGTTGATCCCGGATTCTTCAGCGACATGACGAAAACTTAACCACTGCACCACACTATAAACTTCGAAGATAAACCGCAAAGCATGTATTAATTTAGTAGTTTATTTAGAGTAAGGGTATTGTAGCAATTTCTCATATTTTTTAGGGCGGGTCGTGGTCCTCCCCGGTCCTAAAGAAGATCCACCTTTGGTTTCCAAAGCCACGACCAATTGTTGTTATCCTGAGATAGATTAGTGTCCGAAAGAAGCATGTTAAAATCTGATTTGGTAGAATAAATACCTGAGAAACTAGCACCCCACGTCCATGAATCTTGCACACCTGAGACTAATGTGGGCGCCAAATTCAGAATGTTGTCTTTTAGCTCTTAAGGAATATGGGTATACAGATCATCAACACACTCACACAAATATCCTTAAGCTCTAAATGAGAATGATGAATGTCTACAAACGGCAATTGCAAACCCAAAGGTGTTGTCATGGCCCAACCATCATACCAAATGCTAGAACCGCCCCCACCACTAGTCTTGGTCACTCCAAGGAAAGAATTATGATTAAAGTACTTAGGCTTCATCAGATTCATCCACAGTTTATCAGGTGAAGTCCCAAATCATCTTCCCTAACAGAGTTGTATTCTGATGGCGTGCAACCCTAACACCCAAGCCTCCATCAAGTTTCGGCCTAGTGATGGTATTCCACCTAACCATGTGCATCCCAGTCTCACTATTGCCCTGCCAAAAAAAATTTCTAATGGCTCGATCCACCTGATTGCAAACAGGTTGGGGAAACCATTGCAACTGCATTCCATAAGCTGGAATTGAAGCTAAAACCGAAGAGCCAAGGGGTAAGCCTCCCTGGTTTATTCAACAATTTTCCCTTTCATAAAGATAACTTCTTATTTATCCGATCTAAGATATCATGGGAACCCCCCTTCTCCACTCTACCATTAAACACCTTGAACCCCAAATATCTATCAATACGAGGGGTGAGGCGGATGTTTTGAGTGGAATTAATCTTCTCTTTCTTGGTTGCAGGTACACACTTGGAAGCGAGGATAACAGATTTGGCAAGGTTCACCTTGAGACCAGAAATCAAAGTGAAGGTATCCAACACCTGCTTAATCACCTTGGCTTGAGAAACTTTAGCCTTGACAAAAAGGAGGACATCATCCGCAAAAAAATAAACGCGAGATCACCAGACCATTGCTTGACAAATGCAAAGGCAGCCACTGATGCTCTCTAAATTCATTAGAAATCATTTCACTAAGTCTCTCCATGCAAAGGATAGACAAATACATAGGAATAAAAGATCACCGTACGCCTCTTTGAGGAGAAAAACCCTATGTGCGATTACCATTGTATAAGTCTTTTTAATAAAACAATTATAGGTTTTAAATTTTTAATATCAATTTGAATTGATAACCTCGTTTTGTAAATTCAAATAATTTGAATTGGTGAAATAAATTATCACTTTGAACTTGTAAGTTAAAATTAACAATTCAAATTACTAATTTTATAAATAAAAATTTGCTATTTAAATTTAAATGTTAATAAATTCAAAACTATGCATTTGAAACTAAAATTTTAATTTGTGAATAATTTTAATTGGTGAATTCAAATTATCAATGTGAATTTGCAAATTCAAATTATCAATTTTTAAATAAAATTTTTTAATTTAAATATAAATATTAATAAATTCAAAAATACCATTTGAATTGTAAAGTATAATTATCAATCTTGAATTTGTAAATTCAAATTATAACAAATTTTAATTATTAGTTTTTTTAGAGAAAAGAGAATAATTTTACTTTTTCATTGACACGTGTGGCTCATATATATATATATATATATATATATATATATATATATATATATATATATATATTGATAAGCAATAGACTATATTAAAGAGAGTACAAGTGGTACTCCAACCCATAGATTAGTTTGGGGTCTCGTTAAACCTCTAAGGACCAAAACTCAATAAAAAAATAGGGTTTTTTTTTTTGTACCCCCACCACCTCCCTATCTACCCCCATCGACCCTGCAAAAAGACGCAATTGCCCTTCACAAAAATTAAAAATCCCGAACGTATCCTGATTTCAATTTTTTTTTGGAAATCGGATTTAGGTAAATCCGATTTCCACTAAAAAATTTAAAAAATTTAAATCGGATTTAGGTAAATCCGATTGCCACTAAAAAATTTAAAAAAATAAAATCGGATTTATTTAAGATGGGGTAGATCCGCTTTGAAAAATAACAAATCGGATTTACCTTAATTGGGGGTAAATCCGATTTGTTATTTTTAAAAGCGGATCTACCCCCATATAAGGTAAATCCGCTTTTAAAAATAACCAAAGCGGATTTACCTTATGTGGGGGTAAATCCACTTTGTTAACCTAATTAATAAATAACTCAGTTAAAATTTTAGATACAATTTTCGACCGTCTTTTGTTCTGTTTAGTGTGTGGTTCGTTAACACGTGACGATATTGTACGTCGGGAGAATAATTTAGGCTAAAAAATCAGTTTTCGGGCAACCTACTCAAATTGTAATGAAACCACATTCTTTAAATCGGAAAAATATCAAGGATCAATACTCCTAAAGAAGGGACTTCTTTCAGGACTGGGGACCTCAAAATCCCAAATTCCATCGTTTACTATTTTATATTAATTTTTTTAATTTTTCATAATCTCCAAAAAATCTGAAAAAATTTGCATAACCTTATTTTGGTTTTATTAGATTTTTAGTCGGATTAATAACAAAATCGGATTTACCTTAGGTGGGATAAATCCGATTTTCTTTTTTTAGGGAAATCGGATTTACCTTAGGTGGGATAAATCCGATTTTCTCTTTTTTTAGGGAAATCGGATTTATGTGCCCACCAGGTAAATCCGATTTCCAAAATAACAAAGCGGATTTACCTTCAGCTAAGGTAAATCCGCTTTGTTATTTTTGAAATCGGATTTACCCCCATCTGAGGTAAATCCGACATTAAAAATAACAAAGCGGATTTACCTTAGATGAAGGTAAATCCGAGCGAATTGTAAGTTGGGCAGGGGTATTTTCGAGTTTTAGCAATTTGATGGAGGTAGATGGGAGTTGATGGGGGTAAAAAAAAAAGGGCAAAAAAATATTCAAAGAAGAAAAAGAGTATCAGAAGATAACGGGGCGAGGCTCATAAATTGATCCGTAGGTCTTATTGTTGTTTTTTAGTTGCTCATGTATGATTTGTAGGTCATATTGTTGTTTTTTAATTTACAGAATAATGAAAACTTACCAATTACCACAACAATGAAAGCCTCGGCCTCAGTAGGTGAGAATTTGAGAGCGGAGAGGTTAAAAGAGAATTCCCTATTAATCAAGCATCATACTTTTTTTTATCGGTAAGAAATTTAAGACAACAAAGCAAACTACTCTCTACTATATTGCATTCCCATAGCGTCAGTTAAAAGGGTCAAAAATAAATCGACAATGACGCCATAAGAACAGGTCAGGACTCGAGGAAGCTCTATGCTTGGCCAACCAGCCAGCAACATGATTTTCTTTCGGCAGAGTGATGTAAACACTTGGAAAACTACGAGTTACAATGTAATCTCAATAAGATGAAAGTAAATATGAGCATCAAACTCAGGCAAATATTCTACTGGAATGGCATGAAAATGCAACTTAAACCATAGTGTAAAATATCCTCGAACGGTCCAATTGAGAACATAGTGTCTCACATAATCTAAGCAATATCTTAAGTGAAAGACTGAAAAACTAGGATAAGTGGAACAGCTAAGGGGTAGCTGAAAAACCGCTAAAACTACGATAAGGAGATCAGTTATTTGATTTTATTTATAAAATCAAAATCAATGGGTTAGAAGGGTCCGCAGTGAATCCGTAGCATTGCCAAATTCCAACAGTCTTTAGACATCTTCCAGCTCCTCAACTATCCAAAGTAATAGGTTCTGGCAGTGGGTGCAACTGAAGGGCTGAAATGGGTGCATGAGGAGAGTGTTGAATTTGTGCAGGTGCCACCAACTTTTTGTCGTTCGGTACTACATTCCCCACTCCAAGTACTTTCCTCACCTCATTGGCAAGTTCTATCACCATGTCGTCCTCATGGCCTGTCCACAAAAGCTCGCTAGTCAAGTCCCATAACAGGATATAATATGCTTGCAAATTGCAATTTTAAGAAATGTTATACTAGATCTTGTACGAGTTGAATGTATCAAATAAATGTTGACTAAAGAAGCTATAGAGATATGACTAACCAATAGTATACATGGCCTTTTCTAGAAGAAAAATATAGTCTCGGTTGTTTCCACAAGGGCCATGAGCAGTTGCTATTTGCCTGAATGAATAAGGTAAAGATTAGCGGAATCACTTAAACATATAGAAAGAGGGAGGAAGTGTGCAAAATACCTAGCCATGTCATTCAACGGAGCAGGTCCAAGGTAGTATTTGTTGTTTACTTTGTCTGGAGTAGACGTGAATCTATAGTAAATAGATATATAAATGAGTTCTGTCAGCAAACTTGTCCTATTAACTTGAAATCTGGATCAATAAGCTAAAGAAAATCCAATACAATGTCGAATAACTTACACAATGACTCCAGTAAGAGCGGGTTGCAGTGAAGAATCTCCTTCCTAAAGGAAAATAAACCATAGCAAATTAGAAGAAACAACTTTGAAAGATTCAAATAGCAATTACTCGCAAGCAAACAAAATAACCCTTTGTGATTGCTTGTGAGCTATAACTCACCTTGTAGAAATCTACAAGTGTCTTTTGATCATACTCACATTCCCGCCGCTCCAAATACTACACAACAAAACAATAAAACTAATTAAGCCAGAACCATTAAGAAAGTTTAAAAAACATACAGTTAATCAAAGCGCTTATAGCCATACTTAATCTAAAAGCATACAGCTTGAGTTTTGATGATGAACAGTCAAGCAATGCAACAAAGGAGCGCTCACGAAAAAAACATGGATAAAAATACCAAGTCCACATGAAGGCTTTTCCGGGGTGAAATCTAGGTAGTTTTGGGTTTCTTAAGAATATTTGTAAACCTCTTTTAGAATAACCTCAACCTTTAAAATCAAGTTAAAACAACAAAAACTAAGAAAAACAAGTCTGGTTAGACTTTAGACCCTTATTATTTTACACAGTACTAAACATGGAAATGTCCTAACCGGTTAGGTCTCTGTACCTAATGGGTTAGATAAGTGAGTAAATCACCAGGGGGATTAACAAGTTTAAATGGCTAGTGTGAATTTTCTTATCCTTTTTTAAAAAGATTTGTGAAAAATAGATCAAAATCATTCAAAGGGGAATAAATTTATGAAGTCTCAAATCACCCCTCTTTAGAAGGAAACCCCTTGGTACTAACACTTAATACCCTTATTATTATTTTTTTGAAAAAATAGTGCCCCATTTATTTACTAGGAAACAAATGCAAACATATAACTGTGTTCCCGAAATCTAGGATAGGCATGACTTCAATGGATAAACTAATACCCAAAATGGTAAAAAAGACCCCAGGCTGTAGTAGTTTGGAACTGTTTTAATTAAAAATTATTTTACCTGCATAGCCAGTTTTTCCCTTTCAGGGCCTCCTCGAACACAATAAGCAGCTCCCCACTGGAAACGGAATAAAGAATTATTCGTTGTAGCAATCAACATAGAAAAATAAGCACTGAAAAATAAGCACTTACGCATATTTCCCCTTCTTTCTGCTCCAATGTGCAAGTTCTTGCAGGGTTTTCAGGTGTTCCACGGTGATCAATACACGCTGCAACAGAAAAATGAAACGGCAACTCTTAGCAACTATAACAGTTGTGCAAATTCAAGAGCACAAAAACTACCAATATTCAGAACCTTACCTAAATCGAACACACGTCTGTAATCCTTTATGAAACCAATGATCTTCTCATCGTAATCAAATCCTGGGTTCCACACAAGTGAACCATAACCAAAAACCCAGAAAACCATGGCTATATGATTTCTGAAGAACAAAAAATCAAAGAGATCCAGTATCAGTAAATGATCATAAAAAATAGAAGTGAATTAAAATAGTAATTCCTAAACTTCAGATCATCACAACATAAAACAAAAACTCCACGAAACATGAGCTCAATCCGTTGACTGTAACCATGTTCGTGAGTTTACGCAGATAAACATTGAAGAAACGAGCATTTTGTCATCATGGAATAAAAACATAAAACCAACGTAACCGATCATCGACATTGTGCTTTCTGCTAACTAATTTCTTATCAAGGAGTAAATTAGCAAGTAGAAAACGAGAATGAGAAACAACAAAAAGAGAGAAATAGATTCTTACATTTAGATCTGGAAAATTTCCCGAGAAAAATGAGAAAGAAATTAGGGCTAAGATAGCACAAGAGAGGGAAAAACGAGAGGAATGCTGAACAATGAAGGTTTGGCCAGCAAATTAGGGTTGCAGATTTTCCCCTTTCTCTCTCAAATCTTTCTTTCTTTCTTCTTTCTCTCGGGGGGTGAAGACGTGCGTGGGTGTGGGGTAATCTGCTTCGGAGCTTGGAATATTTATATGAGGGTGTCGGTGATAGAATTCTTCAACGGCCTCGCTCTCTACAACTACAACATGTGTGTGTCACGTGCCTGTGCCATGCTGTAAGAAAAAATAGACATGAATCATGCTTAAATTTTGGTTAATTACTTTTTATAAACTTGTTAAGAAAACTGATTAATTCCAAAAAAACGTATAAGATTAAAAACAGTGGCAATGCGTTTTTGGTTTCCTTTTTAGAAGGATAAAATAATAATAGTAAAATAAAAGCATTTGGTCCACACCAGAGAGATACATTGAACCTGGACAGTAGGAGAAACGGCATTTTTTAAGCCACTTGCCAGTTGCCTCAAGCGTGCGTGATTGAAGATTTGAAGGGACCAAAAAGAAAATGAAGAAACTGATTTGAGTTCAATGAACCTGGACATATATGGTGTTTTTTCCAGGGAATTTTAGTGGTTCGCCTTTTTAGGGAGGTTATTATTATATTATTTGCCTGTTTGGATGGGTAGGAAAGTTAGGTTTCACTTTCAGCGCTCGCCGGTCTATACCAGATTTGAAAGTTTGAAATAACTACTGTTATCGTCCAATTTAGTTTTATAGTTGACTTGAATTGAATTTGCCAAGTCTACTCTAGTACACAAAAGAAGTTTCGCAGATTAGATTCATTGAATGACCGATGTATTTGATCTATATTTTAAACTAAATACATTATTTATTCAATTAATCTAAAATTTTAATTTTTTTATAAATAGGACCAAAAGGATTAATATGGCACAAGAATGGAAAATAGTGGTGCAAATTTTGAGATATCAAAATTATCGTTAGATTGAGAAATCTTCACGCGATCATATTGTGCATTATTTATACCAATTGACCCTTCCCCGCTCTACACACCCACTTTCCTCTTTCCCTTTCCACAGCTGTGGGTCATTGTTCTCACGCGGTGGAGGGAGATTTTAGCATGGTGGTTGTCGGAACAAAGTGGGTGGATCACGAAGTCTCTTAGCGGCTTTCTTCCGCAAATAAAAAATTGTCTTCTATTTTTGCAAATAAATCTTTAGTATTTATATTAGTAAAAAACTGTACCATTTCAAAAAAAAATTAAATAAGTTTTATAATTTGAATTTTGAAATGATGGTCCGATAAGTCAATTGAATTGAATGACTTAGAATTTTGAAATCTCATTTCAAACAAGTAGTGGTAAAAAAATAAGGATTTTTCTAACTTGTACAACTCTACACATATAAACACTAATTTAATAAGTACTTCACTTGTCTTATTATATGTGTCATATTTACAAAAACGTGGTCCAAAAATATGTGTCATGTTATGTTTCGATATGAAATTAACTCTTACTTTTTTAAAATTTTACCCCTTATAATGCTTTTAGAATCTGGTTGTGTTGCAATTCACTTTTAATAAATAAACTTTTTTTTATAATCAATGATTCATTAATGAGAGCACTTGTTGAAATGTGTTGTTTCACCAAGAAGAAACGGAATAACTAGCTAAAGCATTATTGTCAAAAAAAAAACTAGCTTGAGTACTCAATCCCCTAATAAATGAAGTTAATTTGATATACAAGCACAGGGTGCCAATATAGTTGGGAGGACTTGTGACTTGTTTTGTTGCGAGGCCTTCATATGTCATTAATTTGCTTAATATTTAGTATAAAAAATATTTATCGCTTCTTCTTAATCTTTATGAGAGGATGAGACATGGGAGGACTTTTTTTTATTTATTATCAAATTTCCTATTTGTTTTCTCTTTATAATATCTCTTCTCACAAAATAAAAATAAGAAACCTATATCTAAATAGGTCCTCTTTTTACAAAAACAACTGTTTTTATGTGTTTATGACAGTAAAACTGCATATATAGAAAAAGTATATGAGTGTTATCCATAAAAATGGCAATTTAATAAGGAAAAGAAGTAGACATTTTCATAAGAAAATTAGGAAATTATTGCTTTTATATATATTTTAGGACAAAACAGAAGAAAAATAATAATTCTAGAGACTGCACCTGGGTTTACTCAAAATATAATAATTATTTATGAAAAAATAGTTTGAGTTTATTTCTAGTTAGTTATGATATAGGTTGTGTTTTTCTTCTTTGCAATGATATGGGTAGTTTTTTTAGTTATGTGATCTTTATTAACCCTGTCATTTTTTTTACATTATCAAATTCATTTTTTGGTCTCCTAAAAAATGAATTGTTTATGAATAAAATTTTGGATATAATTTATGGAACTAACTTGTGATTAGCTCTCATCAATTCTGTTTAAAAACAAATTCTATTTGTAAGGCCTAGCTCAACCAATAAATGTTGAAATTTGTTTTCTTTTTTAAATCTGTAGTCGAGTGGTAAGTGCCACTTAACTCAAAGTTATGTGTGTGGGTTTTAAGTGACACTTACCACTCCGACTACAAATTAAAAAAAGAAAATAAATTTCTATTTTTTGGAAAGGACAACAAATTTTATTTTTACATTGTAAATAGATGCTGATACTGCAAATTGTTTTTACAGGTGTGTATTCAGATTTAGGTTTAGTTTAGATAATAACTTATTTTAGTGCTTATCATATTTGTATGTAAGTAGTTTAGATAAATAATTTATTTGGATAAATAATATTTGTGCATTGTAAATAATTTAGGGGTCTTCCTTGAAGACTCTGTTATTGGGGGTTAATTTTATCATAATTTTTTGAATAATTCTTACGTCTCCTAAAGGGTCTGTAAGATCCCGGATTCTTCTTATAATTTTTCTTAACCTGCTTACTTGGAGCTTTAACGGTTTCTATTCCAAACTATTCAAAAAACGAACCTAGTTCTCTTTTGCTTTGTAAAACTTCTAATCTCATTTTATTTTGGATCTTGAAGTCTGTACATATACTAATTCCCGTTTCTATCACTAAACTAGATATTTGACCAAAAGTCAGAGATTGATAAGGAATAACTCCATTGCACTTACTCTTAATGGACATCTTAACCTTTTCTCCCAATAATCTAGATAATCCTGCTATAAATCTTTCTTTCCAATAACCGGCTGCACCATCTGGTCTAGTACACAACTTAGATAAAAACATATCTTTATACCATCTGTAATCAGACATAGTAGGGCAGTAAAGATTTGTTAATTGGTCTGCAGCTCTATCTTGTAATTGCGAAGGATCTTCTACAAAATGTTTGGTAATAGTATATAATAAAGTGTTTACTGCGTCCTCACCTATTTCTAATCCAAAGGTGGGGTCGAGTTTTTTAGTTCCTAATATACTTATTCTTTCTTCCTCATTAATTATATTGTCCCACCATCCCTTTAGTTGGCCTGTGAAGCCAGTAATTAATAATAATGCAGTCTTCTTATCAGTGTTATTTCCTATTGTTTTAAATGTTGTAGCAGCCATAGTCATTTTCTGTATAGTATTTAATATATTATGTTCACTATGTCCATCTATATTCCATTCTACAATGGCATTTCCACTATAAGAGCTGGATATTATATCTCTAGCTTCTTCAAATTGTAAATCTGGGTAACTAGGTCTGGGATAATAATTCCTAGTTTTCCCTTGATAGCCCGTATTTTTAAGTTCATTTATTTCTAAATTATCCAAATCCTGACTTAAAACGTTGACTTGAGGCTTTCCAGAAATAGATAGCCTTTTTAATTGTTCTATTATATCGTCTGATTTTGGGCCTAATCTAGCATCGTTTAATTCCTTTTCTGGGACATTAATTAATTTATAGACCGGCCTATTGGGATCTATCTTATAATCTTTATGAGATTTTACCTCTTTAGAAGTACTAGTGTGAGAATTTGATAACTGTAATTTTACTCTATCTAATTGTTCTGCCGTAGTACTCAACATTTGATTAGAAATATTTAATTGAGACTGAACTCTTCCAATCTCTTGTCTTTCAGAAAGTTTAAAAGGAGAAGCTTCAAACGAAATTCCATGATATTCTATCTTAATGGCTTCTAGGGGAGGATGAACTGATTCTATAATTTTATCATTTTTTGTTTTCCATTTTTTACTTATTCTAGTATTAACATCCAAATAATTTTCTTGAATAAAAGGATTTTTTGTCTCTTTTTCCAGACAATAATCTTCGAACCAAGTAAAGAAATAAATATTTATCCTATTTTTTTAAGGTGACTATAAAATAATTGTAAATAATCAGCCGTTTGGTTTTTTGTAAAAGTACTAAAATACCAGACTCTTTTTTCTGTATTATAATCAGCTTCAAAATATTCTCTAATCCAAGGTTTATCTATTTCGAAATGTTCTTCTAAAGTAATTACTCCTAATATTTGAGAAGCAGTAGGAGACATAGAAGGTGAGTCTGATCTATGAGAGGATTCATATAAAGGTTGTGGGATGGAAGGGGTAAAGTCTACTCCTGCCAAATTCACATTAATAGTAGATGATGAGTCTACTGACCTTTTAGAATCTGTCGTACTAATAACACTTGTCTTGCCTATCCTCATGGATTGGCTTCTATTCATTCCAATTCTAATACTTCCATCATCTTCTAAGATGAATTGTCTAGGTTTTCTAGACTCTATCTTAGGGATTTGCATAACTTCCTTTAATATCCATTCTTCTGGTAATTTAGCAATAATATCAGAAGCTCTTAATCTTTTAGATGTAGTTATATTAGAACGCCTTAGATTTGCCTCTATTATAACAGTTTCGTTCTTAGGGGAACTTCTTAAGGATTTAAAGTTGTAATTTATATTAGAGATCTTATATTTAATTCTATAGGAAACATCAATATTTGCTACACCTTCGGCAAACAAATCATCCATACACTGTATGTTAATTACTAAAGATTGCTTAGTAAAACTGTTTGCTAAATTCATCGAATAATTACGATAGCAGTTGAAATAAACTGGGCCATCATTTAAATTTGATTCTAGTATAGCTATGATGGATTCAGGAAAACTTTTAATTCGACTATCACTACAAAAAATATGCCTATTTGCGACGGACATTAGCGACGGAATGAGTGTCCGTCGCAAAAACTTCCATTAGCGACGGAAGTTGCGACGGATTAAGGGCCCCTCGTGTAGTTAATAATTAGCGGCGGAACAATGAGCATTAGCGACGGACATTCCGTTGCTAAATGCTAGGCGCCAAATTGAAATCTGCGCAGCACGAAAACCAAGACAATTAGCGACAGATCTTCTAGTCCCTCGCAAACTGTTTCGGACCGTTGCAGTGCGCTTGGGAAACGTGCAGGATTAGCGACGGCACTTCCGTCGCTAAGTCCGTCGCAAACCCCAATTAAACCACTCAGCTACCCACCCTTCTCTGTTTCAGTTCACTTCCCTCACTCTTCTCCTCCCTCTCCACCGAACCCTTATGCTCCCTCTCCACCACCACACAGCACCACCACGAGAACCACCACGAACCTCTCATCTCCGTCGCCCTCTCTCATCTGCTCTCTCTCTCTCTCCGTCGCCCTCTCTCTCTCTCCATCGCCCTCTCTCTCTCACCCAAAACCGAACCCAAACTCTCCTCTCTCTCCGTCGCGTCGCCCTCTCTCTCTCTCACCCAAAACCGAACCCTAACCCCTCTCTCATTTCCACCACCAACACAGCTTGACAAACACCACCAGCACCACCACAAACCACCACCACCGGAGGTTTGTCTTCCTCTTTCATTTTTTTTCGTTTTTTTCATTTTTTCGTTTTACATATAGAGAAATCGTGTAGGAGAACAAATATTTAGATATTTAGGATCCGTAGATACTATGTAGGATTAGGATTAGAATAACAAAATAGGATTAGGATTTGTAGAAATTGTGTAGAATAGACAATTTTGGAAGTTGAAATTGAAGTTGTTTGTTGAAATTGAAGTTAGTTATTGAAATTGAAGTTGAAATGGTTTAGGATTGAAATTGTTGGTGTTTGAAGTCTCACAACCGCACCAGAGTGCGCACCATCACCGAACCACAGCACCAGAGTGCGCATCGGCACCGAACCACCGCACCAGCCACAATCTCATAACGGTTAGTTGAAAAGTGTTTAATTGTTGTTTTCATGAACCCTAGGTTAGATGACTGTGTCTTGTTGATGGAAAAGGGTGAGGTGATGTCGTCCCTCACCCCCATATTTTGCTCGAAATCATCTCCATTGAGATAATTGCGAGGCGATACTAACAATTTTAAGGTTGGGAGTTAGAAATAACTTCGATCCTTCGCTACTTATATGGAAAAGGGTTTTGTCTGATCTGTCCTTAACCCCCATATTCGGCTCGAAATCATCTCCACTGAGATCATATCGATGCCACTAAGTTGATAGATTATTGGGAATGTTAAGGGAATCTAACACGTTTTCTTAAATGCGTGTGGATGAATTTGTATGAATTTAATCGTGAATGGGTGTATGATCGGTTATATCCGAGAAGAGCGGGTTTCAAGGATTCTTTTGTAATTGGGGTTGAACAGTTTCTTGTGGTAGCGTGGCGACATGAATTGGCTAAACGGGAAAAGGGGGTTAGATGTCCATGCTTAAAATGCGACGGTGTACCTATTAGGACCGATAATGAAATCAGGGAGCACTTGTATCATTGGGGGTTTAGGCCTAATTATTGGATTTGGGTGGACCATGGAGAACAACGACGTCAAAATTTTGAGGTAGGGGCTTCAAGCAGTTCTAGTGTTGGTGTTCCACGTAATGAAATTTTTGAGTCGATGGAAAACATGATTTGTGATGGTTTCAGGGTGAATGTGCCATTTGATGAGCCTCAATATGACGATCATGATGAACTTCCAAATGAAGAAGCACAAAATTTTTATAATTTGTTAAGAGATTCAAACAAACCGTTGTTTGAAGGCTCGCGACAGTCAAAATTATCTATGTGTGTGAAACTTTTAGCTCTCATGTCCATGAGTAATATTTCTGAGGTGGGTTTAGACTATGTGACTGAAATGATGTTGGAAGCGACACCTAATAAGGATAATTTGCCAAAAATTTATTATGAAGCAAAGATGTTAGTTTCGAAGCTGGGATTGAAATTTAAGAAGATTGATTGTTGTGAGAAATGGCACATGTTGTTTCACAACAACGAATTTGGTAAAAATGATGGTGAGCTACTTGAATGCAAATTCTGTGGAAACCCAAGGTATCATGATCGTAAAGGGGCAAAACATAATTATAAACCTATCCCTGTAAAGTCGATGTTCTATTTGCCTATAGTTCCAAGGTTGCAAAGAATGTTTGCATCGACCAAAATTGCGCAGAAAATGACTTGGCATTATGACAATAGGCGTACCTCAGACGACATTTTACGCCACCCATCCGACGGTGAAGCGTGGAAGCACTTTGATCAAGTGCATTCAGATTTTGCCTCAGACCCACGGAATGTTCGGCTTGGCTTGTGCTCTGATGGGTTTACTCCATATATCCAAGCATCGGCGTCACCCTACTCTTGTTGGCCAGTCATTGTTACCCCTTACAATCTTCCTCCTGAGATGTGCATGACTAAACCGTATATGTTTTTGACTTGTCTGATACCTGGTCCATCCAATCCAAAAGCTAACATTGATATCTTTTTGGAACCTCTGATTGATGATCTTAAGAGATTGGGGGGGTGTTTTGACATATGATGCAGCACGAAAGAAAATTTTTATGATGAGAGCCGCATTGATGTGGACAATTAACGACTTTCCTGCTTATGGTATGTTGTCTAGTTGGGGGACTCACGGTAAATTGGCATGTCCCCACTGCATGGAACACACAAAGGCGTTTACGCTAAAGTACGGGGGAAAGAATTCTTGGTTTGACGCACATCGTAGATTCTTACCGCAAGATCATAAATTTAGAAAGAACAAGAAGGCCTTCAAGAAAGGGGCAGTTGAAATAGATGGACCACCGCCTTTGTTGACATCAGGTGAAATCTGGAACAGAGTTATGGATTTGCCACAAGTCACAGAGGTAGGAGAGCTCACCCGGCTGGATGGTTATGGACAGGTGCACAATTGGACAAAAAAAAGCATATTTTGGAATCTCCCATATTGGAAAGATAATTTGTTGAGGCACAATCTTGATTTTATGCACATCGAGAAGAATTTCTTTGACAACATATTTTTCACTATGATGAATGTGAAAGATAAAACCAAAGACAATAATAACGATAGATTGGATTCTGCTCTTTATTGTAGCAAACATTGATCTGATTTGAATTTGGTGGAAATGCCTAATGGGAAGATGTTAAAACCCTAAGTCAAATACTGCCTAACACCAGAAGAAGCGAAAGATGTTTGTCGATGGTTGAAAGAATTGAGGATGCCAGATGGTTATTCTTCTAACCTTGCAAAATGTGCCGATGTGAACACCGGGAAGATGTATGCGATGAAAAGTCATGATTGTCATGTATTCATGGAGTGTTTGCTTCCAATTGATTTTAATTCATTACCAAAGTATGTTTTGGAACCACTTATTGAAGTGAGTCAATATTTTAAAAATATGTGCTCTTCAACATTGAGAAGGGATGATCTTATTAAGATGGAGCAGAATATTCCTTTCATTATTTGTAAGTTGGAGAGAATATTTCCTCCTGGTTTCTTTGATTCCATGGAGCATCTACCGGTTCACCTTGCGTATGAAGCAAGGCTTGGTGGACCAGTTCATTATAGGTGGATGTATCCATTTGAGAGGTAATTATCTATTTCAACATTTTATTAAAATTATCTTAATTAGTATGATTATTAGTTTAATGAAGTATTTTTCGTTCAACAAACAGATTAATGGGTGATTATAAACGATCGGTGAAGAATAAAGCTAGAGTTGAAGGATCGATCTGCACAGCTTATCTACACCGTGAAATAATTTATTTTTGTTCACATTATTTCAACAACTTTATGTTGTCAACAAAGAATAGAAATGAAATGGAGATTGAAGAAGAAAGACACCCGCTCACTTTATCTGTGTTTATCAAACCTGGTCGCCATTCGGGAAATAAGTCAACCAACTACTTATCAGATAAAGAGCATAAATCAGCACATGTTCATGTCTTGATCAATTGCACTGAAGTTACACCATATCTTGAGTAAGTATGCTCCAATTCAGTTGTTAATCTATACTGTATGATGTTAAATCAGATTTTGATCAACTTTCAATCTAAAGAGTAATAATAATTCTTTTTCAGTGCATTCTTACGAATTGAGGGTATAGGCGCTGAAGAATCTTCTATTCGTATACATGAAAATTTTCCATCCTGGTTTAAGGCTAGAGTAAGTAACCAAATCCCCAAGGCGTTGAATAAATCTTTAAAGTAGATATGAGACATGACTTATTTTTCCATATGTGGTTTACTTAGGTTTATGAAGCAAAACCAACTCCCCAAATCTGACACTTGAGGAACTTAGCCGATGGTCCTTTTCTTGAGGTGACCGAGTGGCACACGTACCTATTTAACGGTTACAAATTTGACACCCAATCATGGAGTGAGGGGAAAAAAACAATTAATAGTGGGGTATGTGTTAAGAGTGAAACAGGAGGAGGTGAAAATGACTACTACGGTGTGATCGAACACAGATATGAACTTGAATACCCACTGTTAGACTATGAAAAGAGAATAGTTTTGTTTTTTTGTAGATGGTTTGATCCATCGGTTAGTGGAATCAAATTGAATCCAAAATGTAATACCGTGGACATTCGAATGAATGGAAGGTATAAACTTTATGATCCGTTTATCATGGCAGAAAATGTGAGGCAGGTGTATTATGTTCCATATCCATCAACTCAGAGAGGATGGTGTGTTGCAATTAAGACAAAACCACGGGGTCGCATTGAAGCCACTGATGCGGAGGATGAGGTTCCTTATCAGGTGGATGAAATTTTAGGAGTAGATGAGGTAATTGAATTTGAACTGATTGACTCATTATGTGATGATCGACTCCTAGTTGAAGAAGTTGATGAAGATGAAGAACAGAATGAAGATGAATAATTTGATTAATCTTATGTTGTATTTGATTAATCTTATATATATTGTCTACTTATGTTGACTCCTTATGTTGTCTTTAAATTTATTAGAATCATTAGTATATCAATATTGTTCTTGTTAATTTATTTTATTTAATTATTTATAAATATATATAATTAATGTTGTTAGTATCACATTTCGTTTCTATTTTTTCATAGATATGGATCCAGGAGGAGGTTCTGACCCACCGAGACGTCCTCATAAAGGGAAGAAGACTATGACCGATGAACCTCCTAGGAGGAGGCGTAATCGTGAGGTGGAACTTAATATTAGGAATATGAGGGGTCATATGTATGTGGGCCCACCAGCTACCGCCCCACAACCTCCGCCTCCATCTGGCCCCGGATGGTGTCATTTACCATCACATGGCATTATATGGGCCCAGCAGATGCGTATGCAGGGTATGGCCCACCAGCTGGGTATGGCACACCAGCTGGGTATGACACACCAGCTGGGCATATAGGCTCATCATCTGTACATATGGGCCCATCAGCTGGGTTATCTATGCCTACACTAGAGCCCCAGGATGATATTCAAGATGATGTTGGTGGTGGTAATGTTGAAGGTGATTCATCCACCGATGACGAGAGAGTGGAGGTGGTTGTTATTAATGGTATTAGACTCAAAGTCATTTATAGCCGCGGTAACGCGTAAGTATTATATTGTTTGTTTTTTTAAAGTTGATTATGCAACGACTTATGTATATTTGATTGTTCGATATATCTTTCATTATGCAGGCTTCTTCCTGCAAAGGTAGCTTCATCAAGTATCACCTATGTCATCCGGAAAAAAATATTTTCAAAAGTTTCATAAAAAGTGGAGCAAAGTCGAAGAAGATGACATGAAGGACCTGCTTGACTTCTTTAGGGTAAGTGCAATTATTTTGTCATTACTTATATTGTTTGTTTAAAATTTATGTTTAATAACGTTTAATATAATTACTAATAGATATTTTCATTTTACTTAATACAGACCAAGGTAACTTGGGACATAGAAGAATATGACAATGTGCGGAGGCTTTTTTTCAAAAGGATGGGCGCTCAGATTTCAGATTTGCTTTATAAGCTCCGCTGTAAAGATAAAAAGCCTGACTACATGAGTGATGATATTTGGAATTCCTTCAAGAGCCATTGGGCTACCGAGACTTTCAAGAAAAATGCTGCAAGCGCCAAAAATAATAGAAACTCAGAAAAGGGTGGCTCGCTTCACTGCGGCGAGTCCATCAACCAGGCTCAGCATGCTGCTAGATTGGTAAATTATTTTACAAATCTGTGTGTTATTTTTACATTATTTAATTAGTTAGCAATTTTTGAAAATGTGTTTCATTTTACAGAGTAAGAAGGCAGGACGCCCTATCACTGCTCCTGAGCTGCATAGAGCCACCCATGTGAGGAAAGACATTGGCAAGTATGTTGATGAGCGCTCCAAGATGACTCAGGTAAATATACAAATTGATTTGTATTATATAATGTTGCTTTGTCAGAATGGATCGCTAATTTGTGGTTATTCAAAACAGGAGCAAGTAAATGAGTTCATGACTTAGCTAACTCAGGGGAGTTGGGACCCTGAATCACTTGGCCAACTTACTCCTGATATGATAGATCGGGCAAACCAACATTGGGAGAAGACAGTTGGTTGGTCTAAGGGTCGCCTGTATGGTACGGGGCCCTTGGCTCCATGTATGGGCCAGTCTGGGGCCGGGAGCAGCAGAAGATGCAGTCGACCAGCTTCTACTCCTGCAGATACAGAGCGTATGAGGCAGATGGAGCAGGAGCTGCAGTCTACTCGACAGGAGCTGCAGTCTACTCGACAGGAGGTCAGGACCTCTTCTGAGGCGATGAAAAAGATGCAGCAAAACTTTGAGAAGGTGAGCCGTAGGCAGGCGATGATGTTAAAGTATTTTAAGAATATGCAGCAAAATCAGCAGCAAGATGAAGAGGAAGATGATGAGCAAGATGAGGAGGAAGATGATGAGCAAGATGAGGAGCAAGCTGAGGAGTTTGATGGTGGCAGCTTTTAGTGTTGTTGATTAACGTTTTTGTTATAACATTTCAGATTAAGTGTTGTGGATTCAAATTTTGTGTTATAGAAGAATTTTATTCTCGTAATTTTTATTTATTGAAGAATTTTAATTTTAAACTGTTTTATGTATTTTAGATTTTATTATTTATTAATAAAATAAACAGGTATAAAAGCAGATTAATCAAAAAAAATTACAATCAAATGGGCATTAGCGAGGGAATTAGCGAGGGAAATTGGACGCGTGGCTAGGCATTAGCGAGGGAATTAGCGAGGGAAATTGGACGTGTGGCTAGGCATTAGCGAGGGAAAGTGGACGCGTGACTGTCAGAATTTCCCCATGTGCCTGCCATTAGTGAGGGAATGGTCCGTCGCTAATTAGCGACGGACTCAGATTCCCTCGCTAATCCCATTAGCGAGGAGCAATTTAGCGACGCAACACGTCCCTCGCTAATTCCCTCGCTAACAGTCATTAGTGACGGATTTTGGTCATTTTGCGAGGGAAATTTTCGTCGCTAATAACCAATTTTTTTGTAGTGCATCATGCAGAATTAATAGCAAAGGAGTATTTAGTCCTAATTTATGTAAAGGTTTAACCGCAATTTGTATTAATCCTAAATGAATATATTGAAAACCTTGTTTAATATGATCATCAATTAATTCTTCATTTAACAAGTTAATAGTTTCTTGCTGATTAGTTATAGATCTGGATGATTCTATAGTATGATTAATATCCTGAGCTCTAAACCTATCAAACGTACTGGCTTTATAAATTTCTTTATATTTAATGTCTGGTATTTTCCAACTTTGTAACTTATTTTCTATTTCCGCTATTTCTAATTCTCTATTTTGATAATTATCTTGACCACTTCGCTCAGTTAATTGTTCAGGATTAAACTAGTGGACACTATTGCTTTGTCTCGCCTTCTGGATCCTAACACACTTAAGGTTCTGAGAAACTGGCACTACAACATTTTTGGCTTTAGGCCACGCCAACCATTGCCACGGCTAAAAAAGCGTGGCTTAAACCTGGAAGAGGCCATAGTTCTGAAAGCGTGGCAATAAGATAGACAATAGGCGACGTTTGCCTTAAGTTGATATCAGGCCACACTTTGAAAGTACATAGGCCACGGTTTAAAAACCGTAGATATATAATACCACAATTCTGCAAGCGTGGCCTTTAAAAAATTAACAAAAACGTCGCCTTTACTTTGGTAAAAAAAAGAAAACAAAATATCACGCCTCCACTTTACTTTGCCTTAGCTTCCGTAATTTTGGTCATAACTCATCCGCGCTCCATCTCTTCGCGCTCCACTCCGCGAAATTTTCAACGAAAATTTCACACCAAAATTTCAGCGCTTCCTCATCCAGTTTCATTGCATCCTTGGATTCAGCGCTTCCTCCTAAACCTTCATTTCATCCTCACTTCTGCATCGACCTCACTCCTCTCACTTCTGCGACAAACCCTAACCTGCATCGCCACTGGCCTTTCACTTCTGCAACGGAACCGAATGCAGAGGGACGTTGATGGAACACAAGCAGCGACTGCGTTCTTGAATCAGATCCCTGGCTATTCTTCTTCTTCTTCGCAAACTTCACAGACAGAATCGAGAGTACCAAACCCTTCTTCAAAACCCTAACTTTCTGGTTTGGAATCACTAATCCAAATTGGAATCACGCTTCTCAAATAATTTCACAGGTAGATCCTAAAACCCTAACTTTCTGGTTTGGAATCACTCATCCAAATTGACTCTTTTTATGTTGCTGTTACCTTCAATCACACGATGCTTTCTCTCTTAATTTTGTTTGTTCATTCATCATGAAATTAATGTTTGTACTTCTAATTTTCTGTACTATATAGTTATGTTTTTTTCTTTTGGAATCACTCATCCAAATTGACTCTTTTTATGTTGCTGTTACTTTCAATCACACGATGCTTTCTCTCTTAATTTTGTTTGTTCATTCATCATGAAATTAATGTTTGTACTTCTAATTTTCTGTACTATATAGTTATTTTTTTTCTTTTTTAGCAGAAACTAGCTTATTGACTTTGAAAATGATATATGGTTGTAATTTTTAGTGTATCTCTTTTGTTTCTCATTGGGATGAGTTATCCAGATTTTTTCTCGAATAAATGGCTGTTTTGTATCACCAAAACTGTTTCACCAAAACCGTGTAACAAATTCAGTTAGTAATAGTTAGCATCAGTTAGCAATACTGTTAGTACTGTTAGAATCAGTTAGCAAATCTGTTAGGTAGTTGCATCTCTTGCAAACTGATGCATGTATCTTAGGTAGCATATATATGTGCACTGCTGTTTTGCTGGAAGCCTTGTTTGCTGTTTTGCTGTGCAGTTTTGCTGTTTTGCTGGACTCATATTAAATTGCTTTTTAGGACTCATACCTAATAGAGAAGAACAAAAGCATACTTCACCAAAACTGTTTCACCAAAACTGTGTAACAAATTCAGTTAGTATCGGTTAGTAATAGTTAGCATCAGTTAGCAATACTGTTAGTACTGTTAGAATCAGTTAGCAAATCTGTTAGGTAGTTGCATTTCTTGCAAACTGATGCATGTATCTTAGGTAGCATATATATGTGCACTGCTGTTTTGCTGTTTTGCTGGAAGCCTGTTTGCTGTTTGTCTGTTTTGTTTCCTCTTGTCAATAAATGTTTTATTTCTTTTGTATTAGGATACTCTTCAAGAATCAGTTGAAAATTCAAGTGAAGATGCAAAAAAAGCATTCAAATTATTGCTTGGCAAAGAAAGGCATGGTAGAACGCGTTGTTATGGAAGAACTATGACGCCATCAATAATGAAGAAAAATGAAGAAATTGCTTCTGTAAAAAAGCAATATTCTAGTAAAATTACAGTCTTGGAAAAGAAGATGCAAACATATGATGCTCTTTTAAAATGTGTGTTGATGCAACAAAATCCAAATTTAAGTGAAGAGGATGTAAACAACTTAATGCAGCGTACTTTTGAAAATGACAGTAGTGAAGCACCACACAATTTGACACCACGTTCTTCTACATCAGCTAATGCTCCTCCTATTGAAAAGGTATATGATCTTGTAGAATGTGTTTTACAATGTTTGTAATGTCATGGATATATAGATAATTTTTGTAATGTTTTATGGTTATAGGTTGGAAATGATTTTGAAGAAGATCTTGAAGATGATCTTGAAGAGTGATGTGAAACAAGTGGAAAAGCAATGTGCTACAAATATGGTTGTAGATTATTTTGTGGATTTTATTTTAATTAATGAACATGTAGATGTGCTACAAACATGGTTGTAGACTATTTTGTTTATATTTTTTGGATTTAGTTTATGTGTCTATATTTTGAGTATTAGTGACAATTGACATGTAGATGATGAATGTTGTTTAATGCATATTACTATAAATTTAAAAAAATGATGTCTATTTTTTGTTAGTATTACTATCTTATCTTATCCTTTTTATGTCCGGTGCTTTAAATAATTAGGTTTAGTTTTAAGTCTTCTTAGTTTCTAATCACAAGTAACCCTATTAAATAATTGATAACAATTAAATAAAAGTAGTAAAAAAGTTATTTAACCAAAAGCAAGGCAATAGTTTGCTTATAAAAAAAAAAAACAAGGCAACATTTTTTAAACCGTGGTTTAAAGTTTTAGGCCACACTTATTTATGCGTGGCAAATAGAAAACCGTGGCCGGAAACCAGACTGATAAACCGTCGCCTATTTTATAGCTCTGGCCACGGTTTCGAAAATTCGTGGCCTAATGTTAAAAAACCGTCGCCTAAACGAATAGGCAACGGCCACCTACCCCACGCCTCCAAAACCGTGGCCTCAGGTTTAGGCCACGTTTTTTTCACTTCTGGCCACGGTTTTTGGCCGTTGCGTAAACCTCTTTTTGTTGTAGTGTGGGCCATTCTTTTACTCTTTTCTAAAGTCTATTTTCTTTACCTCTTCTCGTTCTATCGGGACCACCGGATTCAAAAGGTTACTGGGAACACCCTACCTCTCCTGGGCTTTAATGGCTTACCAAACGGTAACTATCACAGCTGACCAGCGCTAGAAGTTGAAGATAATGAAAATATTGTTTTGAAAATAGTTAAGAATAGTTCAGAGGCCTTTTGCAAGGCGCTGATACCATTAATAAAGACATCTCAATAGTGAAACTATAGTATAGATGTAAATGCAAAAATAATGGAAGATCGTCTAAAAAACAATCTAAATCAGTTGTGAATAAAAATATAATTTGAAATACTAATTGAATAAAAGATGCGGAATACAAAGGTAAACTCAGGATTTTATTTATAAATACTTAAAAACTTACAGAAGAGAGTTCTTGATGAACTTTCAGACTTTATATATATATATATATATATATATATATATATATATATATATATATATATATTTGTCTATCTCGAATTCTTCTTCAAGGGTTACTGTGTTTAACACCTGAGACGCCGTAGGTGACATCGTAGGTGAGTCCGAGCCATGTGAGTGCTCGTATAATGTTCTAGGAATAATAGGGTCAAAGTATAAAATTACTATAAAAAAATGACACCAATCATCAGGAAAAATGGTTAGATGGGCTTGATGGGTTGGCAGACTACGTGTGACGGGTTATACGGGGTGTTAGACTGGGGAGCAATAATCCATCTTGCCATTTTTTGGTGGACTAGCCAGCCGATATACTAGAGCAACCATTTTCCACCTTTTCATGTATTAATTATTGTAATATTTTAATTGGTGATTGTTGGAGTATAATTATCATGATATATCCAGGTGGGAGATTGTTGAACTTTTATTTTGATGTGGCCAGGTGCGTATCATTTAACACTAGTATATATTAGCTGTTTATCATAAGAAAGTGATTAATATAAAAGCATGATTATTTTATGTTTACGTCATTTGCTCTTGGTTAAAGAATATTATAAATAAATTACACTTTTGAGAAATCTTTATACGGGTATTATCTTAAAAGATATAGGAGTCATTTAGTGCTAAAAAAACTTAACCATCAAAATACTCAAAGTTCATTCCTCAATAACCGATTTGGTAAAAAAAAGTGACAAATATATAAAAAGTTATTTTAAGCAGTGTGTTTCGGGATACTTTAGCATTCAAAGGACCAACAAATAAGACTTTTTCGTATTGAGATTTTAAAAATAAATTTTAACAAGACATGAATTTAGCATTAACTGAAGTTGTTGCCCCGTGCGAACGCATGGGTGCACACACTAGTAAAAACCAAATGCGGATGATTGTTGAAAATGAAGTATAAAAAAAACGTAATCATTTTATGCTCTAGTGTCGAGTTCTTTTGCATTTACTCCTAGGTGTGGTACAAGTGGTAAGTTGTTTGGGCTCATTAAGTATTTGGTCAGGGGTTCGATTCCTGGCTGGTGTGTATAGAGAGACATCGCTCGAGAGAGGTCAGCCTTTAAATGAACTCCAATACCTCGAGGAATTAGTCTTCATAGTCACCGTGGAGAATACTCGAGTTTACCAAAAAAAACTTCTTTTGCATTTGGTTGAGGATATCATGGCGTGCATTAGTTTTGTATTTTTGGATAACGGTAACAGGAAAAGGGGAAAAAATAAGCAAAGGCGTGAGGATTGGTGATTGTGCAGAAAAACAGATAAAGTAAATATCCAAACAATAAGGAATGACTCACTTTAATTGGAGGGGAAGAAAAGTGACGGGATATGATCGAAGGGATGGAATGTATTCCACCACTTACCACACTACATTCCATCCATTTTTTAAATATCCAAACAATTGAATCTCCTATCATTCCATCTAGGCCTGAAGAAACGGTCGGGTACATCGGTTTCGGATTGAAAATCTTGCATCCGAGGGAAACTGTGACGTGTAAAACGCAAACCATTTCCGACCATAAGAGCTAGCGGTTTAGGTGGGTGACGGTTTGAACGGATGGTGGGTTATTCAGGCGGTTAGGTTCGGTTGTCAAACTGCTATTTTGGAGGCTGTTTAGCAAAAAAATAAGTAGTTGTGGTGCTTAGGCAAAGAAATGGATAAGAGAAACATGGAAAACCAGAAAGAACATATTCAGAAGAAGAATGAGGGATGGGAAGAAAAAAATTAAAACAAGCTCTAAACAAGAAGAAGGAGCATCGAGAATGTAAAATAAAAAAGCTTTACTAATGAAATACTAGTAGCTATGAGTTGGGAATGTAGCCTGCAAGCTGCAACCATTCGCATGTGCCTAGTAAATTGCAACAGCCTACAATACTGGCTAGTCATAGCCTTTAGAATTTTTAATTTTATTTTATAATTATAATAACTGGTCGGATTTGGTTTTGGACAATTTGTTTCTATCAGAACCGGTACCAACCAAAGCAAGCCAGATGAAACCATTTAACAAAACTGATGATCCGTCAAACCAAAGACACACATCTGAATGCTTGTTTTTTTTGCGGGTATGACAGATTCGAGTCGGATCCGGGTCTTTGTCCACCACCCCTAATTCCATCCCATCCCATTTCATTCATTACCACCAATCCAGACATACTCATAAAGGAGCAAGAAAGTGATTAATAGTTTACTATGCTAGTCAGACTCATATGGTCTAATATTTATTTATACAAACAAATCTCCAATCGATTTATCTATTTATCTATTTATACAAACAAACCTCCTATGAAATTACCAATTTGGATCTCTTATTAACGAGACACATATCTAATTTAAGGGCAAAAATGTCCTTACTCTCTCTTTTTTACTTTTTCTTCTAAAACTCTTTTTCTTCTTTTTCACTTTTCTCTTACACTCTCTTTTTTCCTTTTTCTTCTTACAGTCTCTTTCTTCCTTTTTCTTCTCTTTCTTTTTACACTCTATTTCTTCCTTTTCACTTTTCTCTTACACTCTATTTCTTTCTTTTTTATTTTTACTTTACTATTATCTTTCACAAAATTTTGACTTTTACTTCACTTATTTTTCTTTATATCACATATATCATCTTTCTATTTCCTTTCTTCTCTCTCTCTCTCTCTCTCTCTCTCTCTCTCTCTCTTCTATTTTTCCCATAAACAATTATTCTCTTTCTATTATCACTTCACTTTAGGGATTAATATTTGTAATTGTCAGCTAAAATTTTTGAAGACTACTACACTGATATATAAAAAAACACAGGATTAATATTTGTCATTGATAATTAAAAAATTTGAAGACTACTACAAACCTATTATCTGAAAAACAAGAAGACTTAATGACTATTTAAACTACTGATCATTATTTAAAACAAATATTTATTTTTGATAATATACTATCTATCTTTTATCTATTTATACAAACAAACCTCCTATGAAATTACCAATTTAGATCTCTTATTAACGAGACACATATCTAATTTAAGGGCAAAAATGTCCTTACTCTCTTTTTTTTACTTTTTCTTCTTACACTCTTTTTCTTATTTTTCACATTTCTCTTACACTCTCTTTTTTCCTTTTTCTTCTTACAGTCTCTTTCTTCCTTTTCTTCTCTTTCTTTTTACACTCTCTTTCTTCCTTTTCACTTTTCTCTTACACTCTATTTCTTTCTTTTTAATTTTTACTTTACTATTATCTTTCACAAAATTTTGACTTTTACTTCACTTATTTTTCTTTATATCACATATATCATCTTTCTATTTCCTTTCTTCTCTGTCTCTCTCTCTGTCTCTCTCTCTCTCTTCTATTTTTCCCTTAAACAATTCTTCTCTTTCTATTATCACTTCACTTTAGGGATTAATATTTGTAATTGTCAGCTAAAATTTTTGAAGACTACTACACTGATATATAAAAAAATACAGGATTAATATTTGTCATTGATAATTAAAAAATTTGAAGACTACTACAAACCTATTATCTGAAAAACAATAAGACTTAATAACTATTTAAACTACTGATCAATATTTAAAACAAATATTTATTATTGATAATATACTATCTATCTTTTATCTATTTATACAAACAAACCTCCTATTCTTTTATCTATTTATACAAACAAACCTCCTATGAAATTACCAATTTGGATCTCCTATTAACGAGACACATATCTAATTTAAGGGCAAAAATGTCCTTACTCTCTCTTTTTTACTTTTTCTTCTTACACTCTTTTTCTTCTTTTTCACTTTTCTCTTTCACTCTCTTTTTTCATTTTTCTTCTTATAGTCTCTTTCTTCCTTTTTCTTCTCTTTCTTTTTACACTCTCTTTCTTCCTTTTCACTTTTCTCTTACACTCTATTTCTTTCTTTTTTATTTTTATTTTACTATTATCTTTCACAAAATTTTGACTTTTACTTCACTTATTTTTCTTTATATCACATATATCATCTTTCTATTTCCTTTCTTCTCTCTCTCTCTCTCTCTCTCTCTCTCTCTCTCTCTTCTATTTTTCCCATAAACAATTCTTCTCTTTCTATTATCACTTCACTTTAGGGATTAATATTTGTAATTGTCAGCTAAAATTTTTGAAGACTACTACACTGATATATAAAAAAACACAGGATTAATATTTGTCATTGATAATTAAAAATTTTGAAGACTACTACAAACCTATTATCTGAAAAACAAGAAGACTTAATGACTATGTAAACTACTGATCAATATTTAAAACAAATATTTATTATTGATAATATACTATCTATCTTTTACTGTCTACTATAATATACTAATCAACTAAAATAATCTAATATCTAATAGAATATCTATTTATACAAACAAACCTCCTATGAATTTACCAATTTGGATCTCTTATTAACAAGACACATCTAATTTAAGGGCAAAAATGTCATTACCCTTTCTTTCTTACTTTTTCTTCTTACACTCTCTGTAACACCCCAGTTTTTCTTACAAAGAAAATACCAAGATATACAACATAACATACATCAGAGATAACTTCCTGTCATTAGATATTGAACACAAACTAAAACTTGATAAAAATTCATCAAGTGATCCCTCATAGCAACAAATAAAGCTCCCATCATCCTAGTATTCAATATCCAATACAGAAATAGCGGAAACGATTTATAACTTCTAATATCAATACAAGTCATAACATCGAAAATACAATGACAACCAGGGAATTAACATAAACCCTCAACTAAAGCTTCACATCTTATTTAGGTTGCACCGTAGTCGTGCCTCGTCGCCTTTGTCTGTTCTCTGTAAAAACTACAAAACATGATGGGTGAGATAACATTATCTCAATGAGTCCTATCGAGACCTCTTACTAACACTCGCGGTTCATTATGCATCATTTTAACTCGTGGCCCTAATAAGCGGCCACGTGAAAACCTCTCCTCGACTTTAACTCGTAGCCCTGATAAGCGACTACGTGAAAACTTCATTTACATTACTTAGCATACACCGAGAACCATTTTCTATTCCTGGTGAACCCATTCCACTGACCATTTTCTATCAAGTGGATTGACCATTTTCTATCAAGCGGATTCCACATTCTTACATTGTTTAGCATATCACCGAGAACCATTTTCTATTCCCGGTGAACCCATTCCACTAACTATTTTCTGTCAAGCGGATTGACCATTTTCTATCAAGCGGATTCCACATGGGCCTAGGTTCATAGGGCTCATGACTTCCCCTCCCCTAGTACACTAACCTCAATAGGGTCGTCACCCTAGACCTCTATTTATATAATTTATGTAAATATACACCTGCATTGGGCCGTCTCTTTTACTTGACATAAACATAGTCTAACCTCAACCTCTTTATTATAACCTCAAGGGACATTTAGTCCATTTAAACAATTATCTTGACCTCACTCGTGGTTACTAACGTTCATTAACATGACTTAGGGAAACATTACAATTCAATCCAAACATCATTATTTCAATCACAATCATAATTACCTCAATCACAATCATAATTACCTCAATCACAATCAACATAATCATTTCAATTACAATCAATATCATAGCATTAACCTCAACCTCATGGGACTTATAGTCCACTTATCATGACATAACATAATCACATTTAAACATAACATGACATTACCTCAACTTCCTGGTCATTCACATAAAACATTCGCATCATATCAATCATTTATTCAATACATAGGGTTGGGGAAAGGATTAGAATAGGTTTGGAATCAATTAGGAAGGCTTTGGACCCATTTTAAAATCTGGGACAGAAAGATCAGCACGGGTCGTGCCAAAATCAGCACGGGTCGTTCTGACTTATCAGCATTTCTAAAAATCCTGTTTTCGTGTGAAATTCCCATTCCGATCGAATCTGAAACTTATTCTGATCGATACCCAAACATAACAACACATCGTTCAACAACAACAATCATCATAAACATCATCAAACCTTCCATTCTCAATCATTCAAATATTCATAACAAAAATACATTTTCGTAAATGACGGTTTTTGACTTGAAACTTAACAAAACGAAAACCAAAACATATATTCAGTCACAACCAGTATTTAACACGAAATTTAATCCCTAAGCGAGTATAGAACTCACTGTATTGTGATGAAAATCACAAACACCAAGACTCTCCGAAGCTCAAACGATCCGTAACACACGAACACGCCCCAATTTAGTTCCAATCCTCTTTCACAATCGAACCAACTCACTCTAAACTCGCAACCAGCAACTCAATCACTCAAAACTTCCTTCAACCAACAATGTAGATGGCTAGGAGGGCTTCCAACTGATTGTTGAGGTTTCAAAGGAACATGCAATGAAGTTAGCTCAATGTTTTGACTATAGGAGCTTAAAAGCTTCAACAATGGCAAGAAGAGATTGGAGGTGAATGAGTTTCTGAATGTGGTATCAATAGAAAGAGAATCGAAAATGGAGTAAGATGAAGGTGGAAATACTTACATGCATTGGAGGGATCAAGCTCTCGCTCCTCTTCTTTCTCTTCTCTCTCTCGCCACTCTCTTCCTCTCTCTCTATTCTTTCTTTCAGCAAAAATGGAAAAAAAATGAGGAGTGTGTGCTGTTTCAGAACATGAGCTGAGGGTTTAAGTGTCTTGGAAATGACCAAAACACCCTTGGTTCACTAATCCTCTCCTTTCCCTATCTTTCTAACTTCTGGATTTGTTTCAAGTGAAGGGTGGTGTGTTTGTTGTTTTAATGAGAGTGAGTGACTTAGTTCAGCTGAAGGTTTTAAAATGCCGTGAAATGACCATACTACCCTCGCGTCCTAATCCCTCACTTAAACCCCAATTCTAATCAAATAATCAATAGTTCACATGACTCATATAATTAAGTAATCAAAGATAAAATTAATTTACTTAATCCATAACCTTCACCTCATAAATAAATAATTAATTAATTAAGCTAACTTACTCAAATTAGCTAATTAATCAAACATAACCTATTGCTAATTCCTATTAACTAAATTAGCTAAATTGGGGGTGTTACACTCTCTTTCTTCATTTTTCTTCTTTTTCTTTTTACACTTTTTTTCTTTATTTTCACTTTTCCCTTACACTCTCATCATTTCACTTTAAGGATTAATATTTGTCATTGATAGTTAAAATTTTTGAAGACTACTACACTGATATATAAAAAAACACGGGATTAATATTTGTCATTGATAATTAAAATTTTTGAAGCCTACTACAAACCTACTATCTAAAAAACAAGAAGACTTAATGACTATTTAAACTACTGATCAATATTTGAAACAAATATTTATTATTGATAATCTACTATCTATCTTTTACTGTCTACTATAATATACTAATCAATTTAAATAATCAATTGAAACTACGAGATAACTGCACAGATACATAAAAAATACGGGATAACTGCATTGATATATAAAAAAACACAACATTAATATTTGTCATTGATAATTATAATTTTTGAAGACTACAATAAACCTACTATCTAAAAAAACAAGAAGACTTAATGACTATTTAAACTAATGATTAATACTTAAAACACACATGACAAATCATTGTCACGTGTGTTTTATATATTAAAACACGGGATAACCAAGCCCTTTATCATGCTTTGAAATCCCTCAATGCTTATGATGAAGTTGTTAGCCTATTCTACTTTTTGAAAAATCTTTGGCTTGATCAAGAGCAAACTACTCTTTCCAAGGCTAGAAAGACTTTTAAAACTAGCTAAGAATTGATCTAAGTTCAACAGTCACACACTCCCACAAATGAGCAGTAATAATTCTGAATGTTGTAATCAATGGTGTGTGTGTGTGTGTGTGTGTGTGTGTGATGCCAAAACATCCAATGATGTAGCATCATGCATGTGTGTGTGTGTGTGTGAATCTGAAAATTGGGCCCAATGAGATCATTTTTTAAAAACTGTTTGATTTAGGGAAGCAACTAATTTTGTTTTTTTTATTCTCTTTGTTTATTGTTTGTTTGTCTTTGTCAAGTGTCATTTTGCTTGAGGACAAGCAATGGTTTAAGTTTGGGGGTGTGATAACTCTTATTTATATGTTCTAGACTTAAATCAATGTGAGTTTCTAAGTAATATTGTTGTTAAAGCAGTTAATATGTGTTGTTTAGAGTAAAAGAAGGTTAGGAACTGATTTGTGATCATTTGGCACTTTTGGTGCCCTATGTTGTATTTTAATGTGTTTGCTCAATGCTACAGCATTAGATGCCCCAGCAATCGATGCCGCAGCATTCGCAATAGAATGCAATGCCCCAGCAATTGTTGCCCCAGCATTCTTGGCAAACTAAATGCCACATCATTCTATTGATGACGTCATGCTGCGTCAAAAGCAAGGCAAGTGGCCCAAGTGGAGGATTTCAGCGCCTCCTTTGAAGACTTTTTAGCTTACAAGTTGAACCTCTTTAGGGACACATGTCCATTTACTATAGGACCTCCTTTCTTTAGTGGGTGAAGGATTAAATCAACTTTTGGAGACAATTGGAAATAAAGTAACCCTAACTTCATCATGAAGAAACCTCACTCAAGGGAGATACATTTCAGGGAAACTTGTCAATTCGCTATAGGACCTATTCTCTTTAATAAAGCAAAGGTCAAATCTATTTTTTGAGGCACATGGATTCAAAAGAAATCAACTTTTTCTCCAAGTAAACCCAACCATGAAGAAACCTTACTCTAAGAGACCTATAAATACATCTCCTTCTCCTCATTTGAAGATATACCAAGTTAGAGAATTAGAATCACTTACACTTCATAGGTATGAAGGAGGGAGACAAATTGACAACTTCTCTCTCTACTTCTACACCATTTCGTGTTGCTGTTTGATTGCTGTGAGGTGAATGTTGGAGCATTACTAGGCGGATTTTTGCTAGGGAACTTCAACCGTTTAATTCTTTCTTTATTTTCTTCCCTTTGTATTATCAAACATATGAACACATTATCTCTGTTTTTATGTGCTCAGTAATGACTAGCATAAGCTAAACTTCTCTAGTTGGGATGTTTAACTTTGTAATGATCTTTTAACTAGTTTTATGTTATATATTGATGTTTGCATTTTAGTTATTGCATGATAACTCTTTCATATTCATCTTTAGAATTGGCCAACTAAAAGTGAATGCAAATCATAAATACAGACATGGTTTATGATTAGAACTCAAGAACTAATATGGATAAGTGTTAATGAAGGAAACTTTGTTATTTCCATGCTAAAACCTAGACATAGGATAGCATAGTCCATAGGGTGATACTGTGGGGTGAACTTATTTAGAGTTTAGACATAGGACTTGTAATGAAACTCTGACGTTATAAGTTGCTGAAAAGCACGCATCAATTGCAGGAGCATTAATTGCTACAACATCCATTGCGGGAGCATCATATATAACATAATGCTATCAAATATGATTTACTTAATGAAGAGCATTCCAACTATCTTTCTCACTTGAATACACTCTATCTTTACTTAGCTTATTTGTTTTCTGTTATCTCACACATACTCTTATTTTATTTGTTATTTTATTACTTGTTTCTCACTAGTTAAACTACCATTTTAAACTTTAGAAATCAATTCAATCCTTGTGGGTACGATCTCTACTTGCTACTATATTACTTGTTAAAGACTGTGTACACTTGCACACCTTTTTGCACAACAGATAACTGCAATGATATATATAAAAACACGGGATAGCTGCACTGATATATAAAAAAACACAAGATCACAACACTGATATATAAAAAACACTGGATAACTGCACTGATATATATAAAAAAATACGGGATAACTGCAATGATATATATAAAAACACGGGATAGCTGCACTAATATATAAAAAAACACGGGTTAACAACACTGATATATAAAAAACACTGCACTAATATATAAAAAACACGGGATAACTGCACTGATATATAAAAAATACAGGATAACTGCAATGATATATATAAAAACACGGGATAGCTGCACTGATATATAAAAAAACACGGGATAACAACACTGATATATAAAAAATAATGCACTGATATATAAAAAAATACGGGATAAACGCACAGATTGTTTTTAAATGATACTTTTACATTTTTAGATTTGAATATTTATCTATTTTTTTTATTTGAGACTCTTTTTTTAGCTACTTTAAATTTCTCTTTATTTTCACGGGGTAATGTTGAGACTATTTAAATTCTATATAAGTTCATTCATAAAAAGAACACGACAGCACCTGTGCGTATGTACGGGTATCCTACTAGTTTAATTGACATGGGTCTCATATTGGTAGAACTTGTTGTCGAGTGAATAGGAAATAATGTGAACCCTATTAGGTTAACTAACAAGATAAGACTACGGTCCACAAAACATTATTACAAAAACTCACTCTCTTATCTCCATTTGAAGAGACGACAACATCCCACGGGGAAAGCAAGGTGATATGGTTGAGGAAGTAAAGTCACTCTGTATATTCATATCCTATTCATCTTCGTCCTTCACATTTATGCATCAGTTTCTTGATGGTAGTGAATTTAGTATTCATATGTTTGCAGGTCCTAAGGGAACTCAAGATTATGATTTTAATTCTTGAAATTGTATTCTTTTGTCCCATACTAGGCCCAACTCGAAGGCCCTGCCACAAGCGTATCCTATAAGCTATTCGTACATAGTAAGTGTTGGAAATTTTGACCAGAAACAGCGATCGAGCAACCTAAAAGAGCGACGAACAGTACCTGCAAAACAACGAAGGTTAGGGAAATCAACCGGAGGGGTCTTACGACGCGCCCTAAGGATTTATCCGCCTCAATAGCGCAATTCCCCCGAGGGTACAACCGGTCTCGTCTCAGATCACATTAGCGACAGAGGGTTCCTAACTGGCAAGAATAAGGTGGATAAGTAACACGAGATGAACCCAGGAATTTTTCAGAAGAAGAGGAGCATCCAACAATCAAAGAGATATCTAATTTTTGGGATCATGCAAGCGCTACTCGACTAGCGTTTTTATAAGCTTAATTTCGTAACTGACTTGTCGTCGGTTACGAAATAAATAGCCAAGAGTTACAAAATAAATAATTAACTGTTACAAAATAAATAACCAATGGTTACGAAGTAACTAAGTAACAGTTACAAAATAAATAAGTAACAGTTACGAAATAAATAAGTAACAGTTACGAAATAAATAAGTAACATTTACAAAATAAATAAGTAACGATTACGTAGAGCAAGCTATGGAACCAATTCTAGACAGATAAAACATAACATACAGTGAATTGGTTTAGCAAGCTATGGAACCCAAGACACATATTATATGTTAGAGGTTTTACCATCACATTACACCTCCACAATTCTTGCAGTTTCCGCCGTTTTGCGCTATTAGGCCGTGTGCGTGCTCGGTATTCATGAGTGCTCTAGAGACCTCGCTGGGATCTCATGCAAGCGGCCCCACTTGACACTCATATAGGTGATTTCATCAAGTGTATGCTGCAAGTCATACACTACCCATAAGGGATATGCTAGTCATTAAAAGCTTTAAGCTTAACCTCTTAACCCTGCAGTCTAGCACCATCACAATAACATCATAACACCATAGGAAGGGACAAGAATAAATTAATTACTTTAATTAATTTTAGTGCTAGCAGTATCAAGAAGCGACTTGTTTTTACCACATTGAACCTTCTCCATGGGATCTCCAATCACAAAGGTTGGGTTACCATCACTTCTTAATTTCAATTGGCTTAAGTCCCATTCCCCTCGATGTTTCACATGTTAGTTTCTTCCCTAGGGGTTTTGTCAGAGGATCAGCCAAATTCACTTCTGACTTCACATATCGATCGATATTGCTCCATATTTTTGCAATTGTTTGACAACATTATGTCTCAATTGCACATGTCTATTTTTGCCATTATAGGTCTTATTCTTTGCAACGGCTATCGCCGAATGATTATCACAATGTATTGACACTGATGGCGTCGGTTTTATTCCCAAAGGAATTCCATCTAAAAGTTTCTTCACCCATTCAGCTTCAGTACCAGCCAATTTTAGAGCTACAAATTCCGACTCCATAGTCGATCTAGCAATAATAGATTGTTTGGCTGACCTCCAAGTTACCGCACCACCACCAAGTGTAAAAATGTAACCACTAGTGGATTTTGTCTCATCTGAATCAGATATCCAGTTAGCATCGCAGTATCCTTCTAATACTGCAGGAAATCCACTGTAAGTAATACCATTATTTGCGGTACCTCTCAAGTATCGCATAAGGTGAGCAATTGCCTTCCAATGATCCTAACCAGGGTTATGAGTATACCTACTCAGACGACCGACTGCGAACGCAATGTCTGGTCGAGAAAAGTTCATTAAATGCAGTAGGCTCCCAATTACTTGGGCATACTGAGGTTGGTCAACAGGATCGCCTCTATTTTTCTTCAAGTGTGAGTTAGCTTCATAAGGGGTACTCAAAGGGGTAGAGTTATAGTGACCAAACATCTTAAGAAGTTTTTCCACATAATGTTTTTGTGATAGTATAATACTATCACCTTCCCTGATGACTCTAACTCCTAATATTACATTTGCCTCACTCATATCTTTTATATCTAAACTAGATGAAAGAAAAGATTTTGTTCTAGTAACAATATCAAGACAAGTACCAAAAATGAGCATGTAATCTACATACAAGCATATAATCACATGTTCTCCACACACAATTTTAGTGTAAACACATTTATCAACATCAGTTGTGGAGAAACCATCATTAATCAAGGTTTTGTCAAACTTTTCATGTCATTGTTTTGGTGCTTGTTTTGAACCATATAAGGACTTAAGGAGTTTGCATACTTTGTTCTCTTGACCAGAAACTATACATCCTTTGGGTTGAGTCATGTAAATTTCTTCTTCTAAGTCACCGTTCAAAAAAGCGGTTTTAACATCCATTTGGTGAATAACAAGTTTATGGATAGAAGCCAAAGCTATTAAAACTCTAATAGAAGAAATTCTTGTTACTGGAGCAAAAATATCAAAAAAATCAATGTTTTGTTTTTGAGAAAAACCTTTTACTACTAACCTAGCTTTATATTTATCAATAGACTCATTGGGGTTATATTTTCTTTTGAAAATCCACTTGCATCTTATTAGTTTTGATCCAGGAGGTAAATCAACTAAAGTCCAAGTTTTACATTTGGAAATTGAATCTATTTCAGTTTTAATAGCTTCTTTCCAAAGTTTCGACCCAGAAGAAGAAATTGCTTCAGAAAATGTTTCGGGATCTTTTTCAACAAGATAAGTATAAAAATCACTTCCGAAGGATGTTTCTTTTCTTGGTCTTTTACTTCTCCTTAATTCTTCATACGGTTCATCACGAGTTTCATCATTAGTAGTTACTAATGGTTGTCTAGATATACTATCATGCTTCAAAGGAAATATATTTTCAAAGAAATCAGCATTTTTTGTTTCCACAATAGTATTTTTTATCTAGAACATCACTTTTCACAACAAGGAATCTATAAGCAGCGCTATGTTCAGCATATCTTATAAAAACACAATCAGAAGTTTTGCAACCAATTTTCCTTTTCTTAGGATCAGACAACATAACTTTAGCCAAACACCCCCACACTTTTAAATATTTCAAGTTAAGTTCATAACCTTTCCATAACTTCAAAAACTTTCCATAGTTTATAGGGGTTTTTTCCGGTTTTCGTACGAGGATTTCTATTTTGTATAAAACATGCGGTTAGGATAGCTTCACCCACAAGTTGTTTGTTGCATTAGAACTAACTAACATAGCATTCATCATGTTAGCTAAACATATGACAAACGTCGTCAAAACAAATTAGCTCATGTACACCCACACACACTAATCATAACATTCTGTATAATAGGAGGCAATATTAATGTTACTTTAAATACTACTTTAAATACATACCTCAATAAGTCCCTTGATGATTTTATCAGTATAGTAATCAGATTGAGATAGTTGGTGAGTTAAGAGATGATTTATCAAAGTATTAGCACTCTCCTTCCCATTGTGTTGTTCATCAATGAATCGGAAGAAAATCTTCATTTTAGGTCCCCATGTATTCTCCACATGGACAACTCATAAGAATGATGATAGCAATAACAGTAACCACACCAACCACACCACAGTCAGAATTTATGACCATATAGGAAAAGGAGAACAAGCTAAAATAGAATAGCATGAGTTTGAAAATCTACTAGACTAAAAGTTTGAGCAAGCATTAAACTGACAACACATAAAATCATGAAGTATACACATCCCAAAGGTGTTGCCGAGAATTTTTTCAGATTCCTTATATAACAATGTGTTAATCCTCCCCTTTCCATAAACAATGAAAATGTATCAGCTTTCTCAGGATCCAAAAGACCCCTCTGTGTCTTTTTTTTAATCTGCTTCATACGTTTTTATTTTATTTTATGAATGCAGTGAAAATCAGCTTTATCAAGATCACGTAAACGCTTACCAATACAGCACAACAGTATATCACAATTTATTAACACATGATAGATTCACAAATTATAAACAGATCCTGCTTGTCCTTGTAACACATGACAGATTCACGGTTCCTCACAAAGCTTGTCCTTGTAACACCACAACACAGTTGGCCTTGATTTGATATGTGCCTTGCTAATCATGTAATCGAGATTTACAATCTGGTCACGGGACTTGTCCCCAATGATGACAAACATGGACCTATGCCTATGCATTTAATTTGTTTGACACCATTTTCAATGAGAGTTCTGATTCGCTCGTCTACCTTCTTCCTCATTACTCTGAACTAAATCGTCGTCAACGGCAGCAGGTTGTTAACGTCGTTTCTTCCTTCAGACCAATAAATCCTTAAGATTGTTGGAAATTTTGACCAGAGACAGCGATCGAGCAACCTAAAAGAGTGACGAACAGTACCTGCAAAACAACGAAGGTTAGGGAAATCAACCGGAGGGGTGTTACGACGCGCCCTTAAGGATTTATCCGCCTCAATAGCGCAAATCCCCCGAGGGTACAACCGGTCTCGTCTCAGATCGCAGTAGCGACAGAGAGTTCCAAACTGGCAAGAACAAGGTGTATAAGTAACAGGAGATGAACCCAGGAATTTTTCAGAAGAAGAGGAGCATGCAAGAATCAAAGAGATATCTAATTTTTGGGATCATGCAAGCGCTACTCGACTAGCGTTTTTATAGGCTTAATTTCGTAACTGACTTGTCTTAAATCAGTGTCGGTTACGAAATAAATAGCCAACAGTTACAAAATAAATAATTAATTGTTACAAAATAAATAACCAACAGTTATGAAATAAATAAGTACGAGTTACGAAATAAATAAGTAACAGTTACGAAATAAATAAGTAACAGTTACAAAATAATTAAAATAATATATCAATAAATAAAATTTATTTTAAATAAATTATTCTTTCACAAAATTCACTTAGAAACTTTAAAATATCACAAAATTTACAAAACTAAGTTTCAAATACAATCCGGCTAAAGAAATACACATGATCCTAAGAACCATGTGTTGAGATATGAGTCGACGAATATGACGATCTTGCTAATGAAGAACACATGATGACTAATCTCTCAAGGATTAGAATCACATGCGAATCCAAACCTATCCCATCAATTTAAACTATCAACAATAAGACGCAATTCACATCGTGATCTTTGCTAGAGTACTAGTTAGACATTTTATATCTCTTAATTACTTTGAGTAACTCAAGTACACACTCTTACTTGCTAAACTCCTTCTTTCTATATCACCTCCGACTTAAGCATTAGGGTGTGTTTGGGAGTTTGGAGGGGAGGGGAGGGGAGAGGTTGAGACTAATAGTGTAAATTCTTTAGTAATTGGGAGAAAAATTATCCCCCTAAACCCTCCAAACCCCTCTCCTAGTTTATTTTTGGAGCTCATCCAAACTCCCCCAAATATGGAGGGTTTTGGAGGGGCTCCAAAAATAAACTAGGAGAGGGGTTTTGGAGGGTTTGGGGGGATAATTTTTCTTCTCATCACTAAAGAATTTACACTATACACCAAAAAATAGTTGGCTAGATCGACTCAGCTGAATAAAGATCCGAGGTGTGTCAACCAACTCTTGATCAATTGTAACTAAGATATGTTAAATCTAGATCGACCGAATCGTAGTCGACTCACTCTCGATCGTCTAACTACCCCGTCGACTGTCGACTAAATCCACACGACTAAATACAAAAATTTCCGCTCAAGGCCTAATAATGGACTGAATATGAAAAACACAGTTGAGAGAAGTAGCTGAGGAGCAACCGAGATGCATGATCAGCTGAACATGGTTGCTAAGTCTATATGGGCTTGGAGGTTATTATTCGATCTTAGGGTATTGCTTTTCCCACACCCCCTCCTACTCGAAACACACCCCATAAGGGTGTGAAAAGACCAAAAGGCCAGGCCAAACCTCTTTTTTTTCACGAATTTTCACCTGTTCGAACACGGGCATTCGAACAGGTTCGAATGACATCATTCGAGTGTGTTAAATTTTGACTTCACACCCTTTTGGGCGTTTTTCACCTGTTCGCATGAGGTCATGCGAACCTGTTCGCATGACCTCGTTCGAACACATTCGAACGACATCGTTCGAGTGTGTTAAATTTTGACTTCACACCCTTTTGGGCGTTTTTAAACTGTTCGCATGAGGTCATGCGAATCTGTTCGAACAAGGTCGTTCGAACAGTCATAAAACACGTCCTCGCAGCGTCTCACGCGAGGTTATTTTTGGAATAAAATTTGTTAAGGGGTGTGAAAGAGTAGGAGGGGGTGTGGGAAAAGCAAAACCCCGATCTTAAGGGGCTTGTGTAATTGTTTGATAAAGGCCCAAGTTATTTTTTTTTTATTTATGAAAAAAAAAATCATGAAAAGGACCAAGTCAAACAATACCTACCTTCCTACATTTTTGGGACGTGGAGATAAAGAATTAACCATCTGGAGTCAAGGCAAAATCATCTCTAAAATCCTACTTCCACTTCCTTGAAAATAAAGATATAGATTAATTAGCCGTTTTAATGGATTTCGGCCTATATCTTAGTTGGTTGAGAAGATATGTGAGTCAAGGACGTGCATGAAAGCATATTATCGTAAAGCTAATCATCTCTAAAATCCTACTTCCACTTCCTTGAAAATAAAGATATAGATTAATTAGCCGTTTTAATGGATTTCGGCCTATATCTCTTAGTTGGTTGAGAAGATATGTGAGTTAAGGACGTGCATGAAGGCATATTATCGTAAAGCTAAATTATTTGGCCCTGCTTTCAAAAATTTCAAATATTAATTCCCCGTGTTTCAAAACACGAACATTTAGTCCCACGGCTAGTTGGTTAGGTACCAAATTCACACAACGGTATTAATAGAAGAGTGCTACCAATAAGTTGAGAAAAATAGTACACCCAAGAGTCACAACACAATCGCCAAGACTCTTTGTTGTACTAACAAACACAAGTCTTCTCTGCCCTCTTTGTTGGAGAGTCAATGGGTATATGGATCCTCTCTTTTATATATGTCATTTATTTAGCTCATCCCTAGCCGATGTGGGACTAACCAGGATCAACACCGAGTTAATGATCCGAACCACAAAGAGACTTGAACGCCACATCTCCACTCAAAACCTTACACTCACACTTGAATTTCGAACAATCTCCCCCTTAAGTGTTAATCACCCACATCGCTAGCCTTGGTCCAAACCAGGATCAACAAGAGTTAATGATCCATACCACAAAGAGACTTGATCCAAACCAGGATCAACAAGAGTTAATGATCCAGACCACAAAGAGACTTGAACGCCACATCTCCACCCAAAATCTTAAGGCAATGGGTATATGAATCCCCTTATATATATATATATTGTTGTCGAATTTGCTTAGACAGATGCTGTCAAAATCTGCTGGGACAGAGATGCTGTCGAAATCTGCTGGGACAGAGATGTTGTCGAAATATGCTGGAACAGATGCTGTCGGAATCTAACCTGCTGGAACAGATGCAGTCGAAATTGCAAGGACAGCTGTAGTCGAAATTGCAAAGACTGATGCAGTCGAATTGCAAGGACTGCTGTGGTCGAATTGCAAAGACAACTGTAGTCGAAATTGCAAAAACTGATGAAGTATAATTGCAAGGACTGCTGTGGTCGAAATTCGCTGAGACAGATGTGGTCGAAATGCTGCGTAAAAACCTGCGAACAAAACAAATGTTAGACAACTGGAGCCGTCTCGCGACTGCCCTGAAGAATTTATTCGCCTCTACAGCGCAAATTCCCCGAGGTACAACCGGTCTCGTCTCAATCGCAGAAGCGAGAGAGGACTCCGAACTGGCAAGAACAATTTTGGATGGAACAGGAGATGAACCCAGGAGATCGATATATTTAGAAGAGGGAAATGGATTTTTCAGTGTTTTTCAAGTGTTACTGGAGAACCTTTATATAGGCCTCAGAGATAGCCATTTGAAGCATAGCTCCAGCATCCATTTAATAGCCAGTCAAAAAACGTTACAAAATAAATTGTAATAAGACTGATTTAATTTTGCAGTTACGAAATAATTCGGTTTGAATGAAAATAGCTGTTGTACGAAAATTAAACTCAGTTTGCAGTTACGAAATGAATTATCCGTTACTAAGTTATTTTGTAAGCCATTTCGACTAAAACTGGGCATATTCGGATTAAATTAAAGTAGCTGTTAAAAAACCATTCAGCTTAGTCTGTGTCGAAAAATTATTGTGTGTCGAAATATTTGTTTTTGTCGAAATATTATTGTTTCACAAAATTCACTTAGAAATTTTGAAATATCACAAAATTTACAACATATATACCCTTCATTTAACTCATTCCTAGCCGATGTGGAACTAACCACTTGACACAAGAATTAGACGTTAAAGCTCTCTCTTTTCTTTTTGAATTGTTTAGTCTCTTCCATTTCTATTTTTAATTATAGTTTAGAATGTGATCAAATAGTTGAATAAAAAAAAAACGCTAAACAAGGGTTTTTAAAAAAAAAAAAAAACACGTCCTCTGTTTCCTTGGTTTTTTTTTGTTAGTATGGTCTTATGACACGATGTAGTATCACGGGGTAATGTTCGGACTAATTAAACTATGTCTAAGTCTATTAATAAAAATAACATGCCAACACCCGTGCGCATGGACGGGTGTATACTGCTAGTTTAGATTATAATAACTTAATCAAGGACACAGACAAAAAAATGTTACATAAATTTGTTTATATCTTACTTTAGAGATGACCTATGCAATAGAAGAAGTATCGCCCTCACCAATAACAAGAAAAACAGCTTCTAACTAGGCCACAAGCAAGATATAATAACCATTTGAACAAAAGCATCTTTGGAAATTAAGTCAAAACACTTGTAAATGGCCGGCCTAACCAGCTCATGCTTTGCAGGAAAGACATTGTTTATGTCACCCCACAAATTAAGCATTATACCATTGACAATACATTGAGTCACAATTTCTTAGGCTATGTTTCTCAATATTCCTCATTTTCTCTATCACCCAATACCCATTTTAATTTTCATCTTCCAAAACTATGTTTCGTGCCTATCTTCTCATTCTCTTCATGTTGGCCACTTTTTTCTTGCCATCTCTAGCTGACACAGACGCTCAAATACTAATGAACTTCAAGAGTTTCTTGTCCAATGCCAATGCTTTGAACAACTGGGGGAACAATTCTATAACTATGTGTAGCTGGGCTGGTTTATTATGCATCAATCAAACACTTCATGGTTTAAGACTAGAAAACATGGGACTAGGTGGTACTATTAACGTAGACATCTTGTTGGAATTGTCCACTTTGAAGAGTTTTAGTGTCATTAATAATAGTTTTGAGGGTCCAATGCCTGAAGTTAAGAAGCTTGTGGGATTGAGAGCATTGTTTCTGAGTAAGAACAAATTCTCTGGTGAAATTAAGGATGATGCTTTTGAAGGTTTAAGACGACTCAAGAGAGTATTCTTGGCAGAAAATGGGTTCACGGGTCATATTCCTACGTCTCTTGCTAAATTGCCTAGACTTTTGGATGTTGACTTGCATGGAAATAGATTTGATGGCAATATACCTGACTTTCAACAGAGAGATTTCAGAGTGTTTAATTTGTCTAATAACCAATTGGAGGGTCCAATACCAGAAAACTTAAGCAATCAGGATCCAAGTTCATTTGCTGGTAAGCTGATAGTTATGATCTTTATATATATCTTCCAAAATATCTGAGTCTCCTAAAATCAAAAGATGCTCAACTTTATATGGGGTACAATTATTAGCCGAAATATATGTCATAGATTTGAAGTATACACCGACTTTGTCGATGTCTAATATCTGTCGAGTATCCTCTAATAGCCGCCTCTAGTGAGTTCAATCATATTTGAACTTTGCAATTATTAATCATGTTTACAGAATATAATAAAATTGTGGTCAAGTTTATCTTTCTTGGATTTATATATACAATTTATTCTTTGCCTTGTTCATAAAGGACGTTTATCTAATTTTTCTAGTGCAAGTGCAACAGGCAACAAAGGTGTATGCGGAAAACCTCTAAGCCTTTCATGCAGCAAAATCCCGTCTTTAACCACTCCTCATGAAGAAAATGAAGAACCCAGGAAACGCCATGTCCTTATTAGCATTCTTGTATTTGTGGTTGTGGTTGTGTTGGCTTCAATACTGGCACTAATATTCATTCGTTATCGTCGAAGGAAAAGTTCAAAACCTGTGTGGGTGGAGAATGCCGCACAATCCCAATCCAGCAGTGCAGTAATTTCTAGTGACGTGGCTGTAGCAGTGTCGGGTGAATCCAAGAAGAGTGAAGATGGAGGCTTGAACTTTGTAGGGAATGAAATGGCGATGTTTGATTTGCAAGACTTGCTTAAGGCATCAGCTGAGGTTCTCGGCAGTGGGAGTTTTGGATCCACCTACAAAGCTATGATAATGAATGGACCAGTTGTGGTGGTGAAGAGATTTAAGCACATGAACAATGTAGGTAAAAAAGACTTTTTTAATCACATGCAAAAGCTTGGAAGGTTGACACATCCTAATCTACTCCCTCTCCTTGCATTCTACCATGGAAAAGAAGATAAGCTTTTGGTATACGACTTTGCTGAAAATGGCAGTTTGGCTAGTCATCTTCACGGTATAAGACCCCATGCATAGATTATTTTTTATTTATAAGAAACTTAATTATGTATTTATTTGGCTCATATAATATTGTTTTGCAATATTGTTGTATTGTAGGTAGAGGTGGCTGTCAATTGGATTGGCCAACTCGTTTGAAGATAATAAAAGGAGTGGGAAGGGGGTTAGGTTACCTCTACAACGAGTTCCCGGATGAGAAATTAGCGCATGGGAATCTTAAGTCCACAAATATAGTGTTAGATCATTCATTTGAGGCTCATTTGACGGAGTATGGGCTTGTTGAAGTGATGGAAAAGAGGCATGCTCAACAATTCATGGCAGGGTTCAAGTCTCCGGAGGTGGGGAGTGAGAAGAGTGATGTGTGGTGTTTGGGGATACTAATATTAGAGCTGTTGACAGGGAAATTCCCTGCGAATTATTTGAGGCATGGGAAGGGAGGGAGTGAGGATTTGGCGACATGGGTGGAGTCAATTGTGAGGGAAGAGTGGAGTGGGGAGGTGTTGGATAAAAACATAATTGGGAGTAGGAATGGTGAAGGGGAGATGTTGAAGTTGTTGAGGATTGGGATGGGTTGTTGTGAATGGAGTTTGGAGAATAGGTGGGGTTGGAGGGAGGTTGTGGCTAAGATTGATGAGTTGAAGGAGAAGGATATTGGAGTTGGAGATGAGGGTCAACGACTTGAATTGCATTCATCTAGTGTTTCAGGATGATGATGATGATTCATTGATTCTTGTCTCTTGATGATTTTGGCAGAAGAAATGGGATGTATTAATTTTCTGCTGTCGTGGACACATTGCTCCCATCTTGTTTATATCATATACACTATACTCCTACACCCTCCTCTCTCATGATCTTGTCGTGCTCGAGTGATTGGAAGAACATTTATCACATTTTACCTTTATTTTTAATGATACTCTTATTATTTAACTTGCATTATCTATCTATCTACTTCTACTTAACTCTAAAGTCTAATCAAATAAATCACTTCGTAAAATACTAAACTTCTTATTTCTAAAAAACCGACACCTCGGTTTTTTAAGAGTAAATTAGTTTGCATACATTTTTCTTCCGTCCATACTTCTAAATTTGAATTTTAAATTTTAAAATTTTCCTTACTTCCACTTTCATTTTTACATGATAAGTATTTGTCATTGATAAATGTAAAAAAAAGGACAAATAATGGTGGTGGTTTGAGGCTGTTGCGGAGGTCATGTCATGGTGGTATTCTAAATTGTAGTAGTTTCTACTCAGGTGGTGGCAACGGTGGAGGTTCAGTGGTGGAGACGATGGAGGTCCCGTGGAGGTGGAGTTGGGCTGGGGGATGGCTTGGGTTTTTGGCGGTGTTGTAGATGATGCAGTGGGGTTGGGGGGTGTGCGGGGTAGAAAGAGACAGGAAATGGATTGTTTACCTTGATGGTGGGAGAATGTACTTACCTTTAGGTGATTTTAGGCATAAAATTAGAAAATAGAAAACGTAGAACAATATGAAGGAAAAATGTAAGAGAGAAAATGAGAGATGAAAGAGATAGAGACAAAGGTAGTGTCTTTTCCCGCCTCTATCATTGGTGTTTCCGAATCTTTTTGTAGTTTGTGCGTTCCAATCCGTGACGGTGGCTGAAGTTGGCGCCTGGAATGGAGACTCTTGGAGCTGGAATCTTCCTTGGATGACTCACGGTCAGCATGTTGTTGCTGGGACAGATCACGAACAGAATCCTGGTGCAGCTGTCGGCCAGAATTCTGTCACAGTAGATGCAGTTGATGCTGCTGAATTGCTCACAGTTTTGCAGGGTGTCTCCTCTGCTAAGGGGCTGTCGGACTCTTGGGTATGGTTGCTAGATTCATCAAAGTATTTTACGGTTAAATCTTGTTACAATTGGCTTGTCAAGTTGAGCAATAACATTGGGCTGGATGATGATTTAAAGAAAGTGCTTGAGTATATTTGGAAGTGTGCCTCTCCTTCCAAAGTGTCTATTTTTGGTTGGCGATTGTTTCGCAATTCTTTGCCCACTCGTGGTCTTCTTCTTCACCGTAACGTGTTAACAAATGCTGTGCAAGATGCCCCTTTTGTAGGATGCATTGTGAAGAGTCTCATCATTTATTCATAGAGTGTTGTTTTGCTAAAGATGTATGGTCTCAAGTTTACTCTTGACTGGGTATTGATTCCGATGCACCTAATGTCTTGGCCGAACATTTTTCTTTGGATAGGTAAGTTTGGCAATGGTAGGAAGGCAAAGAAAACAAAGCATTTGATTTGGTTGACAACGTGCTCATGTTTATGGTTGTCCCGGAATGGTCTTATCTTCAAAAATGAGGTAGCAAATAGTGATTCGATTATCAAGCGTATCAAAAGCTTATATTTGAGTTGGCTTGTTTATAGAGCGAGTTGTAATTCTTATTTATCTATTTCCTCTTGGTGGAGTAATTCACTTCATTGCCTAAACAATTTGTAATTTCGTTGTTTGGGCTTGAGCACCACTAATGCTGTTCAATGAAATGTTTGCTTATAAAAAAAGTGTATTTTCCCGCCTTCAAGGTAGACAATCCATACCCAAAGAGATAGAGATTTAAGTTAGTAAATGTAGTTTGGGTATTTTAATGAATTTAATAAAAATTTTGGTGCGAGGGGAAAAAAGGTAGGGTGTGAGGTGCAACATCCTAAGTAAAATTTGATACCATCAAAAAATGGCGGGGTCACATTTTTTGTACCTCCCACACCCCTAGTGAAAAACCAAAAATACGCTCTAGTCTTAGAGAAAAAAAATAAAAAACACGGATTTATCTATTAAAATGATAAATCTGTTTTGCATTTTAAAAAAAAATGCAAAACGAATTTATCATTTTAATAGATAAATCAGTTTTGTATTTTTTAAAACCATATTTATCTATAAAAAAGATAAATCCATTTTCTATTAAAAATAAATTTTATTTTATTTGATTTTTTTTAAAAAAAGGTTATAAAAAGACCACTAAAAATTCATTAAACCATCAAAACTAATCTAAAAATTATAAAAACACCACTAAAAATCTAATAAAATCAAAAGAAGGTTATGCAATTTTTTTTAGATTTTTCGGAAATTATGAAAAATTTAAAAATTAATAAAAAATAGTAAATGATGGATTTGGGATTTTGTGCCCCACGGTCCAGATAGAAGTCTCTTCTTCGGGTGTTATGATCCCTAATATTTTTCGAATTTAATGGCTGTGGTTTCGGGACAATCGGAGTAGGTTGCCTGAAAACCAATTTTTTAGCCTAGATTATCTAGCCGGCGTACAACATCGTGACGTTAACGAATATCTACACACTAAATAGAACCAAAAGATCACCGATATCCATATCTATTTTATTTTATTTTAAAAAAAATCAATTATAATTTTTTATCAGTTTTAGCTATTTTATCTATTTAATAGATAAATCCGTTTTACAATTTTTCAAAACAAATTTATCTATTAAATAGATAACTTCAGTTTTGAAAAAATACAAAACAGATTTATCTATATAAATCCGTTTCCAATTTTTTTTGCAAAATGGATTTATCCTAAAAATAGATAAATCTATTTAATCAATTTCATAGGGGCAATGTAGGAATAAAAAAATGATGGGGGTATGAGGTATAAAGATGGGGATATAAAAAACGCAACCCAAAATGGTGTGTCCTAGGTGGCCGCTACTATCGCACATTGGCTACAGTTAGGGCCAACACTACGTGGACCAACTGAAAACCCATGGGATCGGGCCGGTTGGGATAAAGGGCAAGTGGAAATGGATTTGGGCCGTGTTTTTGGAATTGGCCTTCACTTTTATCCCACACCCCCTCCTACTCACCACACACCCCTTAACTCCAAATATTCCAAAAATACCCTTACGTAGAGGACGTGTTTACGTGTGATTCGGTTGAGGCCAACCGAATATATTTGGCTAAGGCCAACCGAACGTTATAAAAAATAACAAGGGGTGTATTGTTCAGTTTTGTTCGTTCGGTTGAGGTCTCCTGTGTGATTCGGTTGACACAAAGTCTTTATTGCGGATCAAATCTTACTCCAAGTTGCAATAGCAAGTTGCAAAAATTTTTTTTTTTATACTATCGTCTTTTATGGTCATTTGGTTGAGGCCTCTCGAAATATTTCGGTTGAGGTCAACCGAATAGTGTAAAAGAGGTAAAAGAGGGGTGTGTCTCAAAAAAATACTCGTTCGGGTGTGTTTAACCAAAAATATTCGGCTTACCCTAACCGAATCGGCAAAAATAGCGCGCTTTATTAATGACATATTTGTCATTTCGCATGGTTCGGGGGTGTGAGGTGAATAGGACGGGCGGGAAAAGTGATGGCATTTGGAATTTCCCTCTTTCCTCCCTCTACAAATGTAAAGATCGGGCGCGCGCGCACCGTTTTGTTTGCGAGTAACTAAACAGTTCCGACGGGGAAGCAAGCAAGCAAGCGAACGGTTTCTGGTAAACATGAGTTGGTCGGAAGGCGTTCAGGAATCCCGAGTTTTCGTTGCACCCGGTAAATTTTCATCTCGTTTATTCTTCTAAACATTATTTATTCTATTTTATTTGATTTATTTGATATTTCCATGTCAAATACTATTATAATTAGTTTTTCACTACTGCTTCCACTTGAAGCTCATCTTATTACCTGACATTGAAATTGAGAATCTGTGAACTTTATTTGTACATTGGATAACACAATCTTCAGTAATTACTAATTTGTGAACCCTGAAAGCGGCAACAGTGTTCTCTTAAAATGTATCGCAAGAAAACTGACTAGGGATATCGCCATTTATTTCCAAGTACTGAAAAAATTATGCAGAAATTAGGTTTTTATTTGCGAACAGAGAAAATTGTATCAAAATTACAATCAACAAAAGCATGCTGGTATTTTATAGTTTCCGATTTAATTAGTTATTTCAATTTTTATTTCCCTTACAGTTACAGTTGCAGGTCTTTTCAATTTCTAAAAATAATTTTTGCAAATTTTGCGATAATGTAATGTTGTTTACTTATTTAGGCATTTTAATTTCCCTTTCTTTTAAGTGCAGATCCTGGTACAAATGAAAATGGTTTGGGGCGTATGATATTGCTCCGTCATCCCAAATCTGGTAACTGAAAGAATATACATTGTTTGGTTGTATGTTTTTGTCACACAGACACAGGCACATGATTTTATTCTAATTTGTCTGTCTTGAATTCTTAATGTAATGGTTAAACTTTGATACTGTTCGGTTAGTATTGTTATACTACCTTGCTATAAAAAGTTGGACCTCATTAAGGCTTTTGACTCTTCACTGTCTGTTTCTCTTCTTTAGGATATTTCATGTATTTTCACTTGTTTGACAGGAAATGCAACACAGTATCTCTTTGTGAATGGGGTGCTTCAAGAATTTCAATGGTTTAAGAATTTGTACGGATCTTGGTTTTTGGGAGATTATCTAAGCGAAGGTAGATGTTTAACCATCTAACTTGTGCATCATGATTCCTCTTGTTACATTGGTCTTTCACTCATGAAGAAATTATCGTGGAATAGTAATTTTGGCAGAAAATATTTCAATTTTTATAATCGTTGTATTTATTTTGTTCTTCAACAGATGGCCGACTGTATTTATCCACACCAGTTGATCCTGTTTTTATCATGTTGCCTATATTCGCGGAAGCTAGGATGAAGGTAACTTTATGTTTCTTTTCAACCATGGATATTGAAAGACATTAGACATTTATTTTTCAAGTTCTTTCCATTTGAGTTTGAGTAGATACATGGTCAATTGTTGGTAATGAAGCAGAATAAAGTTTTAGTTGCACGTCCGACACTTCATGTTCAGAGCCCAACCACTCTAATAAATTTCTTTAAAATGCATGCAGAAAGGTGACGATCTTGGGAAGTTCAGGCAATTGGATGAGATCTTGTATATAGATGGGTATCCAGGATATCAGCAGTTAATGTCTGCTGTTGAGAACTGTATGCAAGTAGTTTGTGAAATCAAAGGTGGTGATTTGTACACATCCTATTTACAACTTAACTTTGAAATTTGGCCATGTTATGATTTAAGTAATTTAATGGGCAGAAGTTGAGGAGAGAAAATGAGATATTTGTGGTTAGATTTATGTCTTATATATTAGATACGAGTGCCGAGTGGTGACCTAATTGTTAATATTTTTCTTGTTTTTAATTCTCCTGGTTGAGTGTATCGGTAGTTCAATGTTAGGTGATAAGATCGATTCCTTATGTAACTTTACAATAATCATGTCCATGGGGTATTGCTGTCTGATGGAATGCACAAGACTTCATTTAAACTGTTCTAAGATCATGTTTTCCTTTAGTTATGGAAATTAGAAGTTATTATGGTGATCTAATCTTTCTGTTTCTATCCTTGTGCATATGCAGAAGTTGGGTCCTTAAAATTCTTTAGACTCGATGACTCGAAGGTTCTGCATTGGCTGTGCTACAAGGTATGTCTATATTTTCATTATTTTTATTTATTTTTATTTAGTTTGCACAGTTTTCCATCCACCCTCCCCCAAAGAAAAGCTAGCATGCCTGGTGCATCTACATAGCAATTCCCATCATCCATATGTCTACCTAGGAGGCATAATATATTTAGTGTATGTTAGCATATGGATGTCTTTTTCATGTAAATGTGAACTAAGAGAGACTCCAATGGTAAACCATCTTTGAGTTCTAACTCACCGTTTGATGGCCTTACCATGCCACTGCCACCTCAAATTTGACAACTTCAGCAACTCTTTGTTAACTTTCCAGTATTGCAACTCTTTAAGAAATCTAAAGCGAGTCTCACAAGAAATCTAAAATTTTTGTTTCTAATGTTTAAGAACCAGTTGTTCTATAAGAACGGTTCTTACAACAGCCATTAGATCCTCCTCCAATGCTGAAACACTCACCAAGAACTGGTTCTTAGCTTCAAGAAAGAACCCACTAAGACACTCCCATTGAAGATGCTCTAAGACTGAAGCATGGCTAGTCTATTTCATTATACTATAAACTTCGCATCATTAATGTCATAGTCTATTGTCAGAGTTTGTTACTGATATGGTATCCATCTATAAAGTAACCCAAGAAATACTCGTGTTGATTTATAGAGGGTTTATATTCTAATTTGCTCTTCTCTTAGTCTTTCTATATTGTTTGGCCCATCTTTTATTTAGTTGCTAAAAAACTTTCCACCCTTATTAAAGTTTTCTAATTTTGGTTTCTCTTATTTTAGGTTTCTCAGCTGAAACAGACACTACCCAAACTGGACAAAAACTATGCTGCTCAATCTGAGAAAGACACATGTAAATTGTCTATTACCATTTTGTTCTGCACTTCACATATAGGGATTCCTTGAAATGACTGCTTGTGCATCTTTTACTATACTCCGTATACATGCAAAATGATGATGAGGGGCACATTGGAAACCTGGGAAACTGACGTTTGCCTTTGGACAGAGACAAGTGATTGAAATCAATAGTTATGTTATATTGGTTTTTAAATTTGTAAAATGGAAATAATTTATCATTTTTTGTTGATTTGGTGATAGCTAAAATACTTGAAGCACCTATATCTCTCTAATATTCCTCAATCCCTTGATTGTAAATATCGCGCGATGCTTCTGTTCAAAACTGAAGTGCATCTCTGGTTTTTTCTTTTCATGTTTTGCCACTCATTAACGTCCTGATGTTACTGATGCAGTGGTTGATGCAGTTTCTATATTAGGAGAGTATTTAAAGGAAGAGCCCTGGTTGCAGCTTTTGTGTAACCATCTTAAGTAAGACCTTTGAGAATGTCTTTTATGATTATTTTGCTATATATTCCTTGATAGTTATATGAGACACCATAGTTGGGTTGGAATGAGATTCTTTAAGACACGCACGCCTTAAGAAGAATTTTCTTTTGCAGGTTAAATATACTCGAGGTTACAGGAAAAACACAAGCAAATACTGAGGAAACTAACTCGGGTTTCTGTAATGAATTACCGGTATGTTTACTGGGACAAGAGAAGAATGGGTTTGGATTTCACTCAGTTGGATTGTAATTAATTGTTTGCTCACTATACTAATGTTTTTATCAGGAACAAAGTGGTGATAAGAAGGCTACAGTTGTAAAGAAAGGTAGACAAGCAAAGAAGTTGAAAGTGGAGACAGAATCACATAACATCAGAGACATGTTTACGAGGGCCTCCAGAAAGAAAAGCTAAATTGTTCCATTCCCATTTGTGAAAATGGGTCATTATCATATTGTATTGTTTTCTAAAACCGCGGTAGTGGATAAGCTGAGTCCTCTCCTGGTTTGTTTGTACCGTCCATTTTATGTTATTTAGTTTATTAATATTTGTTCTGAGATTTTATATTTTATTTATTTTCAATTTCTATTTCACCTGCAGCATATGTTATCTAACTTTTTGAGTCTTCATCTCATGTGGCTTATCTCAAGAAGAACGCAGCTACCTCTGTTTTTTTTGTGTTTCTATATTTTTGTCGTGTATTATTGTCCTTTTCGCTTTTTTAGGATGAGAACGCGCATTCCCCGGGAAAAACTGCAGCGTAAACAGAGGAATGCGCGTTTTCGTCTTCATTTTCCTCTTTTTTTACTTCTTTACAAATATGAAATGCAGAGGATTCTTACTTATCTCAAATATATTCGATCTATCATAGGTTGAAGGTAGGGTCAAGTTGACTCAACTTTTGTGGATTAGGAAAAATAAACATAAAATGAAGTTATAATATTTTTATAGTTTATGACCAAAATAAACATAAGAATGAAACTGAAGATTTATATATCCTTATTTTTTTTATATATTCTTTATTATATAATATTTATGTGAGGTCTACCTATTTAAATGTAGCTTTCACCAAATGGAAAATAGGATCCACATGATCCACATAAGCTTTATGTAACAAAAATTAATTAATGGTCAACAAAAAATGATTTAAGCACGTTATTTTCACATGATAGAATTAGTTGATTATTTTAAAGGAGGGTTAAATTTTTTCTATACACAAGGAAATTTTTGATACACGTATCTACAGCTGCCCAGCACATCCATTTCACTAGTAAAGTATATGCCAAAACTATTGATGTCATTTGAGTGTTTAGTTTACTATTGTTTTCAAGAAAAAACCAAATAACAGAACCATGCGAATAATAGTGGAATAAAGACGAAACAGAAATGGAATGAACGGAAGTCTTTTTACATACAATCCACCATGTCCGTATATTTTGTTGCGTGTGCATATGGATATTTTACCAAAATCAACTTTAATTTCATATTGGCAAATTGGCATATTATGAAAAGGGAAAAAAAGAACGAAAAATATATTTATTATTTGGATATTAAAATTATAAAATAAACAAATATAAATATTGTTCCAATCTTTTTCTTGAATAGGAATTAGACCGAACACAAGTAAATAAACAGTGATTGTTCCTTATTTGTACTAACTACCATTTACTACCAACGAGAGGAATGTACTATATATATCGCCCGAGAGGGCCAATGAAGGGGGACCCAGATTTCATTTCTTGATATCTCACACATTACCTTATTGGGTGTGTTTTTAGTAAAACCCCCCCGGTAACATACCCCCCTTTTACGCTAAATCTCCAAAATACATTTAATTTTTTTTTTTTTACAAATTTTCGGAAATAAGGGTTTTCAGGAAATACCTCAGAAAGAGGTATTTCCGGAAGCCATTTTGAGATATAACCGGAAATACCTTAAAAAATGGTATTTCCGAAACGTTTTTTGGAAAAATACGTTCTGGAAATACGTCTATTTCTGGGAAGTTTAGGGAAAAAACTCACTTTTTCCGGAAATATGATGGAATGATGAATGATTTCGTTTTTTAACAATTTTTTAGGGGTATTTTGGTCCATTTGATCAATTTGGGGAGTATGGGGTTCGGGGGTACAAAAAAAACACCCTACCTTATTTGGTAGTAAATGATAGTTACTTTAAATAAGGTAATGTGTGAGATATCAAGGCGAAATTAGTAGGATCATATTCAATACAGATCCTTCGCGTGTGTCGGCCTTGATTTGGCCGAACTCCGCCGAACGGAGTTCGAGGAATGATATGTTACCAGAGGACAGAGCCGGTTTCTTTCTAGGCCGAGCAGAGATGTCCTTCGATTGACTTGATGGGGTCGAACCCTTGTGGTAGCGACCGGTCGGTTGTGAATAAATACATATGTGGGTTGTATTGATAATTTCAACGACATTGACAATTTCAGTAACATCATAATGTTGTTTGAACCCAAATGTAACAAAAGATAACATCAGATTCGAACCCAAGAGCAACCAAAAGATGTCTCTAGCTCCAACCAACTGAGTTACACCACGGAGAATTCCGATTAAAAATTAACCTGGGTTTATTTGTTATTTCAGCCGAGAAACAAAACAAAAGTCTCATAAGTCCTAACAGTCTATGTTCATGCCATGCAATGATTTCTTCTCTAAATTAATTCATTGTTTGATCATGCAAAGAATTTAAATACTCACCAAAAAATGAAAATAATTTAGATAAAGATAAAGCATAAAATACAAAAATGTTGAATATATTTGGAAGATTAAAGCTAAGGTCGGTCATCCCAATTGCTGTGTAGCTTTGCCAAAAGCCTAACTCATCAATTCATTTGTTATTAGCATGCAAATGGTTATCGATCTTTAATTAAAGCAACAAAATAATATTAATTAAAATAAAAAACCAAATTCAAATAAAAATTAAAACACAAAAGGGTTTTTAAACATTTGTAGAGTTTTTGCCTTACGTGGGAATCGAACCATGTCCCCTGGGGCTCAAGTACACGCCTTTTTTTGTAACAACCTGGGCCCTTTTCTTTCTAGTAGGCTACCTCAGAAGCTCAAGTGCACGCCTTTTTTTGTAACAATTTGGACCATTTTCTTTCTAGTACCAATTGATCCACTTTTATACTCGACCACGACACGACATGGCATTCTGTATATTGTACTATTCTTAAGCCAATTCATGTCTTACCGGCCTATCTATTAACTATGTAACAAAATCTATGTCACTTTGGACACATTTTAATCTTCGATGTTTTTAATTTTTCATCTAAACATCTATTAATTATCCTTAACACTTTTTTGCTTTTTTTCTATACTCCTTTTTCTTTTTCACTTCGTCCTCTTTTGTTGTCGGAACTCGTCTTTATCTATAATATATAACAAAATCAACTATATTTTTTTGCATGTTAACCTCGCGTACTTTCCTTTTCCTTTCAAAATATACATCTAATATTTTCTCTTTACGCTTAACACCTTTGTTTTGAAAAAAAAAATACTCTTCCTCTTACACAATTTTAAATTCCTCTTTCTCACTTTTCTCTACTATTTTCTTCCTTTTTGTTAATAAATTATAGCAAATGCAAATAATACATATTAAAAAAAATGTTTATTCTTGAATTTCACAAAATATGTGTACCTAAAAAAAATTTATTTTGAAAAACAAGCACATATAAGCACGTAAAGTCTTTTTTTTTAATTCATTTTTATTATTTTTAACTAAATGTATTTTTACATTAATCTCTATAATGTCAATTTGTTTCGGTTTTCAAAAATTCCACCATGTGTACGTATCTGGTCTTATTTAGTTACTATGTTTCATTTCCAAAACAAAAGACGAAGTCAAAGATAGCCCGCAAAGTTTGGTTGTTCTAAGGCAAGAATTGAATGTGGTTGTTTTTTTGTTCCTTAAAGTGCAAAAAACAAGGAAATCTTGATGTTTTTTTGCAAAGGGAGAGTGTGTTAATTGAAAGAAGATAACAAATTGCAAAGAATTTTTTTGAAAGAAAAAGGCAAAGAGAGGAATGTGGTTACCCAAGAGTTCAGAGAAGAAGGATGGTGTAAATGGATTAATAGCAGTGGCAATAGATAAAGAAAAGGGGAGTCCAAATGCACTTAAATGGGCCATTGATAATCTCCTCACAAGAAGTGCAACTGTAATTCTCATCTATGTCAAGATTATATCACCTTCCCTTTCTTCATCACCTACTCTTTTCACCCCAAGTAAGTCTTCTTATACCATATACACACATAATTGTCATGCTCTTTTAGGAAAAAAATATGAAAAATGACATTCATTAATCTGGTCACCGGTTCGATCTCTGACCGGTGCGTATAGAAAAACACATGGTGGGAGAGGTCAACCCCTTAAATGGATCTTAGTACCTCGAAGAATTAGTCTGTCTCTGCAGTTGCGCGCAGGAGATATAAAAAAATGGCATTAATTATAGCACCAGTCAATGCCTGCATATTACAATTGCTATAACATTGATTTCTAACTTTGTTAATTACAGGGGCAGGGATAAATTTGAATGGTAATGAGAGTTTAAGTATATGTAAAGAACCAGATCCTCAAAACAAGAACATTTTCCTTCCATATCGCGTCTTCTGTATGCGAAAAGATGTAAGTTGTCGTTCTTTTCAGGAAAAAAATTTGAAAATAGCAATGCCATAATTGTGGAAATGAAATGGTTTTCATTGTATAGAATCTTATGATCTCTTTGGTTTTGTGTTTCATTTGGTTCATAGATACAATGCAAGTATGTGTTACTAGAAGATGCAGATGTTTCCAAAGCATTAATTGAATATGCTTCTCAGGCAGGAATTGAGCATCTGGTTCTTGGATCTTCAACAAAAACTGGTTTGCTCAAGTATATATACATCCTTCTTTCTAAATTCTATGTAGCATGACATTTTACAAATTTTTCTTCTATTTTATAGTCTTTCTATCTTCCATTCTAAGAACATTTATATATTTATATATCAGTACTTAAGTACATTTGTTTCTTATCAGAAGATTCAAAGTATCAGATATTCCTGGAACAGTATCAAAAGGGGCACCAGATTTTTGTACAGTCTATGTTATTAACAAAGGAAAGATTCAATCAATGCGATCCGCTTCTAGACCCGCTCCAACCGTTTCCCCTCTCCAAGTTAGTCAAACTACTATCAAGTTAGATGATCAATTAGACTCAAATGTGCCATTGCCACAAACCGTAAAAGGTTAGATTCATCCCTTCAATCATATACTTCCTCCGGTCCTATTTATAAGAAAATATTGCAGTTTTAGGTTCATTGAATAACTGATGTATCTGGTCCTATTGTTAGAACAAGAAAGACATTCCTTTGATGGTGCACCGCGTAAATCGCAGGATGGAATAGAATCATTCAGGTAATACTTAACAAGTCTCTTGTTCTTGATGCACTATATAACATTTAGGGTATATTTGGGAGAGGGATTTGAGAGGGTTTTGGAGGGGAGGGGTTTGGAGGGCTTGGTCTATTTTTGATATCTATTTGAGATTTTAAAAAATTGAAAGAATAACATGATAGATAATGATAAAACATTGTTAATCACACTTCATTTTTGTTTAGAAACAATTTATAGCTGTAATGAATTACCGGTATGTTTACTGGGACAAGAGAAGAATGGGTTTGGATTTCACTCAGTTGGATTGTAATTAATTGTTTGCTCACTATACTAATGTTTTTATCAGGAACAAATTGGTGATAAGAAGGCTACAGTTGTAAAGAAAGGTAGACAAGCAAAGAAGTTGAAAGTGGAGACAGAATCACATAACATCAGAGACATGTTTACGAGGGCCTCCAGAAAGAAAAGCTAAATTGTTCCATTCCCATTGGTGAAAATGGGTCATTATCATATTGTATTGTTTTCTAAAACCGCGGTAGTGGATAAGCTGAGTCCTATCCTGGCTTGTTTGTACCGTCCATTTTATGTTATTTAGTTTATTAATATTTGTTCTGAGATTTTATATTTTATTTATTTTCAATTTCTATTTCACCTGCAGCATATGTTATCTAACTTATTGAGCCTTCATCTCATGTGGCTTATCTCAAGAAGAACGCAGCTACCTCCTTTTTTTTTGTGTGTTTCTATATTTTTGTCCTTTTCGCTTTTTTAGGATGAGAACGCGCATTCCTTGTTGGTTAATTTGGAGAATTTCGATAATTCAAGATGATACTTTGATAAATCTGAAGTCGTGTATAACACTTTCAGATTGAATCAAATTTCGGGGTTCAACCAAAATTATTCAATCGGATAAAATCAGAAGATTGTATTCAAGAGCTTTTCGTTTTTGGTGTTGAGAGTTTTTCACTTGTTATGACTTTCTGAACCAGAATAATCGTTTTTCATCAAGAAGAAGAGGTTATAGGCGGTTCATGGAAGTTTTAAAGTGGAAAACTGCATTTTCGGTTGCATTTTCGGTCAAGTGGCGCGCAAGTTGCGCACAGTTCGCGCTCCACGCGCAACTGGGAAGAACATTCTGCCAATCCACGCGTAAGTGGCGCACAGTTCGCGCTCCACGCGCGCTCCGCGCGCCAACGACCAGAAAGTCACTTCCATGTAATTTCCAAAATTTGCCTAAACCGAACATCTCGTTATTACATTAAAACAAGCGTGCACTCTTATTTTAACATAATAAAGAGATCAATTACACTAAAATGTCCAACAAACCTCCCCCATTTTAGTGTAATTACCGATCAAATCACCAAAGTCATAACATACCACAAACTACTGCATAAATGAAATATCGTGACGATTGAATTTCATCTTAGCAAATTACACGTTTCAAATATTCGAATATCAGGGTGTCCTAAGGATTGAACCCTTTCTATTCATAATGAATACATGAAGATAATCTGCACAATAGTTTAAAACATTACTCTTGCTCGACACTAGTTTACTAGCCTGTGTCCCTATCCTTCATAAGCATATCAAAGCCAAGTCCCAGCTTCTTGAAGCGGCTAAACTTCATGCTTACATAGGTGGTCCTTCTCTTTCTTGCACCTGCAAATGCAATTTTTCAAAAGAACCATTAAGAAGTTATACTTCAACCTCCTTAACTTACAGAACCGAACACATACCTTTTGGGATATTTTCGATGATGTGTTCCAATCTCTACATGTTAAGCTTTCCACATTGAATTCAGCACCTAATGTCATATTAGATGGGAATTGGGTATCTTAACATAAGAGATTTCAGATGGACTTTAATCCTAATCCCACAGCCGACCTTTTCACGAGATCTCTACTTAACCCTTTGGTTAAATGATCGGCCAAATTATGCTGAGTTCTCACAAACTCCACTGATATTACACCATGCATGATTAACTCCCGAACCATGTTGTGTCTAACACCCAAGTGTCTAGACTTCCCATTATACACTTGACTATATGCCTTAGCCAAAGTAGCCTGACTATCGCACCTGATAGACATGGGAGGGATAGGTTTGGGCCACAGTGGAATCTCATAGATCAGATTTCTTAGCCACTCAGCTTCTTTACCAGCTGTTGCTAAAGCTACAAATTCAGATTCCATTGTTGAATTTGTAATGCAAGTCTGTTTCTTGGATGCCCAAGATATAGCACCTCCTCCAAGGAGGAATACCCAACCACTTGTAGATGAATAATCTTCCATATTGGTTATCCAACTTGCATCAGAGTAACCTTCAATAATTGAAGGAAATCCAGTATATGTCAAACCATAGTCAATGGTTCCCTTTAAGTACTTGAATACTCTATTCATAGCTTGCCAATGATGAGAACTAGGATTACTTGTAAACCTACTAAGTTTAGCAACAGCATAAGCTATATCAGGCCTAGTACTAATCATTGCATACATGAGTGATGCTATTGCCCTTGAGTATTCAAGTTGAGACACTGCTACACCTTTATTAGGTAATAGCTTCAGGTTAGGATCAATGGGAGTACTTACCGGAGAACAATCTTTAAAATTGAATTTCTCCAATATCTTCTCAATATAATGTGATTGAGAGATGGAGATGCCATTGTTTCCACGTTTGATCTTTATTCCTAAGATCACATCCGCCTCCCCCATATCTTTCATATCAAACTTAGAAGACAAAAATGCCTTAGTTTCATCAACTTGATTTTGGTCGGTACCAAAGATCAACATGTCGTCTACATACAAACAAATGATAACTCCTTTGCCATGAGTATCAAACTTGCTGTATAGACATTTATCTGCTTGGTTTAGAACAAAACCACTAGACAACACAACCTCATCAAATTTTTGATGCCATTGTTTAGGCGCTTGTTTCAAGCCATAAAGAGATTTCATCAGTTTACACACCTTATTTTCATTTCCTGGCATAACAAACCCTTCAGGTTGTTTCATGTATATCTCTTCATCCAATTCACCATTTAAGAATGCAGTTTTCACATCCATTTGGTGAATCACCAGATTGTGGATAGCAGCAAGTGCTAACAACAGTCTAATAGTGGATATCCTAGCAACAGGAGCATATGTATCGAAAAAGTCAATACCCTCCTTTTGCCTAAAGCCTTGGATAACCAATCTGGCTTTGTACTTGTCAACAGTACCATCTGTCATACCCCAATTTTGTCCGACTAATCGAAAAATCCCAAAAATTTTATCGCTTCGCATATTGTTCTAAATGCGGGTGTATTTGGCACTCTCGTGCAACGATTTTGTTTGGCGCTCGTTGTTTTCCAAAAAAGAAAAAAGAATCCAAAAATAAATAATGAAATAATAAATAGCGCGAGCGCGCGTTTCGTTTCGGATCGTGTGAGTAATTGCGTCAGTGCGCGTTTATTTTTACCGTTTTCTTTTTAGAGAAGTGAGGATAAAATAAAATCGGTTTTAATAACATACGCGCGTGCGTATTCAAAGCGCGTATTCAAATCGCGTACGCGTTCCTAGTCTTAAGGCGCTCGTATTTCATTTCGAGTCGTGTGAGTCGTTGCGTCGGCGCGCGTTGTTTTTACCGCTTTTATTATCATCAAGAAAAATAAAATAATAATAAAAATGGTAATAATAAATTTAAACTCAGCTGTCCTTTTTATTCATTGGTTACATATACAAAAAAAACAGAATAGTACAAAAAAAGAGAAGTCAACTCTTTTCTTACAAAAATTATTAATTAAAAAACAATACAAAATTTAAAGGACAGGGGGCGCTGCTGTAACACTTTTTTTAGAATGGGGCTCAAGCTTCTTTTATCTTGCCCTTTGCTTTTTCCAGTTTCAGCAAAAACATTGCTGCAGTGGCAGCAACCTTGCTGCCATCCCCTTGCTGCTCCCTTGCTGTGTCACTGCAGCAGCAACAAACTGGTCTCCTAGGGGGATTTGGTCCCCTGCTCAACACCACACCTACACCATGTTTTCTTGCATATAAATACAATGAATAAAAATCAGTTTAGGGAGGCACACAGACAGCAAGATACACAACAATTCATACACACAAAAATATATAGAAACCATATTTCAATTTGAGCAGAATAGAGGGAAGTACTGGTTTTTTTCAAAGGTCTTGGAACTAGGTTAGTGCCTAAATTCATCTGTTTATCTTTCATATCCTTTTTTTACCTTCTTTATTTATTGTTTCATGTACACATAAATCATGTAGTCTCATAATGTACATGTAGGTAATCACAGATTTAGTCATAATGTACATGTAGGTAATCACAGATTTAGTCTTGAACCTTTTTTTCTTCTGTTCCATAAAAATAAGTACATGTAGGCAAGCACAAACAGATTTTAAAAAGAAACAAAGCAGCAAAAAAAATAAGTCAGAGGCAACAACAGAGAGAGGTCAGGTTTTAAGAAAAAAATAAATAAATATATGTATGTGCCAATCCGAAATAGCGTAAAAAAAACAAATAAAAACATAGCAAAACTCACTCTGAAGCTCCGGCCGCCATGGACGGTGGCCGTTGGCCGTGCGCCTCCTTCGCCTCCGTCGCGAACCACCAACACAGAAACCGAACCTTCACAGCCCACCCCAAAACGCCACGGCCTCACCATCTCCACCACCGAACCGCCCCGCAACCACCGAACCGACCACCCCCTCTCCTCCGCGAAACAAGCCCAGATTCGAACCATCCACCTACAGCCACCCCTCACGACCAAACCATCACCTCCCACCGCAACACCACTGTCCACCAAACTCCCCCCTCCGCTGCAAATCGCCGTCGTACCCCTACAACCAACCACCCCCAAGCGGCCACACCTCCGTCACGGCCTCGCCCTCCTCGCAAACCACCCTCTCACGATCACCATCACCCACGCCGTCGCTACCGTAGACCCATCGCGAACCCGAAAACCTCACCTCTCCTCCCCTCACTTTTGATGTGCGACGTTGAGAAGAGGGAAGGCGGAGGTTGCTGGTGGCTGGTGTGGGAAGAAGGGGGCGGAACTTAGGTTTGATTGGAGGGAGGAGAGTGAAACAGCGCTTTGGAGAGAGAGAGAAATTTTTTTTTAGGTTTTGGTCAGATTAGGGAAAGAGGCGCTGTGGAGAAGAAAAGAGGAAATTAGGGTTACTAAATCTGGGTTTTGTTTTTATAGCATCACACGAGGGTAATTTCGTCTTTTCACATGTTTTTTTACTATTCAGATTGTTATTTACACCCCACGGTTTACTCCGCACGCCTCCCCCCTAAGCCCATCAGAAAAGAAAAAACGTGGGCCTGCTCGCTAAGGATGATGGGCTACTGTTTACACCCCAATCTTAATAATACAGCCTCCCTGCTACTTGCCCCCCCCCCCCATTTTACTATTTCACCCCCTGTTTCTCTTTTCGAATTTTATTTCTTTCCCCTAGATAAACGTTTTTTTTTCAAAACCTGTTTTCCCAAATAATAAATCTTTCTTTTCCCTAAACGAACTTATTTTTTCTCAAACCTTTTTTTAAATGATGGATAAATATTTCCCCGAACGAAAATCAATCCAATTGCAAATTCCTTTCATCACGACGTTCCCTCCAATTAAAACCAACGAAGACACTTTTCAAAAACAAATCTTTTCAAACGTCGAAATAAAAACTAATCATCATTAATGATCACTCGCGCCGTTGCCGTTTGATTGTGGGTGATGATTTCATTCCTGTGAGAGCTAGTAGTGTGGCCACTCTAAACCGTTGTTGTTTGGTCCTCACAAACGCTCTCCTTCAATTGCGAAAACCTTTTCAATGCTCAAAATAAAAACCGGTTATCATTAATCATCACTCGCGCCGTTGCCGTTTGGTCGTTAATGATAATTCATTTTCATAAGAGTAGTAGTGTGACCACTCTAAACCGTTGTTGTTTGGTCACTACGAACGCTCAACCCCTTTGCGAAAAACTCCAAAAAGATTAAAAAACAAAAACCGTTTTCCAAACAAAGAAGAACTACGTAGCTTTGAATTCTCCATCGCACCCGGAGATACGTAGGAGCAGGGCCACGCCCCTGTCAAGCGCAAAAATAAACAATTTCTAAAATTAAAGAATATACAAACAGATCTCCTTCATTTCAAAAGCAAAAATCTTATTTCAAAGTAGGGGATTAAGTCGGTCGTACGGCCGGGTTAATCATCGTTTTAAGATAAGTGAACTGTGGTCCCTCAGAGCCCCAGCGCTCCTTCAGCCCTCAGTGGCCCTTCAGAGCCCCAGTGCTCCTTCAGACCCCCAGTGGTCCTCCAACACAGATCACACAGTCCTAAAACCCCTACATTAAAAAACACCAACCCACAAACATTTTCTACACCCAAGAACTACGTAGCTTTGAATTCTCCATCGCACCAGGAGATACGTAGGAGCGAGAGGCCAACTCTCGTCAAGCACCAAAAATAAAAATTTTCATTAAGTCTTCTCACTCCCTTTTCAATAAAGAGGCAAAATAAAAGCATTTTCAAATCAACACTTCAAACCACACATTTAATTAAAGGTTCCCTTTCGGTAGAAAGGAGGTACGGGGTGCTAATACCTTCCCCATGCCTAACCGACCCCCGAACCCATATCTCTAGTTTTCGAAAGACCATCCGCCTTGTCTAAAAGACCTTTTTTCAATGTTTTGGTCTTAAAATTAAAATATTGGTGGCGGCTCCATACCTTTTCCACGTTGTACAATGAGAAGTCCGAACCGGATTTTTTGGGGTGCAACAGCTGGCGACTCCACTGGGGACCTTTTTTAAAAAGACGAGGGTCAAGCCTAACTAATTAAAATGTGTGGTTTAATGTATTGTTGATTTGATTAATACCTTGTTTGCCTTTCTTTCTTATCATTGATTGTAGGCATATGCATTTGTCTTCTTTGTTGTTCCCTATCTCCTCTTCTACTCCTTTTCTCTTATTGCTTATGCCCATGCATTCTTCCAATCCCCACGATCCCTTCTTTTTCGCTCCCTTTCTTCAAGGTAAGCTCATGCATTTCTCCCCAATTTTATCATGTCCCCTCTTCTTGGCTCCTCTTGTTAGGGTAAGCAATATCCTTGTTTATAGATATCCTAGATATTAAACCCTAGGGTAGACAACATGTTATTGCTTGCTTTTATCTGGACTGTTCAGGGTTTTCATTTGCAGGTGGGGTATATGTGGGTAGTTTTAGGCGCAATGCCCTTGCAGCACACACTCACACCTTATGCTTACTATGCTTTGAGAGGGGCCTAAAACCCAAGGTCTGACAAAACTTAGGAGAGTGGAAACGAGTAGTGACTGGCAATTGGACCGTTGTCCTTCCGACTCTCACGAAAGTTTCAGCCAGAGTATGCTCTTTCATGATGCCTCACACCAGATGGCGTTCCATCGTTGTGGGTGCTATTGTGAAAGAGAATTAGCTCTGGTAGCCTGGTGAAGAAGTGACTAGAACCCGCATGGGAGGAACATTTGAGTTGTCCTAGAACTTAGGTCCCCACCTTCGTAGGACACAAGGGGCATACCAAATTGTGTGTTGCATGGTAATATAGACATGTTTTCAAAAAAGAGTAGGAGGTTTTTCAAATAAAAAGTAGAGAAAGAGCTGCCGTTGTAGCATTTCTTCTATCGGTCCGTACGAGGCAGTATGTGGTCCACTTCATTTTCAAAAAAAGGAGAGAAAGAGTTGCCGTAGTAGCCTTTCTCTTACTTGGGCCATATGAAACCACGTACGGCCCGCATTTTTCAACAAAAAAACTTGAACTAATGCCAATAAGGGTTTTGCCCTAATCTGCATATGCATAAAACATCATCATCATTTTGCATGCATCCTCGCATTGCATCCAACAGAAGCTTTTACAGTTCATGCATGCATCCTTGCATTTCATCAAAGTTTGTTTACCGAGAATCCCAAAGTGACAAAGAATCTTGTCATAGGCACGATGTGGAATCAAAAGTGAAACAGCGTATACTCCGAGGTGTGAGTTTGTTTAAAGTTTGAATGCATGGAATGTGCTTTGTTTCGCTTATTGATTCTAACCTTGTTGTGTTTCAAAGAAAAAAAAATCAAAATCCACCGTTAAACCTATGGCAAGACATAGTACACCGTGATTCCCGGCACCAAGACAAACATGAAATCATACATATTGCATTGCACTTGCATTCAAACAAGTATTAGTGCATACCGTCTTTTATCAAAAAAAAAACCAAAAATCAAGAAAAATCAAAAATTATTATTTTCCACAAGTTTTTTTAGAAAACATACTACATGCATTTTTTCTTTGCATTACAAAAAATAATCAAATAAACATCTCATTTCGCATGCATTTTCATAAGAATCATATCTTTCCACGCACTAAAAATAATTGTTAGTATCAGGCACTCCATTTCATAGTTTAAAAATAAAACGAAAAGCAATCATCATCCGCACTTTGCATCATGGCATCATGCATTACATAAAACAAAATTCTGAAAAAAAAAAAAAACAATTATCATCCCTATGGTATTTCATTCGCTCATAATCATGAAAAATCATCAAGTGATGCAATTTACGTTATCCTCATTCAAAATGCACATTCGTTCATTCATTCACCCACTCATTCCGTCGTCCGTCCATATCACATCATCGCATTAATACTTTTCTGTGTCGCAAATCAAAAATAAGCATTAACGTCTCATCTCGCATGCATCTTCATTCAATATCTCCCATGCATTAGGAAAGTAATTGCAAACATCACGCATTTCATTTCATTGCATAAGAAAAATGAAAACCAGAAGCATCTATCATCCATATCGCATTTCATTCATCCTTGATTATGCAAAAACTATCATCAAATAATGCGGACATCGCGTCAATGTGGCGCTCATGCATCATTTCATTAACCTCATCACTTTGTTCGAATACATCATTTCTCCCTGCATGCATCCTTTCGAAACAAAGAAAAATTTCTCATGTGATGGCTTGATGGATAGAAGTGCACCTTTGAACGACGAAGGGTAATGTCTCAAATTTGTTTGTCGACTACAAATTTGAGATGTTACTTTACGATGTCAGAGCACTTTGACCCAGTCGCACGCATTTTAATTTCAAGTAGGAAATTAAATCGAGTCAACTAATTGTCAAAACGTCTCAGTACATTGTGTGAAGTATTGAGTCAGGATCCACTCAATGTTTCAGGCAAGTTACTCAGGGTAACGACAATCAGTTGCCTCATATCACCATTCTTGCATCTCTCATCATTCAAAAAAGGGGCATTGGCATTTCGCATCTTGTCTCGCCTCTAAAAAAAAAAAATCAAAAATCATTTGGAAAAAATGGGGGGGCATCATTCTTGCATCATTCGCATTGGTATTCCATATTTTGTCTTGCAACAAAATAATTTAGAATAAGCCACACTTTTCGAGTAGTCGTTCTCCACGCGTTTGCATCATACTTGCATATCATAATTTGTTCATTCATTCATTGCATAAAATAAAAGTTGTGATGAGAAGCGAGACGTTCTTGCAAAACAATCATCCTTTTTTTGAAAAAGTTTGTCCTTACTTGGTTGCAAACTCAAGGTGTTCTAAGGCACTCAGTTTTGCAAATTAATAGCTCATTTGCATGTCTTTCAAAAGCACTGCATCCCATCCATTCCATGACAAAAAAAAAAAAAAACTGAAGCAGCTCATCAATTCATCGTCCTAACTAATGTTGACTCTCTGCGAAGCATTCCTATAGTGAACGTGCATGACACGTGCAGTTTCTCTTGTTTGAGTCAGTCAGTTTCCTTCCTTGTCATCATCATCATCCCAGTCTAACCCCGCCCCGTCCATCCATAAGGCGCATATTCTCTCCCATCAGTGCATACTTGACTTTTTGGTTCATTCTCACTAACACTCTAAGTCCTCCATGCTGGGGCAATTCTGTGATCACTAACTTTCTTTATCGGCATTATATTCCTTTAGTGCAAGTCTTTCCAAAAAAAAGAGAAAAGAAGAGATAAATGAGAAGAACAAGCTCGCTAGGTTGAAAACCCGCAAAGGGCAGCCTAGGCAAAAAGGAGCGCCCGGTGGATTGAAAACTCGCAAAGAGCGGTCCAGGCAAAAATTAGGGCATAAAAAAAAATGCAAAGAAAAGAGCAAACACATATAGCTAGATAAATTGTTGTCAAGTTTTATGAAAAAATAAGCAATCGGAATTTGAAATGAAGTTTGGCCATCCAGAAGTTCCCTTTCCTACCCACCTTAACCCAAGAAAAACCAAAATCCAAAAATCACCCTAGACAAGGATCACCTCAAATATCCAAAAAAAGTGCATCACTTTCTATCTGCTCACCCGAATCAAAGAAAGAAAAGAATCATAAAACAAAAAAAGAGAGAGAAAATCAAAAAAGGGATTCAAAAATGAAAATCCCAAAACAAAAGAAAATACAAAAGAAATGTAAGTGGTGAGCTGGTACATGTTACCACAAAACACAAGAGATCCTTGTCTCAATAACCTTCAAACACTTCATCATTCCCATACACCCCTCCTTCCATAAACCGCAAACACTTCCCTTTGACCTCGGTAACCCGCCCTCCACGAACCCTTAGCCAAGAATAAAATTTCCAAACACCTCATCAAGCCAATTAACCATCATAAATCATCGATCGTCAGCCAACGCCGAATGAAAATCATCCTACCATTAGCCCCCAAGCTCTTCATTAAGCCCCATCATCCCTCCTCCACAAAACACCACAATCCCAAAAAGTCCATTCCGATCAATGACCGAATGCTGTTGTTTTCTCAAATTTTAAATCTTAGGACCACTAAGTTTATCTGTCTACAATGTGTTTGCTCAAAAGAAAAAACAAGCGATCAGAAAAGAGAAAGCTGATCAAGGAAAAACAAACCCTTAGGAAAAAGACATGAGGGAACAAAAATAAACAGTCGAAAAAAAGGAAAGCTGACGGAAAAAGGAAGACTTGCACTTCAAACGCATTCAAGTTGCATTAAAACAAGGTTTTGTGATCACCAAGTGAGGCTTCTTTCATACTAAAAGTCAAAACTTTCATTGCATTTGAGTTTTTCTTAAAAAGAATCAAAGATGTGTACTAGGGGACATTTCCTTCACCTCTCACTCCACTCAACCATGGGGAGATTTTGTTCGTCGTCTATCCCGTTCACATACCACCCTCCGTATATAACCGTCACCATAACTCTATCACCTTTTCACAACCTCACTCAAAGAAACCGTTTGAAATTTCATTCCAAAATGGGGCAAGTGCATTCCCATTCCTTCACCTCATTCATTCCCATAAGAACCTCACCGGGGCAATCTCTCAACTCACTATCCTAAATAAGGCCTCGTCATTCTAATTGGGGCAACTTTGTTTCGTCCTGACTGGGGCAACACCAAACTCTGTGGGTTGAAACAAAACCCTTTTCATTCCACCTTTCATCCCAAGAGCCGAAGTGTTCCCAATTCATCATCTCCTACACCCCTAGTCATTATCACCACCAGGCAAAGGCAAGCTTATTCACTCATCAAAAGCCCGAACCGGGGCAGTCTTGCATCCCTTGGTCCCTCATAAGCGTCGGTAATAATCATGTTTGTCATCCCTTCAATTGTCATACATATCCTAAACCAATCCCAAGTTAACAGACTCACTCATTCACATTTGCGCTCCTATGCATGCTTACTAAGCAATGCTTCAAAGAGAGAGAACACGCGTTAGTCATGCGATATCTAAGATTCAGTCGTCATTGGAAGGGAGAGAAAACAAGTGAGCTTGTTTGTAAATAAAAACCTTGAGAACACCGGAGTTTGAATCAAATTCAATTTTTCAACAAAAATGGTCAATAATCATCCCACTTTTGCATCCAAAGTCTCGCGTCTCATCATTATGAAAGTATTCACAAAAAAAGTATTTGAATACCCCAAAAATTTTGTCATATCATGCATCAAAATACTGCATTTGCATCCTCACATAGCAAAAAGACAAATAGGAAAAATTCTTTAACCAGCTATCTCAGCACATGAGGGGGTCGCCTAAAGTTAGCCGCTTGTAGGGCTTTAGTGCTCGCCTTAATCCTCAGGGATTAGGTTGTTATCTTGTAGGGCTTTGGTGCTCACCTTAATCCTTGGGGACTAGGATGTTACCTTGTAGGCACTTGAAGTGTTGATCCTTAACCAAAATAAAAAGGAAGAAAATCAAAAATAGCATCTCATAGCATCCATCATTCCATTGAAATCATCACATCACATACACTTTGCATAACATACATTCACACTCCATTTACATAGATATCTGCATTCCATAAAAAAAAAAAGAGCAAATAAGGAACGAGAGAAGAAAATCACAGAAGATGGAACATAAAAGAACACAACATCTTCATATCATTCATCATTCTCATCACTCCATGGCATCAAACAGTACATTACGCCTTCAAACTCGCATCTCAGAAGAGCGAAAGAATAACAAAAGGAAAAGAAGAGAAAAATCAAACAGAAAAGGCATCCCACCAAAGTCAATCATTGCATTCATGTGCACCCCAAACATCCAAGTGCACGCATTTCATGCACCATCCAAGAGAAAAGTTACTTCGGACCAGAGAGTCCCAAAAATCTCATTTTTAGAAAATCACCACAACACAGAGTTAGTAAACTCCATCAACACAGAGTTAGTAAACTCCATCAACACAGAGTTAGTGAACTCCTTCCACAGATCACAACATCGTGTACGAGCACGCGATGGATCCATCAGACTTCGTTAAGTCCTTCGGATTAGTTGTGTCGGCCTAAGGCATAGCGTAAATCCAGTGATCAAATCAGTTCCGGACCTGATGTTGATCGGCCGCTCGAAAAGGCCACCCCCAAAGCTCGGACTCGACAAGAGTCCGTTAGAAGGTTTTAGGCAGCCTCCGAATTCCCAATTTACCGCTTTCTGCACGCCAAGTGCTCATTTACCGCTTTCTGCACGCCAAGTGCCCATTTTACTTTTCTGTCTGCACGCCAAGTGCCCATTTTACTTTTCTGTTTGCACGCCAAGTGCCCATTTTACTTTTCTGTTTGCACGCCAAGTGCCCATTTACCTTTCTGTCTGCACATCAGTGTTCATTTACTGTTTTCGCATCAACACGAAAGTGTCTATCTTTCCAAAAAAGAAGAAAGAAAATTCGGATTTCTCCAAATGGACAAAATTGGTATAATTTCTGAATTCTTTATTTCTATTTTACCTTCTAAATATGTCTCGCGCAATTCATATTTCTTGGTAAAATCGAAATAAAGAGGGGCAGCTGTCATACCCCAATTTTGTCCGACTAATCGAAAAATCCCAAAAATTTTATCGCTTCGCATATTGTTCTAAATGCGGGTGTATTTGGCACTCTCGTGCAACGATTTTGTTTGGCGCTCGTTGTTTTCCAAAAAAGAAAAAAGAATCCAAAAATAAATAATGAAATAATAAATAGCGCGAGCGCGCGTTTCGTTTCGGATCGTGTGAGTAATTGCGTCAGTGCGCGTTTATTTTTACCGTTTTCTTTTTAGAGAAGTGAGGATAAAATAAAATCGGTTTTAATAACATACGCGCGTGCGTATTCAAAGCGCGTATTCAAATCGCGTACGCGTTCCTAGTCTTAAGGCGCTCGTATTTCATTTCGAGTCGTGTGAGTCGTTGCGTCGGCGCGCGTTGTTTTTACCGCTTTTATTATCATCAAGAAAAATAAAATAATAATAAAAATGGTAATAATAAATTTAAACTCAGCTGTCCTTTTTATTCATTGGTTACATATACAAAAAAAACAGAATAGTACAAAAAAAGAGAAGTCAACTCTTTTCTTACAAAAATTATTAATTAAAAAACAATACAAAATTTAAAGGACAGGGGGCGCTGCTGTAACACTTTTTTTAGAATGGGGCTCAAGCTTCTTTTATCTTGCCCTTTGCTTTTTCCAGTTTCAGCAAAAACATTGCTGCAGTGGCAGCAACCTTGCTGCCATCCCCTTGCTGCTCCCTTGCTGTGTCACTGCAGCAGCAACAAACTGGTCTCCTAGGGGGATTTGGTCCCCTGCTCAACACCACACCTACACCATGTTTTCTTGCATATAAATACAATGAATAAAAATCAGTTTAGGGAGGCACACAGACAGCAAGATACACAACAATTCATACACACAAAAATATATAGAAACCATATTTCAATTTGAGCAGAATAGAGGGAAGTACTGGTTTTTTTCGAAGGTCTTGGAACTAGGTTAGTGCCTAAATTCATCTGTTTATCTTTCATATCCTTTTTTTACCTTCTTTATTTATTGTTTCATGTACACATAAATCATGTAGTCTCATAATGTACATGTAGGTAATCACAGATTTAGTCATAATGTACATGTAGGTAATCACAGATTTAGTCTTGAACCTTTTTTTCTTCTGTTCCATAAAAATAAGTACATGTAGGCAAGCACAAACAGATTTTAAAAAGAAACAAAGCAGCAAAAAAAATAAGTCAGAGGCAACAACAGAGAGAGGTCAGGTTTTAAGAAAAAAATAAATAAATATATGTATGTGCCAATCCGAAATAGCGTAAAAAAAACAAATAAAAACATAGCAAAACTCACTCTGAAGCTCCGGCCGCCATGGACGGTGGCCGTTGGCCGTGCGCCTCCTTCGCCTCCGTCGCGAACCACCAACACAGAAACCGAACCTTCACAGCCCACCCCAAAACGCCACGGCCTCACCATCTCCACCACCGAACCGCCCCGCAACCACCGAACCGACCACCCCCTCTCCTCCGCGAAACAAGCCCAGATTCGAACCATCCACCTACAGCCACCCCTCACGACCAAACCATCACCTCCCACCGCAACACCACTGTCCACCAAACTCCCCCCTCCGCTGCAAATCGCCGTCGTACCCCTACAACCAACCACCCCCAAGCGGCCACACCTCCGTCACGGCCTCGCCCTCCTCGCAAACCACCCTCTCACGATCACCATCACCCACGCCGTCGCTACCGTAGACCCATCGCGAACCCGAAAACCTCACCTCTCCTCCCCTCACTTTTGATGTGCGACGTTGAGAAGAGGGAAGGCGGAGGTTGCTGGTGGCTGGTGTGGGAAGAAGGGGGCGGAACTTAGGTTTGATTGGAGGGAGGAGAGTGAAACAGCGCTTTGGAGAGAGAGAGAAATTTTTTTTTAGGTTTTGGTCAGATTAGGGAAAGAGGCGCTGTGGAGAAGAAAAGAGGAAATTAGGGTTACTAAATCTGGGTTTTGTTTTTATAGCATCACACGAGGGTAATTTCGTCTTTTCACATGTTTTTTTACTATTCAGATTGTTATTTACACCCCACGGTTTACTCCGCACGCCTCCCCCCTAAGCCCATCAGAAAAGAAAAAACGTGGGCCTGCTCGCTAAGGATGATGGGCTACTGTTTACACCCCAATCTTAATAATACAGCCTCCCTGCTACTTGCCCCCCCCCATTTTACTATTTCACCCCCTGTTTCTCTTTTCGAATTTTATTTCTTTCCCCTAGATAAACGTTTTTTTTTCAAAACCTGTTTTCCCAAATAATAAATCTTTCTTTTCCCTAAACGAACTTATTTTTTCTCAAACCTTTTTTTAAATGATGGATAAATATTTCCCCGAACGAAAATCAATCCAATTGCAAATTCCTTTCATCACGACGTTCCCTCCAATTAAAACCAACGAAGACACTTTTCAAAAACAAATCTTTTCAAACGTCGAAATAAAAACTAATCATCATTAATGATCACTCGCGCCGTTGCCGTTTGATTGTGGGTGATGATTTCATTCCTGTGAGAGCTAGTAGTGTGGCCACTCTAAACCGTTGTTGTTTGGTCCTCACAAACGCTCTCCTTCAATTGCGAAAACCTTTTCAATGCTCAAAATAAAAACCGGTTATCATTAATCATCACTCGCGCCGTTGCCGTTTGGTCGTTAATGATAATTCATTTTCATAAGAGTAGTAGTGTGACCACTCTAAACCGTTGTTGTTTGGTCACTACGAACGCTCAACCCCTTTGCGAAAAACTCCAAAAAGATTAAAAAACAAAAACCGTTTTCCAAACAAAGAAGAACTACGTAGCTTTGAATTCTCCATCGCACCCGGAGATACGTAGGAGCAGGGCCACGCCCCTGTCAAGCGCAAAAATAAACAATTTCTAAAATTAAAGAATATACAAACAGATCTCCTTCATTTCAAAAGCAAAAATCTTATTTCAAAGTAGGGGATTAAGTCGGTCGTACGGCCGGGTTAATCATCGTTTTAAGATAAGTGAACTGTGGTCCCTCAGAGCCCCAGCGCTCCTTCAGCCCTCAGTGGCCCTTCAGAGCCCCAGTGCTCCTTCAGACCCCCAGTGGTCCTCCAACACAGATCACACAGTCCTAAAACCCCTACATTAAAAAACACCAACCCACAAACATTTTCTACACCCAAGAACTACGTAGCTTTGAATTCTCCATCGCACCAGGAGATACGTAGGAGCGAGAGGCCAACTCTCGTCAAGCACCAAAAATAAAAATTTTCATTAAGTCTTCTCACTCCCTTTTCAATAAAGAGGCAAAATAAAAGCATTTTCAAATCAACACTTCAAACCACACATTTAATTAAAGGTTCCCTTTCGGTAGAAAGGAGGTACGGGGTGCTAATACCTTCCCCATGCCTAACCGACCCCCGAACCCATATCTCTAGTTTTCGAAAGACCATCCGCCTTGTCTAAAAGACCTTTTTTCAATGTTTTGGTCTTAAAATTAAAATATTGGTGGCGGCTCCATACCTTTTCCACGTTGTACAATGAGAAGTCCGAACCGGATTTTTTGGGGTGCAACACCATCCACTTTCATCTTTCTTCTAAAGATCATCTTACATCCTAATGGCTTACATCCAGGAGGTAAGTCAACCAATTTCCAGGTATTATTTTGCAAGATGGAATCCATTTCACTTTGGATTGCTTCTTTCCAGAATGCTACATCCCTTGAAGCCATTGCTTCACTATAAGTCTTTGGATGTTCCTCAACATTGAGGCAATATTGATATTGAAATTCAACATCATTCCTTGACCCTTCAACCAAATAGAGTTGAAAGTCATCACCAAATGACTTAGCCTTTCTTACTCTCGTACTCTTTCTAGTTTCAGTACTAGTTGAAGGTATATCCTCATTATTAACTGAGACTTTCGACATGGAATTCATGTCCTTTGGCCTAGGTATAGATGTAAACCTTTGTTCATCAAAGATAGCATCCCGTGACTCTATAACCGAGTTCACAGCAACAGAATTATTAGATTCTAGCACATAAAATCTATATGCTTTAGAATGCTCAGCATATCCAATAAATATGCAATCTATACCTCTTTCACCTATGGTTTTCCTTTTAGGTTCTGTAAGCCTGACTACAGCCCTACATCCCCAAATTTTGAGATAACTCAAATTTGGTGTCTTTTTGTGCCAAAGTTCATATGGGGTAACCTTATTCCTTTTGTTAGGAATTCGGTTCAACAAGTAACAGGCTGTCAACATAGCCTCACCCCAAAATCATTCACTTAGACCCGAATAGGATAACATGGAATTCACCATTTCTTTCAAGGTTCTATTTTTCCTTTCGGCTACACCATTTTGTTGTGGTGTATAGGGAGCGGTAGTTTGATGTATTATTCCAGTAGATTGAAAATAAACAGGATCATAATACTCACCTCCCCTATCCGTACGAAGAGTTTTGATTAGCCCATTTTGATGAAGTTCTACCTCTTTCTTATAGATTTTAAACTTATCAAGAGCTTCATCTTTTGTAGTTAATAAATATACGTAACAATACCTAGATGCATCATCAATAAAAGTAACAAGATATTTTTTATGACCTAATGATGGAGTAGCATGTAAATCGCACAAATCACTATGAATAAGGTCTAAGACTTTAGTATCACTTTTAACATCCTTAAAAGGTTTCCTAGTGATCTTGGTTAACATGCAAGTTTTGCATTTTTCAATGTTCATATCAAAAGGAGGAATCATACTTGTTTTTGACATATCTCTTAATCTTTTGTAATGAACATGTCCTAATCTAGCATGCCAAATTTCTGATTTTGTCATATTAGATATAGAACTACACGAGGCCATACAGACAGATTCATGAGCAAAGGGAACATCAATGTTTAACTTAAACATTCCATTACAACGATAACCAAATCCAACAAAAGAACCATGTCTTGACAAGATGTACTTGTCACTTTCAAGTACTTGCTTGAAACCACAATTATTTAAAACCATACCAGACAATAAGTTCTTACGGATACCAGGTACAAATAAAACATTATCCAAATACAAACTTTTTCCAGAAGTAAAAACTAAATTTACACAACCTAATCCTAGGATTGGTTCAGTTGCAACATTGCCCATCTTCACTATAGAGCCATCATCGATTGGTTTAAATTCCTTGAACCAACGACGATCTTTGCACACATGGCTTGTTGCTCCCGAATCAAACCACCAGGCAACATCATCATCCTGCACATAGAATGCATCAGATATTAGTGATACATAATTTGAATTCGTATTCGAATTAAAATTATTCACAACAATCTGACCTTGTTGCTTTTCAGGATCATTCGACCCACTTGGACCAGCCTTGTTCTTTTCTTTGAACACCCGGCAGTCCCTCTTTAGATGACCAGGTTTCCCACACTTCCAACAAGACAATTTTGTCTGTTTGTTTGGACCTTTGTTCTTATTTCCTTGAAACTTTCGTTTCTTACCTTTACCATTGTAATTTTGCTTAACTGTTCCACTTTCTTCTACCATATTGACGGAAGAAGAACCTGCTACGTTTTTATCCTTGACTTTGTCATTTTCCTGAGCCCTCAACGACTCCTCAATCATGAAATGACTACCAAGTTGAACCAGAGTCAACTCTTCCTTCTTATGTTTCAAGGTATGCTTGAAATCTTTCCAAGAAGAAGGCAGTTTATCAATTATAGATGAAACTGCAATGGATTCATCCATTTTCAAATCATGTTGAGTAAACTGACCCAAAATGTGCAGCAGTTCATTATATTGTTCCATAACAGGCCTCGAATCCACCATTTTGTAATTAAAGAAATTACTAACCAAGAATTTGTTACTTGAGGCATCTTCTGCCATATATTTGGATTCTAGAGAGTCCCATAATTCCTTAGCAGACTCAACATTTTGATAAATATCAAAGAGAGAGTCAGACATACCGTTCAGAATGTGTCCACGACAAATGTAATCATCGTTTTCCCATTTCAGACGCTTCCTTGTTTGATCCATAGTTTCGGTTTCCAGATACACCGGAATCGGTGTACTCAACACATACACCACCTTCAATGTTGTCAAGAGAAAGTGCATCTTTTTCTGCCATCTTCTGAAATCCTGCCCTTCAAACTTGTCCAATTTCGCAAACTTGCTTGTCATCTTCGAACTATCGTTCGTCATCTCGAAAGAATTTGATTCAATCTTTTGTTGGTTAATTTGGAGAATTTCGATAATTCAAGATGATACTTGGATAAATCTGAAGTCGTGTATAACACTTTCAGATTGAATCAAATTTCGGGGTTCAACCAAAATTATTCAATCGGATAAAATCAGAAGATTGTATTCAAGAGCTTTTCGTTTTTGGTGTTGAGAGTTTTTCACTTGTTATGACTTTCTGAACCAGAATAATCGTTTTTCATCAAGAAGAAGAGGTTATAGGCGGTTCATGGAAGTTTTAAAGTGGAAAACTGCATTTTCGGTTGCATTTTCGGTCAAGTGGCGCGCAAGTTGCGCACAGTTCGCGCTCCACGCGCAACTGGGCAGAACATTCTGCCAATCCACGCGTAAGTGGCGCACAGTTCGCGCTCCACGCGCGCTCCGCGCGCCAACGACCAGAAAGTCACTTCCATGTAATTTCCAAAATTTGCCTAAACCGAACATCTCGTTATTACATTAAAACAAGCGTGCACTCTTATTTTAACATAATAAAGAGATCAATTACACTAAAATGTCCAACATTCCTCGGGAAAAAATGCAGCGTAACTTGCAGAGGAATGCGAAAGTCTTCATTTTCCTCTCTTTTTTACTTCTTCTTTACAAATATGAAATGCAGAGGATTCTTACTTATCTCAAATATATTCGATCTATCATAGGTTGAAGGTAGGGTCAAGTTGACTCAACTTTTGTGGATTAGGAAAAATAAACATAAAATGAAGTTATAATATTTTTATAGTTTATGACCAAAATTAGAGATTGAGCGATAGTTCAAGAATGAAACTGAAGATTTATATATCCTTAATTTTTTTTTATATATTCTTTATTATATAATATTTATGTGAGGTCTACCTATTTAAATGTAGCTTTCACCAAATGGAAAATAGGATCCACATGATCCACATAAGCTTTATGTAACAAAAATTAATTAATGGTCAACAAAAAAATGATTTAAGCACGTTATTTTCAAATGATAGAATTAGTTGATTATTTTAAAGGAGGGTTAAATTTTTTCTATACACAAGGAAATTTTTGATACACGTATCTACAGCTGCCCAGCATATCCATTTCACTAGCAAAGTATATGCCAAAACTATTGATGTCATTTGAGTGTTTAGTTGCTGTGAATTTGATGTTACCCAGAAGATTGAAGTTGATTTTTTTTTTTTAATTTAAGTAGTAATTACGTAATATATATTGGTAGTTGAGTTAGTAATCACAAGTATTAATTTGGCTCAATGGTTAGGAGTTGTGGGTGTGTGTAAAGGGTCATTGGTTCAAGTCTCACTTTAGGGATTTTAAAGATTTATTTTGAATTAACAACAGTGCCACGTGGCAGCCATCCATTGGTTGCTGACGTGGCACTGTTGACCAGGATGCTGACGTGGCAGTCTGTGCCACGTGTCACAGAGGCCCAATAATATGGTGACACGTGGCAGGGGGGTAACTGGATATGTGACATTTTACATTTTTTAACAGAAAATTTAATGGCAGGGGGGTAACTGGATAACTTTATATTTTGCAAGGTTTGTTTTAAATGTTTTTTTTTGTAGATGGGTAACTGAATAATGGGTATATTTGCAGGGGTAAATATATTTAAACCTTCAAGAAAAAACCAAATAACAGAACCATGCGAATAATAGTGGAATAAAGACGAAACAGAAATGGAATGAACGGAAGTCTTTTTACATACAATCCACCATGTCCGTATATTTTGTTGCGTGTGCATATGGATATTTTGCCAAAATCAACTTTAATTTCATATTGGCAAATGGCATATTATGAAAAGGGAAAAAAAGAACGAAAAATATATTTATTATTTGGATATTAAAATTATAAAATAAACAAATATAAATATTGTTCCAATCTTTTTCTTGAATAGGAATTACACCGAACACAAGTAAATAAACAGTGATTGTTCCTTATTTGTACTAACTATCATTTACTACCAACGAGAGGAATGTACTATATATATCGCCCGAGAGGGCCAATGAAGGGGGACCCAGATTTCATTTCTTGATATCTCACACATTACCTTATTGGGTGTTTTTTTAGTAAAACCCCCCCGGTAACCCATACCCCCCTTTTACGCTAAATCCCCAAAATACATTTAAATTTTTTTTTTTTACAAATTTTCGGAAATATGGGTTTTCAGGAAATACCTCAGAAAGAGGTATTTCCGGAAGCCATTTTGAGATATATCCGGAAATACCTTAAAAAATGGTATTTCCGAAATGTTTTTTGGAAAAATACGTTCTGGAAATATGTCTATTTCTGGGAAGTTTAGGGAAAAAACTCATTTTTTCCGGAAATATGATGGAATGATGAATGATTTCGTTTTTTAACAATTTTTTAGGGGTATTTTGGTCCATTTGGTCAATTTGAGGAGTATGGGGTTCGGGGGTACAAAAAAAACACCCTACCTTATTTGGTAGTAAATGATAGTTACTTTAAATAAGGTAATGTGTGAGATATCAAGGCGAAATTAGTAGGATCATATTCAATACAGATCCTTCGCGTGTGTCGGCCTTGATTTGGCCGAACTCCGCCGAACGGAGTTCGAGGAATGATATGTTACCAGAGGACAGAGCCGGTTTCTTCCTAGGCCGAGCAGAGATGTCCTTCGATTGACTTGATGGGGTCGAACCCTTGTGGTAGCGACCGGTCGGTTGTGAATAAATACATATGTGGGTTGTATTGATAATTTCAACGACATTGAGAATTTCAGTAACATGATAATGTTGTTTGAACCCAAGTGTAACAAAAGATAACATCAAATTCGAACCCAAGAGCAACCAAAAGATGTCTCTAGCTCCAACCAACTGAGTTACACCACGGGGAATTCCGATTAAAAATTAACCTGGGTTTATTTGTTATTTCAGCCGAGAAACAAAACAAAAGTCTCATAAGTCCTAACATTTATGACATGATATATCTTGATTGACCACGTCATAAACATTAAAAGTCTCTTGATCAAAAAAGATAACATTAAAGCGTTCATCGTCCCACCGTTCTACATCATCATCATCTCATATCTTCTTGGAGACTCAACTTCTTCCCTGTCTCTGTCTACCTCTCTGCTGGTGTTCTTCTTCAACTGCAACTTCTTTAAGGTAATTCACTTCAAAAATTATTTGCAGCACAACATGCACTATCCACCATGTTATTCAATTCATGACTATGACTTTGATCGGTGTAGTTCTGTAAAAAAGAAAAATCAAGTTACTAGTATTCTCCAAAAACCTATACATAAATAAGGGTACTGTAAAAAAATTGAGTTAATGCTTCTGGCACACACTCATCTAATTACACCTGGTATCATCTAAAGCTTTTACACGCATGTTTCCAATTTCTGTCACCTTATTGAGATATGAGAAACCGTGACACTTCTCATCAAAGCATATATTCCTATTAAAATCATCAAAAACCATATGCATGATGTGATGGAATAAAATAAATACAAATCAAGTTATGTGGTTTACAGAAAGCGGTGCTGTTCGATTCAGGGGGGAATATTCCTTTTCATATGTGGTCATAATAATTTCTTGTATTCTTTGTTATTCACATTTCACAATTGCCAACCTCATAGTTAAGGTTCAAGTTTTATTGATGAGGTATAGTTCATTTTGGGGGATACTTTCAAGACTCATATTTTTCTCTTGATCAATTAGGTTTCAAGAAAGCTTGTAAAAAAGAGAGGAGAACAACTGTTTTCTGCTGTTCAGATGGCAGGGCTAAATTTTGAAGCTGAATATGGTGATCGCCATGATGTTCTTAAGGTATTTCAAGCTGAAGGCGTTGAGTTCCTTTTATCTTGTCAAGGAAAGGTAACTTAGTTTCTGGCTTCTGCACAAACCCTCTCTCAGTTTACTACTATGTGTGAGTTTGTTGTTTTTTTCATTGGCGAAGTGATTAGTAATTAGTGTGTTAGTTGTTAGAGGGGAGGGTGGAGCGGGGTACCAATCATGTATACCTACTTTTCACCATCAATGTCTCTTTCACTCAACTACATGAACTATCCTTTTGGTACGTGTGAGTTTGTTGTTAGACAATAGGAAGGTTAATTGATTAACTTGATTCAGTAGTTTTTTCGTCCATAGACGAAGTGGCAAGTGGCACTTAAAACTCACATGCACAACTGTGAGGTTCCAAGTTCGAATCCGAGATATGATATCCAACCTAACAATTTTGACATTTGTCAGTTGAGTTGAGCTAAGCCTTACGGATACTTGATTCAGTAGTTTAACGTTAAATCATCTTCAGAAGGTTCCCTCTTTTTCTTCAAATGAATAGATAAAGAAGGATCAAATTAATACAACTAAAAAAACAAGTTCCATTATTTACTTATTTGTGATACTAATGCTTGAAATATTTGAATGATGAGATTAGGTACCCTTATCAGAATGCAATGGGAAAATTATCTGCCTATTTTTCTCAGCAAACTGGTGTAGGCCTTGCAGAGTTTTCATTCCTCAGCTGGTTGATCTTTATGAAACAATCAGAAGGAGGGGAATTAATCTAGAGATCATCTTCATTTCCTTTGATAATGATGAGGATGGTTTTAAAGACCACATCAAGAAGATGCCATGGCTAGCAGTCCCATTTGATATAAAATTGAATAGAAGTCTGATTAACAGATATCGGGTTGATCGAATCCCGTCATTCATACCATTATGTTCAGAAGATGTTTTAACTGTTGGTGAAAACTTGATTGAGTGGATTGAAGATTATGGTGCTGATGCATTTCCTTTCACAAGGAAGAGATACCAGGAATTGAAAGACATCGATAGAAGAAAACACGAAGAAGTAGATTTGGAAAACTTATTGGCACGCGAAGGACGCAACTTTCTCATCACTGGAGATAATAGAAAGGTAGCTAAATAAAGCCTTGTTTGAAGTTAGTAATGTGTCTAGAAATCGTAAATTGCGAGGGAAATTCTCATATTCTCCCTCTGATCTTAAATATAAGCAAAAAAGTCATTGTATTTTGTCTATATTTAGACCAAATACAGACTTTTTTTTACTTTTATGAGGCTGGAGAGTGTATATATATAAAGTTGTTGGGACAATACTCATAATATAATATCTATGATATATGTTGGAGCTAATAGAGTTTATTGAAATCCTAGTGGCGAAAATGCCCTTTAGTGTGGGCTATGTGGATCCTTCTTTGCTTGTTGATATTTACTTTGTTGTAGTAACCTCTGCAGCACCGATACTTCAGGTTGAAAATGTGTCTGGTGTCCGACACTGACACTTCACTTACTTTATTTAAATTAAAATTGGTGTCTACGTGTCTGTGTCAGTATCGTGTTTGTGTCGGTATCTTGTCTGTGTCTATGCTTCATAGCTAGTAACACATATGACATGTCTAATTGTTGCAGGTACCAGTATCTGAACTAGCTGGGAAAACTGTAGGGCTATTTTTTGGTGCCAACTGGTCTCCTCCATGCCGCGCCTTCACAGTTCAACTTAAAGATGTATACAACAATCTAAAGGCTACAAAAGGAGACTGTTTTGAGGTTGTTTTAATCTCAACAGATAAGGACCTTAAGGAGTTCAATGTCAACATAAGTAACATGCCGTGGCTCGCGATCCCGTATGAAGACAGAACAAGACATGATCTTTGTAGAATCTATGATATAAAGGGAATTCCAGCTTTAGTTCTCATTGGACCTGATGGCAAAGTAATTAGTTTGAATGGAAAGTTGATGATCTCCTCATATGGTGCTGAAGCTTTTCCATTCACCGAGACGCGGATAAGAGAGCTTGAAGCAGCTTTAAGAAAGGAAGGAGAAGCTTTGCCTGATCAGGTTGAAGATGTTAAGCATGAACATGTACTGAAATTGGAAATGGCAAAAGCTTATGTATGTGATTCATGTAAGAAAGAAGGTAAGTTTTGGACATTCTCTTGTGATGTTTGTGACTATGATCTTCACCCAAGTTGTCTTGAGAAGGTTAACAAAGAACCAAGTTGGTAGAGAATAGAAATCACACAAGTTTGCAACCACTAATATTTGTACTCATGGAATGGAATTTAAGTTGTCAAACATAAGAAAGTTACCTATGATTATGTGAAATTAAGAATGATGTAAACTGGATGGGTTTTTGTAAGGGAATTATTACTGTGTTTAAGAAAGTTTAGAGCATGCCAGTATAATATAGCTTTGATACGGCTCTAGAGTATCTATGAGTAAATGTTTCTAGTAGAATTTGAAATTTGGACCTCCTTCTTACAACTTCTTCATGTCTCTTAGCTCGCCAACTTATCAAAATCCCTTGTTATTACCCAACCGTCAAACGCTTTATAAATGCTACCAACACTCTATGTTCATGCCATGCAATGATTTCTTCTCTAAATTAATTCATTGTTTGATTTTAGATACTCACCAAAAAATGCAAATAATTTAGATAAAGATAAAGCATAAAATACAAAAATGTTGAATATATTTGGAAGATTAAAGCTAAGGTCGGTCATCCCAATTGTTGTGTAGCTTTGCCAAAAGCCTAACTCATCAATTCATTTGTTATTAGCATGCAAATGGTTATCGATCTGTAATTAAAGCAACAAAATAATATTAATTAAAATAAAAAACCAAATTCAAATAAAAATTAAAACACAAAAGGGTTTTTAAACATTTGTAGAGTTTTTGCCTTACGTGGGAATCGAACCATGTCCCCTGGGGCTCAAGTACACGCCTTTTCTTGTAACAACCTGGGCCCTTTTCTTTCTAGTAGGCTACCTCAGAAGCTCAAGTACACGTCTTTTTTTGTAACAACTTGGACCCTTTTCTTTCTAGTACCAATTGATCTACTTTTATACTCGACCACGACACGACATGGCATTCTGTATATTGTACTATTCTTAAGCCAATTCATGTCTTACCGGCCTATCTATTAACTATGTAACAAAATCTGTGTCACTTTGGACACATTTTAATCTTCGATGTTTTTAATTTTTCATCTAAACATCTATTAATTATCCTTAACACTTTTTTGCTTTTTTCTATACTCCTTTTTCTTTTTCACTTCGTCCTCTTTTGTTGTCGGAACTCGTCTTTATCTATAATATATAACAAAATCAACTATATTTTTTCGCATGTTAACCTCGCGTACTTTCCTTTTCCTTTCAAAATATACATCTAATATTTTCTCTTTACGCTTAACACCTTTGTTTTGAAAAAAAAATACTCTTCCTCTTACACAATTTTAAATTCCTCTTTCTCACTTTTCTCTACTATTTTCTTCCTTTTTGTTAATAAATTATAGCAAATGCAAATAATACATATTAAATAAAATGTTTATTCTTGAATTTCACAAAATATGTGTACCTAAAAAAAATTTATTTTGAAAAACAAGCACATATAAGCACGTAAAGTCTTTTTTTTTAATTCATTTTTATTATTTTTAACTAAATGTATTTTTACATTAATCTCTATAATGTCAATTTGTTCCGGTTTTCAAAAATTCCACCATGTGTACGTATCTGGTCTTATTTAGTTACTATGTTTCATTTCCAAAACAAAAGACGAAGTCAAAGATAGCCCGCAAAGTTTGGTTGTTCTAAGGCAAGAATTGAATGTGGTTGTCACAATCGGAAAAAAAATGCTCAAAATAGTTAAAGATAATTCCCAAGATGGTTGCTAATTGTATGAGAGAAGATTGAATATTTACTATTCTTTTGTTGTTGTTTCAAGTTTTGAATTAACACCAAAAGAACATACAACAAACTAAGTAAACAACTCAAACATATCTTAAGTTTTTTGCTAAGGGAGAGACAAAAGAGATTAAAAACAAACAAATTATGTTATCTTTTTATGTTCCTTAAAGTGCAAAAAACAAGGAAATCTTGATGTTTTTTTTTGCAAAGGGAGAGTGTGTTAATTGAAAGAAGATAACAAATTGCAAAGAATTTTTTTGAAAGAAAAAGGCAAAGAGAGGAATGTGGTTGCCCAAGAGTTCAGAGAAGAAGGATGGTGTAAATGGATTAATAGCAGTGGCAATAGATAAAGAAAAGGGGAGTCAATATGCACTTAAATGGGCCATTGATAATCTCCTCACAAGAAGTGCAACTGTAATTCTCATCCATGTCAAGATTATATCACCTTCCCTTTCTTCATCACCTTCTCTTTTCACCCCAAGTAAGTCTTCTTATACCATATACACACATAATTGTCATGCTCTTTTGTGAAAAAATATGAAAAATGACATTCATTAATCTGGTCACCGGTTCGATCTCTGATCGGTGCGTATAGAAAAACACATGGTGGGAGAGGTCAACCCCTTAAATGGATCTCAGTACCTTGAAGAATTAGTCAATGCCTGCATATTACAATTGCTATAACATTGATTTCTAACTTTGTTAATTACAGGGGCAGGGATAAATTTGAATGGTAATGAGAGTTTAAGTATATGTAAAGAACCAGATCCTCAAAACAAGAACATTTTCCTTCCATATCGCGTCTTCTGTACGCGAAAAGATGTAAGTTGTCGTTCTTTTCACGAAAAAAATTTGAAAATAGCAATGCCATAATTGTGGAAATGAAATGGTTTTCATTGTATAGAATCTTATGATCTCTTTGTTTTTGTGTTTCATTTGGTTCATAGATACAATGCAAGGATGTGTTACTAGAAGATGCAGATGTTTCCAAAGCATTAATTGAATATGCTTCTCAGGCAGGAATTGAGCATCTGGTTCTTGGATCTTCAACAAAAACTGGTTTGCTCAAGTACATATACATCCTTCTTTCTAAATTCTATGTAGCATGACATTTTACAAATTTTTCTTCTATTTTATTGTCTTTCTATCTTCCATTCTAAGAACATTTATATATTTATATATCAGTACTTGAGTACATTTGTTTCTTATCAGAAGATTCAAAGTATCAGATATTCCTGGAACAGTATCAAAAGGGGCACCAGATTTTTGTACAGTCTATGTTATTAACAAAGGAAAGATTCAATCAATGCGATCCGCTTCTCGACCCGCTCCAACCGTTTCCCCTCTCCAAGTTAGTCAAACTACTATCAAGTTAGATGATCAATTAGACTCAAATGTGCCATTGCCACAAACCGTAAAAGGTTAGATTCATCCCTTCAATCATATACTTCCTCCGGTCCTATTTATAAGAAAATATTGCAGTTTTAGGTTCATTGAATAACTGATGTATCTGGTCCTATTGTTAGAACAAGAAAGACATTCCTTTGAGGGTGCACCGCGTAAATCGCAGGATGGAATAGAATCATTCAGGTAATACTTAACAAGTCTCTTGTTCTTGATGCACTATATAACATTTAGGGTATATTTGGGAGGGGGATTTGAGAAGGTTTTGGAGGGGAGGGGTTTGGAGGGCTTGGTCTATTTTTGGTATCTATTTGAGATTTTAAAAAATTGAAAGAATAACATGATAGATAATGATAAAACATTGTTAATCACACTTCATTTTTGTTTAGAAACAATTTATAGCTTACCCAATTTAGAATTGAAAATCAAGCCCTCCCCTCCTAAACCCTCCATCCAACATACCCTTAGTTTATCTTATGAAGTAAAAAGAATATGCTACTTGATGCAGGTCACCATTTACTAGAAAAGGTTACAATGGAAATCAATATGTGGAAAGTACAAAGCATGAGAGTGACATATCATTTGTAAGCTCAAGAAAAAGTACAGATCGCATGTTCCCTTCAATGTATGGAAGCTCTCCTAGGATATCATGTAGCTCAGACAATGATGGAAACTATAGCTTTGAGTCCATCTTACAAGGAAGGAAGTCTATGGAATCCAACACTCCTCCTGAATTTTCGTCCATCTCTTTCGATAGCGATAGACTTTCAAATGCTACATCACAGGTTGTGGTAAGGAAACATGCCAATGTAAATTTGTACTTTTCTGTATTATATGCTATGCAGCACCAACGCATCAGGTTGAAAACGTGTTGGGTGTTTTACACGTGTCGTATCAGACACCGATATCGATGACACTTCAGTTACTTCTATTTTTCAAATTATTATCGGTGTCTACGTGTTTATGTCAATGTTGTGTTCGGTGACTCTGCCCGTGTCGGTGTTTCATAGATTGGATGTGCATGTATTAGTAGTTATTGCACTAATAAAAAGTCCAAAAGAATTTGGCAAACCAAGGAAGATTTTACGATTTGAAGGTTCTATGCAATATGATAATATCACTTGACCATGCAAGGAAGATTTTAAGATTTGAAGGTTCTATGCAATAGAACATTTTTCTGCAATATTATTGACCATGCAAGAAAGGATATATATAATCAAGTGATCAAATAATGAAATAGTTTAGTTAATTCTAAGTGTTTTCTTCTTAAATGAAAATTTTAAAATCATGATTGCTATTACCAGGTGGATAATCTAATCTTGTGATGCAACTATAGGATGATATGGAGGCTGAAATGAGGAGATTAAAGTTGGAGCTGAAGCAAACAATGGAGATGTATAACACAGCATGTAAAGAAGCACTCACAGCACAACAAAAGGTATTAATTAATATCTGGTTTATCTCTAAAAGAGCATCACATCAGTGTTTTGAAAACCGAACCGAACATCAAACTGGTGAGACCTCCAGGTCGTTGTCCAACCGCTTTAAATCGCTCGAATCTGGATGAAACCGTGGTCGAACTGCTCAAATAACTGAACCGGAGATAGTGTCAGGGTCACGATTTAACTGGTTGAACCGTTCGGTTGGTTCGCTTTTAGAACACTGCTTCACATATAGTATATTTGAGGCATGATTTGCAATTTGCATGACAGGCAGTAGAACTTCAGCGTTGGAAATTAGAAGAGGAGAGGAGATTGGAAGAGGCAAGACTTGCTGAGGAAGCTGCATTGGCAATTGCAGAAAAGGAAAAAGCAAAATCTAAAGCAGCTATTGAGGCTGCTGAAGCACAAAAGAGGATAGCAGAACTGGAAGCAGAAAAGAGACTTCATGCAGAAATGAAAGCACTTAGAGAATCAGAAGAGAAGAAAAAAGTACTTGATGCTTTGGTAAAGGTAGATGTAAGGTATAGAAAGTATACCATTGAGGAGATTGAAGCTGCAACAGAATTCTTCTCACAATCCCTCAAGATTGGTGAAGGAGGTTATGGTCCTGTTTTTAAGTGTCTTCTAGATCATACACCGGTCGCGGTAAAAGTCCTACGTCCCGATGCATCACAAGGAAGGTCACAGTTTCAACAAGAGGTAAGCATAAAAACAACAGTAGTGCTATTTAGTACGAAAATATTTGTAAGAATGTACGAATCATTCTAGTTGCACTTTGTGAAAACACACATGCGCTGCTTTGATGCAATTCACACTGAGCTTCTGTCATTTCGTTTCGTACCATAAATGATTTCTCTAAAAGCAATACTCTACATGCCTCAACATACATTCAAGCACACTCAACTCAAGGAATTTTTGGTCTATTGAAGTTTCCAAGAGCTGAGTCTTACATTTTTTGTCTGACTTAATCCCACAAAACTGACTTGAGTTAGTGCATGCGCAATATGATGTATGGCTTAACAACGTATCTTGGATTGACTCTAATATGTCTGATAATTTGAGTCTAATTCTATTCCACAAAATCGTCATGATAAGTGACGAGTGTCCAAGTTTTATAAACTCTTTTTAGGCATTATTTAGAGTGAGACATTTGTGTATGTTTTGTTTAGTTGACTTGCTTCTATGCTATGTTCATTACAGGTTGAAGTACTAAGCTGCATGCGGCATCCAAACATGGTTCTCCTCCTAGGAGCCTGTCCAGAATACGGCTGTCTCGTGTATGAGTACATGTCAAATGGAAGCTTAGACGATTGCCTATTTTGCCGAGGCAATAGACCTCCACTTTCTTGGCAACTTAGGTTCAAAATCGCAGCCGAAATTGGCACCGGCTTATTATTCCTTCACCAATCAAAACCAGAACCTCTCGTGCACCGGGATTTAAAACCGGCCAACATCTTACTTGACAGAAACTATGTATCCAAAATCAGCGATGTCGGTTTAGCACGACTAGTTCCACCGTCTGTAGCTGACAGCGTAACACAATATCGCATGACAGCAACAGCAGGAACTTTCTGTTATATTGATCCTGAGTATCAGCAAACAGGAATGCTAGGAGTGAAATCAGATATATACTCTCTTGGTATCATTTTTCTTCAAATTTTGACAGCAAAATCACCAATGGGTTTAGCACATAATGCTGGAAGAGCTATTGAGAAGGGAACTTTTGTTGAGATGTTGGATCCTACAGTTACTGATTGGCCTTTAGAAGATACTTTGAGCTTTGCAAAGATTGCTGTTAAGTGTGCTGAATTAAGAAGAAAAGATAGACCTGATCTTTGTAAGGTTATATTACCTGAACTTAATAGGCTAAGAGAACTTGCTGAAAATAGTGAGCAACATTCAACTTCTGGTAACTCTATTCCTATGAATCATGAGAGACAAGTTTCACTGCAGCTGGTAAGTTTCTAAACTGTTTCTGTTAATGTCAAAACTTTAAGACTTCTATTGGATGAGCACATCTACAGCTTATTTCAGCTTTTTTAAAAAAAAAAAGATATAAGCTATTGTGTTGTTGTGTGTGTTTGTGAGAGCTAACGAAAATAACTTATGACATATCTATAACATTTTTTTAGCTAATTCTAATAAGCTCCCCCGCGATAACTTATAAAAGCATAGTTTATATGAGAAGAGTTTAACCATATTTTAGCTTTAATTATAGAAATAACTTATGCGTAAGTGCTTATATGATTTCACTTATGCCATTGATGTTCTTTTTGCAGGATGAAGCATGTCCTCCATTTCCTCATTCTGGGGAGATTAGAAGAAATACATCAGTTGGTGTCTGACAAGTAAAAAAACAAGATCTCACTGAGCAATAGAAATTTTGTTTAGTGGATTGATCTGCAATGTTAAGTGTAAATTACTTAGGTGACTCTTGATTCTATAAGTTATTTTTTTATTCTTTATTTAAATATAGGCTGCATCAGAAACAAGCCTTTTCAAAGGTAGAGTTTCACAATGCAAATTCATTGTCTCAATGTAATTCGTGAAGCAAGGTGTTTATAGGTTATACTAGTATTGTATCAAGGTCTTTGAACAAAAAGATAGTTTGTATAAATTAATATACGTAAATATTTGTACGATTTTTTTTTACTAAATATTTGTACCATAGAAATGCAATAAAGACATGCTGCATACTATGTTCAGGGGAGCCGTGAGCAAGTCATAGCTTGCTAACCAAGAGACATAAAAGGGATGCAAGAAGAATGTTTAAGTTCAAATCTTGGAAACTAACATTCTCTCACTCCCCTAACTAATTATTAACCACTAATATTTGTCTGTGAAGAAAATATATAATTAATTTTTAATATCCAATTTTATTAATTTTAACAATGTTTGAAGAAATCACAATCTTGTCCCTTCCCCGACAAGTGCAACCCTACCTACCCTCACTCCCCCAGCACCACAACCTCGTCCTGCCATTCCCTCAACCCCGTAACTCCATATCCAAAAACAACGATTAATCCTGTTACTTATCTTTGGTACTTAGTTTTTCATATTTATATAATCAAACAAACCACTACTAAAAATACTAAATTACTCATTCCTAAAAATTTGACACATCATCCATTTTAAGGATAAATATGTTATTTCCAATTATTTTATCTTACTTTTTCATTTCTCTCTCTCTCTCTCTCTCACTCACTTTTATCATTTGTGGGTCCCACTATCACATCATCTTTTAATTTTTTATTTCATTTTTAAAAACATTTTTATCTTTTCTCTAGCACTCTTATCTTTCCCTCTCTCCCTCTCTCTCTCTCTCTCTCATTATTATTATTATTATTATTATTATTATTATTATTATTATTATTATTATTATTATTATTATATATATATATCCCTCCATTCTCAACAATATGATTTTTGAAGAACAACCTTGGAGAATTCATGAAATCCTTAAGAAGGTCTATGAGTCCCATGACGAGTTTCTAGCTACTTCCTTCCCCAGGGGGTTGACGTTGCCTCGGCCAAGCTCACTTCTCACTGGACACCACCTCCTATTGGTTATGTTAAAGTCAATGTGGATGGGAGTTTTTTTGGAGAATTGTTCTCGTATGGGAGCTGGTGGTATTCTTCGAGATCACACAGGTGGTTGGATTGCTGGTTTCTCCTACCCCCCAAACTGGTGGTGACACCCTCTTGGCTGAATTGCTGGCGATCCAAAGGGGTCTGGAGCTGTGTCATACTAAGGGCTTTGAGCAAATTATTTGTGAGAGTGATATTAGAAGCGGTGCAACTTTTCTCTATGGATAGCACCCATGCTTTACATTCCTATGCTTCTCTCATCTTACAGATATCGGAGGCTTTGCAGCGAACTAGAACTATTAGTTTGTGCCATGTTCCGAGAGACCATAACAGATGCGCAGATTTCTTAGCAAATGAAGGTTCCCGATCGATGGCCGACATGCTCTAGGATCACCCACCGTCAGGACTGGAATCTCTCATTCTGAGAGATAAGCTTGGAGCTTAGTTTTTTTGCTCTGTTTTTTCTTTTCTTTTGTCTTTGTTACATTGTAACACCAGAAAAAAAAAATCAAAACACTCATTATATAATCTCTATTTTATCTATATATCTATAAACTATCTTTACATGTTTAAGACAATAAATATTTATTATTTTATTTTGGAGTCTCGACAAGAAAAGAATAGAAGTCTTCAGTGAATATTTTTTTTATATTTCGCTTTTGAAATTCCAACGGGAAACCACTAGAATAATTATATTCTATTTTTGAGTTTTTTATAATTTTCATAAATGATTATTTTTTTTGGAGTTAGACGGTTAAAAATTACATCTTATTAGTATAATATTTTATGCAAACGTAACACATCGGAATAATCATTTTCATATTTTGTTTTAATGAATTTATTAATTTTTATAAATTAATATTTTGCTTATAAGTCTCGACAAGAAAATATTATAGTTAGAGTAATTGTTTTTATATTTTGCTTTTGAATTCCAATGGTAAACGTTAGATGTTGTTATTAAGTTTTATTACTTTTGATTTTTTATGGCGAAAAATTACATGTTTGACGCAATAATTATTTTAATTTTGAGTCTCAACGGGAAACAATTACATGTTACTGGTATAATTTTTCTAAAAAAATCAATAATTAAATTTCATTTGCTTTTTTTTAGCCGGGAGTGGCAACGAGAGCAACAACGAGAGCGGCATATATATATAATCAAACAAATCACTACCAAAATTACAAAATTACCCATTCTTAAAATTTGACACATCATCCATTTTAAGAATAAATATGTCATTTCCAATTATTTTATCTTACTTTTTCATTTTTCTCTCTCACTTTTATCTTTTGTGGTTCCCACTATCACATCATCTTTTAATTTTTTTCTCACTTTTATCTTTTCTCTCACTCACTCTTATCTTTCCCACTCTCTCTCTCTCTCTCTCTCTCTCTCTCTCTCTCTCTCTCTCTCTCTCTCTCTCTCATTATATATATATATATATATATATATATATATATATATATCCCTCCATTCTCTCTTTTCACATTTTAATTTTTTTAATTTATCTATTACCATTTTAATCAAAACACTCATTATATAATCTCTATTTTAAGTATACGCAAAATATAATCTCTATTTTATCTATATATCTATAAATTATCTTTACAAGTTTAAGACAATAAATATTTATTATTTTATTTTGAAGTCTCGACGAGAAAATGATAGAAGTCGTTAGTGAATATTTTTTATATTCGCTTTTGAAATTCCAACGGGAAACCACTAGAATAATTATATTCTATTTTCGAGTTTTTTATAATTTTCATAAATGATTATTTTTCTTTGGAGTTAGACGGTTCAAAATTACATCTTATTAGTATAATATTTTATGCAAACGTAACACATCGGAATAATTATTTTTATATTTTGTTTTAATGAATTTCTTTGTTTTTTATAAATTAATATTTTGCTTATAAGTCTCGACAAGAAAATATTATAGTTAGAGTAATTATTTTTATATTTTGCTTTTCAATTCCAATGGTAAACATTAGATGTTGTTATTAGGTTTTATTACTTTTGATTTTCGATGGCAAAAAATTACATGTTTGACGCAATAATTATTTTAATTTTGTGTCTCTACGGGAAACAATTACATGTTACTGGTATAATTTTTCTAAAAAAATCAATAATTAAATTTCTTTTTTGAGCTTGGAGCGGCAACGAGAGCAGCAACGGGAGTGGCAGCGGGAGCGGCATATATATATATATATATATATATATATATATATATATATATATATATATATATATATATATATATATATATATATATATATATAATCAAACAAACCACTACCAAAAATACTAAATTACTCATTCCTAAAAATTTGACACATCATCCATTTTAAGGATAAATATGTCATTTCCAATTATTTTATTTTACTTTTTCATTTTTCTCTCTCACTTTTATCTTTTGTGGGTCCCACTATCACATCATCTTTTAATTTTTATTTCATTTTTAAAACTCACTTTTATCTTTCTCTCACGCACTCTTATCTTTCCCTCCCTCCCTCTCTCTCTCTCTCTCTCTCTCTCTCTCTCTCTCTCTCTCTCTCTCTCTCTCTCTCTCTCTCTCTCTCTCTCTCTCTCTCTCTCTCTCTCTCTCTCTCTCTCTCTCTCTCTCTCTCTCTCTCTCATTATATATATATATATATATATGCTCTCTTTTCACATTTTAATTTTTTTAATTTATCTATTACCATTTTAATCAAAACACTCATTATATAATCTCTATTTTAAGTATACCCAAAATATAATCTCTATTTTATCTATATATCTATAAACTATCTTTACAAGTTTAAGACAATAAATCGAGTCTCGAATATGGCTATGTCGCGAAAGCAATGTTTAAATTGCTCAATCATATGAATTACATGCAATTTTATCCGAATTGTGTGAATTTTTTGTGGGTATTAGAGCACAAGGGTAAAATCGTCATTTTGCCTCATGTTGAAGATGTCTTATTCGTTGAAATAATGGATCGAGTCCTAAGCATGCCAGGATTATGGAAATACTATTTAAATGGCTAAGTTATATGGATTGTTGAGTGCTTGATGGATTAGAATGAATTTAAGTGAGAATTAGTGAGTAAGGGTAGTATAGTCATTTTGCATAGCGAGGGTTATAACTAAATCAATTAGTTATCCTGAGTATTATAGTAATTATAAATGTGTGTGATAGCTAATATAACCACTTATAATAGGAGTATGTGCATTGGTGACTAATTGTGTTTAAATTTGGGTTTTAGTAGATAAATAGGAACAAGGGCAAAACAGTCTTTTACTGTTGTTTTAAACACCTCAGCTGAAAGCCACTTATTTCTCCACTCATCCCATAAACACACTTTTATAAAACACTCAGCATTTGTTTTCAGAAACAGAATTTTTAGAAAGTTAAGACAAAAAGGAGAGTTTGAGAGAAGGAGAGGGAGAAGAGAAGGGGAGAGGCCAAACCATGATGCATGTGTGACTTCTTGGTACCATTGTGATCAACCTTTTATCCTCTTTCTACTGATACTGATTTTGTTACCTATCCCTTCCTCCTCCTCCAAACACCATTGATGAACCTCCAAGCTCAAAATGTTAGAAATGGAGTCCCAAAGCCTTACATGTTATATTTAGAGCAAGAATAGAGTTTTAGGGTAGCCACATTGTGCATTGGAGTAGCAAGAGGAAGAGTTTTAGTTGCTGAGTTGAAGATTAAAGTCATGGTCTGTACATAGGAGCTCAATTTCGTGGCTCGTGGTGGTTGTAAGTTGAAGATATAAGCTCACAACAATTTCTGCTCAAGGAACAGTTTTTACCACGTATGGTAAATACTTCGTAACTCCCTCCATAGTTATCAGTTGAATGAAATTTTTGTTTCTCTAGCAACTATACACGAAATCCTTCAGTTTAGGCACAAGAACCACTTAATTTGACTGAGTATTGTGGTAGAAAAATGATTTACAAGTTTTACTTTTGAATCAGTGTCAGTTTTGAATCAGTCACAGTGTTTTAGCAATAACTCCCGGAATACTCATCATATCAGTGTGGGACTTGAACCCTATGAAAGCAGACAAAATTATCTACACATTAGACACTGGTTTGAAAGGTTTTGGTTAAGAATCGAATTAGTTATGTTTGTTTCAAAACAGCTCACAGATGATGCCAAACAATTCTTTGGAGTTAGTTGACGCGTTCTAGAAGTTGGGGTTAGATCGGAGTAAAAAGGGGATTACATTGTGGATTCGAGATGCATTTGGGGAGGTTTCAGTAGCTGGACATGTTTGGGGATTCATTCGGAATCGATTTGATGTTCGTGGAAGCGAGAAATTCAAGATGATGAAAAGTTCGAGTAGACGAGTCAGTGTCGAATTCCATTCATTTGTGGTCGTTTGTGATTTTCATCACAAGAGGTGAGTTCTATACTCGCTTATGGTTTTCAATTTTATTGTGTCAACCTTGCATGTGACTGAGAATATGGTTTCGTTCTTTGTTTCGTTCGATTTCGTTGAAAGTCGTTGTTTTGCGAACACCGTAATTGCTAAAATGTGTTTAGTTATGAACGATTGATTGATTGATGCATTGTGATTGAATGATGTTGTTTGGACTGGAATATTGTCTGGTATTGTCTGTGTTTAAGTTGGATTAAGATTGGGTTACGTATTGGAAGCGATAGGAAAAGCGAAACAGAACGAAATAAGCGAATTGTGACTCTGCTACAGGCAGCACGGGTCGTGCTACCCCTAGCACGGATCGTGCCAACCTTTCTGGTTGACTGGAATTGCATTTCCAGGCAGCACGAGTCGTGCTAGGTCTGGTACGGGTCGTGCCAGTTCTTCTGTTCCCGGTTGCCAACGGGAGCACCAACGGGGTGCATATTTTTTATTAAATCTCATTTCCATTTTTTCTCATTTTTACTCCATTATTAATATTATAAGAAGATGCCGACTTTTTTTTTAACTTTTTGCAACACAACTATTTTAATAAATTTGAAATATAGTTTTTCCCTTTTCTTTTATTACATTTTGCAACTTTCAACGTATTTATAATTACATAGCAAATTATTGTTGGTTTTTAATAAAAAAAAACCTAAAATCCTCAGGCTTTGTTAACGACTATATAAAACAAACAGATAGCTGTTAACCCCAGAAGTCTCAAACAGTTTTATTCTGTTACAATTTGTTACACTTTAATTCTGTTACAATTAGTTACACCCTGTAACTAACTCCTAACAATCCACAAAGGGGTTTGCTACTGTGTATAAATATATTATAGTGTACATACATTTACATAGATTTTCTATCAATAAAAAGTTTTACATTGCAAGTTCAAATTCTTCTGTTCCTCCTTCCTTGTTCTGTGTATTTTGCTTTATGAGATTCTGTGCATGAGAGTGGTAAGGCTTGCTCAGGTAAAGTATACCTCGCAAGCACAAGAAGAACAAACAGTGAGTGGTTGTTCACTTAATCACAAACAGAAAGAAGAAAAACAAGAGAGTAAGAGAATAAGAGGGATTTTACCTTTTTCGTGTGTGTTGTTGTTGTTGTAATATTCACAGGTGGTGAAGATTCTTACACGATCTGTTGGTTGAGAAGTATATGCAGTGAACAATAAACACAAACAGTAAGGGATAATACAACATCCAGATTAGAAATTTAACATTGTATCTAAGAGCTGGTAACAATCCTGGGAATAAACAGGAAAATCTCTACCGCTATATCTTTCTTTAGTATTTCTTTAAAGTTTCTTTATCTTCTTTAATCTGCACAATCAGAAAATTGTGCAGGTTTTGTGTTCTAATATTTTCCGCTGTGTTTTAAGGTTTCAGTCTTAAAGATGACTAGCACTGGAACAGGATTAAACACTCAAGTCCCAAAGCTTAATGGGAAAAACTGGGACAGGTGGAGCCTTCAAATGAAGGCCATTTTTGACTGCCATGGAGTCCTAAAGATTGTTAAAAATGGTTTTGAACCTTTGGGTGAAGACCCAACACCTGCTCAAACAAATCTTTTTAATGAAAGTGAACAAAAAGATTTCAAAGCACTCTATCTCATACACCAAGGGTGTGATGAGACAAACTTTGACAGAATTAGAAGTTTCGAAACTTCTAAAGCTGCCTGGGAAGCCTTAGAAAAGTACTATACTGGTGCAGCTCCTATTAAAGAGGAGAAGTTGAGGCTCTAATGAGACAATATGAAATTCTGAGTATGAAAAAGGGGGAAAGCATTTCTGACTTCTTTGTAAGGCTAAAGAAGATCATCAATGCGATGTCCCTATATGGTGAAGCACTTCCTGAAACAGTGATTTGTAAGAAAGTGTTAAGGTCTCTAACCAAGAAATTTGGCTGGGTTGTGAATAGTATTGAAGATACTATTAAACCAGAAGATCTGAAAGTTGAAGAACTTCAAGCTAAGCTTGAAGCAAAGGAAATGAGGATCAACCTACTGGATGGTGAAGAAGAAGAGGACCAAGCTCTATTCACCAAAGCTAAAGGTAAGAAAGGAACCAAAGGAGGCAACAACAACCAGTCAGGTAAGACAAACTAGTCCAAAGGTAAGTTAATTACGTAAATCTAACTCTAAATCTGATTCCACTATGAAAAATAGCAATGCATCTAAGAAGAAAGATAAGTATAAAGTACAGTGTTATAGATGTGATAAATATGGGCATTATGTCACTGAGTGCCCTACTAGGAAAAAATTTAAACCTAAGGAATCAGATGCTGAGGACAATGTGGCCAAAGAAGATTCTGATGCAGAATCTGATAATGTAGCCTTTAGCATGATCACTAACAGGCTAGATGAAACAGAATCCAGGGAGGATCCTGTGGTAACCAACCTAGACTTAAAACAAGGAAATGACTATGTTACTTTAGTTGTAACCACTAGTGATGGTAAAACCATTACAGAGACATAGACTCAGGGTGTTCCAATCACATGACTGGAAACAAAGAGTGGTTAATAGACTATGACTCAAGTAAGAAAACTAGTATTAGGTGTGCTAGTAACAAATCTATAATTGTTGAAGGTGTGGGAAACATAAGGCTTACTAAATAAAATGGACAAGTTGTCCTAATACAGAATGTATTTTATGTGCCAGGAATTAGCTGCAACCTAATTAGTCTAGGCCAACTAATAGAGAAAGGCTTCTCAGTAGTTATGAAAAATTTAAAGCTTAAACTGTTTGATACAAATGAGAAGCTAATCTTAACCACACCTTTAGCCTCAAATAGCACTTTCAAAACCAGCATTAGCATCACAGAGGCAGATAGCCTTAGTGCACTACTGATCTTGAAAGCATGTTGTGGCATAAAAGGTTTGGTCATCTACATTTTAAAGGCTTAAGTAACCTAAGTACTAAATGGCTAGTTAAGGGGTTGCCTAAGATAAATGTGACTAAGAAAACATGTACCACTTGTTTAATGAGTAAGCAACCTAGAAAAATATTTAAGAAAGAAATGAAACATAATTCTAAGGATGTGCTACATGTTGTGTATTCTGATATGTGTGGGCCACTAGACACACCCTCTATTGGAGGAAATAGGTACTTTATAACCTTTGTGGATGAGTATTCAAGGAAGATATGGCTCTATCTGCTTAAGACTAAAGGAGAATCACTTAGTGCTTTCAAAAAATTTAAAGTTTTAGTGGAAACACAGAGTGGTAAGAAGTTGAAGGTCTTAAGGACTGATGGTTGGGGTGAGTATACCTCAAAAGACTTTGAGGAATACTGCACCAACCATGGAATTGTGCATGTGGTCACTTCACCATATACCCCACAGCACAATGGTATGGCTGAAAGGAGGAATAGGACCATATTAGACATGGCCAAGAGTATGGTTAAGTCTAAAGGTCTACCTAAGAGGCTATGGGAAGAGGCTGTGTCTACAGCTGTCTATATCCTTAATAGGTGTCCTACTTGAGGCCTGGATAGTAAGGTTCCAGAACATGTGTGGAGTGTTGATGTGCCAAGTGTGTCTCACTTAAAGGTATTTGGCTCTATAACCTATAGCCATGTACCTGACAGTAAGAGAACTAAGTTGGAGGATAAGAGCAAGCCTCTAATTCTTGTGGGATATCATCCTATAGGGGCTTATAGACTACTAGATCCTAGCAATAACAAAACTTAAATATCTAGAGATGTGGTTGTGCTTGAAGACAAGCAATGGGACTGGGATAAAGCTGAACAAGTGAGTTCAGTGGATATTACAGTCTTAGATGAGGTTCATAACACAGAACCAGAACCTATTGGTGAAAGTTCTGATGAAGATGAACCTGTCCAACATATGGCAGATCCAAATCCTCAAGACAGGGAGGATAGTGATTCAGAATCAGAACCTGAACCTATTGTGCAGGCCCTGCCAAGGGCACAAAGGTTGAGACAGCCTCCTAGGAGGCTTGCAGACTATGATATGGCCATAGATAGTGAAGTGAATGAGCATGGTGACCTCATTCACTATGCTATGATGGCTGACATGGAGCCAATTGACTTTAAAAAGGCTTTAAAGGACAAGAATTGGAAGAAAACTATGTTAGAGGAGTTAAGTTCTATTGAGAAGAACAACACTTGGACTCTAACAGAGCTACCTTAAAACCAAGAGGGCTATATCTGTTAAATGGGTATTCAAGCTTAAGTTGGACCCCAAGGGCAACATAGTCAAGCATAAAGCTAGATTAGTTACCAAAAGGTTCCAACAAAAGCAAGGGATTGATTATGAGGAAGTATTTTCACCAGTAGCTAGGCATGAAACCAATAGATTGGTTACTGCCTTAGCTTGCAGTAAAGGGTGGGACTTGCATCACTTGGATGTCAAGTCAGCTTTCCTAATGGACCTTTAGAAGAAACTGTCTTTATATCTCAACCACCTGGGTTTGAGATAAAAGGCAAAGAACACTTAGTGTGCCTTTTGCATAAGGCACTGTATGGGCTGAAACAGGATCCAAGAACCTGGAATAAGTGCATTGACACATTTTTTGTGGACAATGGCTTCAATAAGTGCACCAATGAGTTTGGTGTGTATGTGAAGGGTTCTTTGGATACTAACCTATTACTAATCTGTTTGTATGTTGATGATTTGTTGGTAACAGGTAGTAGCAGTAAAGAAATAAGCATTTCAAGGATTCTATGAAGGCTGAATTTGAAATGACAGACTTAGGACAGCTTACCTACTTTCTGGGATTGGAATTCCTAAGAGTACCTAAAGGAATTTTCCTACATCAGCTAAAGTATTCTAAGGAATTGCTTTCAAGGTTCAAGATGGCAAAATGCAATCCTGCCACCAACCCTGCAGAAGGCTACCTATGCAAAAAGGAGGGTGAGAAGGGTTCTAAAGTAGATCCTACCTATTTTAGACAAATTGTGGGGTCTTTGAGGTATCTGTGCCACAGCAGGCCAGATATTCTCTTTGCTAAGGCATGATCAGCAGGTTCATGAATGAACAGTGGAGATACACCTAAATGCAGCTAAAAGAGTGCTAAGATACATTCAAGGCACTCTAAACTATGGGTTGTTCTTTCCTAAGGGGACTAATCTAAGGAAATTTGAGCTCCTGGGGTATTCAGACAGTGACTGGTGTGGAGACCACATTGACAGAAGAAGTACCTCTGGTTTCTTATTCAAGTTTCAGGGCATCTCTGTTTCATGGAGCTCAAAGAAGCAACAGATTGTTGCTCTTTCCTCCTGTGAAGCGGAATATGTTGCTGCTTGCAGTGCTGCTACCCAAGCAGCATGGCTATAGGCTCTACTTAGTGAACTTGGGATTACTTTGACTCAAATTCCTAAGCTACTGATTGATAATAAATATGCTTTGTGTCTTGCCAAAAAACCCTATTGGCCATGGCAGAACCAAGCACATTGAAGCTAGGTTCCATTACCTAAGGGATTAGGTCACTAATGGCAAACTAATGGGTGGATTACTGTTCAACAAAGGATCAACAGGCAGATATCTTCCCCAAATCTCTCAAGGGTGAAATGTTTACTAGGCTAAGAAGAGAAATTGGCTTGATTGCTTTCAAATCCTAAGAAAGCAACCATGTCTAAGCTAGTCCTAGGGGCTTGTCCTAGGAGACTAATTCTGATTGCTATAACCAGCTAGTCTTAGGGGCTTGTCCTAAGAAAGCAACCATGTCTAAGAAAGCACATTATCTGTTATAAACAATCTTTAGGTTTTTGAAGCTAAGTATATGTTTTTAGGTTTTTGTATTAACGGAGGATGTTGGTTTTTAATAAAAAAAAAACCTAAAATCCTCAGGCTTTGTTAACGGCTATAAAAACAAACAGATAGTCATTAACCCCAGAAGTCTCAAACAGTTTTATTCTGTTACAATTAGTTACAATTTAACTCTGTTATAGTTAGTTACACCCTGTAACTAACTCCTAACAACCCACAGAGGGGTTTGCTACTGTGTATAAATATATTACAGTGTACATACATTTACATAGATTTTCTATCAATAAAAAGTTTTGCATTGCAAGTTTAAAATCTTCTGTTCCTCCTTCCTTGTTCTGTGTATTTTTCTTTGAGATTCTGTGCGTGAGAGTGGTAAGGCTTGCTCAGGTAAAGTGTACCTCGCAAGCACAAGAAGAACAAACAGTGAGTGGTTGTTCACTTAATCACAAACAGAAAGAAGAAAAACAAGAGAGTAAGAGAATAAGAGGGATTTTACCTTTTTCGTGTGTGTTGTTGTTGTAATCTTCACAGGTGGTGAAGATTCTTACACGATCTGTTGGTTGATAAGTATATGCAGTGAACAATAAACACAAACAGTAAGGGTTTGTGTAGAAAAGTAAGAAAGAACTGAAATAAGAAAGAAAACGAAGAAGATAGTGATCTATTACCTTCGTCGTGGTGCCCGTTGCAAAACCAAGTACCGAGAACACTGAAAAGGTCACACAAGAATAGGCATGGCAACGGGGCGGGTCAGGGGCGGGTTTGGCATTCCCCGTCCCCGCCCCTACCTCTATCGGGGTCGGGTTTTGCATCCCCCAACCCCGTCCCAAACGGGGACGGGTTCCCCGCGGGTACCCGTTTCCACCACAATTTATAGGAAAAATACAAAAAATATATTTATAATAATTAATAAAATAAAATAATAATAATTATACAATGATAAAATAAAGTTAAAAGTATTAAAATAGATTTTTCTATAGGAAATAGATCAAAATTAAAAATAAACAAAATTTATGAAACAAAATGAATGAGTAAATATGCATATAATAAAAGAAAATAATTAATTTATATTTTGTCGAGCGGGTTCGGGGCGGGGACGGGGTGGGTATCGACATCCCCGAACCCAACCCCGTCCCCAGTCAAAGCGGGTTTTCCCCGTCAAACTCGGGGCGGGTCGGGTGGGTACCCGCGGGTTCGGGTTATGTTGCCATGCCTACACAAGAACATATTAGGGTTTATGAGATTTCAAATTGATAGTGCAAACCAAGGGGTTCTGCATATTACCTCTTGACGAAGCTTCGTGTTGCAAGACTGAAGCGAAATCAAGCTTCAATTCATTGAAATTGCTGGGTTTGAGAGAGAGAGAGAGAGAGAGAGAGAAAGAGATCTTGAATTATCACTTGGGGAAAAAAAGACCGAAGATAAGTATATATAGAAACTTGCAAATAATTAATACTAGAAATGGGGGTATTTTGATACTTAACCTTTGTGTGTAGGTAGCTAAAAGTTCCAAAAATAACACCGAGAATATTAACCAAAAACTGTTGCTAACATTAACATACCCAAAACAACAAGCAAACTATTATTAGGGTGCGTTAGAAGAGTTTAATTGAGCTTATCTTATCTTATTATAATTTTTATGACAAGCACTTGTCCGAGTACTAAGGAGAACTTATGAAAATAATTGACATGTTCGTAAGAATAACACCAACTACAGGCGTTAAGGATAGTACGATATATAAACTTGTAAACTTCATCAGAAAAATAAAACGCAAGCTAGCAGGGAAAGCATAAATAGCCGATACTGTAAATCAGGTGCGGATGTTGAGAGAGAACAGAAAAAGGGTAGGGGTATTTTGGGGAAAGTCATGGGCCTATGTGAATATGCAACAAACTAGCAGTATACCCGTGCGTTATCGTTATTAATAGACTTAGACATAATTTAATTAATCCAGACATTACCTCATTAATATCAAGACTAATTTAAAGTAGATAAAAAAATGAGTTTCAAATAGTAATTTAATTAGTCCGAACATGACCCGTGAATATATCAAGACTAATTTAAAGTAGATAAAAAATGAGTTTCAAATAGTAATTTAATTAGTCCAAACATTACCCCGTGAATAACAAGACTAATTTAAAGTAGATAAAAAATGAGTTTCAAATAGTAATTTAATTAGTCAGAACATTACCACGTGAACATTTACCGGCAGTATGTAATATTCTCCGTAGAGATTAAAAAACAAAATTGTATTAAAGTTTCAAATTTTCCAAATTGTAATATTTCCCGTAGAGATTAAATAAAACCTATTAATTAGTTCGGACATTACCCCGTGAATATCAAGACTAATTTAAAGTAGATAAAAAGTAGGTTTCAAATAGTAATTTAATTAGTACGAACATTACCCCTGTGAATATCAAGACTAATTTAAAGTAAATAAAAAATGAGGTTAAAATAGTAATTTAATTAGTCCGAACATTACCCCGTGAACATTTACCAGCAATATGTAATATTTCCCGTAGAGATTAAAAATCAAAATTGTATTAATGTTTCAAAATTTTCAAATTGTAATATTTCCCGTAGAGATTAAATAAAACTTATTGGTAGAGAAACAATGGAATATTAAAAAAATGAAATAGACATGTAGATGAATTTAAAAAAGATATATTGTGAAAAATAGAAAAAAGAGATAGAGTTAAAGTTTAAAAACAAAATAATGATAAAATATTTTAAATATTAAATAGGGAGGTGAGAGAGAGAGGGAGAGAGAGAGAGAGAGAGAGAGAGAGAGAGAGAGAGAGAGAGAGAGAGAGAGAGAGAGAGAGAGAGAGAGAGAGAGAGAGAGAGAGAGAGAGAGAGAGAAAAGTAGGTTTTAAAAGTGAAATAAAAAATTAAAAGATGATGAGAGAGTGAGACCCACTAATAATAAAAGTGAGAGAAAAAAATTGAGAGGAAATAATTGGAAATGACATTTTTATCTATAGAATTGAGATAGAAGTGATGGATAATTTAGTATTTTTTGTAGTAGTTTGTTTCAAATTTTTCAAATTGTAATATTTTCCGTAGAGACTAAATAAAATTTAGGCTAAATAGCACTTTTGGTCCTTTATCTTTGCTCCAGATTTCACTTTGGTCCTTTATCTTTTTTTTAGTCCGTTTTGGTCCCTTATGTTTCATTTTCGTTTCATTTTGGTCCCTCGCGTTAGTTTTCACCAAAATTAATATTATTTAATTCAATTAAAACATTAAAACAATAAAAACAATTAAATCAATTAAAACAAAATTAGAGAAATTACTCCCCCCACCGTGAACCCCTCCCCCCACCGTGAACCACCGTGAACCCCTCCCCCACCGTCTCTCTCCCTCCCACCACCGTCGCCGCCCTCTCTCACCGTCGCAACCCAGATCTTCGTTTCCCCCCCCCCTCACCGATCCTCCTCCCTCTTCTCACCATCGCCACTAGGGGTGTTCAGTGGTTCGGGCAAATCCAAACCAACCCACGATCCAATCCAAACCGATATGTTTGGTTCGGATATTTTTCGTGTTCGGGCCAAAATCGAACAAATCCAAACCAACCCGTAGTTGTTTGGATCGGGCAATGGATTTTAAAAATCAAATCCGCGAACCCGAACCAACCCATATTACGTCATAACAATTTTGTAATTTTAGATGCACACGATTTTATTGCTTAGAATTTTTACCTTAATAATTTATGATTAAGTTGTAAAATTTTAATACTATGAATGGGAAGACTATTAGTAGATTTGAGTTTGATTTCGTGTGATTTTCAATTTTTTTAGCTATTTAAAGTGTTGGAATATCATAAAAAAATGTTTTTTTTTATATTTTAAAAAATTAATATTTTAGTGAATGACCCGTGAGCCCAATCCAAACCAACCCGTCCAATATCGGTTCGGTTTGGTTCAGATTTTGGAGGAAAAAATGTAAAATCCGAACCAACCCAAACCGAATAATTATCATTGGTTCGGGCAACGGATTTGGTCAAATCCGATCCAAACCGACCGACGAACACCCCTAATCGCCACCCTCTCTCACCGTCGCAACCCAGATCTTCGTTCCCCCCCCCTCACCGATCCTCCTCCCTCTTCTCACCGTCGCCACCCTCTCTCACCGTCGCAACCCAGATCTTCGTTCCCCCCCCCCCCTCACCGATCCTCCTCCCTCTTCTCACTGTCGCAACCCCCTCCCTCTTCTCACTGTCGCAACCCCTAGCCGCTCTCTCTCTCTTCGCTCTCCCTCTTCGCATCTCCCCCCCCCCCCCTCGTCGTTCTCTCTCTCTTCGCATCCCCCTCGTTCTCTCTCTCTTCGCATCCCCCCGTTCTCTCTCTTCGCATCCCCCTTCAGATCCAGATCGCAGAGGAGGGTGGTGGCTGTGGGTAGGTGATGGGTGGTGGGTGGTGGGTGGTGGTTGTTGGTGGCTGACGGTGGCTGGGAGAGAAACAGTGGTGGCTGTTTCTCTAATTTTGTTTTTCTTGTTTTTAATTATTTGTTAAATTATGTTTTAATTGTTTTAATGTTTTAATTGAATTAAATAATATTAATTTTAGTGAAAACTAACGTGAGGGACCAAAATGAAACGAAAATGAAACATAAGGGACCAAAACAGACCAAAAAAAGATAAAAGACCAAAGTGAAATCTGGAGCAAAGATAAATGACCAAAAGTGCTATTTAGCCTAAAATTTATTGATAGAGAAAAAATAGAATATTAAAAAAATGAAAGAGACGTGTAGATGAATTTAAAAAATATATATTGTGAAAAATAGAAAAATGAAATAGAGTTAAAGTTTAAAAACAAAATAATAATTAATTATTTTAAATATTAAATAGAGGGAGGTGAGAGAGAGAGAGAAGGGAAAGAGAAAAGTAGGTTTTAAAAATGAAATAAAAAATTAAAAGATGATGTAAGAATGAGACCCACTAATAATAAAAGTGAGAAAAAAATTGAGGTAGATAAATTAAAAAAAGATATATTGGGAAAAATAGAAAAATGAAATAGAGTTAAAGTTTAAAAACAAAATAATAATTAAATATTTTAAATATTAAACAGAGGGAGGTGAGAGAGAGAGAAGGGAAAGAGAAAAGTAGGTTTTAAAAATGAAATAAAAAATTAAAAGATGGTGTAAGAATGGGACCCACTAATAATAAAAGTGAGAAAAAATTGAGAGTAAATAATTTGAAATGACATTTTTATCCATAGGATTGAGATAAAAGTGATGGATAATTTAGTATTTTTTGATAATAGTTTGTTTGTATATATTGATAGTAGATTAAAAGATGATGTAAGAATAGGACCCACTAATAATAAAAGTGAGAAAAAAATTGAGAGTAAATAATTTGAAATGACATTTTTATCCATAGGATTGAGATAAAAGTGATGGATAATTTAGTATTTTTTATAGTAGTTTGTATATATTGATAGTAGATAGTAGCCGTGGCCATCAACCATAAAAGAAAGTTTTGTCGAAAAAAAAAACCAAAAAAGAAAGTTAATTACGCCCCAGACCTAACACCATTCTTGAAACCAGGAAGAAAAAAAAAGTTAACACCATAGTAATCTTCCGAAAATTTATCGTTGCTGATATAACGACCTAGCACATCAGTATTTGATCCACGAAGGAGTCAAATATTCAGCCTTTCACAGCACGAAAGGAAAACAAGCATAAAATTATTAACAAGAACTCGAATCAATACTTATAATATACAGTAACGATAACGAAAACTACCCAAACATAAAAGTAAAACTCGCTGCCCTTTCTAGCAAAACAAAGATCCCTTTTTCTGAGTCATTAAACCCTCTCATAGATCAAATAAAATAAATTACAACACAACATAAAAGTAAATATCAAGCCACAATTCCTCAATACAAAAGCCCAGTTTGAAAAAGACATGCTGTTGTGGGGAAGCAAAGAGAAATGTGATGCGTTCAATGCCTCCCCAGAAGGCAACAATGCAACTGGTGAATTTGCTCTACGTGTCAACGATAGTACATAAGCTGCTGTCTTGATGAATTACCAGTATATCCATCATACATGGCTTGAGAGGCCCCCGAGTTAATGCCCATTGAAGCAGGAGCTAAGCCATGTTGTCCAGTCATTTGCAGAAGAGCTTGTCCTGAAAGACCAGATACAGCAGCCTGACTCAGAGCCAGCTGGCGCTGATAAGCCAACAACTCAGCGGGAGAATAGCCTTGGTTCATCCCTGCAGTAGGAAGTATTTGATATGGTTGTGCAGGAGGAGGTAGTGGATTGGAAGCTGTTCCAGGAGGAGTTGGTTTGCTACCCCATGAACACTGCACATGTTAAGTAAAATAAATTTTATTCAGACTCATATGAACACATACTGTCAGTTGGTGGGCTAAGGGATACCGAAGGAGTGCACCAAAAGAGTGCAAGAAGGAGGTCCCGGATTCAAACCCTGGAAACTAACATTCCCCCACCCCCACTAACATTGCTTATCAAAAAAAAAATACTGCCAGCCTTTAAAAAATAAGCACAGAAAAAGAATGGGGCACTTAATTTTGTGATATGGTGATTGGATGTGTCTCACGTCTACATAATAGCATTTAAACTACAAAAGCATTTGAAGTTTCCAACAGTGTAACCATTAGCCCCAACACTGAAGAAGTTAAGGAGTTCACAAGATAAGCAACAAGTGAAAGATTTCTCACCTTCATAGTCTTCCCACGAACTGGTCGCCCGTTGGCAATCTGAATGGCCACTGCTGCTTCCTCGTGAGTGTTGTATCTGACAAATCCAAAACCCTTGTCCCTCTGAACTCGGACCTCCTCAATTACTCCAGCCCCCAATGCATGGAATTGACAATGGAGTTCAGCTTGTGTAACCTGTCCTCAAAGCAAAATTGTGAAGAAATAAGTTTGTGAACTAAAAAACAATTCATAATTTGTAAGGATTTGTAAAACTGTGACATTCAGATCAGACCAATACAATGACAGACGTTCGTCAATAAGTAGATGCAAGGAAGAAGCTTCAAAATGCCCTAAAAGATTTTTATTAAAAATGTCAATAAAAAGCTATTAGTCTCAACTCTCAACCAAGATATGGAATTGAAGACTGCATCCCATGAGGTTGCGACAACACTGCCGTTGCTGTGAGTTCTGAAGCTACGTCTCACTTTGCAAACTGTCCACCTAGTCTCATTAAATAGCAGCCATGGCAATACTGCAGTTGCAGTGAGTTTTGCAGCCACCTCACACAGTGCATCTGCAGTGAAAGCTGCAGTTCTAAACAAATCACTAGGATGCCTTTTCTTTTCAACGAGGCCAGATCCATAACAAGGCCAATGGATACAGGTTAAAAAGACCGATGAAAATGAGATTCAGATGCTTCATAAGAAAAGCTGAGCCATTATTTGCAATTTCAAAGATTTTGAACAGTTAACAGATAATGTTACGTAAAGAAAAAGAACAATATATCTGCAACTCAAATGGTTTTTATCATTTTAGAGCCTAGATCAAGGGTTGGGACTTGGGAGTAGAGACCAAGGGCTCAGGGTGGATCTAGAAACTACTTCCTCCAGTCCATAATTTAAGAAACAAAGGGTCTCTTTTTTGTCCAAAATATAAGAAACTTGCATCAATTTTCAAGTACAGGCCTAGGAATGTTCCGATTCCCTAACCACATGTAACTAGGCAATTGTGCAGTTGGAAAGATAGCAGCTGAAAGTGATATAACAAAACCAGAAATACAAGGGTAACTCGGATTCATATCATTGAAAAATATGCATGCCTTGATAATTCCTCCTAAGTTTCGCTTAGAGCCAATACTAACTAATCAAACCTAACCAACCCCAGTTAATATTAAAGTAGTTCCATATTTGTGAATAAAAATTAAAATTTCATTCTTATTATGTATGTAGTATGTACAAACGATAACGACAATATTTCATTCTTCAATTCATCTAACTTACATCATGGGGAAGGTTGCCAACATAAACAGTGGTGTATGAAGGATTGTTTTCAGGAGCATCTTCATTGTTATTATCTTGACCTCCATCTGTAGAACACATAAAAAATAACTATATTTATCTCTCAGCAATCCTAAAACTCCCAGCCTGTTTAAAGAAGTGCACAGGAAACAGAAGCAAAGGAAATCATGGAGCTTCACAGGGTCCCAATACCAAACAAATACCAGTCACTGCAATCATTCAATCTATCTAAAAAGTTATAAACTTAGCTAAAGAAACACTATTCCAAAGAAGTACTCCCTCTGGACTTAAATATTATTTGGTCCAAATTTAAACCAGATACAAGTACCTTTTTGCTTATATTTAAGTCCGGAGGGAATAACGGAATGCATATTGCCAAATAGCTCAGCATGTAACAAACAAGACTTACCAAAGTCTCACTCAAACTAAATTTTTTTTGTTACTTGTATCTATATCAGCTATTCTGCTCTACGCACACCCTTTGGGGATGGTAGTAAGTATCGTATGTATCGCACGATACGATACGAAAACGACACTCACCGATACGAATCGCTCACTGTATCGAAATCCATCATGTATCGCACACGTATCGTTCTGTATCGTACCTGTATCGCAGAATCGCGATACTCAGCACGTATCGCATGATTCTGTGCGTTGCGGGTTTGAGCGCTGAAACGGGTTGGGTTGCGCGACCCATGTTTGTTTAGAAGGGATTTTAGGGAAGAAGGAAGGGAAAAGATGAAGAAGGTACCTGAAGAATTGATGTCAAGAAAAAAACAATGAAAAGATGAAAAAAAAGAAGGGAAAAGATTAAGAAAGTACACGAATACTCGATGTCAAATAAAGAAGGGTAGATGAAAAGTGGAAATGAAACGGGGATTTGGATCCTCTCCTTCCATTTCTCCCTACATCTCCCTCCATCCTCTCTATCTCTCTCTTAATTCATTCTCTCTCATCATTATCTTTCAATTATTTTAATCATGAGAGAGAGTGAATTAAGAGAGAGATAGAGAGGATGGAGGAAGATGTAGGAGAAAGAGAAGGAGAGGATCCAAGGTCATGAAACGGCGATTGTTATGTGCAGAGAACAAAAAAGACAAAACCTATCTGAAATTAGGGTTAGCTTATGATAGTGGGCTTGGCCCAATATCACTTAAGACTTAAGAGCTCTTTTAAATGTGACTCTTTGTTGTGACAAAAAAATTATAACTTTCGGATTCTATTTAAAAAATCACCCCTTTACAAATACAAACATATTATAACTATAATTATAATATATATTATATTATAATTATTATAGTTATAATATTATATTATAATACATATAGATGTACAACTATTTAAAATACTTTAAAAAAAACTATTTGAAATACCAATTTAAAATGTATGATAAAAAATAAAAAATAAATATAATTTTCATATAAATTATTAATTATTTACAGTCTTGAATCATGTTGTTTTACTTGTGCTATTTATTTGTTACTAAATTTGTCGTACTTTTATTGTTCATGTATCTTACGATACACGATACAAAAAAATGGCCGAACAATACACAATACGTATCCCGATTTAACTACCATGCTTTGGACACATTGTTATGAAAGTACATAACACCACAAGGTAAATATGTTAACCAACTATGCATCAAAACTGGTGTTTAATACATCAAGCAATTAGAAATCCAGTGCCATTTACTACCAAAATACCAAAAATACGAACTACCAAAATACATGATATCCTAATAGTTGTGGTTCTTTATGTATTTTGACTAGTAGTATGACATCATTAGCTTAGAATGTATAGCAACTTCCAGCCAGCATAATAGCTTAAATCTGAAGAATTAAACAAATTTAAAATAGAACTTTCATCTATATTTTCTTGTTGCCAACCTCATCTAGTGAGAAAAGGTTTGGCTGTTGTTGCCTTCATCTATATTTTCATGTATTAACAAATATGGGCTCACCACGACCACAGCTATTTAAAAAGATGCATGATACCTGAAGATCCATTTGTAAGCACAACGGCATTTTGGCTTTCATTGTTTTTCTCTTCATTTGAGCTGGCACCAGCACCTTTGGTTGCCCAATTGCATCGTATTTGCCTATTTCCAAGCCATTTACCTATATGATGCCAGAAACACCATAAGTCGGTAAGAACCAAAGCAAATGACAACAGAAGCAGGAAAAACAGCCTGATTCAACAATCAAATGCCTAACCTGTCATATCATTTATGGCACTTTGGGCCTCCTGCATATTAATTGCATAAAGACATATCATTTCACTAATTCAGCACATTATTAACAAAGTTTAACTTGGAAAAAGAAACACTCGAATGATTTTATATAACAAAAAGTCTATTCTTGTACTACTTCATCTAGCTGAACAAGGAAAAGAACTTGAGAGCAACAATAATTATTTGTATTGATTTTTTATTTCAGGGTGGTTCATTCGTTGATCTCTCCAGTTTGTATTTTCCAGCATGCCGAATAAGCAATACCTGATGATCACGGAAAGAAACAAAACCATATCCTTTTGAGCGACCAGTTTTGTGATCCCACATAACCCTAGCATCACTGCAAATAATAAGAGAGGGGATGGAAAAGTAAGAACTAAAATGTCATGCAAGACTGAGTAACTCATTGAAAAGTTAACTCCCTCAGATCATCTACTTTTCTTTAACTTGTCACCACTAACAAAGACTACAACATTCACTATAAAAAAAGAATATATCTTGCTCTAGTGACCCAAAAAAAAAAATGGAATAAAAGGGGAAAAAGCAATAAGGAACTCACGAACAACTAGGATAGACTGAGAAGCATGCAAATAAAGTTGCATCAGTAACCTCTGGACTCAAATCACCAACAAATACATTGAAGTGCCCTGATGATTTTAAATTAAAATTAAAGGAATAAACAACTTTAAAAAAAAGCAACAGAATGCCCCCAGGAAGCAAAATAATCAAAACCAACAATAAAAAGGGTGCAATTAAAAGTAACCTGAGGTGTCCTCCCTACTGCTATTGGCATATGCCCAGTTCACCTTAAGTGCTTGACCATATCTGCAAATGGATATACCAAAACAATAAACTAATGCAATTGCAATGTTGCTACGTATTGAGGAAAACTTAAAGAAACTTGTCAAGAAACAAGATTGCATAATTAAAACAATATCTGTAGAGCCTGTCAAGATTCCATGATTAAAACGATTTCTGTAGAACCATTACAATAATAATAATAATAACAACAACATTTACATTCCCAAGTAAGTGAAAAATAATAATCATTCCTCTATCTCCAGAAACCCAGATGGATGATGTCTTCACAGTTACATGCTAGGCAAATAGGCCACAGAACCAAAATAAACATGATTTAAACATAATGCTTACAGTTGCCGTCCATGCAATGTCATTATTGCAAGGGCTGCAGATGCTCGATCATGGTAGTCCACAAAACCGTAGGAGGACTGTAAATTTCACCAAAAAAAGAGAGACAAATCAATAGAAACCAAAAAGTAAGGAGCATAATTAAGGCATGGGAGTAGGAAAAGAATATAGTGTTAGTATATGCTAAAATAAGAGCCACTCTTGAGAAAATTACTGTGCACCCCACAGCAATACTGACTCTATCAATTGACATGTAACACACAGGCAGGATCTGAAGTGGTCTATAACCTTCTTACTCTTAGCAGCTACATCTTCTCTCTCTCAAGCTCTCAGCTATAAGCTCTCAACATACACAATTCCAAGTTAGAGAAGCCTATCGTACAGATCTACACTGTCAAGGTTGGTATCATGAAAGACAGGTGATTAATGATTAGGACAACAAGGAGAAGACACTACCACCCCATTCATCAAGCAGTAGCGTTCTCTAGAAAGGAGACGCTTAAAACTCTACCTCTATGTCGGTAAAGGCCACTTTCACCAAATAACTTTTGTATTGAAATACTTTTTTATTGGAATATGATTCATATCATTTCAGAACTCCTAGACAACCTTTTACCTCTGCGCGATAAAGATCACAATTCGCAAGTGTTCCCAGAAAGAAATATGAGTGAAGTAACTCTAAATACTTGTACAAACCAGACATTTTTTCAAAAAACCAGATTACTTACCCATCAGTACTGAACCATTTTTTGGGAAACATAACATAATCATTTTAGTTGTTAAGACAAGGCTGGTTAAAAAGAGGACATTTATGAGCTAAACATTAGTAATAATATTTATGATCATCAACAAAGAACATTGAGTTGAATTATGAATCAAACCTTTTCTTTTCTTATGAGCTTGCACCCGGCAAGAGGGCCAGCACTCTGAAAAACTTCTGCGAGAAGTGCATCGGTGACGTTTACATGAATATTTCCTACATAACTGAAAGCACGTTTCTTAAGATTAATTAGGTGTCGAAGTGGAAAACTACGCTATTTGTGGTAAAGCGGATATTTAATACCATGTTGAACAACATTAGTAGCAACAAACTTATCACTCAGAAATTCAGACTAGTTAAAAGTGCTTTATGTAAGAGAAAGTCACATCTATAGTTAGACATTATGTATCAAACATGAAATTGGCAAACTTGGTAATGAGCACAAAACTTAACAAAGTACAAAAAACCATATAAAAGCAGAAAGAAACCCAACACTCACACACTGCGGCATGCAGAAGTATCAAAACCAGGAGGCAGATTTCCACTTGGAACAGGCTCCATCTGCAAAATTTTCAAAACAGCAGAGATAAAAAGGGGGGAAAGGGAAAGGAATAAAGGTCCTAGTAGTGACCATAATACACTAGTGACCCGTCAGTAATATAAGCGACAACTATATCAAATTGTCCAGTAAAAGATTGGCTAACTTGCAGAATTATCAACGGAGTATGAAAGGAATACCTAAAAGACTATGAACTGACAAAAAACAGCCATCAAAATACTCCAAATAACAACAATAGATTACTGCGGCAGCAATTTCTTCAATGAAGAAAACTATAGATAATGACCATTGATTATCCCGTAAAAATGAAAAGCACCAAATCAAATGTTCAGTTCTAGGAAGTGGCCTCGAAAAAAATTATTGAGAAACTGAAAACAAAATAAAAATCACCGACAGACTAGAAATAACACGAAGACCCTAGTTACATGAATTATATATTCGCCGTTAATTCATATGCCCTTATTTCTTATTTTGCGGAAATGGAAAACAACACAGCCGTAATTAACCCGAAGAGGTGACCAATTTAACCCTCCAAATTGGTAAAGAAGTTTAGCATTAAACGCGAAACTTGGAATTGGAAAAACAAAAAGTGAAAAAGATCGAGAAAGCGCGAGTTCAAAATTGGGGAATAAATTGACCTGAGACATAGCAGCAGCGATCATCCCAGGGTGATACATCTGTTGTTGTTGGAGCAAAGCTTGTTGCATGAGGGCTTGTTGTTGCTGCAACTTTAGCCTCTGTTGCATATTCCTCTTTTCACCTCACTTTTCCCCTCGATTCAGAGGGATTGATTGCTAGATTCACTGATTTCTGATAAGAGAAAAACCTAACACGGTTAATTATCGAGATTAACAACGCTCTAATTTCGAAATGGAAATAAATCGAGTCATGAAAACAAAAAATAGCAATAATAATCGTGAATCGGCGATTGAAATCTGGAACCCGTGGATGAAAAGGAAAGGGGAAATTTCTTACCGGGATTCAGGGAGAAGATGGTGGTGGTGTGTGTTTATTGGCTGCTTACTTTTGGATTTCGTACGCTTGGTTCCTCTCCTATCTTCTCACACCTCAATCCCCATTCCAATGCCAATCTCTCCCCTCTCAATCAATGACCATCCACTTCCAGTGTAACTGAGCTCGGGTGGGTCCGATCGTATGCTCGGGTCCGGGTAAATCCGTTTACTTTTACTTTTACTTTTTGTTTTTTTGTTTTTATGTATATGGAAAACAAATGGCAAAATTACACTATAGATCATTTAAGTTATTTAATTGTAACAAGTTAGTTTTTTAAATTTTTTTCGTACCATTTAGGTCCGTTAAGTTATGTACACCGTTAGTGCTTTTTTCATTTTTCATTTAAAAAAACTCAAGTTGGCACAATAGAGCTGACGTGGCCATGCCGGAGTCTACGTGTCATCTATCTGGTGACAATGTGGTCATTTAAGACTACTATCATGTAACAATTTGATACTTTCAACTTAAAAAAATTTTAAAAAAATGGTTCATCTTCTTTTTCATTTAAGTTAAAAGGACCAAACTATTACATGACAGGTAGTCTTAAATGACCAAATTATTACGAGACAGATGATATGTAGGCTCTGTCACGACCACGCCAGCTCTATTAGTGCCAACTTGGGTTTTTTGTAATGAAAAAAGGACCAACGATGTACACATTATGTAACTTAAAAGGACTTAAGTGGTACGAAAAAAACTTAAAGGACCAACTTGTTACAATTAAATAACTTAAAGGACTTCTATTATAATTTTGCCTTTTTTTTCATAACCCCCCCCCCCCCCCCCAATTAGACACTATACCTCCATATTGACCAAATTATCAATTTGGTTTAAATATGTTTTTACCCCCTGCAAATAGGGGTGTTTTGCTTTTACCCCCTACAATTTTTTTTTTAAAAAACCCCTTGCAAAAACAACTTGTTTTAAAAAAGTCCCTCTGTTAACTCACTGTTACAAAAATGCTTATGTGTCAAACGGAATTGTGAGATGTAATTTTATTTTCTTTTATAATTATTTTATCTATGACATGGCTTGCCACATAATTTTATTTTCTTTTAAAATTATTTTATTTGTGACATGACTTTCTTCTCCATCTCTCTCAACCCTCTCCTAACAGCACCACCACTCACACCACACCACCACAACCACTCTCTTGTCTCTCTCACCACACCACAACCACTCACACCACACCACCACCACAACAATCCCTAAATTCTGAACCAGATGGCCCTATAGCTAGACCCAGATCTCAAACGTCACTCCTGACCAACCCTATAGCTTGTAGCAAAAAAGAAAAAGATCCCCCATTGACCAGGCAGGATTGAGGCACCTGTAGTTTATTGCAATATTTGCAAATGCAGGGTTCCAATCATAGCCCACCCACATCTTTCACCCCTTCTTTCACAACAAAAGTAATGGAACTAGCCCTCACCCACAAAAATTGAAACTTGGATCTATGATTAAAAAACAGTACATCAAGCTTCAGATCTCGGATCAGAAGAGCTTAATTCAGCAGATGCTCCACACAAGTTCGATGCATAAGATTCAAACAACTTGGACAGCTTTGGCTGCATCACCTGGACAGTCTTCAATGTGGAGGGGTCCAATTTCTTGCACTGGAAAACAAAAGACAACAAAAAGTAAGTAGACCAACCCCATTTGATAGAAAGCTTCTACAATGTCATTTTGGCCAACATGAATTGCAAATCTCAGAATCCGCCTACTCAACTTACAGCAATTTGATTAAAAAGTATTTGACGGGGCAAGAAAAAAAACTTTTGGGTAACTCACATAATGTAACACATCGATGCATTGAGAGAGAGAGAGAGAGAGAGAGAGAGTTGTGGGGGTTGTGGTGTCAGTGAGAGAGAGAGAGAGTTGTGGTGTGGGTGAGAGAGAGAGAGAAGAGGCTGGTTGTGGTGGTGGTGGTGGTGTGGTGGTGGTGGTGTGGGTGAGAGAGGGAGAGAGAGAGAGAGAGAGAGAGAGAGAGAGAGAGAGAGAGAGAAGAGACTGGTGGTGGTGGTGTGGTGTGGTGTGGTGTGGTTGTGTTGGTGAGAGAGGGTGAGAAGAGAGAAGAGAGTGGAGAAGAAAGAGAATAATAGGGTTAAAATAATTTTAAATGTCAAATCAGCAAATAAAATAAAAGAAAACTAAATATAAATGCCAAATGTGTGCCACGTAGAATTTTTTGTAATGTGTAATTAACAGAAGGGCCAACGCCAAAATGTTGAATTTTGCAAGGGGTTTTTTACAAAAAAAAAAATTGTAAGGGGGTAAAAGCAAAACACCCCCTATTTACAGGGGGTAAAAACGTATTTAAACCTATCAATTTTACCTCTATTCACCACAAAAAGCCAAAAGAAACATCTCGGATGAGGGCTTGCTTATGTTCGAGAACTATGTCGATTTTAGTGAACGGTAGCCCGACTAATGATTTCAAAGTCCATAGAGGTTTGAGACAAGGGGACCCTCTATCCCCTTTCTTATTTCTTATTGCAGCCGAACGATTAACGAGTTTGGTGAATAAAGCGGTGGAGTTGGGCTCTTTTTAGGGGTATGACATTAATAATAGTTTGAGTTTTTCCATCATGCAATTTGCCGATGACACAATGTTGATGGGGAAAGCGTCGTGGGTAATGTATGGAGCATAAAAACTGTCTTGAGAAGTTTTGAACTGGTGTCAGGCTTGAAGGTCAATTTCAACAAGAGCAAGCTTATTGGTGTTAACACCTCGGGGGATTTTCTTGAAAATGCTTCAACTTTCTTGCATTGTAGGACGGAATCTATCCCGTTCAAGTTTTTGGGGATTCCGGTGGGGACCAATCCTAGGAACATGGAAGCCGATTCTAGACATGCTTCGTAAGAGACTTTCAACTTGGAAGGGGCACAATATTTCCATTGGTGGACGGGTAACTCTCATCAACTCGGTTTTAATTAAATAGTATTCCACTTTATTTCTTGTCTTTTTATAAAGCACCAAAGGGGATTATTAATGCTATGGTTAAAATCCAAAGGAATTTCTTGTGGGGAATTAATGATGGTGAGCGCAGATCTGTTGGACGACTTGGGATAAGGTTTGTAAACCAAAAAAAGAAGGTGGTCTTGGCATAAAGAATTTGGAGCTCTTCAATGTGGCTTTATTATCTAAGTGGAAGTGGAGAGCTTTGGAGGAGGGTAATGTACATTGGCAGGAGGTTTTGAAACATAGGTATGGTGACTTTGTTGGCTACTTTTGTTCATGGTTCACAGGCTGCAATTTCTAGAGGATCCAATGGGTCCATATTGGTGGCGTGATTTAATCAATTTGCATCGGTCTATTACCTACTGTAAATACCTAGCAAACTAACCATAGTTTACTCTCTTCATTGTAAATAGTTGACTCTAGTTTATCCATTAATTATGCGGTTACTTCCCTAACAGAATTAGTTAGATCTAGTTAGATATATTAATTCTGATTCTTTTGTACATTCAGTTTTTTGAGAATAATGAAAACAATGCTTTCCTCTTTCATCTCTCTTTCTCCTTCAATGGTGCTGTGTTGTGTAGATTAACATGGTATCAGATGGCATCCCCTAACAGCTTTTCTCATCATCTTGGTTTCTGATTTCCCCTAACAACTTCGTTTTTCCCTTGCTTCCAGCCTTCTCTGCCATTGCTTCAACGGCGAATTCATACTCTGATTTTGCCACAAATCTCTCGAACCCTTACTATATGCATCCAAATGAGAATCCATCCCTTGTTCTGGTTCAACCTCCGTTGGATAACCAGAACTACCAGATGTGGTCTCGTTCTATGAAGGTGGCGCTCATCTCCAAAAACAAAATCAAATTCGTAGATGGAACTCTCGATCCTCCAATTTCTTCTGATCCTCTCTATGAACCTTGGATTCGCTGCAATAATTTGGTCCTTTCATGGCTTCATCGCTCTATTACGGAGAACATTGCAAAATCGCTTCTGTGGTGCGATCGTGCCTCCACTGTTTGGAAGAGTCTTGAGAAACGTTTCTCCCATGGCGATATCTTCTGCATCGCTGACATTCAAGAGGAGCTCGCACGTCTCCAGCAAGGTTCGCTTGACATCTCTTCATATTTCACCAAATTGACTACGATGTGGGAAGAAATTGAGAATTATCGCCCAATTCGCGATTGCACTTGCGCGATCCCTTGTACCTGTGGTGCTTGCTTCAGATCTCCGCAAATTTAAAGAACAAGATAAGGTAATCAAATTCTTGAAAGGTCTCAGCGAGCAATTCTCTCACGTTCGTTCTCAGATCATGTTGATCTCTCCTCTGCCATCGTTGGACAATGCGTTCTCAATGGTTCTTCAACAAGAACGCCAGTTTGCGCACAATACCACCACTGATTCTACGGTTGAGAATCAATCCTCTGTCAATGATGTTTCGCAGCTCCCTTCTCGTGCTCCTGCTTCTGGTGGACGAGGTCGTGGCCGTGGCTCCTCCACCGGTGGCCGCAATAATCGCCTTTGCACTCACTGTGGACGCACTAATCACACTATCGACACTTGCTTCATCAAGCATGGATATCCTCCCGGTTTTCAACATCGCAAACCGGCTTCTGCCACTTCTAATTCTGCCACCAACGCTGTTTCTGCAACAAATAATGTGCAAGATTCAGGCTCTATCACCCACCACAGCTACTGACTCTAGAAGAAGGTTGGGGAACGGCAGACTGGTCAATTTCAGGAACTATCAATGGTTAGGTAATGCTCATTTATCTTCGGTGTTCCCGAATTTTTATGCGGGCTGTGAGCAACAATCGGTGAAAGTGGCAGACATGGGTGTTTGGAATGGTGATAGCCGGAGGTGGAACATACAGGGATGGATGATCAAAATTCAATTAGAGAGGAAGCTGTTGCTTTGCATAACATTTTGCTAGAGGTTAATCTTGACCACTTTGGATAGTGGATAATTCAAAGTTGTTTACGGTCAAATCATTTTATGGCTGTCTTAGTTCTGTCGGTGTACATCAAGCTTTGATTAATGATTCAACCAAGTTGCTTCAGAAGGTGTGGAATCAGCGGCACCATCTAAAGTTCTAATATTTTTTTGGGCGTATGTTTATTAATTCACTTCCTACACGGGAGCATCGCACTCCATCGCAAAGTGATTAATTCAGCCGCTGAAGCTTTACGTCCATTCTGCACGTTGTATTCTGAGGACACCCGACATGTGTTCTTGGATTGTTTATTTGCTAAAGAGGTTTGGATAAAAGTGTATGTGTGGCTGGGCGCTGTAGCAGGTGTTCCCGCAAATCTGCTTGACCATTTTTATTGGATGGAAAGTTTTGCAAAGGGAGGAAGGGAAAGAAAACTAAACATTTGATTTGGTTGGCAGCTTGTTAGAATATTTGGTTGTCCGGAAATAGTATTATCTTCTAACATGAGGAAGCCAATAGTGACAATCTTCTCATTCACATCAAAAGTTTATCGTGGAGTTGGCTCGGGCTCGTGTATAGAGTGAGAAATGGTTGTAATTTATCTATTTCATCTTTGTGGACTAATCCACTTCATTGCCTAAACAATTTTGTAATTTATTTATTTGGCCTTGAGCATCCCTAGTGCTCCGTTAAATGAAGTATTGCTTATCGGAAAGAAAAAAAAAACATCTCATTTCAAATAATTCCGAAATCAAAAAGTAAGCAAATGTTTTATTTTTTTCGGAAATACCTTCTTGCAAAAATCCGGAAGCCATTTTTTAAAAATTTCTGGAAATAGCTAAATTTGCATACTTCCAGAAGCAACTATTAGGGAAATTTTCAGAAACACATTTTTAGGTGTTTCCGGAACACGATTTATATAATTTCGGAAATACTTTTTTAAGGTGTTTTCGGAATTTTCCCAAAACGTAGCTTCCGGAAATACGTTTTTTAGGTGTTTCAGGTTTTTTTTTTCTATTTCTCTTGTTTATTAAATATACTTATTATTTTTTTAAATAAATATTTGCAATGGTGCACACTAGAGTCGGGGGCAGGATTCTGCGTGGTACACGAGGGTTGGAGTGAGGGGAGTCTTCACGGTCAGGAGGCGGAGTGTCTGACTGTCTGTGGTCGACTTCCTATTGATGAGGCTCCAGACCAGTTCATGGAGGCTGCTGAGGCTCATGTTCCAGATGAGGAGATGACATCACCTGGTCCACAGACTCTAGAGGATAGAGTCCAATCTGCTGCTGCATGTATCTGAGAGGCCATAGCATACAACAACATTCCAACTCATGTATATTAGCTTCTTTCAATGTCCAAAACAATTGAGAGGCCCTGTTCAAGTCTTAAAAATGTGGCCCCTACTTTTATCAAATTGGGTCCCTCAGGTGAGTTTTACATAATTTATTGTGGACCAAAATCATCAACGAATATACCTAATAATCATATATAAAAAGAAGTAAATATAAATTAAAAAATACTACAACGACAAACAAAACTAAATTTCTAGAAAAAACTATTTTAATTCGTCAATAGAAATTCGGTTAATAACTCAAAATCACAATAATCTTAAAAAAAAATGTAAATTTAATCAAATTTGGTTTTAAAATGTTGGAATTATTTTTTAGAAATTTTAAAAAATTTATTCAAAAATACATTTGCTAAAAGCAATATATTTTTTGGTTGAATACATTCCAAAAATAATATAATATAATATATTTAATTATTTTGCTAAAGCATTATAAAAAGAAACAAAATATTGTCAAAGAAAAAGAGACAACATGCAAGGAAAAAAGAAAGAGGAATGCAAATGGTGGGAATCAAACTTGTGTTCCCAAGTAGGTAGCTCAGTTGGCGAGCTAAGGGATACCGAATGAGTGCACCAAATGAGTGCAAAAAGGTGGTCCCGAATTCAACTCCCAGAAACTAACATTCTCTCACCCCCACTAACATTGCTTATAAAAAAAAATCCGTGTTTCCACATTCAAGTGCCAAGTGCTATATTGCTTCCCAGTTACCACTGCGTTGCGCCATTACTAAATACATAGTTAGCCAAACATTTATATAACGTATCTACTATGTTTTTGGGCCCTAAAATATTGTTATTGGGCCTCGGTCCCTGTGCAGTAGCACAACTTGCACAGGCCCATGGCCGTTCCTGGATACAATTGATGCCAAAAAAGGGGGGTAGCTAGGGTAAGGGACCCAACTTTCCTTTTGGTATAGTGCAACTATTAGTCTCTTACACAATAAATTTGTTATTTTTGGTTAGTAATATTCATACAAATTATTTGATATTGTTTATTATTTATATAATACCAACTGCAATGCAAATACGATATTCAAATATTTTTTTTGTCTTTGTAAGAAACCTAAATCCTAAAGATTCTCATACACTGTATTCTAACTGCTTTACTACCAAACTAATTAGATATTAATTATTTTTGACAAAAAAAATAAGTAAATATAATTGTCTATAGTACGAGTTAAAAATCAAACTATCAATGCACATTGCCAAAAACAATGGAATATTTATGTATGTATATATTTATATTTATATTATATTTATATTTATATTTATATTATATTATATTATATTATATTATATTATATTATATTTATATACATACATACACATGTATAGCGATAAAATTTTAATCAAAAATTAATTTTAAATTAAATAAAAAAAGTGATGTACACACTAGTTATATAAAAAAAACAGTGAAGCAAAGAGAATACGGAAAACGAATTTGTAAAAGTCGAAGACTTGGTTGGACCCTATACACCAAAATGACCAAACTACCAAATTTACTCCTGATTCACAACAAAAAGTGAATAAATCTTTTTTGGAAATACATTTCCTAACAAAATTCTGGAACTCTGTTTTCGGATTTTTCCTGAAACTAGACCATTACCCGTGCGACGCACGGAGAAAAAGTTCTGGACAATATAATTATTTATTTTTTTCAAAAAATTATATGATTTTAGTCAAAAGAATTGTAGTTTTGGAACTTTCAGAAAAATATATAGGCTTAAAACAAACCCTGCAAAATGTAATTGTATCCAGTTACCCCCTGCTGTTAGTTTTGGCTAACAACGTTAAGTCTAGGCTGACTTGGCTGACATTTGGGATCTAGTTAACCCCCAGCAAATATTAAGTGTTTCTAGTTACCTCCCTGCAAATATTAAGTGGGGGTAGTTACCCTCCTGCAAATATTAAGTGTTTCTAGTTACCCCCTTGCAAATATTAACGCTGTTAGCCAAAACTAACAGTAGGGGGGTAACCGGATACAGTTACATTTTGCAGGGTTTGTTTTAAAAGTTTTTTTTTGCAGGGGGGTAAATGGATAAACGTGATATTTGCAGGGGGGGTAAATGATATTTAAGGCAAATATATATAACATAATTCATTAGCAAACGATTATAGAAGAACAATCTCAGAAGACTACAGAAAATTTATAATTGCTACTTGTTTTATTTTAATATAAGATACAATTGTATAAATTAAATAACAATTGATATAGCTAACAATAGTCGCCACATAGTTATACATTAAAAAATTGTTTCACATACATTAACGTCGGGGACTACTCCCCCCTCCATGTCTCATCACTCCAAACTTTTCTTCGTCCCCGTCCCTGCCCCCAATCTCTATGATATGGAGTTTTACTCCCCCCGCCCTGTCCCCATGTGGTCCTTATCATAATCCCACAAACTTTTTGTGTCCCCGCTCCCGATTCCCATTATGAGAAATCCCCCTGCCTTTGTCCCCTCAGGGGTATGGTAGGTCTCGTCCCTGTCCACCAAACTTTTATCTGCCCCTGAGCCCTCGTCATGAGAAGTTTTCCTTCACTGCACTTGCCCGCACGGAGACACGATCCTCGTCCTCGTCTCCGCAATGGCCGCAAAGTATTTTTCTCCCTCGTCGAGTTCCTATGGGAAAAAAAATTCGACTGTGGGGCCCTTATGAAATATATCAAGGTAGATGGTTACCGCTACTTGTATTCAACAACTTCAGGTAAGTCAGCATTGTTTAGTTCCATTGTATGCACCTTCTATTCCCTCCCAATTGTCCTATCGGTGAATTTAAAAAAAAATTAAGTATATACATTAAGCAAAGTACAATCAAACATGCACACATCTAAACCATGAAATAAATTCGAATTCAATTTCCCACATGACTCGTTCAAAATAGAATCTCAACCCCCTCCCGTGATCTCCCATGCCTTTTAACATTCCTTTGAGTTCAATTCTCTAAGTTCATGAATTATTCAATGATATCACATTTCAATTCCCACTACAATCATGATTCAACCATTAAATTTGAACTCATTTCCCCTCGCCACTTAATCTTCCACTCAATTGGAACTCAATGATGCCCTGTTCCATCCACTCTAAACGCCTCTTAATCTTTCCAGCGATTCAATGCTCAATGTTTTGATTTTCATGCACTCAATTGAATGCGCAATGATGCTCTTTTCCCACCACCCTACACTCATCTTAATGCACTCAATGGTTCAATGCTCAATGTTTCGATTTTCATCCCCTAAATTGAATGCTCATGGTGTGCATTTCCCCTTAACCTTCCACGCCCCTTAACCTTGCACCAGGTTCAATGCTCTAAGTCGATTATTATAGTCCTTCGATAATAATGATTGTTATTAAAGATTGCAATGGGAAGCGAAAGGATCGCAGTTAAAGCTTGTATTGGAAATTGTATAGGGTCTATCTACAATTAATGCAATTGTATCTTTTTTAGTTTTTCAATAATGCGTAATGGAAGTAATTAAATGGAATGAAATTTCGAAGTAGAGCCGCAATAAAAGCTTGCTTGGAAAGCAGAAAGTGGAATTGCTTGCAATTTAATTTTGTAATGGGAAGCGAAATGTAAACAATTAAAGCATGCATTGAGAATAATATAGGGTATTGAAGGTTGCATATCAAAAAAAAATTAAAGCGAGCATCGAGAATGAGAAGAATGTGGAATCTTTGCAATAGGAGCCGAAATGTAAATAATTAAAAGCATGCATTGAGAATGTTATAGGGTAGTTCTGCAATAATTGCAAGTGTGACAGACTATTATTATGGACAAAAATAAAATGACCAAAGTACTTTGTTTTGGCGGAACTTTTTTCCGCCTAGATGACTACTTTTTGGCGGACTCTGTATTCTACGTTTTATATATTAAAGAAAATATTTCAAGACCTAAAATTAAACATAATTGATATGTTTTTTTTTACTAACAAATAGTATTATGTTCTAATCCTTCTCTTCTCGGTACACCATCAATTTTTCCAAGGAGACCAATAATTCTTCTTCTCCGTACACTTTCAGCATATTCACTCGCTTAGAAGCTGCATCTTAGACAAATCATATGAATGGATTTTCAAGACATCCAAGCAAAACTGTATAAAAGAAAATGCACAATCAACAGACATATTCAATGCAATAATAGATTTTTGGCCCTTCAAAGCAAGTCTGTGGCAAGGAAAGTCTGGGAGAATGCTAAGAGCCTAGGGGTGGAAGGGAAGTTGCATGATGATAAGTATATTGATTTGATTGAAGCCGGCGAAAGAAGAGATGAAGCAGAGTGTAGTAAGAGGGCCTCGTGAATTTGCTATCTTTAAATATGCGTGGGTGGGGCGATCGAGGTAAACGTCGTCAGTTGGCTTCTTTAATTAATTCCAGGTCGTTTGGTTTTGTTTGTATTCAGGAAACGAAGAGGGAGAAAATGGTAGAGGGCGAGATTGGGACTCTATGGGGTAATCGTTCTTTTTAGTGGATTCATCAACCTTCTCGGGGTTCGTCGGGTGGTGTTTTATGTTCTTGGCTAGAGGGTGCATGCACGGTGGTGTTTTATGTTCTTGGCATTAGAACGGTTACTCGAGATAAAGTTGTTCATGTGGTCAATGTATATGCTCATTGTTCTACAGTAGCGAAAAGAAGAGTTTGGGCTGAATTGTTAGCTGCTAAACAGGGCCTAGGCACTACCAGAAATTCGTGCATTTCCGGCGGGCAATTTCCGGCGGATTTCGACCGCCGGAAAATTACCGGCGGATTTTAGCCATTACCGGCGGAAAAAATCCCCCAGTAAATTACCAGTGGATTTTAGCCATTACCGGCGAATTTAATTTCGACTGTTAAATTACCGGCGGTTTCGGTGCTATTACCGGCGGACCGTTTCCACACGAATTGTTTTTAAAAAAAATCCGCCGGTAAGCATCAAAAATCCGCCGGTAAGCAACAAAAATCCGCCGGTAAGCAACCTGTCAAAAAATCCGCCGGTAAACATCACAAATCCGCCGGTAATATTTAAATTTAAAAATTAGGCTTTGCAGTTTTCGTCCCCCTATTATGACCAATCCACGATTTTGGTCCCTAAACTTTTAATTTGGCGATTTTGGTCCCCCTATTTTCCCAATTTGAAAAATCAAGGTCCCCCACCCCAATTTTGACTCAGTTGACTGACTTATCCTACGTGGCAGCCCACGTGGACTGCCACGTAGGCACACCCCCCCCACCCCACACCCCACCCCCCCCACCCCCCCCCACCCCACCCCCCCACCCCACCCCCCCACCCCACCCCCCCCACCCCCACCCCCCACCCCCACCCTTCTTCTTCCTCGCTCCCCTCCCCGTCGCTCTCGCTCCCCCTCCCCCCACCCCACCGTGACCCCTCCCCCTCCCCCCACCCCACCGTGACCCCTCCCCCACCCCCACTGTTCCTCTCCACCTCCCCCCATCGCATCTCCCCACCCCTCATCGATCTCCACCTCCCTCTCTCTCTCGCTCACCGTGACCCCTCCCCCACCCCCCATCGATTTCCCTCTCTCTCTCTCGCTCACCGTCGCTCTCTCTGCTCACCGTCGCTCTCTCTCTCCTTCGCATCTCACCGATCGCTCTCGCTCGCTCTCTCGCTCGCTCTCTCTCGCTCACCGTCGCTCCCTCTCTCGCTCGCTCACCGTCGCTCTCTCTCGCTCGCTCTGCGTCTCTCTCTCTCAATCTCTGGATCGGTGGTGGGGGGGTTGGGGTGGGGTGGGTGGGTCGGTGGTGGGGGGGTGGGGTGGGGATCGGTGGTGGGGGGGTTGGGGTGGGGTGGGTGGATCGGTGGTGGGGGGGTTGGGGTGGGGTTGGTGGGTCGGTGGTTGGGGGGGGGGGTTGGGGTGGGGAAGACAAACAGTTGAGGGGTGGGTGGGGTGGGGTGGGGGTGGGGTGGGGGGGTGGGTGGGGGGGGTGGGGTGGGGTGGGGGGTGTGCCTACGTGGCAGTCCACGTGGGCTGCCACGTAGGATAAGTCAGTCAACTGAGTCAAAATTGGGGTGGGGGACCTTGATTTTTCAAATTGGGAAAATAGGGGGACCAAAATCGCCAAATTAAAAGTTTAGGGACCAAAATCGTGGATTGGTCATAATAGGGGGACCAAAACTGCAATTAAGCCTAAAAATTATAATCCGCCGGTACGCATCATAAATCCGCCGGTAATAACCTGTCCAAAAATCCGCCGGTAAACAACAAAAATCCGCCGGTAAACAGAAAAAAAAAACAAAATTTATTCTTCCTTCTCGCTTCTCACTTCTCCTATAAATAAAACTTTCTCCTACACTCTTCTCATTCTCTCATTTCACTCTTTATTTCTTTCTCATACTCTCCAATCTTTATTTCTCTACATATCTCTCTTTTTTCTTTCTCTCAAATCTTTATTTCCTCTTTCTTCTTCCTTCTCATTCAATCTCTTCTCAAATCTTCTCACATACATACACTTCATTTTTCTCAATCTCTTCTCAAAATCTTCACACATTTATACACTTTATTTTTCTAAATCTCTTCTCAAATCTTTATTTCCTCTTTCTTCTTACTTCTCATTCAATCTCTTCTCAAATCCCCTCACATACATACACTTCATTTTTCTCAAATAATTAAAATAATATAAATTTTTTAAATAAACAAATTTTAAAAAAAGAAATAAATTAAATAAGAAATAAATTAAAATAAACGAATTTAAAAAAAATATAAATTAAAAAAATTAAATAATATTAATTTTTTAAATTAACTAATTTAAAAAATATTTTTTTTAAAAAATAATTAATTACCGGCGGATTTTTCAGAATTACCGACAGATTTTTTAAAATAATTACCGGCGGATTTTGGGTGATTACCGGCGGATTTTCCGCAGGTATGGGTGATTACCGGCGGATTTTCCGCAGGTAATTTCCGGCGGATTTTCCGGTACCGGCGGAAAATCCGCCGGTAGCCGTTACCTGCGGACGAATTACCGGCGGATTTTCCGCCGGTAATGTCCAATTTCCGGCGGATTTTGGCCGCCGGAAATCGCCGAAATTCTTGTAGTGAGGTGATGGATTTAGTTGATGTGTCGGTGTTGGGAAAAAAGTTCTCATGGTTTTGTTCAAATGGTGTGTCCATGAGTAGACTAGACATGTTTTTGATCTCAGAGGGGCTTACATCGGATTGGGGGATCACGGGTCAATGGATTGGTAATCGGGACATTTCGGATCATTCGCCTATTTGGCTTCTTAGAGCATCGAAAGATTGGGGTCCAAAGCCGTTTCGCTTTTTTAATGCATGGTTGGAACATGACGACTTCTTGCCCTTTGTTCAAAAGTGTTGGAGTGATCTTAGCGTCTCGGGACACAAGGCTTTTGTCATAAAGGAAAAACTGAAACTTCTCAAGGGAAGTCTAAGAGGGTGGAATAAATAGGTGTTCGGAAAGGTAGACTTGAATATTGATAACTTAGTTCGGGATTTGAATTCCTTAGATGATATTCTCTGTGAAGGGTGGGCTAGTACCGTTGTGGTGAATAGGAAAGAAGTCTCTGCCTCTCTTTGGAAAGAAATTCACGTGAAAGAGTCTTTGTTGGCCCAAAAATCAAGAGCTAGGTGGATCAAGGAAGGAGATATGAATTCGAAATACTTCCACTCTCTTTTGCGGTATAGAAGAAGAAGATGCAACATCGTAATTCAAAGGGAGAACGGGGATTTAGTGGAAGATGTAGATGAAGTGAAGTTGTATGTTAAGCAACATTTTGAGAAGTGTTTTGTCGAGCCAAACTATAATTGCCCAACTCTAGGAGGTCTTCACTTCAACCAACTATGGGCGTCCGAGTCGGAATCTTTAATTCAACCTTTCTCCGAGGAAGAAATAAGGATGAGTGTGTGGGATTGTGATGGTGACAAGAGCCCGGGTCCGGATGGGTTTAACTTCAATTTCATAAAGCTTTGTTGGAGTTTGTTGAAGGATGATGTGATGGACTTTTTCAATGAATTTTTCGTGAATGCTTTTCTCCCTAAGGCAATTTTGACCTCTTTTATTGCATTGGTTCCTAAGAATGACAATCCCCAAGGTTTGGGTGAATTTAGGCCTATTTGTTTGATTGGGTGTTTATACAAAATTTTGGCCAAAGTGTTGGCAAATCGTCTCAAGAAAGTGATGCCTAGTATAATTTCCAACCACCAATCAGCTTTCATTGGGGGGAGACAAATCCTAGATGGGGTGGCGATTGTCAATGAAGTGGTGGATTATGCTAAGCGGGGTAAGGAAGAGTGTTTGCTGTTTAAGGTTGATTTTGAGAAAGCCTACGATTCTATATCTTGGGGTTTTTTAATTTATATGCTTCAAAGAATGGGATTCCCACGTAGATGGATATCTTGGATAAAATCTTGTGTGTGTACTAGCTCTATGTCGGTTCTAGTGAATGGTAGCCCAACGCAAGACTTCAAAGCTCACCGGGGGTTGAGGCAAGGGGATCTGTTGTCGCCATCCCTCTTGCTCATTGTTGCCGAAGGTTTGTCGGGTTTAGTGCGCAAGGCGGTAGACATTGGCTCTTTTCAAGACTTTTATATTAACGATGATGTCCGGTTCTCAATTTTGCAATTCGCGGATGATACCATGTTGTTGGGTAAAGCCACGTGGGACAACCTATAGAGCATTAAGACCTCGTTGAGAGCCTCTGAGCTTGTGTCCGGTTTGAAGGTAAATTTCCACAAGAGCAAGTTGATCGGTATTAACATTCCAGATGGTTTTTTGGAAAGAGCTAGCACCTTCCTATTTTGTAGAACGGAATCAATACCGTTCAAGTTCCTGGGCATTCCGATTGGCGCTAATCCGAGGCGGGAAGCTACTTGGAGTACCGTTCTAGGGGGTATTAGAAAGCGATTAGCGATGTGGAAGGATCGTTTTCTATCCATTGGTGGTCGGGTTACTCTCATCAACTCCGTTTTGAATAGCATCCCTTTATACATGTTCTCCTTTTATAAAGCTCCGAAAGTGGTTATTAAGAAGATGGTTAAAATTCAACGGGACTTTCTTTGGGGAATCAAGGAGGGAGATAATGGAATGTATTGGGTGGCTTGGGATAGAGTTTGCAAGTCAAAAAAGATGGCCGTCTTGGAATAAAAAATCTTGAGTTATTTAATATAGCTCTTTTATCTAAATGGAAGTGGAGGGCATTGACGGATAGTAATGCGAGTTGGAGTCGGTTGTTGAGACATAGATATGGGGAATTCACTTCTTGCTTCATTCATGACTCGGTTGTAGGCAATTCTCGTCGGAATTTTGGCTCTATTTGGTGGAGAGACTTGGTGACTTTGGATGATAACTTAGAGGAACCAAGAAGGTTCGCTTGGTGCATTAAAAGAGTGTTGGGTGATGGCGCTTTAATAAACTTTTGGAAGGAACAATGGTTAGGTACCGAGCCTTTGCTCAAAGTCTTTCCCTTATTGTTTGATGGAGGTGGGCAGCAACTTGTTACAGTGGCAGATTTCGGGTCTTGGCATGGAGGTACTTGGAGTTGGAACAAACCGTGGCAGGTTTTTACGGATTTTGTCCGTGCATCAGAAGGTGAGATATTTGACAGTATTTTGCAATCGGTAACGCCAGCGAGAGGGAAGGAAGACGCATGGTTTTGGCCGTAGGATCAGACTAAGAGTTTCACGGTGAATTCAGCATATCAGCTACTGGTCCGCAACAACATTCTTTCAACTGCTTCGGTTCACCAGCGTCTGTCGGGGGCGTTGTGGACATCGCTTGTTCCTTCGAAGGTTGCGGTCTTTGGATGGCGTCTTGTGCTTGATTCTCTGCCTGTCCGTGACCAATTATCTCACAGAAATGTCCTCCATTCTGAACAGGAGGCTAGCTGCTCGTTGTGCAGTAACTTTTACGAGACCGCCAGCCACTTGTTCCTCAGCTGCAGCTTTGCTCGTTCCGTATGGCAGCTTGTTGGCAATTGGCTCGGAGTTGATTTCGATATGTCCCTAGATAATGTTGACTTCTTCCTTAGTTGTGGTCGCTTATGCAAAGGGAAGAAGGCGAAGCGAACGAATCACATGTTTTGGTTAACAACATGTTGGAGTGTGTGGCTTGCTAGGAATGATGCTATTTTCAACAACGAGGAACCAAATACCGAATTCGTGGTGAACCGCATCAAATGCTTAACTTGGAGTTGGTGTGTTTATAGATTGAAGATATGCCCCTCTATTTCAATTTCAATGTGGTGGTCTAATCCACTTCAATGCTTAGAAGGGGGAGAAACGACATTCACATTGTTAGCAACCTTATTCCGTTTTGAGGTACTCTTTTTCCCTGCCTGAGTCTTTTTCCCACTGGGTTTTGGCTCAGGGAGGTTTTGAGGAGGCCCTCCCCCTTTCATTAATGTATATGGGATTGGTGCACCCCTAGTGCCCCATAAATACAATTCTTACTTATCTAAAAAAAACAGACATATTGATATTATATGCTGTGCAAAAAAAACATGACAAATGGTGATTGGTTTTGGTTATACTCCAATGATTGGCCACCCATGTATATACTTTACAATGTGATGGACTAATTGATAGGAACAACTCCTAGGTAATAGGGAGGATGTGTTGATAAAAAGAATGTACTAATAGAGAAGGAGGATGTATTTTATTGATAAAAACAAACGAATATAACTTGAAGAAAAGATGCTATGATGAATCCAAAAACGAACCATTTCTCTCCATTGGGAAAGAGAAAAGATGAATCCAAAAACGAAAGAAAGCAAATGTTACTTCATTAAAACAAATCTATTCCATTGGGAAAGAGAAAAGATACTAGATTAAAACAAATATAATTGGAATTGGTGTTGCATTAAATCGAAATATATAAATGCACCTCAAAATCAGAATTGTCTTTTCGTTACCCAGTAATTTGACCAAAACAGTCCAATCCTTAATGAATAGCCCTAAATTGTAATTACAAATTGTCTTCAGTTTAGGCAGACTTTTTCCCGCCAAAACACCAAACCTTTGTATCTTACTTTTATTTATATATAAAAGATAAAAAATACCTTTTTGGAACATTATTCTGGAAGCATAATTATTGAAAATTTCCGGAAATGTGTTTCTGAAACATTTTATCATTCAAAAAATACATTACATTTTTGAGGTGTTTTAGGAAGTTTTTAAAAATTTAAAAATCCAGTTAAATTATTGTATATTGAGAGGGGTATTTTGGAGTAATTTAAAAAAATGGGTACAAGTGCAAAGGGGTATGAAATGAAAAAAAAAAGGTTTAAATATATATTACCCCCTGCAAATATACCCATTATCCAGTTACCCCCCTACAAAAAAAAACATTTAAAACAAACCTTGCAAAATATAAAGTTATCCAGTTACCCCCCTGCCGTTAAATTTTCTGTTAAAAAATGTAAAATGTCACATATCCAGTTACCCCACTGCCACGTGTCACCTTATTATTGGGCCTCTGTGACACGTGGCACTGACTGCCACGCCAGCATCCTGTGTCACCAGTGCCACGTCAGCAGCCAATGGATGGCTGCCACGTGGCACTGTTGTTAATTCAAAATAAATCCTTAAAATGCCTAAAGTGAGACTTGAACCCATGACCCCCCACTCACACTCACACCTCCTAACCACTCAACCAAATTATTACTTGTGATTAATAACACCACTACTAATATATATTACATAATTGGTACTTAAATTAAAAAAAAAAACATCAGATCATCATTCATCATCAGTTACTAGTTACTGGGTTCATCATTATCATCTTCATCATTCATCATCTTCAGAAAAAAATCTGGAAACGATTCACGTTAAATCTATAAATAAATAAATCTTCATCATTCATCATCTTCATCGTTAAATCAACAACAACGCAAACCAGAGATCGATTCAAAAACAAGATCGATTCGGGGTTTCACAGATCTTCAAATCGAAAGCTTCATGGTGTTTCACAGATCTTCAAATCGACAGTGGCACTATCATCATGTATGTGTTGAGCAACTTTATAATATCCCCCAACAACTTTTTCATTAATTAAGATTATAATCACTAAATTACGGTTTTTTACAAATAAAAATTAGATAAAACATCGATAGAGTGAGAAAGATTGTGATGAATGCAGAAAATTATATTTCCCATACATCAACAATCATTAACATTTTATTTCCCCCAATTTTTGTATTTATTTGTACAGACCAATTTCCAACCTTGTGTTGGTTGACTGGTTAATCCTTTGAGGACTTAAATCTTATTGTTACCTTGCAGAACGTTTGATTGGACTGGTTGGACAACTCATAGAGCCCCAACCCACAAATTTACAGAAACAGACCAGCACCGGAACCGGCTCAAGTATTTCATGTAGCCAAAAGCCATGAATTCACGTTCAGCGATCAGTATGCAAGAGTACCGGAAACAGCACCGGTACCGGCCGATTGGAAGGCGAAACATTTGCTAGGATGAGTTTTACCAGACTTCATTGTTGCAGCTACTTGCTTCTTCAACATCATGAAAGAGAAAGCGGAATGGTGAAGATGGGAAATCTGGATTTGTCGCTCACTCAGTCAGTTTGCAGTTTCTAATGGGTTTGGTTTGTAACAGATCTGGAAATGGTGGTGATTGAGAAGAGAAGAAACCACGGAGAAAGGAGAGATGAGGGAGAAGATGATCTGGAAATGGGTTACGTTGGATCTGGAAATGGGGTTGGTTTGTAACAGATCTGAGTTTTTTTTTTTTAATTTAATTGACAATGATGTAATATATATTAGTAGATGAGTTAATAATCACAAGTGTTAATTTGGCTCAATGGTTAGGAGTTGTGGGTGTGAGTATGGGGTCATGGGTTCAAGTCTCACTTTAGGCATTTTAAAGATTTATTTTGAATTAACAACAGTGCCACGTGGCAGCCATCCATTGGTTGCTGACGTGGCACTGGTGACACAGGATGCTGACGTGGCAGTCAGTGCCACGTGTCACAGAGGCCCAATAATAAGGTGACACGTGGCAGTGGGTAACTGGATATGTGACATTTTACATTTTTTAACAGAAAATTTAACGGCAGGGGGGTAACTGGATAACTTTATATTTTGCAAGGTTTGTTTTAAATGTTTTTTTTTTGTAGGGAGGTAACTGGATAATGGGTATATTTGCAAGGGGGTTATATATATTTAAACCAAAAAAAAACGAAAGTCGGATGACTGGTTTCCTCATTTCTTTTTCCGTTAATTGATACAACAGATTGCATAATAATGTTGTTAAGTCCCCCCCCCCCCCGATTTTGTGGCACAGTTTGCGACTTCCTCGGCGCATCTAATTTAATATTTCTTCTCTAACCTAACCCACTTTTGGCATTAAGCCGCCGATCCGCTTTCATCCGTCCGTGAAGCTTCCTTTCGCCTTCGGATTCTACCGTTTCGGGTGGGTCTCTGTCATTGCTCTTTCCATTCTCTTTTTTCATATTACTCAAGTGTTCCATTCAACACCTACTCAATCAAAACCAAGGTATTTCTTATTTCTTGTTTCTTCCTCAATTTTACCTTTTATATTTTCCGCTTCAATCGATTACGGACTATTATGCTTGTTGTAAAGTATTATTTTTGTTTTGGTTAGGTTTCAGAGAAGAAGTTCAATGATTCCACCGGATTCAAAGAGATTGAGACACGATGGTAATGTTGAAAATAAAAATGAAGACAGACTCAGTGATTTACCCGATTGTCTTCTCATTGACATTTTGCAATTTTTGAAACCCAAAGACGCAGTTAGAACTTGCATTTTGTCTACGAGATTCAAGCATCTCTGGAAACACATTACCACTCTTATATTCCATTCTTCAGACTTTTCAACTCCCCAGATTTTTACCAATTTTGTGTCTAGGGTTTTATCACTTCGAGATCACTCAATCTCACTAAGTGCTCTCCATTTTTCATGTGAAGGTTCCATCGAGCTTCCCTTGCTTGAAAGCATTCTGAAATATATTATTTCGCATGATATCCAACGATTAGGACTCCTTCTCGATTGTGGTATTGAACAAATTCCCTCTCCTATCTTTTCATGTCAGACTTTAACACATCTTAGTCTTTATACTTCTGGTAAAGGTAGTGAGCGAACATTGTTTCCAAAATCTCTGAATTTACCCGCATTAACCAACTTGTATCTATGGAGTTTTGCCTTTGGCGCCGACAATGATGTTGCCGATCCCTTTTTGACCTTTAAAAAGTTGGATTATTTGCACCTCGATGATTGTGATGTAAAGGATGCACTAACCCTCCGCATATCAAGCTCCACGCTTGCCCATTTATCTATGTTTTATCACTATCCAATCACTTTGGAGACTGTTGAGCTATGTACTCCAAGTCTTTATACATTTTTTTTTACTAGTGTTCCTCATATGAGTAGATTCAAAGGGAGCAATCTTTCTTCTGTTAAACATGTGGATATTGATGCATACCTTTTTTCGAGGTGTGTGGATCCAGCTTTTAATCTACTCAACTGGTTGCTAGATTTTTTTGGTATAGAATCATTGGTACTAACTGCAAGTACTCTTCAGGTGCTTTACACTTCCTTCTTTAGACATGTTTTTTTAAAATCTGAATTTGTTGTCTAAAAATTGACTTGCATTGAACTAATCCTATTCTCACTCATCCTTTACTGCTTAGGTTCTATCCTTCATTCCAGATTTATTGCAGTATAAGCTCCCTCTCTTGAAGAACTTAAAGTCATTTAAAGTACTTGACCAAGAACTTTCAGTTTCGTTATGCACGTCTCTTAGAATTGCCAAGTTACAAAAAGCCAAATCATTGTCACTAGAAGAAGCTTGTGAGCTGCTAAACGAGGAAGAGAAGAAAATGAAAGGAAATTTTACACGGTCTCCGCCCTTACCCGATGGAATTGTGGACTTCTTGCTCCAAAACTCGCAATCTGTAGAAGCTGACATCTTAGATCTTTCAAGGTGAAATATGCTTTCAACTTTTTAATGATAGGTTGTTAATTGCTTCTTTATCTGTTTTTGTTTTCCTTGTTCTTCTGGTTGTAATGTTCTGTGAGTATACAAGTTAAAAGCCCCTAGGGTATAGAAAAAATTGTACATATTTACTTACATGATCGTATCCAGTCACGAATTCAGAGGATTGATGGATGTTCTATTGCAAGGATTGGATTGCTTGCTGGTATTAAATGAACTGACACTGAACTCTGAACCAAAGTTTCACCCATGTTTCACTATATAATATAATGAACTTCATTCTACCAAGTTTTTCAACTATGTTTCACTATACAATGAACTGTCCAGTCCGAACCAAGTAAACAGGCTGCTAGAAATAAGAGAGTGATTGAGAGAGAGAGGGAGAGGGAGTGGGAGAGGGAGAGGGCTGTCTTGTATTTTGGAGAAGTAGGAATTTAGGGGAGTTAGGTCTCTTGAAGAGCGTGGGGAGTTTCTTGTGTTCTCAACACTGTCAATAATGTTGATGTTGATTTTTCTACTATGTTCTGCTAATCTGAACCACTACCAATCATGGTTATTGAGTGCAAAATTATTGAGCAACAACATCGGAATTCTTACAACTCATATTGAGCACTAAAGTTCCATAACCCAATTGAAATATTGTTCTTGCACTCACATACACACTTGATAGAGCATTCGGTCAGGATGTGGGCCTTGATTCTGCCAAGGCCAAAGAGTGGAAGGTGTATGTCGGTAAGAGGAAAGATCGGAAAGAGAAGAATGTTGATCTATCCAGTTAGTTTAGAGAGTTTTGAGGGGCAGAACGTGGACGTGGGTACTGGGTATAGTGGATACAGGGAATTGGATATAGTGAATGAAGGGAATAATGTGTAGTCAGTTATGTGTTTCTGTTGATCCTAGGAGAGAGAAATTATCACTTGTAAGTAGCTCACTGCTCTAGTACGACCATTTTCTGATACAATTACCACTTATTTTTTCCGCTAATCCTAACACCCTACACAGATACCCATTCGTGAGGAGGAACATGCACTTATCCTCTTAAAGAAAAGGAACTGGATCTCATTTGCTGCATATATGAGAGTATGTTCTTAAACTCTTTTGTAAGTTCCCTTAACATATTTTCTATTTGAGAGACATGCATGTATTTGTTGATTTACTTTAATTTGTTGGTCAGTGACTTTATCATTGTTTTACTTCAATTCAAGATTTGGCTTTATTTTTAATCTTCTCTCTTGAAATGTATGAAAGGGGTATCGATGAATTCAACCGGGTCCAGTTCACTAAATGGTACCATATTCAACTGGGGAAAAGACAACTAGAAGGTTGACAAGGCATCCTCCAAAATTTAAGATCATTCTGTATGTCGCGGCTTATAGCCTAATCCATACTTTGCATCAAATATAAAGTATAAGAGAAATTTTAGAATTGATTATTTTCCAAATTGAAAATGAAATTAAGAAACAAAATTTGGTACGCAAAAAGGCAGTATTTTGCTGTTTTATATATGCTTGCTGAGGTATTTCATATTTCTACATAGGGAAGTAGTACTTTAGCCTTGTGCTTGCGTACTATCATAGGTTAATGGTTAATGACGTATGTAAAATATATAAATGAGAACATTGGAGGTGAAAGTTATTATTAATTATTTTTATTTACGATGATCAAGATTAGTTCTTTTAGCACTCTCAGTTGATATGTTTCATGTGTAGATACACATAGCACAACCAAAGTTCAAACATTTAATATATGTTGTGGTTCCATATAGTTATCCCCGAGATTGGTGAAAGAATCTCTGTTAAACTTTAGCGCTTATATTGTTTAAAATCTATCGATCAATCACATTACATATAAGTAGCATCTATATGCACTTTTAAGGGCTTGGGGCCTAAAAAAATAAAGCCTTTTTTTCATAACCCCCAAATGACCAAACTGCCAATTTAATCTTGATTCACAACAAAAAGTGAGTAATTCTTTCCTGGAAATACCTTTCGTAACATAATACCGGAACTCCTTTTTTGGAATATTTCCAACATAATTTTGGAAGCATAATTTTTGGAAGTTTTTCGGAAATACATTTTTGAGGTGTTTTTGGAACACATTTTAGAGGTTCAAAAAATTATGGATATAAAAAATATAAAGGAAATAAGTATAAAAAAAATTGATTTTGTAAATACTATTTAAATCAAATACTAAAAATTAAGTGAGACTAAAATAAAAATATAAACACTAATTTAAATATGTTTGCAATACACGTTGGTGCGAAATGACTAAAATAACGTCATCAAAACAGGGTCTCATTAAAGAAACAAAGGGAGGGGGTTGGTGCGGGTAATAACCAAAAATAAACATAAGAAGAAATGTAAATATAAAAAGATTAGACAATTTTTTCCGGCAATTATGGTGGTAGCCTTGTCATAAACGTAATAAGACAATTTTTTTGATAAACAAATGTTAGGGATAGGAGAATGTCAGTTTCGAGGATTTAAGATTCAAATATGTGGTGTAAATGTGCATAAATGGATTTTTTTTTTCTAAAATCAGCTTATAATAAGAATCAAATTACGTGAATCAAAAGGTTTTAGATCGACTTTATATGCAATTTGAAATTTGATTTTTTTTTAGAATTTACATTTATTTTCTTTTTCCATATTTTCTAGAGTCTATTAATTTTGAATGATCTTTAATAACTTCTTTATATTCATAAGTTATTTATTTAAATTGTAAGATATTTTTTTGACATGAATTGTAAGATATTTGGTCTTTATAAAAATTTAATCGACAGTATTTGATTTTGATTTCAACGACACTGACGGACTTACATATTGGTCAGGTGCACACCCTCAAATTCAAAAATTTACACAAATGCCTCGATATTTGATACCTGATAAACAATGAAAATACAAATTTTGGAAAACTCAATTTGCAGTGGGAAAAGAAAGACAGATTAAGAAGAAAGAGTTTTTAAAACTGAATTTGAAGTGGAAAAACGAAAGAAAAATGTAACGCCCAAAGCAATTTTTAAATTACTTTATTTGTTTAGTGAATTAATCCTTGAATGCTTGATTGATTTAAATGAATTGAAAACAAAATATGTTATTGAATGATTATTGTGTCTTAGATGCATTAGTTTAGGAGGGGGGATTATTGAGTTAGAGTAGTGAGTTCATTAGAATGCTAAAACTCCATTTAAGTTGTCTTAACTTTTCCACCTCAAAAGACCCTTTTGTCCCCCATTAACCCACACATAAGACATGTGAGCTAAAGGGGAAAAACACACACACACACACACACACACACACTGATAAGTTTAGTTTCAAACTTTGAGAGAGAGAGAGAGAGAGAGAGAGAGAGAGAGAGAGAGGGAGAGAGAGAGAGAGAGAGAGAGAGAGAGAGAGAGAGAGAGAGAGAGAGAGAGAGAGAGAGAGAGAGAGAGAGAGAGAGAGAGAGAGAGAGAGAGAGAGAGAGAGAGAGAGAGAGAGAGAGAGAGAGAGAGAGAGAGAGAGAGACCATGGAGAAGGGTTCCAAGAGGGGAAAAAAATTTCCAGCTCAAACAAAATGGAAAAGCTTGCAAACATTCAACCCACACTAATTCTCTGAGACCCAGTCAAACCTTCTTCATCATCTTTCATAGTGTTTACCCAAACCATTGTCAAGCAGTGCATTTTTTTTCAAGCAGTACTGCCACATAGTGGGAGAGGATGTTTATAATCTGGTGCTTTAATCCCTAAAGTTGACTGCCCTTAAAACTTCAAAGAGTTTAGGCCTATAAGTCTTTGCAATACCATTTATAATTTGATAACCAAAGTTTTGGTGAATAGACTTCGCCCCTACTTAGATGAGATTGTTGGGCCCTATCAAAGTAGTTTTTTACCTGGTAGAGGGACTAGCAATAATGCTATTATTCTCCAAGAAGACATCCATTCTATGAGAAAGTCTAAAAAGAAAAAAGGGGATGTTGTGTATAAAATAGATTTGGAGAAGGCTTATGATCATGTCAATTGGGGATTTCTTAGAAGCTGCCTCCAACAATTCGGATTCCCTCTAATGACCATCCATCTTATCATGCATTGTGTGACTGTTTCTAATTTGTCAATTATTTGGAATGGTAAGAGACTGCCTTCTTTCGCTCCAAATAGAGGTCCCTTTCACCATATCGCTTTGTTATCTGTATGGAGTTTCTATCTCATTCTATTTTGAAGGCTGTTGATAGCAACCTTTGGAAGCCAATGACCATTGCTAGGAATGGTCCAGCTCTGTCTCACTTGTTTTTTTGTAGATGACGTCCTCCTCTTCTCTAAGGCAACTGCCTCTCAAGCTACTGTGATTGAAGGTATATTGACTGAGTTTGCAAGAAAATTTAGCCTAAGGGTTAATGCTCAGAAGTCTAGAGCTTTCTTTTCAGCAGCAACTAGAAGAAGCAAGATCGATTCTATTGTCTCTATTACTGGCATCAGGTCCACCACATCCTTGGAGAAGTACCTAGGTTTTCCAATGATCCATGGGCGACTCCATAAGAGTGACTTTGATTTCCTGATTGACAAAATCCATCACAAGCTTAATTCATGGAAGAGTAAGTTATTGAACAAGACTAACATGCTAGCTTTGGTTCAATCTGTCTTGACCTCTATTCCTACTTATTACATGCAATTATCGTGGCTGCCTAATTATGTTTGTGACCAAATTGATAATTCCTCTAGGAATTTTATCTGGAAAGGGAATTCTTATAGGGGCATTCATCTGGTGGGTTGGGATAAGATTACTAAGCCAAAAAAGGAGGGTGGATTGGGCATTCATATGGCAAGAGCTTCTAATACGGCTATGTTGGGTAAATTGGTTTGCGACATTCATAGTAATGCTGACAAATTGTGGGTGCACTTACTGAAACACAAATACGTTGGTGACAATTATTTCCTAGATATTCCCAAAAAGTAAGGGTCAGTGGTTTGGAATTCTATCATGAAAGCAAAAGCAGTATTGCGAGATGGCTATGAGTTCAGATTGGTGATGGTTCTTCTTCTCTTTGGTCTACTCCTTGGACTAGGTATGGAAAGTTAAGTGATCAAGTGTGGTATGTAGATATACATGATCTTCATTTGACTATTGGTGATGTGATTCAACATGGCAAGTGGAACTTTGATAACTTATTCACTAATCTTCCTGCTATTGTATTAGAAACAATCTCAACCATTCCAATTTGCTTAAATGCTAACATTCATGATGGATTTACCTGGAAAGGGCTGCTTGATGGAGTTTATTCGGCCAAGCCCGGCTACCATTGGCTAACAAAGTCGAATGCTGAAGTGGTGGATGAAAAATTATCACGGAAATGGATTTGGAGATTGGAGGCTCCTGAGAAAATTAAGTTCTTCATTTGGACTTCTTGTCATGAATCTCTTCCAACTAGATTGCTTCTAAATAGAAGGGATGCTTAACTCTGCTAATTGTCCTAGATGTTCTAATATGTAGGAGACTATATTGCATTAATTGCTTGAGGGATTGTGATTTCACTAGACGACTTTGGCTATCTATTGGTTTTGATAACATCAGTTTTTTCTCTGGGCAAGTCATCATAGATTGGTTAAGGCGTGGGATTCGGTCTGATAGACCTCATTTGTTCTTAGCTACTTGTTGGTGGCTTTGGATGGCGAGAAATCAATTGTGTATGGCCAATGAATCCGTGTCCGTCCATAATATTTATAATATTTCTAAGCAAATTTTTGATGCTTTTCATTTGCCCGATGCAGTAGCACTGACCGCTAAATGGGTGTCTTGGCATCCGATGGAGGGGACAACTATGGTTCTCAATGTGGATGGTAGTAGTTTGGGGAATCCAGGTCCGTCTGGATTTGGTGGTGTGTTACGCCAATCGCATGGGACTTGGATCACTGGTTTTGCTGGCTCAGTCGGCCATTCCACAATCCTTCATGTAGAGCTCTTAGCTTTATATTTCGGGTTGAAGGTTGCTTGGGAGAAAGGCTTTAGAGAATTGATCTGTTACTCAGATTCTATGATTGCTATCTATCTAGTTAGAAATGATCTCAAATCTCAATCCTTGGTACCACTGGGCGTCAATCATTAGAAGTAACATCAAAGAATTGTTGGAGAAAGATTGGAGAGTTCAGCTTATTCATACTTGGAGAGAAGCCAATGCTGCAGCGGATTGCTTGGCTAAAATTGGTTCATCGGGTTCAGCTTCTTGACAAGAGTTTCTGCTTCCTCCGGCCGCAGTGCTGCAGGTTTTACAAGAAGATGCCTCTAGGACTCCAGTTGCTAGGCGCTAGATTGTTTGTTTTGTTTTGTTTTTTTATTTATATTTTGCTGTTTTTTCTCTCTTTTGATTTTATCTTCCTCTACCAAAAAATAAATCTGTTTTGAAAAAATTCAAAACAGATTTATCTAATAAATAGATAAATCTGCTATTAAAAAATTACAAAAATCCGTTTTTGTTATTTTTTAATAACAGATTTATCTATGGTGGGGGGTAAATCTGTTATGCATTTTTTTCTAAAACGGAATTATCTAACTAAAAGATAAATCTGTTTTTGGTTTTTTCCCAAAACGTATTTATCTTTTAATTAGATTAATCCGTTAGTCATAATACTGAGGGGCATTCTGGAAATATCAAATTTTTGTGGAGGTATAGAGGGGTATGATGGTACAAAAAAAACTATATAAAATCCTAGGTCATGCTTCTTTCTTTCTTCACAAGTTGGCCGTGGGCCTCATTTTAATTAAGGGCCTTCCTCTTTAGTCTTTATTCCAAGGGTGTTTTTTTTGTACCCCTATCACATGCCTCTATACCCCCACACAATTTGATATTTCCAGAATGCCCCTATAAATTTATTCACACAGATTTATCTATTTTAAGATAAATCCGTTTTGGGATAAAAACCAAAAACGGATTTATCTTTTAATTAGATAAATCCTTTTTAGTGTTTTTTCCAAAACGGATTTATCTTTTAAATTAGATAAATCCGTTTTTCTATTTTAGCAAACCAGAATTACCAAAATCAAACATAAATCCGTTTTTGTAATTTTTTAATAACGGAATTATCAATTCATTAGATAAATCCGTTTTGGAAATATTCAAAACAGATTTATCTAATAAATAGGTAAATCTGTTGTGTATTAAAAAATAATTTTCTTTTAATTTTTTAAAAAGGGTTTTAAAAACACTACTAAAAATACGTTAAAAAGAGTCAAAATTAATCTCAAAATTATAAAAACACCACTAAAAAGCTAGTAAAACCAAAATAACGTAATGCAATTTTTTTTTAGATTTTTCGGAATTTATGAAAAATTCACAAAATTAAAAAAAAATAAATAGTAAATGATGGAATTTGGGATTTTGAGCCCCGCAGTACAATTCCCGTAGAGTCTCTTCTACGGGAGTCATGATCCCGGATTTTTTTTTGGAAATTAATGACGGTGGTTTCATTAGAATCAGAGTAGGTTGCCTGGAAACCGATTTTTTAGGCTAAATTATTCACCCGACGTACAACATCGTCATTAACGAGTATCTACACATTAAACGGAAACAAAAACAGATTTATCTATTTATTAGACAAAAACATCGTCATTAACGAGTATCTACACATTAAACGGTGGTTTATCATTTTTATTTATTAATTATTTTACAAAACAGATTTATCTATTTATTAGACAAATCCGTTTTGAAATAAATTCAAAACGGATTTATCTAATAAAAAGATAAATCCGTTATTAAAAAATAACAAAAACGGATTTAAGTATTCTGAGGTAAATCCGTTTTGTTATTTTTGAAAACCGTATTTATCTAATTAAATATAAATCCGTTTTTATTTTTTCCCAAAATCGAGTTATCTAATTAAAAGATAAATCCGTTTTGGGAAAAAAAACCAAAAACGGATTTATATTTAGTTAGATAAATTCGTTAAGTGTTTTACTGAGGGGTATTCTCGGAATATCAAATTGTGTGGAGTATTGAGGCATGTGATGGGGGTACAAAAAAAAACCCATATTCCAACTCCACTCCATTGCTTCTTGATGATTGGACCACATGTGTAACACCCCGATAAATTCTAACATCTAGAATCACCGAAATGCACTAAATGGCATACATCAGAGTAACTTCCTGTTATTGAAATATTGAACACAACTAAAACTTTCGATAATACATAATAACTGGTTCTCTGAACCTCATAAACTTTCTGAAAATGCTTAAGTTCCAAAACTTAAGACTTGTACATAAATCCTGGTGTTCAATACTCAAAACATAAAGTAGCGGAAACGATTTACAACTGATACATGATCGTTATACAATCGAAACATAGAAACAATAAATGGGACAAGGGTCTAAAACATGAAATTAGGTCTTCGACGACTCCAAGAGTCGCACCAGCTAACCGTGCTTTGTCGCCTTTGCTTTCCCCTGTTTCTCTGTAAAAACCACAAATATGAAGGGTGAGATAAACATTATCTCAGTGAGTCCTATCGAGACCCCTTACTAACTCTAGCGGTTCATTATGCCTTGCTTTGAACTCGTGGCCCTTAAAAGCAACCACGTGGAAATACATTTAGTTCCTGTAACCTTTATGCTCATGGCCCTCCTAAGCGACACATGAAGCATACAATCTTTTGTTCCATGTTTTTAGCATAACACCTCAGTCTACCTATTTTAGAGGCATCTCTTGACCTTTTGGTGAACCCATCCCGCTATTTCTAGCAGGGGAAACATTCTTGAGTCTAGGTTTTGGGGCTCATGACTTCCCCTCCCCTAGTATGCTAACCTCTAAGGGTCGTCACCCTTTTTCCTCTTGTATTTATTATACATTATCAGTCTGTGTACCCGCAATGGGCTGGTAGTCATTCCAGTCAAGTACCATGTACCATATCAGTCAAATACAGTGTATAATATCAGTCAAATACCGTGTATTATTATCATTCTTGACATATGCACTCTCGCGTTCTCTAAGTGCGGTTTTCCATTTTATTCATAACACACAAACTTTCTATCGAAAATGTTCAATCTCATACCATTGTTACCTTTACAATGTTGTGGAGCCTTGGGGAAGGGATTAGAAGGGGATTGGAATCATTTGGAATGGATAAAAAGATACTTTGAAATTGAAGGTCAGAAAGTCTCACACGACCCGTGCGTGTGGGCGCACGACCCGTGCGGGGTTGAACAGTTTGTAGAAGATTTCCAGGAAGATACGCACGACCCGTGCGACTAAGCGCAGGATCCGTGCGTTATCCACAAAATTTACAGAAAGTTTCAGAGACTTACGCACGACCCGTGCTACTAGGCGCACGATCCGTGCGTATTTTAAAAATCCAGTTCATGTCGTATCAGATGGAGGCGCACGACCCGTGCTCAGAGGCACACGATCCGTGTGTCTCCATCAGTTTCCAGAAAACAGGTTTTTCATGCGTTATTCCATTCTATTCCGATTCCCACTTCCCTTCCGATCGAAACCCAAACTCAAACACACATAGAAACAGTATATTATAGCAATGTATATCAGTTCAATCCATCACATCCAAACAACCGATCAAGAGTTTTCATAATTTGAATCACAATCTTTTCAATAAAACGGTTTTCGAAAAGCGAAGACTCGGAAACACAAACATATTCCCTAAGCGAGTTATAGAACTCACCCGAAGTGATGAAAATCACAAACAATCACGGCAACAACTTGACTTTAATTAGAATCGAAATCACCCGGACCGGCCCCGTACTCGTCTACTACTTCCAAAATCGAACCCAGCAACCCCTATTTCGAATCTGGTCTCCTTCGCTAGTGAGGTTGCTTCCACTATGGCCCAAACTATCACAATCTACAATGCATGTTCAGAAATGGGGTGATCTTACTCTAATAGTAACATGCAAGGCTCAAAACTCCATTTTTATCAAGTGGAGCTTGGAGTGTTCAATCATGGTATTTTGTGATGGAGAGGGTGGTTGGTTAAGAAAAGGGTATCAAAAGGAATAGGAAGGTGAGATGATCACAATGGTACAGAAAAACTGGACATGCATCTATGTTTGAGAGTTGTCTCTTCCCTTCTCCTCCTCCTCTCTCTCTCGAGTTCCCTTCTTTCTCAACTCTCTTTCTCTCAATTTTCTGGTTTCAATCCAAAAATGAGGGAGTGTTTGGGGTGTGTTCAGCTGGCTTTCAAATAAAAGGGGGTTGCAAGGACTAAAATACCCCTACACTCTAATATTCTCTTAATTTACTCCTAACACCACACTAATCCCATAACTCACTAATTTAACATATTAATGCAATTATGCACAACTATATTTATTAATTTTCCACATCACATAATTATTGCCAACTAAGCCACTTAACCTCGTGCTAATTTAATTAAATCTAATTAGCTAATTAGGGGATGTTACAATCACCCCAACTTTTAAAATTTTGTCCTCAAAATTGACAAAACGTACCTTGCTCGAACAAATAAGGATATTTCTCCTGCATGCTCTCTTCTACTTCCCATGTCGCTTCGTCAGATGACGCACCGTCCCAAAGCACCTTGACAATAGGAATTGACCTCGTCCGGAGCGTTTTCTCGCCACGTTCGATGATCCTGATTGGAGTAGGCTGATAAGATAAATCCGGTCTGATGTCAATCGCTTCATAACTTAATGGTTGATTTGGATCAGGAATATATTTCCTTAGCTGAGATACATGAAACACATCATGTAATCTGGACAATTCCGGAGGTAATGCAATGCGATACGCTACCGGCCCAACTCGCTCGATAATCTGGAAGGGTCCGACATACCGAGGACTGAGCTTCTTCGCTCTCAAGGCAATACCGGTTCCGATGGTTGGAGAAAGTCTCAGAAAGACATGGTCTCCTTCTTCGAATTCTAACGGCCTTCTTCTCTTATCCGCGTAACTCTTTTGTCGACTCTGCGCGGCTTTCATCCTTTCCCTTATCTGACGGATCTTCTCCGTAGTCTCACGGACCAAATCCGGTCCCAACAATCTCTGCTCACCTACATCCCACCAACACAATGGTGTTCTACACTTCCTTCCATACAATGCTTCGTATGGAGCCATTCCGATACTAGAATGATAACTGTTGTTGTATGAAAATTCCACCCATGGAAGATGATCCTCCCACCTGCCTCCACTATCGAGTACACAAGCCCTCAACATATCCTCTAATGTCTGGATTGTCCTCTCAGTCTGCCCATCTGTCTGAGGATGGTAAGCGGTGCTAACACACACCTTTGTTCCCAACGCCATATTCAATGCTCTCCAAAATCGAGATGTGAACTTAGGATCTCGATCACAGATGATACTTGTAGGGATTCCATGCAACTTCACGATATTCTTGAGGTATTCATCTGCTAACCTAGCAACCTTGTGATTCGAACGCACCGGAATAAAATGAGCGGACTTGGTCAGGCGATCCACCACTACCCAAATAGAATCATTTCCGGCTTGGGACCGTGGCAATCCCATGACAAAATCCATAGATATGCAATTATGCACAATTATATTTATTAATTTGCCACATCACATAATTATTGCCAACTTAGCCACTTAACCTCGTGCTAATTTAATTAAATCTAATTAGCTAATTAGGGGATGTTACAACATGTGTATTTAACTTCATGGGCTCGACTTAATTTCTTTTTAATTTGGGCTCCTTCCATCATTTGAGTCTTTGCATGCAATCCATATTAGGGTGTTTTTTGTACCCGAGAGTATAACCTTATACCCCCACAAATTATGATAATCCGAAAATACCCCTGAAAATTTCTTCACACGGATTTATCTAATTTAAAGATAACTCTGTTTTTGGTTTTTTCCCAAAACGGATTTATCTTTTAATTAGATAAATCCGTTTTGCGAAAAAACCAAAAATGGATTTATATTTAATTAGATAAATCTGGTTTTCAAAAATAACAAAACGGATTTACCTAAGACATACTTAAATCCGTTTTTGTTAATTTTTTAATAACGAATTTATCTATTATTAGATAAATCCGTTTTGAATTTTTTCAAAACGGATTTATCTAATAAATAGATAAATCCGTTTTGTAAAATAATTAATAAATAAAAGTGATAAATCTGTTAAAAAATTAAAATAATTTTTTTTAAAAAATAAAATAGATATTAATATGGATTGTCTTTTTGTTTCGTTTAGTGTGTAGATATTCGTTAACACGTGACGATGTTGTACGTCGTGTGAATAATTTAGGCTAAAAAATCAATTTTCGGGCAATCTACTCCGACTGTAATTAAACCACAGCCATTAAATCCAAAAATAACAGGAATCAAAATCCCAAATTCCATCGTTTACTATTTTTTACTAATTTTTTGAATTTTTCATAAATTCCAAAAAATCCAATTTTTTTTGCATAACCTTATTTTGGTTTTACTAGATTTTTAGTGGTATTTTTATAATTTTTAGATTATTTTTGACTCTTTAACAGATTTTTAGTAGTGTTTTTATAACCGTTTTTTAAAAAATTTAATTAAAAAATAGTTATTTTTTAATACACGCTGGATTTACCTATTTATTAGATAAATCCGTTTTGAGTATTTTCAAAATGGATTTATCTAATAAACAGGTAAATCCGTTATTATAAATTTACCAAAACGGAACTATGTGTTGTTTAGGTAAATCCGGTTTGCAAAAATATAAAAAACGGAATTAGGTAATTTTTCTCTTAAAATGGATTTATCTAATTTAAAGATAAATCTGTTTTGGAAAAAAACAAAAAATGGATTTATCTTTAAATTAGATAAATATGTGTGAAGAAATTTTCAGGGGTATTTTCGGATTATCATAGTTTGTGGGGGTATAGGGGGAACTATAGGGGTAAAAAAAAACCTCCATATTATTCCCATGATCAATTCTCAGCCACGTTTAACTCTTTGGCTGGTTTTTTTTGTCCATTAGCACATGCCCTTCTTAATATATATATATATATATATATATATATATATATATATATATATATATATATATATAATTTTATCTTCAAAGTGACTTTGAAATTAGACTTTCATTCCTTTTTTATATTTTCTTTCCTTCTACATCATAGAGAGCAAACTGGGTTATTAATTTATATAATTTTTAATAATTGCTCAAAAAATGACCTAAAAATATCTCTAAAAATGCACTAAGTTAGAGTTTATCATAGAGCTTTAAGTTGACCAGAGAATTGGGTTTGTATCATTCTGTGAATTTGGTTAAATGCTTGGATAGCTTCTGATTTGGCTTTTAGGAAGTAAATCCAGGTGTACCTAGAGTAGGCATCTACAAAGGCAATGTAGTATAGGTAGCCACCACTAGATGGTGTAGGAGAAGGGCTCCATAGGTCAGTATGCACTAATTCAAAGGGTTTGGTATAAGTAGTTGTGGAGGGTGGGGCATATAGCTTGTGTGCTTTCCCAAGACAACAAGATTTACATAATTCAAAAGTTTTATTAGATGAAATAGAGATATTACAATATTTTAGTACAGAATGAACAACACAACTATTGGCATGACCTAGTCTATGATGCCAAAAAGTATATGGAGTAATATCAGATATAGAATTATTACAAGGAATTGAAACAGAAGTATATGAACTAGTGGAAACAGGAAAACTTGTGACTGCAGCAACACTGGGAGAGCTGCAGGGAGGAACCAGAGTGAGACTAGGCATGAAGAACAGTCCATCAGGGCCTCTAAAGCCTTGAAGGAGCACTTCATTAGATGTCTGAGATTTAACAAGACAAATAAATGAGTGAAACTCAAAATAAACGTTGTTGTCTTGAGCAAATAGACCTACACACAGTAACTTACGAGTGAGAGTTGGCACATGTAGTAAATTAGTGAGTGTATAGTGTGAATTAGGTTTAAGTTTGGAACAAAGTTTAGAGGAACCAATAGCATCAATAACTGCCCCTTGATTATTGCCCATTTTAGCTCGTTGATTCCCTGTATTTGGGGAACTAGTATGCAAATTGTAACATCCCTGACTGCTTTTAGGACTGTCGACTGCCCCCACAAACCAACACGTGTCTTTCCAGCATGCATTGTCCCCACTTGCATGCTTTCTAGGAAACTTCCCAGAAGGTCACCCATCCCACTAGTACTCCAAGTCAAGCACGCTTAACTATGGAGGCCCAATCTAACTTTAAATCTTTAACAAAGGAAATCATAAACATTGTTCAAAAAAACTTAAAAAAGTAGGCCCATTGTGGCCATGGGCCAATTGGGCTGGGCCAAAACAACTCGATTTGTTCGTGGGCCGCTATTTAACGAACCTAGCCTGACCCAAAACATCAGTCCCTGGGCCGGCCCGTTGGGCTGGGCCAAAATTGACAGCTCTACCTGCTGTAGTGGGTGTAGCTTGGACAGTAGTGGCAGGAGCAGGAGCCGATGCAGGCACAAAGTGCTCATCATATCTATACCAGCATGAGGCTACATCATGGCCATACTTGCCACATAGTTGACAGGTTGGCTTATTACCAGTCGTAGGAGGAGTGTAGTTAGGGTTATGATAGGTATTTGAATTGCCTATGTACCCGCCACAGCCTCTACCTCCGTTGAACCTGCATCTACCTCTAATAAAGGAAGGATTAACATTCTGATATGTCGAATTGTTTGCAGTGACTGCATTAGCTTGAGGTTGTTGTTCAACAGTGGCCTGAGCTGCATTATTTGAGGGAGCATGGGATGTTAATTCTTGACAAAATTTATCCAACTGAGCTTCTTGCACCAGTAATAGTGATTCTAATTCCATCAAATCTGTGTTGTCTGGTTTGCCATAGTACATCATAACAAATGCATTGTATTCTTCAGGCAAGCCTTCTAAAACAATATCCATAAGACCTTGATCTTTAACCTTTTCACCTATAGCAGTTAGAGAATCAGCAATAGTGTGCACTTGTGTGACAAATTCAGAGATAGTTTTAGTGCCTTTCTTGAGAGTCTTTAATTCAGTTCTCAACTGTCTTGCCTTGGCCTTTAGGTGTGCATAGAAATGTTTATGAATTTTATCCCACATTTGACTACCATGTCTACAGCTTAGCACACGAGGCAGTATTGAATCAGATAAAGTAGATAAAAGCCAAGTGTATAGGGCCTGATCTTGAACAATCCATTCTGAATATTCTGGAGAGACTTTGTTAAGTTTCTCATCATCAGGTGAGTTGAATTTCTGAGGGATTGTTGGATTAACTAGTAATCTATGAAGATTATGCGTGAGGATAACTCCCTCAACTTGTTGATTCCAAAGTAAAAAGTTCTTATCATCTAGTTTGATAGAAAGCTTAGGACCAGAAACAAAATTGGAGCCAGAATGTAAAACAGAACCTGTTTGAAACACTTGAGTTTGCTCTGAATTAGGAGATATCTCATTGGTTGCTAATGTAGTCGCCATTGTTGAGAATATGCAAGAATTACTGATTTGTAATATTGATGAACGCAGGTTGCAGGAGCGAATCTATTGATGACAATGGCGCAGTGATGCAAAGATGCTGAGATCTTGCGCTGAGTTGCAGAGAATTGGCAAGGAAAGCGGAAGAATGGGGAAGAAGATGACTTTAACAAAATTTTGTTACAGGCCCAGGATAGGAGAAGCAAATGATACCATGTTAAAATTTAGAGAGAGGGATGAAACCATTTCTTTGATTATTGTAAAATGAATTGCTTAGTTGAATCAGTTTGTACAGTATGTTTATATAGAGGATCTCAAGCCTAACTAACTACTAGCGTCATGACCCGTGCATTGCACGAGGTCAAAGCTTTGGCGAATACATAATTATTGTAATACTAAAATTTGTTGGGTAGATTGAAAATTATCACACACATTAAAGGGAATTAGGAACCATCACAAAATTAGAGGCAGAAAATATAGTCGAGATACATGTTATAATATTACAAATTAAAAGTCTAGAAATTCAAGGAAAACAACGATTGTAGAAAACACTGACACAACATCATGTTAATGTTACTCGAATGTTGCATAGAATGAAAAGAATGAAGTTAGTGACACAAATGAAATTGATCCATTAAAATATAGACAACAAATGATAATCAAATAACTTTAATCTAAGTCATTATCACATTACATAAGATATCAAGCAACAACACACTACACAACATGTCACAAACTAAGACATTACATAAGTTTTCATTTGAAGTAGAGTAGATTAAAGGGAATTATAACCTAAATGAAGGGACCATGTGCGCTGCACGCGGTAAAAATTCTAGTTAATATAGAATTGTTGTTGGAAAAAATTTGTTTCTTAAATTGCAACATGAGAAAACATTGTTTAAATCGAAGGTAAGTATGAATTTAAAAAAATATGTGTAATAAAAAAGGCGATTGCAAACTTAAAAACTAAAATAGAGTGTATACATATTTGTCACGAAATTATTATTTTTTTCACCAATGAACTCTGACTATTTGAACGGTTAATTTTTTCGAACACTAAAGTACCCCCAAAACACGCTGGTTTGCATCACACTTTACGTATTTTGTCACGAAATTGTATATTTTTTCACCAAACCGGTTATTGAAGGCACAAATTTTGCATATTTGAATAATTGGAAATTTTTGCCAACACTAAAGAATCAAAACACACTATTGCGAACACTAAAACATCAAAAAACACACTACTGAGCATCGTACATTACATAAATATGTTATGAATTTTTTTCACTAAAGAGGTTACTGAGGAACAAACTCTGCGTATTTTATTACAAAATTATTATTTCTTTTCAACAAACCAGTTATGGGGGGGGGGGGAGGGATAGGGGAGGGGTTTGGAGGTTTGGCGCCAAAAGGGGGAGGGAGGGGGAAAGTTGGCGCCAAAAAGAGAGGGAGGGCCCACTTGGAGGACTCCCTAGGATGTAAATATAGAGATGCCAGTGTGGCAAGTAGGGAAAACAGAATTAGTTTTACATTTGTTACTGGTTGCACCACCATTTTACTATTTGCACCTGTTAATCACACCGTTATATTACTCTATTAAGGTGGAAGAGATTCATATCATCTCATCCAAGTACTCTTGGGTATGTTATCATTTTTAATGTTTCTTTCAAATCTCCTCGTTGATCTGTTTTTGCTATATATTCATGGTGTTCATTAGCAAAAACTCAATGTGTGTTCCATTTGAGATTTTGACAGTTCAATACAATGTTCTACATTTTCATATTGTGGATGGTAATTTGGTAAATAGCAACACAAGAATATAATATTCTTAATGAAAAATATAGTTGCAACTTGCAAGTGAGTCTTTGTACTAGACCCGTTAATAATGTCCATTAGGTTTAGTCATGTTATTTGTCTATATAATAAGGATTAGTGACGTAACTATACACAACTGACCCCTGTATGCTGTAACTTATCCCCGTATGCTGTAACTGCTTGCTGTGGAGACGTCGAAACTGATTAGCAACAAATTTAAGATCTTCTGCTCTGAGTGCAAAGGCTTCCACTTCCACAAGGGGTTTAGCTGTTCTTGTGGAAGAAGGTAAGTTTAGTGTGGATTTTGGTAGCAATGCCCAAGCAAGTAGCTCTTCTCCACAGAAATCACCAGGCCTCAAAGTAATTGAGTTGAAGAAACCAGTTCTGCCTCCGTTTTGTAGTTGAGCTTTCAAGCCTCCCTCGGATTATGAAAAGCATCTCGGTAACTGGATCGCCTTCTCTCACAATGTATGTGCCATGTGTACTCAAGGATGATACCAATCGCTCACATATTGCATCAAGTAGCTGAGCATCCATTTGTGAGAAAAATGGAACCTGTAATTGTTAGATATTTAGTTAGTTATTAGTTAACTATAAATGAAAAAGGTTAACTGAGTGATTATAATAAGTCTATTTATAGACATTCACAAACTAGTAACTGCTAACCAACTACTCCCTCCGGACTCATATATAAGCAACAAACAACTTTTTAGATTCATTGAAAAAGTGATGTATATGGACTATATTATTTGATGATGATATTATATTATTATTATTAATACTTGTCTGAGATATCAGAATTTGTACTGAAAGATATCAGAATTTAATACACAAATGTCATAGTTTGGTAAAACATAAAACCAATACTAAAACTTGAAAGCAATATAACTTCTTGCAAATACTAATTACCTGCATGTTACCAATTAAGTGGGAGAATAGAACAAGACCTAAGATAGCTATCAGTATTGCAAATGCAGTTTCCCAAACAAACGTGCTTGTAGTTAAACCCTGACCATAGGAGCTGATAAAACATAACAGGGCACGTGATTGTCAGCTAAATTTTATGCCAGATATTTATCTTTATAGCCATCCATAGTTTAGTTTATATTAGAAACACTTTCAGCCAAAGCAAACTTAATGAAAAAATAAAGAATCATTTAGAATCAAACCTAAGTTCTGCAAGCCCCACCACAGACAATAAAGGTATTTCTCGGTAAATGCTGAGGAGAGAACATTATTTTCCACTGCGATTCCGAAAATTCCATAGTTGAAACTGGTGCTATTCTTGGGATTGCAGTTACTAAACACAGAAGTGGTATTCATCCACTTCACGCGATCATCATTGTTCAAAGTACTGCAATCTAAGTACTTAAGAACACATTTCACAGGAAGGATTTCATTTCTGCATTCAGATTTCCAGCATGTAATATGTCTTTCGGTTGACAGCAAGTACCATGATGCCCCCAATACCTAGAAAAATAAGAATTGTTTTGTAATAATAATGTAAAATATCTAAAAATATGAAAGGAAGTTTTTGTTTGGAGAAAACTAAACAACATACATGACTAGCTAACATGTAAAGTAAGAGATTGTAAGCAGCTCCAGGCCAAGTTGTTTTTGTGACTAAACCAGTGGGCAGTGGCTTTAACTATCTGAGAACTTACTTAATGGAAACATCAAATACAATCTGGGAACATAGTGAAGCAGAACAATCATTACAAGTGCATTGTTGGTATGATCATCATGGGAGCTTCTAATTGCTGGCATGATAAACCATATCACAATCTGCCATCCAAGAAAAGCCAACAATATCATATAACATCTTATAGGAACAAAATATAAAGACAGAAAACATCAGTCACTAGGTAAATGTTATCATAAACTTGAGTTACATAACACTAACATTCTATTAAAACCTTAAACAGAACAAAAATAATGATCTCATTATTAAATTTACTCAAAATTATGATCTCATGAATCATTAGATGTTACCAGTTTTAATTTGAAAAATGAAAGTAATTGAAGTGTCAGTGTTGATGCTACAGAGATTGTCGGTGAACACTAACAAACCACAGCTAATTTTCAATTTCATATGCATTAAACACACAAAAATCTGTATTTTGAAGCAGATGTGGTACCTGTGGAAGAGGCAGTGTAGCTATAAGATCTAAAAAGAACTCTGATCTCAAATACCTTATCGCGATCAACCTTGGATCCATAACAAAAACCCTTGAATTTGGTGATATATAGGCTGTCCTGAACTTTATGATCATGTTGAGCAGATAGAAGACATCGGCAAAAGTCCGGAAACATGTGACAACAATTCCTAAATTCAAATCAGTAGCCATGCATGATGAATTCACATCATTTTCTATTGCTACTACTGAAGTGAAGGGAGGTAGAAAATGGATCAACAAAAAGTGCTAGTATGCAAGAAATTAAGAAAGCACTTTTCCACTTCAGAAAGATATCACTGCCAGGATCAAGAATCCTTTTCTGGGAAAACCTTAAACATTCCAAAAGTTGGAAATCTGATATTGATTCTGCTCTTTTCACCACTGATAATTTTGTCTTTATTAAATGTTGTCTGAATCTTGTACACTGGCAATGATTTTTCCCTAGCAGCTTCAAAATTCTGCTTTCCATCATTGGAGAACCTGTGAGTTTATTAAATCAGTGCAAAGAAGAAAAAGAATTTGAATATCTAGATCGAAATTGTTTTGTAATAATGGAAAATCTATATATATGATACACAGGTAGAGAATTTCTTACCTGACTAGGTTCTTCTTTTTTAGCTCCATTTTCTTAATAAGAAGTAAGAGCTATTTTTGAGATTCTCACACTTCACACAAATACTAATACTACTACTACTACTACTACTAAGGAATAATGCATAATGGAGAAAAGAAAAATCTATTGGGTCTACTGTTTTCTTTGAACATTACTTCTGTGTCAAAAACTTGTATTGAATATTGATGCCGAAATAAGCTTTTGAAGAAAAGAAAAGGGATAAAGTAGTGTAATTGGGGGGACAGAAAAACTTTGATTTGAATTAAGGCTCAAAATGTAGCTTTTGGGGATTCCAATAACATGGGGTTGACTTCCTTCAAAATAACCAACAAACGGCCTCCCACAACTATAAGAATCTTAAAATATACATCCTAAGGTGTGTGGCATCATCAATGAGGTGGGCTCTCCCCCTATTTTGGCTCCAACTTTCCCCCTCCCTCTCCCCTTTGGCGCCAAATATGTTATGTAGAGTGTTGTTGTATGAGATATTATGTAATGTGATAATGAGTTAAACTAAAGTTATTTGATTATCATTTGTTGTCTATATGTACGGATATATGTGAATATGGTGGGACCCGGTTGCCTTTAATTGAAAATTAAAATGAGTTGTTCAAATTTTTAAAGGAAAATAAAAACATGCTTCAGTGAAAGTAAAAACACGCACGCGTTCAGAACTCTCTCTCTCCCTCGGTGTCTCCTCCCTCGATCTCGCGTTTCCTCCGTCGACATCCGCCCTCCGCCGATCTCCTCCTCCGTTAAACCGTGCTCCAGTGGCCCTCCTCCTCTGCCACCCTCACGCTTCTACCTCTCCTTGCGCGCGTTCTCTGCTTCGTCTCCATTTTCGTCTCCGCCGTGTTACCGTCGCATCTCTGCCGCTTCTGCACCTCTTCTCCGCCGCAACCTTAGGTAATTTCTATTGTTTTCCTTAATTTCTCCCTAAATTTACTGATTGCAGAAAACCCTAAATGTCCAAAAAATAATTTAAACCGCTTATTCTTTGTCAAAACAATTCAGTTCCAAAATAAGACCATGTCTGTATCAGTTAAGCTATCTAAGTGATGAAATCAAATCAATTTAGCATAGCTTCTTTTTGAGGTCTCTTTGAATGTTATGTTATGTTGTAGCTTATGATTATGGTTATGTTGTTATTGTTTAGGTTAAATAGATCTAATAGCTTGATGTTGTGGTTGTTTAAAGTTGAAGCTTATTGATGATTTTGGTAAAAAAAATTGTTTTTAGTTTGGAGCTTTAAAATGTTGTTTTCTACTGTATTGATTTGCGGTGTCAATGATCAAGTGCTTTGGATTTGTTAGTTCTAACAATGTCTCACTTTGTTGTGGTTGTGAGCCTAATTTGGTTGGAAATCATTCATATTTGGTAAATTGACTCATTAAATGACTTAAAGTTTGTTCTTTTGAATGCCGAATCTTTGATGTGTGTTGTAATGTTAATGGTTTGCACTGCTCAAATAACCAATCAAACACCAGTGACAATGTAATCTTAGGACCCATCCTAAGAAAGAAGAAAAGCAATTGATTTACATACTAAGTTGGGAAGTGTTGCGTTAAAAACACACTTAGAGCAAGTGTACTCTCTCGCTGAAGTAGTATAAAAGATTATTGTGTCCACAGGGATTAATTAACAAGTACCAAACTAATCAAGATTTATTATTATTTAGACGAACGAATATTTGAATTGTAATGGAACAAATAAAAAAGAAATAAATAACAATAATTAAAATACTAGATTTAATAAATGGAGAGAGGTCTAGGGTCACGGTTTCACTTGCAAGCTTCGATTCCCCCTATGTCTAATCCTACCTGAATTCCCTTATTTTACTTAATTACCAATCCCTTTACTAAAACTATTAATCCGTTTGGTCATTTGCGATTAACATTCTTTTTCCTAAATTAACCCTCGTTTGGTCATGCAAGAATTTAAATTCAGGAAAAGCATAAAGAGCAAAAAGGTTGAATGTTTGGAAGACTAAATTATGGTTTGGTCATGCCCTAATTATAGCCCCAATTATCCTATAGGTCCACCAACTAATTGCAGTACGGTCGCTGATCAACTAATTGATTATAAACATGCAAAGGGTAGCTAATCCTAATCATGTGATAAAAACAATAGGACAATATTAATTAAAATAAAAACAGGAATTCAAACCAGAAATTAGAATATAAAAATGTCTCTAATCATGCAAGATCCACCTAAGACCCTAGAAGAGGATTTAGCTATCCATAGTGTTCGAGAACAATAAAATAAAATTAGGAGTCATAAATTACAGAGATAAAAATAACTCGGAATAGAGAAATTTCTGATCCTGAAATTTTAGTCTCCTTTTTCTGCTCCAGAGCTCTCTCACAGTGTCGAAAACGGTACCCAAAAACCTCTCCTATGCGTTGCCGGCGGTACTGTTGTGCCGCGGCTTCTGTTCCTAGTTACTGTTGCGTGTGCGGCTTTCTTGGTTTTTATAGTGTACGGCTCCTCTTTTTAATTAATTCACACCGTATGTCTCCTTCCTTTCCTTCAATTGCCTGCCGCCTTCCTCCTTCTTATTGCCCAAGCTTTCTTTTCTTTTTAATTTCTATTGTGGGCTTCACTCTCAACATTTGGGCCATATGTTTCTTCTTTCAAATAGGCTTGACACATTTTAATTCTCCACAATTCAACAATCAGCCCATATATAAATAGGCTTAAAATGGCTTTTTTTTTATGTTTGATTCTCTCCTGTCAAATATGGAACAAATTAAGTTAATAATCTATTTCTTGACCAAAAAAAAAGTTAATAATCTATTTAAGTGATAATTATTGTTCTAGAAATGACTGAAAAATATCTCTAAAAATACACTTATTTGGAGTTTATCAACTCCCCCACACTTAACCTTTGCTTGTCCTCAAGAAATTTTTCATATAAATAGAGGCAGCCAAATAAGAGAACCACAATTAGAAGCACAATGACAGACAATAGACAATATAGCACATATGAGGTGTTAAAAGGTTGCCCAATTAGAGGCTCATGCCCCTGAAGAATACATTTCTGTGAACAAAGGCACTCGCTCACAATCTCTCTAAATGTTTTAGGGACTAGGGAAATATACACTTAAGTTTCCACAAAATGCACATTACCATATGTTTGTAATTTGACCAAATCTCCACTAAATAGTTCACATGCATGCAAAAGATGGGGTTTCATGGGTTGTAATGGGGCCAGGGTGAATTCATGCAAGGTAGGAAATAAGAAGAAAGGGATAATCAAAGGGCTAAAAAAAAAGAAACAAGAAATAAATAGTAATCTTTGAAACAAAATATGGAGCTTCTATCTATTTTACAATTTTTGCCCACACTCCACATTAATGTCACTTCCATTCTTCAATCTTTTTCTATTGAGTCGACTCTTTTTGATTTGCTTTTTGCTCTTGAGTAGTCTTTTTTTTTTTTTTGGATTTGCCCTTTGGCTCTTTCATTCTTTTGATGTGCCTTTTCCTCCTTCTTGCTTTCCTTTTTTTTTTTATTTTTTTTTGGAGGAAAGAGTAAGTACATGAAAACTCCTATTTTGTTTTTGTTTTTTTTTTCATCCTGACAAGATAGACAACTAAAAGTATTGGACGAAATTGTAATTTTCAATAGTTGCTCCACATTTAATTCCAAATGGTTACCACAAACACAAAAAGAAAAATTATATCTGGGTACCAAAGAAAAAATATAACAAATAAGCTCAAAGGGGGCAACTAATGGATAAATTCAACAAACAACTCTGAGGCCAGAAAAATACCTAAATTCCCCAAATCTTTTTACATGATGAAAATCAATTTTCACCTTGAAATGGTCAAAAGACAAATTCTAGAATGTAGCAAATTGGGAAACACACTCATAGAAAGAAAAGGGGTAAAAATTTATGATTTAGTATCAATCCCCTTATGAAGGCTCAAATCTCACCTTTAGAAGCTAGTTCACAAAAAGTGCTCAACAGAAACAAATGCTAATTATCAGCTTCCTAAGGACATCCTCACAGTTACAATTAAGCACAAGTCTGTCAAGTAAATTGATTATGGGATCCCCTAAAGGCAAAATCTCTATTTTTTTCAGTTTCTATATCCAAAACTAGCCAGAAAAAATGCTATCAACATATGTAGTGGGTATATGCATTAATTGAGATGAATTGACAAAGTTAAACTCTCCTCCCCCACACTAGCATAAAACATGGTCCTCAATGCAAAATATCAAATTGGCACAAAAATAAATAAATGAGAGAGTAAGAGTGACTTCCCTGAGAGAGCTTGTAGTCTGAGCTTATTCCTAAAAACAAAACAAAACAAAAAGAAAATGAAAATAACTGAAAATAAAATAACTGAAAATAAAATACAGGTTGCCTCCTGCGAAGCGCTTGTTTAACGTCATGAGCCTGACGATAGTTGGTGCTCAATCTGGGGGCACTCCAAGAGCAAATTTTACATCTAACGCAGTACACCTTCTTAACTTTCTAGCCATGTGGTTCACATTGTTCTTTCTTTTTCCACGTGGTGAATGAACTTCAAAAGATGGTGAAATTTTTATTTTATCTCCATCCACCATTATGCTAGGATCCTGCAAAATAAGACTTTTTTCCAAAAGGTCCTGCATCTTTAATTCACTAAATATGTTAGTTTCAACCACATCATCAAAATAAGCAGAAGTTAAAGAAGAGAAAATTTCATTGGAACTTAAAGCTTTAATAACATCATCTTCTTTACCACTCTTTAAAGTTACCTTTCCCCGGTGAACCTCAATCACAGCATCACCAATGGTTAAAATAATTTGCCCAAAAATGGGAACTTTCTCCTCTTTCTCCAAATCCAGAACCATGGGATCTTTCTCACTGTCCTCACAAATGCTCCCCTTAGTAGGATCTTTTGTTTCAATATGACTCCATTCAGTAGGAGCTACTATTTTGATTTGACTCCCTTCAGTTGGAGTCTCCTCATCTTTCTTGAGAGCTTCTTCCTCCAGATTATATTCCATGGAGACACCTTCATCTCTCGTTGGAATACTTTCTTTGTATTGCTCACCTTCTTCATTTTGGGTAGACTTAGTTTGTGAAGGAGTTTCTTGGACCTCTTGAGATAACAAAACAATGAGACTTGAGATTTGACCCTTCAGGATTCCAAAGTTTTCATTTGTTTGCTGCATAAACTTTGCCAATACATCATTGGTATCTTGTATCTCCTCCTCTTGCCTATAAAGATGTAATGGCTCATAATTATCCCAGTTGGAGGAATAGGGAGGTGGCTCATAGTCATCCCAATAGTTTGAATAAGGCTCATAAGGAGGAGGGGGAGGAGGAAATGGGATCTGACATTGAGGCATATACCAAGACGACTTCTCCAAATTCCTTTGGGCCTCTGCCTCTCTAATATAATCTCCAATTGTCTTAACCATGATTTAAACTTTTATCTGCAAAAAAAAGTGAACTGCAGCGGTCTCTTGGGAAAGTATTAGCAGCTTTTTTTTTGTATTTTTTTTCCAATACGATAAAAAGGAATAAATAAAACTAGTGCATAAAAAAATGTCTAAAGCAATAAAAATCTTTTTCGTTTAATATTGCTAAATTAATCCCCGGCAACGGCGCCAAAAACTTGTTCCGTTAAAAACACACTTAGAGCAAGTGTACTCTCTCGCAGAAGTAGTATAAAAGATTATCGTGTCCACAGGGATTAATTAACAAGTACCAAACTAATCAAGATTTATTATTATTTAGACGAACGAATATTTGAATTGTAATGGAACAAATAAAAAAGAAATAAATAACAATAATTAAAATACTAGATTTAATAAATGGAGAGAGGTCTAGGGTCACGGTTTCACTTGCAAGCTTCGATTCCCCCTATGTCTAATCCTACCTGAATTCCCTTATTTTACTTAATTACCAATCCCTTTACTAAAACAATTAATCCGTTTGGTCATTCGCGATTAACATTCTTTTTCCTAAATTAACCCTCGTTTGGTCATGCAAGAATTTAAATTCAGGAAAAGCATAAAGAGCAAAAAGGTTGAATGATTGGAAGACTAAATTATGGTTTGGTTATGCCCTAATTATAGCCCCAATTATCCTATAGGTCCACCAACTAATTGCAGTACGGTCGCTGATCAACTAATTGATTATAAAAATGCAAAGGGTAGCTAATCCAAATCATGTGATAAAAACAATAGGACAATATTAATTAAAATAAAAACAGGAATTCAAACCAGAAATTAGAACATAAAAATGTCTCTAATCATGCAAGATCCACCTAAGACCCTAGAAGAGGATTTAGCTATTCATAGTGTTCGAGAACAATAAAATAAAATTAGGAGTCATAAATTACAGAGATAAAAATAACCCAATTTCTGATCCTGAAATTTTAGTCTCCTTTTTCTGCTCCAGAGCTCTCTCACGGTGTCGAAAACGGTACCCAAAAACCTCTCCTATGCGTTGCCGGCGGTACTGTTGTGCCGCGGCTTCTGTTCCTGGTTACTGTTGCGTGTGCGGCTTTCTTGGTTTTTATAGTGTACGGCTCCTCTTTTTAATTAATTCACACCGTATGTCTCCTTCCTTTCCTTCAATTGCCTGCCGCCTCCCTCCTTCTTATTGCCCAAGCTTTCTTTTCTTTTTAATTTCTATTGTGGGCTTCACTCTCAACATTTGGGCCATATGTTTCTTCTTTCAAATAGGCTTGACACATTTTAATTCTCCACAATTCAACAATTAGCCCATATATAAATAGGCTTAAAATGGCTTTTTTTTATGTTTGATTCTCTCCTGTCAAATATGGAACAAATTAAGTTAATAATCTATTTCTTGACCAAAAAAAAAGTTAATAATCTGTTTAAGTGATAATTATTGTTCTAGAAATGACTGAAAAATATCTCTAAAAACACACTTATTTGGAGTTTATCAACTCGCCAAAAACTTGTTGCGTTAAAAACACACTTAGAGCAAGTGTACTCTATCGCAGAAGTAGTATAAAAGATTATCGTGTCCACAGGGATTAATTAGCAAGTACCAAACCAATCGAGATTATCTATTGTTTAGACAAACTCATAGTTGAGTTGTAATGAAAACGAATAAAAAGAAATAAATAGCAATAATTAAAATACTAGATTTAATAAATGTAGAGAGGTCTAGGGTCACGGTTTCACTTGCAAGCTTCGATTCCCCTATGTCTAATCCTACCTGAATTCCCTTATTTTACTTAATTACCAATCCCTTTACTAAAACTATTAATCCGTTTGGTCATTCGCGATTAACATTCTTTTTCCTAAATTAACCCTCGTTTGGTCATGCAAGAATTTAAATTCTGGAAAAGCATAAAGAGCAAAAAGGTTGAATGATTGGAAGACTAAATTATGGTTTGGTCATGCCCTAATTATAGCCCCAATTATCCTATAGGTCCACCAACTAATTGCAGTACGGTCACTGATCAACTAATTGATTATAAACATGCAAAGGGTAGCTAATCCTAATCATGTGATAAAAACAATAGGACAATATTAATTAAAATAAAAACAGGAATTCAAACCAGAAATTAGAACATAAAAATGTCTCTAATCATGCAAGATCCACCTAAGACCCTAGAAGAGGATTTAGCTATCCATAGTGTTCGAGAACAATAAATAAAATTAGGAGTCATAAATTACAGAGATAAAAATAACCCGGAATACAGAAATTTCTGATTCTGAAATTTTAGTCTCATTTTTCTCATCCAGAGCTCTCTCACGGTGTCGAAAACGGTACCCAAAAACCTCTCCTATGCGTTGCCGGCGGTACTGTTGTGCCGCGGCTTCTGTTCCTGGTTACTGTTGCGTGTGCGGCTTTCTTGGTTTTTATAGTGTACGCCTCCTTTTTTAATTAATTCACACCGTATGTCTCCTTCCTTTCCTTCAATTGCCTGCGGCCTCCCTCCTTCTTATTGCCCAAGCTTTCTTTTCTTTTTAATTTCTATTGTGGGCTTCACTCTCAACATTTGGGCCATATGTTTCTTCTTTCAAATAGGCTTGACACATTTTAATTCTCCACAATTCAACAATTAGCCCATATATAAATAGGCTTAAAATGGCTTTTTTTTATGTTTGATTCTCTCCTGTCAAATATGGAACAAATTAAGTTAATAATCTATTTCTTGACCAAAAAAAAAGTTAATAATCTATTTAAGTGATAATTATTGTTCTAGAAATGACTGAAAAATATCTCTAAAAATACACTTATTTGGAGTTTATCAACTCGCCAAAAACTTGTTGCGTTAAAAACACACTTAGAGCAAGTGCACTCTATCGCAGAAGTAGTATAAAAGATTATCGTGTCCACAGGGATTAATTAGCAAGTACCAAACTAATCGAGATTATCTATTGTTTAGACGAACTCATAATTGAGTTGTAATGAAAACAAATAAAAAGAAATAAATAGCAATAATTAAAATACTAGATTTAATAAATGGAGAGAGGTCTAGGGTCACGGTTTCACTTGGAAGCTTCGATTCCCCTATGTCTAATCCTACCTGAATTCCCTTATTTTACTTAATTACCAATCCCTTTACTAAAACTATTAATCCGTTTGGTCATTCGCGATTAACATTCTTTTTCCTAAATTAACCCTCGTTTGGTCATGCAAGAATTTAAATTCAAGAAAAGCATAAAGAGCAAAAAGGTTGAATGATTGGAAGACTAAATTATGGTTTGGTCATGCTCTAATTATAGCCCCAATTATCCTATAGGTCCACCAACTAATTGCAGTACGGTCGCTGATCAACTAATTGATTATAAACATGCAAAGGGTAGCTAATCCTAATCATGTGATAAAAACAATAGGACAATATTAATTAAAATAAAAACAGGAATTCAAACCAGAAATTAGAACATAAAAATGTCTCTAATCATGCAAGATCCACCTAAGACCCTAGAAGAGGATTTAGCTATCCATAGTGTTCGAGAACAATAAATAAAATTAGGAGTCATAAATTACAGAGATAAAAATAACCCGGAATAGAGAAATTTCTGATCCTGAAATTTTAGTCTCCTTTTTCTGCTCCAGAGCTCTCTCACGGTGTCGAAAACGGTACCCAAAAACCTCTCCTATGTGTTGCCGGCGGTACTGTTGTGCCGCGGTTTCTGTTCCTGGTTACTGTTGCGTGTGCGGCTTTCTTGGTTTTTATAGTGTACGACTCCTCTTTTTAATTAACTCACACCGTATGTCTCCTTCCTTTCCTTCAATTGCCTGCCGCCTCCCTCCTTCTTATTGCCCAAGCTTTCTTTTCTTTTTAATTTCTATTGTGGGCTTCACTCTCAACATTTGGGCCATATGTTTCTTCTTTCAAATAGGCTTGACACATTTTAATTCTCCACAATTCAACAATCAGCCCATATATAAATAGGCTTAAAATGGCTTTTTTTTATGTTTGATTCTCTCCTGTCAAATATGGAACAAATTAAGTTAATAATCTATTTCTTGACCAAAAAAAAAGTTAATAATCTATTTAAGTGATAATTATTGTTCTAGAAATGACTGAAAAATATCTCTAAAAATACACTTATTTGGAGTTTATCAGGAAGTTAGCAACTGCTAATGAATATTTGTTTTGTAGGCATATTTCATCACAAATATGGAACCTATACTGTTTTGGGAGTTCATGTCACTGATTTTGGAAGGTCTTGGATTTCAAAGGTTCTTTTTCAATGTTAACCATTAGACCTTTCTTGCTCTTGTTATTTAGCACGTAATTTTTTCAATTGTGATTCCCCCAATGCAAAACCAAGGATTCAAATTTCCTTTGAACTAAAGGAATAAATGATGCTGGCTTGGAACATTCAAAAGAAATATTTATAACATTCCAATAGACTTGATAGTGCATATATTATTTTCTTTAGCTTCATGATTATCTCTTCTCATGTGACTTTTGTTTTGTATTTATACACATCACAAGAGGTTTCTCACTGCATTGTAAATTTCTCTTTCAGTATATAATTGATTTTATGCAAAATTCTTGAGCCTAGTTTCCGGAGACCCAATGTTCAGATCTCATGACTTGTTTCTTTACCTTAATCATTAGGTTATTAGGGATAAGGACATTTTACAAGCAGTTGCAGATGCTGGAAAAGTAGTATAGAAGAAGGGTTTGCTTAAATGAGTTGGAATGCATCATAGCATCAGTGGGAACACCTATGTCTTTCTTGATACATGAAGCAACAAATGTATAACTACCCTCAAAATTGCAAATTTTGGGGTTGGCAACGATATGATGTATTATGTCAAATTTTGTAAATATGAGAAAAAAGACTGCAATGGCATTTAAGTGTAATGTGAGATGTGTAACTGTAATGAATGGTTTTAATCTTAGACTACTTTTTTGTTGTAACTAAACATCTATGTATATTTTGAATGGTATTGATGTAAATGGCGTAAATGCCTTAAAGTTGATGTAAATGTCTCACTGTTGATGTAAATGCCACAATGTTGATTTTTAATACACCTTGTTTAGACAGTGTGTAACCTTTCAGGTTTATCTAAATTATTATATTTGGATGAAGACAATATTCGATATCCTAAGGCACTCATATAGTCACCCTCTTGAAGTTTCATGGTGAAAAATTAGATTAATGGGTTACATCTTACATGTGAAAAGACATGTTGGTTAATGTCTCAAAAAGCTTGGTTAGCTGGTGTTGTAAGGTGCTGTTTTGATTCAAAATGAGAAATTAGATGTCACCTAACAAACCTTTTACTTGTCCTTACATTTAGGGGTCTTATATGGCGCTCTTATAGTTCCCTCATGCAGTTTCACACTTAGTTGCACAAGAAATACATGTGAAAAAGCAAGTTGGTAAATTGCCTAAAAAATTTGGTTAATTGTTGTTGTAAGGTGGTTATCTGATTCAACCTGAGAAATTATAGATGTCACTTAACAACCATATAACTTATCCTCACACTAAATGTCCTTTATAACACTCATATAGTTCCCTCATGCAGTTCCACAATGAGTTGCACAAGAAAAATTTGTGAAAAGGCAAGTTGGTTATCAGCCTAAAAAATTTGGTTAATTGGTGTTGTAAGGTGGTGATCTGATTCAAAATGAGAAATTAGATGTCACTTAACAAACTTTTGACTTGTCCTTACATTTAGGGGTCCTATATGGCACTCTTACAGTTCATGCAGTTTCACACTTGGTTGCACAAGAAATACATGTGAAAAAACAGGTTGGTAAATGGCTTAAAAAACTTAGTTAATTGCTGTTGTAAGGTGGTTATCTGATTCAACCTGACAATTTAGATGTCACTTAACCACTCTATAACTTGTCCTCACACTAAATGTCCTTTATAACACTTATATAGTTCCCTCATGCAGTTTCATAATGATTGCACGAGAAAAATATGTGAAAAGGCAAGTTGGTTATCAGCCTAAAAAATTTGGTTAATTGGTTTTGTAAGGTGGTGATGTGATTCAAAATGAGAAATTAGATGTCACTTAACAAACCTTTGACTTGTCCTTACATTTAGGGGTCCTATATGGCACTCTTACAGTTCATGCAGTTTCACACTTGGTTGCACAAGAAATACATGTGAAAAAACAGGTTGGTAAATGGCCTAAAGAATTTGGTTAATTGCTGTTGTAAGGTGGTTATTTGATTCAACTTGAGAAATTAGATGTCACTTAACCACCTTATAACTTTCCCTCACATTAAATGTCCTTTATGACACTCATATAGTTCCCTCATGCAGTTTCACAATGAGTTGCACATGAAAAACATGTGAAAAGGCAAGTTGGTTTTGAGCCTAAAAACTTTGGTTAATTGGCGTTGTAAGGTGGTGATCTGATTGAAAATGAGAAATTAGATTTCACTTAACAAACCTTTGACTTGTCCTTATATTTAAGGGTCCTATATGGCACTCTTACAGTTCATGCAGTTTCACACTTTGTTGCACAAGAAATACATGTGAAAAAACAGGTTGGTAAATGGCCTTACAAAATTTGGTTAATTGTCTAGTCACCCTAACTAGACACGCACAAGCCAACAAGATCACATCCTTTGTGAGAACAAAATGTTGGGGAAGATACTGCAACACTCGAACAATGATGAAGATGATGAGACCGCACTTGATTCTAAAGCGTGTGTAAACACACTAACCTTTAGGTTCGATTTGCCCCCACCAATTCTAATCAATTGGATGCAATAGGGTAACCTGCGAATCCCCTTCAGGATACTTTAGAAACCTTGATGTGTCTTGCACAACCACACCAAGCCTATCTTTCAATAATACCTTACGGAATAAAGTCTCCGTACTCCCTCTTGTGCACCAGAGAAGTAAAGAGTTGATTTAGAATAATAAAAATGATGGAATTTTGTGTTGGAGAGAAGTTGAAATTCGTATGTTTTTATGAGTTCAGAAAGTCTCTTTATATAGAAAAATTTGTGCCTTTTAACGAAAGAAAACAACCTTTGGAAAAACAATTCTGTCACTTAAACGGTTATATATCATTAGGTTTCGTACATAATCCCAAAAGCCGCGTTGGTCTGATGGTTGGGTGTTGCGCTTGTTCAGTTTGGTGATCCGAGTTCGAATCCAGTGGTATACACCCTTTCATTCCTTTTTGCCCGTTAAATAAATCACGCACAAAAATAAAACTGCCACCAAATGGATTCGAACTTTTGACCTTCACTTCGCACTAGATGCGCCCAACCACTAGGCCAATCACATACATACAATTGTTATACAATTGCACATTTATTTAATCAGTAGCAAAATACTTCAAATAAATATTTTGAAAATTTCTCCAACAATCCCCCACCATTTTCAAAATATCCAAATCCATTATTCCGGAAATCACATGTTTTCAAATGAAGGTATCTTGCGATTTGAACCATCACTTAGTAAGTTAAGTCATCACTAATCCCCAAATAGATTGGTAGACAAGCTTTGAACCAACTACTCATTAGAACAAGTGTGCATAACTCACGCATGAAATCTCAGTACCATTGAAAGAATTATAAAATTGACACTTTTAATAAGGCCTTGTGTCCGGTATCCTTTTCATGAGAATTTTAAGAGTCCAGCCCTTTAACTCTATAAAGCGGCCCCACTTCATTCTCATATAGGTAGACTATATCAGAAATGCACCCATAATTATGCACCTCAGCAAATATATGCTATATGTCTATTAAGAGGAGAACCTCATCCTTCCAACTTTACTTTTATGGTAAGTACTTTAAACCCATGGGATGTATCTATTTTCAAGTACTCCAATCACTCTTATAATGTACTTTCACCATTGAACTCAAGACTTGATTTCATTCAAGTGTGAGTCGGGTTTCCATTATTGGTGATCAATTAGATATGGGCTTGTATCACATCCCTATTGATGTATTCAACATCACATCCTTGTCAATTCTTTCGTCAAAGAATTGCAAAATTCATTTCAACTTTTATACATTTTGAATATTCAATCACCTCCATAGCTATGACTTTTGATATACTTTTGAAATCAATCAATTAGCACAAAACATGATAATTATATCATTTAATTGTATCTTATACAAACACATTAAATTATTTTACCTTTTGCCATATTAAACATTTAATAAAGTTATATCATTGATCACTAACACATGATAAAAGAGAACATAAATATCACTAAGTATTCATGATATTATCATTGTTTAGTGCAAATAAATTAATGATGAAAATCAAATATTTTATGATGATAACTTTGTCATGAATAAAATAGACACAAAATTTTAATTACCCTTTAATTTAAAATCAATAGTATAAATACAAATCACACTTACAATTTCCTAAAATGCACCACACAACACGGTAAATACATCAAATACAAAGACATAACTTATTACAAGAAAACACACTTAAATTCAATTTCCCGTCATTGGGTACATAATACACATTCTTAGAGTGAACCCTTTCTAGAGATAACTTCTATGCAACAAGATGATCCTTTTGTGCACTAGAGTTCTTCTCTTTGTTCATCTTCTTCAAGAACCTACATTCACTCTTGTAATGCCCTGGTTTGCCACAATGAAAACAACTACCTTTCTTCCTTTTGTTGTGACTGTTTCCATTGTTGTTATCATGACCTTCCTCATCATCTTGATCCTTTTCCTCATTGGACTTTCTAGACTTTCCACCCTCTATAACATATACTTTCTCATGAGTATATTGGTCCTTAGTATCCTCTTGTTTTCGATACTCCTCTTCTAACCGAAGATGATTTCCCAATTGATCAAGAGAAATGTCCTCCTTTTTATGTTTCAAACTTCTTTTGAAGTCTTTCCATGAAGGGGGAAGTTTATCAATGATTGATGAGACAATGATGGTTTCATCCATATGCATTTTATGTTGTTTATAATTATTAAGAATCCTTTCTATTTCATGCATTTGTTCCATAATTGGCCTACTATCAACCATCTTGTAATTATTAAAATGAGTAACAAGAAATTTCTTACTTGTTGCATCTTCTTGCATGTACCTTGCTTCAAGTTTGTCCCAAAGATCCTTGGCAGAATTTTCACATTGGTAGATATCGAACAAAGAATCTGACATCCCGTTGAGAATATGTCCCATGCATATGTAATCATCATTTTCCCACTTTAGTCGTTCTCTAGTTTCCGCAATTGTCTCGTTGTCGTTGTCCATTGGCCTTGGAGTATTCAACACATAAGAAACCTTCAATGTTGTTAGGAGAAATTGCATCTTCTTTTGCCAACGAATGAAATTGCCACCATCAAATTTCTCAAGTTTCACAAAATCAGAAGTCATCTCTTTGAGTGATGCAGCCATTGTTACAAGAAAATCGTAATCGAACCTAAAGACTGTGAGAACAATATGTTGGGGAAGATACTGCAACACTCGAACAATGATGAAGATGATGAGACCGCACTTGATTCTAAAGCGTGTGTAAACACACTAACCTTTAGGTTCGATTCGCCCCCACCAATTCTAATCAATTGGATGCAATAGGGTAACCTGCGAATCCCCTTCAGGATACTTTAGAAACCTTGATGTGTCTTGCACAACCACACCAAGCCTATCTTTCAATAATACCTTACGGAATAAAGTCTCCGTACTCCCTCTTGTGCACCAGAGAAGTAAAGAGTTGATTTAGAATAATAAAAATGATGGAATTTTGTGTTGGAGAGAAGTTGAAATTCGTATGTTTTTATGAGTTCAGAAAGTCTCTTTATATAGAAAAATTTGTGCCTTTTAACGAAAGAAAACAACCTTTGGAAAAACAATTCTGTCACTTAAACGGTTATATATCATTAGGTTTCGTACATAATCCCAAAAGCCGCGTTGGTCTGATGGTTGGGTGTTGCGCTTGTTCAGTTTGGTGATCCGAGTTCGAATCCAGTGGTATACACCCTTTCATTCCTTTTTGCCCGTTAAATAAATCACGCACAAAAATAAAACTGCCACCAAATGGATTCAAACTTTTGACCTTCACTTCGCACTAGATGCGCCCAACCACTAGGCCAATCACATACATACAATTGTTATACAATTGCACATTTATTTAATCAGTAGCAAAATACTTCAAATAAATATTTTGAAAATTTCTCCAACATCCTTTACGTGAATATCCTTCCAATTAAAGCCCATAGACAATTCCCAGCAGTGGCGGATCTTGACTAAAAAGTTAGGGTGGGCAGCTATTGAAAGAGACATGGAAACTCAGAAACGCATGAACAGAGACGCCGAAACGGAAATACAATTAAATTACATAAAAATAAATTAAAATTATTTATAAACATAATTAAATGACTGACGAGTACACATGGCCAGTCAGGTTGCTTGGCGTAGATTAATCATTTGCAAAGCCGGTGGATATTGTGCATCAATAACACGGTAACAAAAAAAAAATTATGAGACTAAAAATTTAATTTGATTTCACATAGACTCAATTGAAGTTGTTTGTAAAAGATAATTTTAAATTTATTTGATCCTAATATTAAAATTCTAAATATATTTTTTCGAAAACTATCATCCATCTATTCATCTAACTCTAATATAAGAGATGCAATAGTATTAAAAATATCAATAATATATATATATAGGTGGCTAAACTGTTAATTAAATTGTGGGTAACGTCTTAAACTTGGGGTCAACTATATATGTTATAATTTCGTATGAAATTATAAATACGTTGAAAGTATAATAAAAAAAGGAAAAAACTTGATAAAATGCTATATTTTCAAATTTATTAAAATAGTTGTGTTTGAAATTTTTTAAAAAAAGTCGGTATTTCTGATAATGTTAATAATTGAGTAAAAATGAAGAAAAATGAAAATGAGATTTTAGGTAAAATATGCATCCCCGTTGGCCCTCCCGTTTGCATCCCCGTTGGCCCTCCTCCCGTTGACACTGCCGTTGACGCTCTCGTTACCTCTATTGTTGCCACTCTCGTTGCCGTTCTAGTTGTCGATCCCATTGTCAGTCTCTCGTTGTCGCTCCCGCTGCCACATGTTAACTCATATTTTTCTATATGATTAAATATTAATTAAATCATATTCATTTAATTAATTTCATTGCCGCTCTCGTTGCCACGTATTATGACTTATTTTTTTCTATTTAATTATAAAAAGTTATTTTGTAATTTTTGGTAGGGGTTAATTTTTTTTTACAATTCTTAGTGGTTAAATTCAATGATTTTAAGAGAGAGATTATAGTAAATTTTATATTATTTAATTATTGAGTATAATATTAATTTAATAATTTAATTTTTTGAAAAGAAAATTAATTTTTAAACTTTTGTTAAAGGTACGTCTTTTTTTGATAATGGATAGTGGTTAAAATGATTAATTTTACCGCTGTCAAAAGAAATGATTAATTTTAGTAGGTTGAGTACATTATAAAAATAGTGACTAATTGATTTTACCTTGGAATGATCATTAAGTGAGTTTATTTATATACATAGTTAGTCTTTATCAACACAAAACAGAAGTAAGCTTGGTCAGACATTTGGATTGACTTATGAACAAAGGTTTACATTGGGGCATAAGCATTTGCCAAATAGTGGAGAGAGTTTATAAAAATAACTTATGAAATGTTTATAAATTGTTTTCAATAAACTCTAAAAAATAACTTATGAATAAAAACAGATTGCAAGAAAATAGTTTAATCACATTTCTTCTTCGATTATAGAAGTGGTTTATTCATTGTTTCTGATTGGGCTGACTCCATGGCCCATAGATAGCTAGCTACCTGACGCATCACACTGATCCAACGGTCAAGATCGATCAAGATCTTATCGCACGGTCAAAATGTGATCTAGGCTCCGATCCTAATTGCCTAACAAACTGCCACGTCGGACCTCCCATGTGCCTTCTTTAGACTGTCACGTTAGCTCGCAAGGCCCTCTATATATAGCTAGGCCCTCTAATGTAAACCCATGGGAACTACAGAAAACACTTACTGCAAAAATAAAACTCAACTAACAAATTCAAACAAGCTACCAAGGAGTCATCATACTAATTGACATCATATGTCTAATGTCTGCACAAACGCATGGGAACAACAAAAAACACTTAATGCAGAATTAAAACTCAGAACTAACAAATTCAAACAAGCTACCAAGGAGCTATTTCGCTTTCGACTTCTTTTTGCTGGCTGCGTCATTTATGGCCTGGTTTGCTCTTTTAAGGGCCGATGAGACTTGAGTCCCATATTCGTTATCACAATCCACGCAACTGCAATTCGACGAGCACCCTTTTTTGGCTTTAAAGCACCTGCAAACAGGTATGTTACAAGTCCTAGCCCCCTTGCAAGTGCATGTTATCTCATCCACATATGATGAAAGCTCATTCATTTTCACTAGCTTCAATTTCATGTCAAACAGGGGGTTTGACGGGACATATGCGGGTCCTCTCTGTTCAGTACACACTGCATATGGATAACAAAAATGCATCTTACTTTTGATTAAGTCAAAAATGGTAACATATAATCCAATATAGCATCAGATACATAATCCAGTATCAGTAAAACGACATGATCAATAAGGAAAAAGGAGACATGATCAATAAATCATACTGTAAATGGCATTCTCAGCATTACAGTGAATTAAGTCGACAAGCAAAGATCAAAAAATAGGATTGAGCATTCTCAAGCTCGTTTACTTTAGTAGCATCCTTTAAATAAATAAAAAAGAAGAAAAAAGATCAAAAATAGAGATCAAGAATAAATAGAAAATAAGCATCAGTTGTTTAAAAGAAAAAGCGTGATTTTGAACACAATTCCTAATTGAACAACATCAAATAAAAAAATTTGCATGTGGACTACATCAACATCAACAACATAAGGATTCTGAACCAAGATAAAAAGGAAATAAAGCAAACTCACCACAATTTTTTTCTCTTCTTTTTCGTCTTCTTTTTCAACTTCAGTTTGAGCATTCTCAAGCTCGTTTACTTCGATATATAGTATCCTTTAAATTAAAAAAAAGAAGAAAAAAATTCAAAAATAAAGATCAAGAATAAATGCAAAATAAGCATCGGTTGTTTAAAAGAAATAGAGTGATTTCAAACACAATTTCTAATTGAACAACATCAAATAAAAGAATTTGCATGTGGATTACATCAACATCAACAACATAAGGATTCTGAACCGAAGATGAAAAGGAAATAAAGCAAACTCACCACAATTTTTTTCGCTTCTTTTTCGTCTTCTTTTTCAACTTCAGTTTGAGTATTCTCAAGCTCTTTTACTTTGGTAGCATCCTTTCAATTAAAAAAAAGAAGAAAAAAGATCAAAAATAAATATCAAGAATAAATGCAAAATGGCACTCTTACAGTTCATGCAGTTTCACACTTGGTTGCACAAGAAATACATGTGAAAAAACAGGTTGGTAAATGGCCTAAAAAACTTGGTTAATTGCTGTTGTAAGGTGGTTATTTGATTCAACTTGAGAAATTAGATGTCACTTAACCACCTTATAATTTTCCCTCACATTAAATGTCCTTTATGACACTCATATAGTTCCCTCATGCAGTTTCACAATGAGTTGCACATGAAAAACATGTGAAAAGGCAAGTTGGTTTTGAGCCTAAAAACTTTGGTTAATTGGCGTTGTAAGGTGGTGATCTGATTGAAAATGAGAAATTAGATTTCACTTAACAAACCTTTGGCTTGTCCTTATATTTAGGGGTCCTATATGGCACTCTTATAGTTCATGCAGTTTCACACTTTGTTGCACAAGAAATACATGTGAAAAAACAGGTTGGTAAATGGCCTTACAAAATTTGGTTAATTGTCTAGTCACCCTAACTAGACACGCACAAGCCAACAAGATCACATCCTTTACGTGAATATCCTTCCAATTAAAGCCCATAGACATTTCTCAGCAGTGGCGGATCTTGACTAAAAAGTTAGGGTGGGCAGCTATTGAAAGAGACATGGACACTCAGAAACGCATGAACAGAGACGCCGAAACGGAAATACAATTAAATTACATAAAAGTATATTAAAATTATTTATAAACATAATTAAATGACTGACGAGTACACATGGCCAGTCAGGTTGCTTGACGTAGATTAATCATTTGCAAAGCCGGTGGATATTGTGCATCAATAACACGGTAACAAAAAAAAATTATGAGACTAAAAATTTAATTTGATTTCACATAGACTCAATTGAAGTTGTTTGTAAAAGATAATTTTAAATTTATTTGATCCTAATATTAAAATTCTAAATATATTTTTTCGAAAACTATCATCCATCTATTCATCTAACTCTAATATAAGAGATGCAATAGTATTAAAAATATCAATAATATATATATAGGTGGCTAAACTGTTAATTAAATTATGGGTAACGTCTTAAACTTGGGGTCAACTATATCTGTTATAATTTCGTATGAAATTATAAATACGTTGAAAGTTGGAAAGTATAATAAAAAAAGGGAAAAACTTGATAAAAGGCTATATTTTTAAATTTATTAAAATAGCTGTGGTTGAAAATTTTTTAAAAAAGTCGGTATTTCTTATAATGTTAATAATGGAGTAAAAATGAAGAAAAATGAAAATGAGATTTTAGGTAAAATATGCATCCCCGTTGGCCCTCCCGTTTGCATCCCCGTTAGCCCTCCCGTTGGCCCTCCTCCCGTTGGCACTCCCGTTGACGCTCTCGTAACCTCTATCGTTGCCACTCTCGTTGCCGCTCTAGTTGTCGATCCCATTGTCAGTCTCTCGTTGTCGCTCCCGCTACCACATGTTAACTCATATTTTTCTATATGATTAAATATTAATTAAATCATATTCATTTAATTAATTTCATTGCCGCTCTCGTTGCCACGTATTATGACTTATTTTTTCTATTTTATTATAAAAAGTTATTTTGTAATTTTTGGTAGGGGTTAAAGTTTTTTTTACAATTCTTAGTGGTTAAATTCAATGATTTTAAGAGAGAGATTATAGTAAATTTTATATTATTTAATTATTGAGTATAATATTAATTTAATAATTTAATTTTTTGAAAAAGAAAATTAATTTTTAAACTTTTGTTAAAGGTACGTCTTTTTTTGATAATGGATAGTGGTTAAAATGATTAATTTTACCGCTGTCAAAAGAAATGATTAATTTTAGTAGTTTGAGTAGATTATAAAAATAGTGACTAATTGATTTTACCTTGGAATGATCATTAAGTGAGTTTATTTATATACATAGTTAGTCTTTATCAACACAAAACAGAAGTAAGCTTGGTCAGACATTTGGATTGACTTATGAACAAAGGTTTACATTGGGGCATAAGCATTTGCCAAATAGTGGAGAGAGTTTATAAAAATAACTTATGAAATGTTTATAAATTGTTTTCAATAAACTCTAAAAAATAACTTATGAATGAAAACAGATTGCAAGAAAATAGTTTAATCACATTTCTTCTTCGATTATAGAAGTGGTTTATTCATTGTTTCTGATTGGGCTGACTCAATGGCCCATAGATAGCTAGCTACCTGACGCATCACACTGATCCAACGGTCAAGATCGATCAAGATCTTATCGCACGGTCAAAATGTGATCTCGGCTCCGATCCTAATTGCCTAACAATCTGCCACGTCGGACCTCCCATGTGCCTTCTTTAGACTGTCACGTTAGCTCGCAAGGCCCTCTATATATAGCTAGGCCCTCTAATGTAAACCCATGGGAACTACAGAAAACACTTACTGCAAAAATAAAACTCAACTAACAAATTCAAACAAGCTACCAAGGAGTCATCATACTAATTGACATCATATGTCTAATGTCTGCACAAACGCATGGGAACAACAAAAAACACTTAATGCAGAATTAAAACTCAGAACTAACAAATTCAAACAAGCTACCAAGGAGCTATTTCGCTTTCGACTTCTTTTTGCTGGCTGCGTCATTTATGGCCTGGTTTGCTCTTTTAAGGGCCGATGAGACTTGAGTCCCATATTCGTTATCACAATCCACGCAACTGCAATTCGACGAGCACCCTTTTTTGGCTTTAAAGCACCTGCAAACAGGTATGTTACAAGTCCTAGCCCCCTTGCAAGTGCATGTTATCTCATCCACATATGATGAAAGCTCATTCATTTTCACTAGCTTCAATTTCATGTCAAACAGGGGGTTTGACGGGACATATGCGGGTCCTCTCTGTTCAGTACACACTGCATATGGATAACAAAAATGCATCTTACTTTTGATTAAGTCAAAAATGGTAACATAATCCAATATAGCATCAGATACATAATCCAATATCAGTAAAACGACATGATCAATAAGGAAAAAGGAGACATGATCAATAAATCATACTGTAAATGGCATTCTCAGCATTACAGTGAATTAAGTCGACAAGCAAAGATCAAAAAATAGGATTGAGCATTCTCAAGCTCGTTTACTTTAGTAGCATCCTTTAAATAAATAAAAAAGAAGAAAAAAGATCAAAAATAGAGATCAAGAATAAATAGAAAATAAGCATCAGTTGTTTAAAAGAAAAAGCGTGATTTTGAACACAATTCCTAATTGAACAACATCAAATAAAAAAATTTGCATGTGGACTACATCAACATCAACAACATAAGGATTTTGAACCAAGATAAAAAGGAAATAAAGCAAACTCACCACAATTTTTTTCTCTTCTTTTTCGTCTTCTTTTTCAACTTCAGTTGGAGCATTCTCAAGCTCGTTTACTTCGATATATAGTATCCTTTAAATTAAAAAAAAGAAGAAAAAAAATTCAAAAATAAAGATCAAGAATAAATGCAAAATAAGCATCGGTTGTTTAAAAGAAATAGAGTGATTTCAAACACAATTTCTAATTGAACAACATCAAATAAAAGAATTTGCATGTAGATTACATCAACAAGATGAGGATTCGGAACTGAAGAAGTAAAGGAAATAAAGCAACTCACCACAATTTTTTTCTCTTCTTTTTCGTCTTCTTTTTCACCTTGAGTTTGAGCATTGTCAAGCTCGTTTACTTCAGTAGCATCCTTTAAATAAAAAAAAAGAAAAAAGATCAAAAATAGAGATCAAGAATAAATAGAAAATATGCATCAATTGTTTAAAAGAAATAGAGTGATTTCAAACACAATTTCTAATTGAACAACATCAAATAAAAGAATTTGCATGTGGATTACATCAACATCAACAAGATAAGGATTCTGAACTGAATATGAAAAGGAAATAAAGCAAACTCACCACAATTTTTTCTCTTTTTTTTCGTCTTCTTTTTCAACTTCAGTTTGAGCATTCTCAAGCTCGTTTACTTCAGTAGCATCCTTTAAATAAATAAAAAAGAAGGAAAGAGATAAAAAAGAAGTGCAAAATAAGCATCAGTTGTTTAAAAGAAATAGAGTGATTTCGAACACAATTCTTAATTGAACTACCTCAAACAAAAGAATTTGCATGTGGATTACATCAACATCAACAAGATATCGATTCAGAACTGAAGATAAAAAGGAAATAAAGCAAACTCGCCACAATTTTTTTCTCTTCTTTTTTGTCTTCTTTTTCAACTTCTGTTTGAGCATTCTCAAGCGCATTTACTTCAGTAGCAACCTTTAAATTAAAAAAAAAGAAAAAAGATAAAAAATAAAGATCAAGAATAAATGCAAAATAAGTATCAGTTGTTTAAAAGAAATAGAGTGATTTCAAATACAATTCTTAATTGAACAACATCAAATAAAAGAATTTGCATGTGGATTACATCAACAAGATAAGGATTCTGAACCGAAGATGAAAAGGAAATAAAGCAAACTCACCACAATTTTTTTCTCTTCTTTTTCGTCTTCTTTTTCAACTTCAGTTTTAGCATTCTCAAGCTCGTTTACTTCGGTAGCATCCTTTAAATTAACAAAAAGAAGAAAAAAGGTTAAAAGTAAAGATTAAGAATAAATGCAAAATAAGCATCAGTTGTTTAAAAGAAAGAGAGTGATTTCAAACACAATTCCTAATTGAACAACATCAAATAAAAGAATTTGCATGTGGATTACATCAACAAGATAAGGATTCTGAACTGAAGATGAAAAGGAAATAAAGCAAACTCACCACAATTTTTTTCTCTTCTTTTTCGTCTTCTTTTTCAACTTCAGTTTGAGCATTCTCAAGCACGTTTACTTCAGTAGCATCCCTTAAATTAAAAAAAAAGAAGAAAAAAGATCAAAAGTAAAGATTAAGAATAAATGCAAGAGTAAATGCAAAATAAGCGCATCAGTTGTTTAAAAGAAAAAGCGTGATTTCGAACACAAATCCAAATTGAACAACATCAAATAAAAGAATTTGCATGCGGATTACATCAACATCACCAACATAAGGATTCTAAACCGAAGATGGAAAGGAAATAAAGCAAACTCCCCACAATTTTTTTGCTTCTTTTTCGTCTTCTTTTTCAACTTCAATTTGAGCATTCTCAAGCTCTTTTACTTCGGTAGCATCCTTTAAATTAAAAAAAAAGATCAGAAAAAAAGATCAAGAATAAATGCAAAATAAGCATCAGTTGAATAAAAGAAATAGAGTGATTTCGAACACAATTCTTAATTGAACAACATCAAATATAAGAATTTGCATGTGGATTACATCAACAAGATAAGGATTCTGAACTGAAGATGAAAAGGAAATAAAGCAAACTCCCCATAATTTTTTTCTCTTCTTTTTCGTCTTCTTTTTCAACTTCAGTTTGAGCATTCTCAAGCTCGCTTACTTCGGTAGCATCCTTTAAATTAAAAAAAAAGAAGAAAAAAGATCAAAAGTAAAGATTAAGAATAAATGCAAGAGTAAATGCAAAATAAGCATCAGTTGTTTAACAGAAAAAGCGTGATTTCGAACACAAATCCTAATTGAACAACATCAAATAAAAGAATTTGCATGTGGATTACATCAACATCAACAACATAAGGATTCTGAACCGAAGATGAAAAGGAAATAAAGCAAACTCACCACAATTTTTTTCGCTTCTTTTTCATCTTCTTTTTCAGCTTCTGTTTGAAAAAGAAGAAAAAAGATAAAAAATAAAGATCAAGAATAAATGCAAAATAAGCATCAGTTGATTAAAAGAAATAGAGTGATTTCGAACACAATTCTTAATTGAACAACATCAAATAAAAGAATTTGCATGTGTATTACATCAACATCATAAGGATTCTGAACCGAAGATGAAAAGGAAATAAAGCAAACTCACCACAATTTTTCTCTCTTCTTTTTAGTCTTCTTTTTCAACTTCAGTTTTAGCATTCTCAAACACGTTTACTTCGGTAGCATCCTTTAAATTAAAAAAAAAAGATCAAAAGTAAAGATTAAGAATAAATGCAAAATAAGCATCAGTTGTTTAAAAGAAAAAGAGTGATTTCAAACACAATTCCTAATTGAACAACATCAAATAAAAGAATTTGCATGTGGATTACATCAACATCAACAAGATAAGGATTCTCAACTAAATATGAAAAGGAAATAAAGCAAACTCACCACAACTTTTTCTCTTCTTTTTTGTATTCTTTTTCAACTTCAGTTTGAGCATTCTCATGCTCGTTTACTTCAGTAGCGTCGTTCAAATAAATAAAAAAGAAGAAAAAAGATCAAAAATAAATGCAAAATAAGCATCAGTTGTTTAAAAGAAATAGAGTGATTTCAAACACAATTCCTAATTGAACAACATCAAATAAAAGACTTTGGATGTAGATTATATCAACAAGAAAAGGATTCTGAACTGAAGAAGTAAAGGAAATAAAGCAAACTCACAATTTTTTTCTCTTCTTTTTCGTCTTCTTTTTCACCTTCAGTTTGAGCATTCTCAAGCTCGTTTACTTCAGTAGCATCCTATACATAAAAAAAAAATATCAAAAATAGAGATCAAGAATAAATAGAAAATAAGCATCAGTTGTTTAAAAGAAATAGAGTGATTTCAAACACAATACCTAATTGAACAACATCAAATAAAATAATTTGCATGTGGATTACATCAACATCAACAAGATAAGGATTCTGAACTGAATATGAAAAGAAAACAAAGCAAACTCACCACAATTTTTTCTCTTCTTTTTTGTCTTCTTTTTCAACTTCAGTTTGAGCATTCTCAAGCTCGTTTACTTCAGTAGCATCATTTAAATAAATAAAAAAGAAGAAAAAAGATCAAAAATAAATGCAAAATAAGCATCAGTTGTTTAAAAGAAATAGAGTGATTTAAACACAATTCCTAATTGAACAACATCAAATAAAAGAATTTGCATGTGGATTACATCAAGAAGATAAGGATTCTGAACTGAAGAAGTAAAGGAAATAAAGCAACTCACCACAATTTTTTTGTCTTCTTTTTCGTCTTCTTTTTCACCTCCAGTTTGAGCATACTCGAGCTTGTTTACTTCAGTAGCATCCTTTAAATTAAAAAAAAAAAGAAGAAAAAAGATCAAAAATAGAGATCAAGAATAAATAGAAAATAAGCATCAGTTGTTTAAAAGAAATAGAGTGATTTCAAACACAATTCCTAATTGAACAACATCAAATAAAAGAATTGGCATGTGGATTACATCAACATCAACAAGATAAGGATTCTGAACTGAATATGAAAAGGAAATAAAGCAAACTCACCACAATTTTTTCTCTTCTTTTTCGTCTTCTTTTTCACCTTCAGTTTGAGCATTCTCAAGCTCGTTTACTTCAGTAGCATCCTATACATAAAAAAAAAATATCAAAAATAGAGATCAAGAATAAATAGAAAATAAGCATCAGTTGTTTAAAAGAAATAGAGTGATTTCAAACACAATACCTAATTGAACAACATCAAATAAAATAATTTGCATGTGGATTACATCAACATCAACAAGATAAGGATTCTGAACTGAATATGAAAAGAAAATAAAGCAAACTCACCACAATTTTTTCTCTTCTTTTTTGTCTTCTTTTTCAACTTCAGTTTGAGCATTCTCAAGCTCGTTTACTTCAGTAGCATCATTTAAATAAATAAAAAAGAAGAAAAAAGATCAAAAATAAATGCAAAATAAGCATCAGTTGTTTAAAAGAAATAGAGTGATTTAAACACAATTCCTAATTGAACAACATCAAATAAAAGAATTTGCATGTGGATTACATCAAGAAGATAAGGATTCTGAACTGAAGAAATAAAGGAAATAAAGCAACTCACCACAATTTTTTTGTCTTCTTTTTCGTCTTCTTTTTCACCTCCAGTTTGAGCATACTCGAGCTTGTTTACTTCAGTAGCATCCTTTAAATTAAAAAAAAAGAAGAAAAAAGATCAAAAATAGAGATCAAGAATAAATAGAAAATAAGCATCAGTTGTTTAAAAGAAATAGAGTGATTTCAAACAGAATTCCTAATTGAACAACATCAAATAAAAGAATTGGCATGTGGATTACATCAACATCAACAAGATAAGGATTCTGAACTGAATATGAAAAGGAAATAAAGCAAACTCACCACAATTTTTTCTCTTTTTTTCCGTCTTCTTTTTCAACTTCAGTTTGAGCATCCTGAAGCTCGTTTACTTCAGTAGCATCCTTTAAATAAATAAAAAAGAAGAAAAGAGATAAAAAATAAATGCAAAATAAGCATCAGTTGTTTAAAAGAAATAGAGTGATTTCGAACACAATTCTTAATTGAAATACACCAAACAAAAGAATTTGCATGTGGATTACATCAACATCAACAAGATAACGGTTCGGAACTGAAGATAAAAAGGAAATAAAGCAAATTCACCACAATTTTTCTCTCTTATTTTTTGTCTTCTTTTTCAACTTCAGTTTGAGCATTCTCGAGCTCATTTACTTCAGTAGCAACCTTTAAATAAAAAAAGAAGAAAAAAGATCAAAAATAAAGATCAAGAATAAAAGCAAAATAAGTATCAGTTGTTTAAAAGAAATAGAGTGATTTCAAATACAATTCCTAATTGAACAACATCAAATAAAAGAATTTGCATGTGGATTACATCAACAAGATAAGGATTCTGAATTGAAGATGAAAAGGAAATAAAGCAAACTCACCACAATTTTTTCCTCTTCTTTTTCGTCTTCTTTTTCAACTTCAGTTTAAGCATTTTCAAGCTCGTTTACTTCGGTAGCATCCTTTAAATTAAAAAAAAAGAAGAAAAAAGATCAAAAGTAAAGATTAAGAATAAATGCAAGAGTAAATGCAAAATAAGCATCAGTTGTTTAAAAGAAAAGGCTTGATTTCGAACACAAATCCTAATTGAACAACTTCAAATAAAAGAATTTGCATGTGGATTACATCAACATCAACAACATAAGGATTATGAACCGAAGATGAAAAGGAAATAAAGCAAACTCACCACAATTTTTTTCGCTTCTTTTTCGTCTTCTTTTTCAACTTCAGTTTGAGCATTCTCAAGCTCTTTTACTTCGGTAGCATCCTTTGAATTAAAAAAAAAAAAGAAGAAAAAAGATCAAAAATAAAGATCAAGAATAAATGCAAAATAAGCATCAGTTTGAGCATTCTCAAGCTCTTTGGAGTATTAAGACCATCCTTAGAAGTTTTGAATTAGTCTCGGGGTTGAAGATTAACTTTCACAAGAGCAAGCTTATTGGTATTAATGTTTCGCAAGATTTCTTGGGGTTCGGCTTCATCTTTTCTTCTTTGTTGCACATAATCTATTCCATTTAAATTCCTGGGGCTGACCGTTGGTGCTAATCCTAGGCGTGCAACAACATGGAAACCAGTGTTAGACTTATTGTGTAAAAGACTCGCTTCTTAGAAGGGCCGAAATCTTTCTATTGGAGGCCGGGTAACGCTTATTAATTCGGTATTGAATAGTTTTCCCCTTTATTATCTCTCATTTTATAAGGCTCCAAAGGTGGTGATCAATTCGATGATTAAGATTCAGCGGGATTTTTTGTGGGGAATAAAGGATGAGGCTAGAGGGATGTATTGGGTGGCTTGGGATAAGATTTTCCGTCCCAAGAAAGATGGAGGGCTTGGAATAAAAAACCTTGAGTTGTTTAATATCGCTTTGTTATCTAAATGGAAGTGGTGTATTTTGACTGAGGTGGGGGCTAGTTGGAGTGGTATTCTTGCCCACAGGTATGGTGATTTATCTCTTGTGTTCTTTAAAGGTGATTCACCGACGGGTAGAAGGCAAAAATCTTTGTGGTGGCGTGACCTCTTATGCGTGGGTAATGAGCAACTATCGGAAGGATGGTTTGAGGCGTGCATTAGAAGGGGTTTGGGGGATGGACAAGGTGTAGATTTTTGACATCATCATTGGATTGGACAGCAGCCGCTGAAGTCGGGTTTTTCTAACTTGTTCGCAGCCTCCAGCTTGCAAAGTTTGAAGTTGGCAGATTTCAGTGATTGGCATGATAACACTTGGCAGTGGGTTTTTTCATGGAGTGGACCGGTTGAGCATAGTCTGTTGGAGGAAGACCAACAACCCACAAAGATTCACAATCTTGATGGAGACTCCAAACCAACTTACCCAACATTGAAGTATTAGCCTCTCTCGCTTTCCAGATTCCAAGGCCACACAAATTTTTGGGCTGAGTAATTTTGTTCCAACCAACGAGATGAACACCTGAGTTTGACTTACCCTTCCAAAGAAAATTTCTAGACATCTTATCAATAAAATCACAAGTGGACTGAGGTAACCAAGCCACTTGCATATAGTAATTAGGGATAGAGTTCAGGACAGATCGTACCCAGAGTTAAACGACCAGCCTTGTTTAACAGCTTAAGCTGCCAAGAGGCTAACCGCTGGCTGATTTTTTCCTCGAGGAATTCAAAGTCTTTACGCTGGAGTTCGTCCATGCAACATAGGAAAACCCAAGTATTTCTCTAAAGAGAGGGTTCGCCTGATACCTGTATTGGAGACGATTAAATCCATTTTACCCCGAGTAGTGGATGAGGAGAAGAACACCTTAGATTTAGCAACATTAACTTTAAGGCCAGAACACAAGGCAAAACGATTTAAAATATCAGCAATGATCGTTGCCCGAGAGTTGGAAGCCTTAGCAAAAAGAAGAACATCATCCGCAAAAAATAAATGTGATAAAGGCGGACCATTGCGGGATAACCTGGCTGGTTACCAAGAACCCTCATCAACTGCCCTGATGATAGTCTGCCCTTGCCTTAAGCCTCTGGTAGGAGCAAAATTAGGCAGTCGTCTCCCATTCCAAATAATGGACATAGAAGAGCCAGTTACACATTGCATAATCAACTTGATAGTTATGGGAGGGAACTCGTTTCTCTGCAAACAAAACTCCAAGAAGTCCCAATTAACATGATCATCTATTTTAAACACCATATCACCTTTTTTTTTATAGACAAGGTTAGTGTGGGATAGGGAAAATGTTAGTTTCTGGGGTTTGAACCTGAGACCTCATTCTTGAACTCCTTCAGTATTCTTTAGCTTGCCAACTGAGCTACATAATTGGGATTCTTAGTTTTGCATTTATATTGTCTCCAAGCTTCTCTAACAATAGTCTCAAGTCTCAACCCTATCACCGCTTCTTCCGGTAAAATAAACTTTAGCTACAAACTGCAACGAAATAATGGTTAAAAAATCAAATCCACCATACTGTAAACCAAAGAGATATGTATATTCTTTTTGATTATAAATACATACCTTAGTGAATGCCCAAATACGCCTTAAATTACGGTCTGGTACGTTTGTCCAATTCGTATAAGTTAGAGGACAAAATGTTGCTTTCCTAGCCAACGTTCCCAAGAAGAGACTTAAGTTAGAGACTGCCTAATTTTGTCCAATACAGGGGACAATGTATTTTAGCTTTCCCATGTTTTCTTTTCTTTGACTCCCCTATTTTGGAGCTACTAAAAAATGCAAATCAAACACTGGTTTATAAAAACATACAAACAAATGTACATACTTTCAGTTTTTGTAATCACTATCCTGAATATAGTTTATCTTCTACAAATTCTTCGTTTGTATTTATCACTTGATTAGCATATCCCTTAACTTGGAAGCAACCGTGGAAGATGTCCGTGGTGATCAGAAGCATGCTACCAAGTAGAAGAAGCCTCCAACAAAGACACTCTCAATCTCCCCAACATTCTTCGGATCTAATGGAGAATAAGTGGTACAAAGATGATGAGGATGGATCAAGCATAACTCTAAAACCCTACTTGCTTGGGCCAGAGATTACTGTGTCAAATGAGGAATTGAACTTATGGTCTAAGCCATGAAAGAATACTCTTATAGTGAAGGTCATGGGGAAACGGTTGAACTTCAAGATGCTGGAGGTTAAGCTTGAAAGGAGTTGAGTTAAGACTAGTTCGACAATGATCACAGATTTAGCGAATGATTTTTATTCAGTGAGACTCACTTCGGTTGAGGACTACAGGCTTGTTTTATTTGAAGGTCCTTGGAAGGTTGACGATCACTTATCTTATCGTTCAGTGTTGGAAATTACCATTTGCTTAACAAAGCATGACTATATTTCCAAGATTGGCGCACCCGACTTTGTGGACTCTCGACTCCTTGCCAGAAATCAACAGGCTTACCAAGTAGAAGCCTCCACCTAGGTACTTCAAAACAGTAGTTGCTTTCCAAGAACCATCATCGAAAACCTCCACAATATAAATACCTTCAATAAGAGGGGCACAGTTTGATGGCCTTCCAGGGAATTCTCTCTGCATTAGCCTCACTTTTCATGCTGGAACAGTCATACTGGACCCTGTAAGTGTGCCTATTACCAAAAATAATCTGTGCACAAAGCCATTCCACATCAAACTTCTCAGTAGTGTCAAGGTTTCACGGTGACTACTTCAACTCAAACACAAACCTGTGACATTAATTGAAAATATATGTTATTAGCACAAAAGAAAGATCTCACAATTTTTAATATTCGGCACACTCAAGATTATAAAATTTTAGTTTGTTTCCAATTGTGATTCACGTCTAGGTTTAGGTGCTAGAGACTATGAAGTTGGCTGGGCAAAGGTTACTTTTATTCTAGGTTCTAGGTTGTGACTTGAGAGAGAGAGAGAGAGAGAGAGAGAGAGAGAGAGAGAGAGAGAGAGAGAGAGAGAGAGAGAGAGAGAGAGAGAGAGAGAGAGAGAGAGAGAGAGAGAGAGAGAGAGAGAGAGAGAGAGAGAGAGAGAGAGAGAGAGAGAGAGAGAGAGAGAGAGAGAGAGAGAGAGAGAGAGAGAGAGAGAGAGAGAGAGAGAGAGAGAGAGAGAGAGAGAGAGAGAGAGAGAGAGAGAGAGAGATTTGGTGAAATTAGGGGCAGTATCGTGAAATTCACAGTTACTACTAATAGATAAACTATGATTGGCTAATATATCAGCCACCTTGTTAAGTTCCCTAGGCATCTTGGATCACCTAATAATACAATCCGTATTAATAATTCTCCCTATACCATCAATAATGTATGAGAGAGAGTGTTGTGAGCTAACACCATCCAACAATCTTCGGTTTCCCTTATTGCTAGCAATTGATAGGCATCTTTAGAATCTGTATCCACCACCAATCTTCGATTTCCTTTACTGCTAGCACTTGAAACACCATGGAAAATTGCCATCAGCTCAGCTTCCACAATTGAGCAAGGATCGATCTTCTGCGAAAACCCAAACAAGAAGTCATCGTGATGATCCTTCGCGACACCACCACAACCAACCATGAAACCTGCATCATTCACTGAAGCATCGACACTGTTCTTGATGAAGCCCAGAGGAGGAGGTTGCCAACATTCAGGTGAGAGAGAGAGAGAGAGAGAGAGAGATTCGGCTGTTATGCTTCTCTTGTCATATTTTATATATATTTTTTATTTCATTTATTTTAGTTCCATTTTTTGTATTCCCCCCTTTTCTTTTAAATCAAATTTTGTAATAAATTTTGGAAAATAAACTTATTTCTGATTTTTTTGTTTATTAATTTTATGTATTATCATTACATTGCTTTTGTTTAATTCCTAATAAAAATAACGTAAAATACCAAATAAGCGCAAAATGATATGTATAAGGGATTAAAACCCAAATATATGTGATAAAACTATTTTTTGTGATTTTTTTAGGATAAAATAAAAAATACTGGTTAAAATTGAGTGTTCACATAGTATTACCTTCGACGTGTTCAAACTTCGAACTACAGAGATAAACTTTGAGCAAGAGGAAGAACAATGAAAAACTTCCGATTCGGGTCTGTTGTAACTTGGTGAAGCGAAGGACTAACCTATGCAGAGATTCTAGGTGGGAGATGAAGGACGAAAAGTTTCTTCACTCACTTTAAGTTGTAGTGATTCCGAATGGGAGATGGAGAACGATGAATAATTTAGTTGAAGTTTGAATAATAATATCAATAATAATAATAATAATAATAATAATAATAAGTTTTTTTGAAGATGAATAATAATAATAAGTTAAAATAAAAAAAAACTTTAAATTTGTTGGGGACTAAAGTGTAAATTTAAATCAAGACGGTCTGACGTAGATGGAAGCTCACATGGATAAGTGAAACACTAACGCGAATTAATAAAATGCGTGCTATTGGTTCAACTCACAAATGTAGCGGTATCCTTTATTTCTAGGATTGTGCCGTAGAATTTTTCATATTTATAAGTCTCTTTGACCAAATGACAAAAAATTCAATAATATGTATTGATTTTAGAAAATTATTCTTCATTTAATGAGTGTCGATTTTTTTTTACCGAATATTTTCTCAAGACTCTTAAAAAAGAGAAGGGACTTATTTACTATTCATTAGAGGAACAATGTAAATTGATCAGTTAGAAATAGTAACAAAAAATTAATGTAGTTAGTAATTAAAAAAATAAATTATAAAATTATGGTGATGTTTACCTATGATGACTGAAGTTACCTTAATTAGATCTCTATCATAGATCCATACAGTTAAAGAGATGACAAAGGCCCTTAACGTAGAAACTGTATGAGTGAAGTAGTGAAAGACGACATACACTTAATTTGGTTAGAGAAATGAAAATGAAAGAAAAGAATGTTGAATGAATAAAAGTGGAGAGTAAATGAGATGATGTTTTAATTGTTTGTTTTGAAAATGAAAATAGAGTAGAAAGTAAGAGGAAATAAAGATACCTATTTGGTGAATGACAGGAATGCTCTACTATAAAAATAACATATATAATAAGAAAATTAAGATGATTTAAAAAATATTTTAAAAACTAAATCAAACGATATGCAATTATTATTATTTTTTTCTGATAAACAATACTTCATTCAATGAGCACTAGGGGTGCTCAAGCCCAAACAATCAAAAAGAAGTATACATTGTTTAGACAAGTAAGTGGGTTATTCCACCAAGAAGAAATAGAAAAATTAGAAGCGCTACCCACTCTATACACAAACCAACTCCAAGATAAGCTTTTAATACGAGTAATAACAGAAGCTATGCTGGCTTCCTCGTTCAGTCGTTCCTGAAAACAAGAGCATTCCGGGACAGCCATAAACACCAACAAGTAGTCAAACCAAATGAATAATTACAAAGTGAACATTTTTTTTTAATGTCAAGAATATATTTGTTTATTTAGTTTCATTGTTCTTTGTGTTTACACTTACATAATTATCACTGTGTTAAAACTTTTAAGGGAGAGCTTTGTCGCCCATTGTGATCCTACCCGACTCAAGGAATTAATCTTTGCACTTGTGCGCAGAAGATACCCGGTCTACACCAAAAAATCTAATTCAAATGCAATTGTTTGGGATCAAATTTTTGTGTGGGTCCCACTAAAAAACAATCCTCCATCCCTTTTTATTGGATGCAAACAATAGAAAGAAGCATATGATCTTTAATCTTTCCCTACCTCCTATTTCTTTTCTTCTACTTTCTTTGGAATCAAACATAGTGGTAGTAATATGCTATAAACTCATAATCATAATAATAATAATAATAATAATAATAATAATAATTGTAACATCCCTGTTTCCCTAATTTCGGTTTACGAAATCAACTGGCAATTTATTACTCGATCAAATGATAAATTGAGTCATGGATATGATAATCTCGAAAAAGCAATATTGAATTGCTCAATTATATGAAATACACACAATTTATCCGAATTTTGTGAATCGTTGTGGGAATTAGAACACAAGGGTAAAATCATCATTTTATCTCATAATGAGAAAGTATCATTGATGAAATAACGGATTGGGTCCTAGTCATGCTAGATTATGGAAATGTTATTTAAATTGCTAAGTTACATGGATTGACGGGTATTTGATGGATTAAAATGGACCTAAATGGATATTAAAGAACCAAGGGCATTTTGGTCATTTTCACATTCTTCAAATCATTAACCCAAATCACCCTTCACCAATCATGCTTTTCAATTCCCCTAAGATCATAATCAAGGATTTTAATAAGGGTTATGAGTTAATTGTGGGATTAAATGATGATTTGGTAATAAGGGCAAAATGGTAATTTTACACCAATTTATAAACACACTCACCCTCACCCCACTTTCAGCAACACACCAACTGAAAGAAAATTGAAATAGGAAGAGGGAGAGAAGAGAGAGTTGGCGAGAAAGAAGAGAAAAATGAGAGGAAGAAGAGCTTCGCTCCCTCATTGCATGTAAGACTCCTTTTCACCATTCTTCTCCATTGCTCTTTCTCTTTCCATTGATACTAATTTCCTCCATTCATTCTTCATCTTGCTCAGTTCACCATTGATGACCTTCCAAACTCCAACTTCATAAGAAATAGAGTCTTGAAGCTTCCCATGACTTGCATGTTGACCTTAGAGCAAGAGTAGGACTTTGGGGTAGCTACATTGTACATTGGAGTAGTATGAGGAGTAGATAGCTGCTGAGTAAGCTTCTGGGTTCGAGTTAGAAGGGGTGTGAAGCTGTAAAAAGTCGAGTTGATGGAGGTTTAAAGCTTTGGAAATCAGTTTCTTCAAGTACACAACAATCAACACAAAAACCGTTTTGACACCCTTTGGTATTTCCCTCGTAACTCACTGTACAAACCTCCGTTTAAGTTCATTTTTATTTCTTTAGAAACTAGACATGAAATCCTTCATTTTTCGTACAAGAATAATTTAATTTCATTGAGTATTGAAGGAGAAATTAAACATACAAGTTAGCATTGTGAATCAGTGGCAGTTTGGACCTAGCTGTATTGTTCTAACCATATCTCACTAAATACCTAGGATATCAGTTTGAAAACTATACCAATAGAAACTAGACAAAATTTCCTTCCTAATAGACCCTGGAATTGGTGCATTTCAGTAAGTATTCATTGAGATATTGTGGTTGCAAGATGACTCACAGATTCTGACAAACCAAATTTGAAGATAGTGGCCGCGTTCTAGGAGTTGGGGTTAGATCGGAATAAGAATGGGACTTCATTGTTGATTTACGATGCATTTGGGTACGCTCCAGTAGCTGGTTTTGTGGTGGTGCTAGTTTTGAAGCGGTTTCAAGTTCGTTGGAGCGCGGGAATCATATTCGGGGATCGTTCGAGCAGTTACGTGTTTTGTGCGTTTCGAAGTCTCGGCAAATCCCGTGATTTTCATCACGATCGTTGAGTTTTACTCACGTTAGGGTTTTATCTTATTGTTTTCAAACTTATTGCATTTCTGGTTCTGTGGCAATGATTCTGATTTCGAAAGATTATCGAGTCGAAAACCGTTTTTCGAAAAATAACGTTTTACGATTTTTATAAAAATATATGTGTATTCTATGGATTGTTGATTGAAATTTTTGGACTGGAATTATGGACTGGAATGAAATATACATTATCTGTTTTGAGGTTGGATTTTGATCAGAATTGGGATTGGACGCGAACTGAGAAGGGAAACGAGAGAAAGGGAATGAAATCGGATTACAGAACAGGGCACACGGATCGTGCGCCCCTGTGGTACGAACCGTGCGCCAGCTTCGCAGGTTGGTTAATTAAAATGGTGCATCACGCACGGGTCGTGCGCCCCTAGGGCACGGACCGTGCGTGTGGTTCTGTCTCGAGGTGCAAATTTCTCGTTTCGTCGCTCCTTTCGATTCCAAACTTCTTCTAATCTTCCTCCCAACCAATTGTGATGATATTACCTTAATAAAACCATTGTTTTGAATGTGTTCAACTTGATTTTGAGGAAAGATTTTGAAAGTTATAAATGTTTGAAAAACCGAAAAGTAGACCGCGTGTGAGTACATGTTTTTGAATAACTAATCGGATTATACGTCCAACTTAGTACACTACCATTACGCTGGATTGTCTACCATTGGATTCATCTAAACGGGTTATAGAACCACGATATATAGATTATATCGAAAATAGGAGTCGGCCCAATGCGGGTATGATATATAAATTATACCAAGTCGGGTGACGATCCGATGACTAGCATACTAGGAAGGTGTAACACCTCGATAATTTCTAACGTGTAGAATTACAGAAATGCACTAAATGACACGCATCAGAGTAACTTCCGGTTAATGAATGTTGAACACAAATTAAAATTTCGATAATAAATATCAAACGATTCTCAGAACCTCATGTACTTCCTGAAAATGCTTAAGTTTTACAACTTAAAGTAGCGGAAACGATCTTACAACTTAAACAGTGAAAGTCATACAATCGGTAACATAACTAAAAGAAGCTACAAAGGGCTAAACATGAAATCAAATCTCTCAAGACTCCATGAGTCGCACCGGCTAACCGTGCTTCGTCGCCTTTGCTTTCTCCTGCTTCTCTGTAAAAACCACAATATATAAAGGGTGAGATAAACATTATCTCAGTGAGTCCAATCGAGACCCCTTACTAACTCTAGCGGTTTATTATGTTTAACTTGAACTCATGGCCCTAATAAGCGACCATGTGGACATATATTTTACCTCTTGAAATTTGTAGCCCTGATAAGCGACTACGCATTACATTTCTTGGTGTAGCCCAAATAAGCGACTACATATCCTGTCTTTTACTTTTCTTTAGCTTAACACAACCCGAGATATAATGCTAGACAATCTTGATTGCCCAATATCTACGGAAACCCCAATTCGAAATTCTATCCGAATAATGCTAGGGTCCTAGCTTTGGATTCATGACTCCCCTCAGCTAGGTATGCTAAATAACTTAGGGTCGTCACCCTAGATATACACATTTTATTTGGTGTATACCATCTACCTTTCTTTTTGAGAAAGTAATCTTCCTTTCCTCTTGGGAAAGTAACTTAGTTTGTTTTTACATGGATTGAGAGTTTATATATCTATATAGACTTACAATCAGTGACTTAAGATGACATGAAGGGACTCAAGGTCCGTTGTCTTATCTTGACTTGTGTACACTTGCGTTTGCTAAGGTACGGTTTTTCTTGAATTTCATAACTCATGAGATTTTTTTCAAACATACCTAATTCCATGATAATAACACATTTCTATCATTGGAGAACCATGGGGAATTGATTAGAAAGGAATTGGAATCATTTGGAATGGACTAAGGTGTATTTTCAAAGAGGGTAACAGAAGCCCACGCACGGTTCGTGCTCCTGGGGCGCACAACCCGTGCGTGTCTTACGCACTTGGTCATTTTGAAACTGGACATAACGCACGATCCGTGCTCCATAGGCGCACGATCCGTGCGTGTCTTAATTTTTTAAAACATGGTTTGCGTAGGTTACGCACGACCCCGTGCTTCAGAGGGCACGATCCGTGCAGCCGAAAACTTGCTGTTTCGTGTAAATTTTCATTCCGTTTCGATTCCAATCTCATTCCGATCAATATCCTAACTTAACAACAACAATCCAGTCCAGACAACCATCATACAACAACACACAATTCACATATAATCATATCATCAATCAACAATTCAATTAATTCGATCGGTTTGTAAAATAACGGATTTTTAAGAAAACGGTTTTTGTAACAATTTCGCGAAACGAATTTCAGTAACTATCGGTTCAGAAAATATCATGACTCAGTTTTCAAAACAATCCCTAAGCGAGTTATAGAACTCACCGATTGCGATGAAAATCGCAAATGCCGAGACTTTAACGAATCCGAACGAACCGAAACGCACGAACTCTCCCGAATCCGCTCCAAAGTGTCACGAGCTCGTCAAGGACTCGATTCTGACTTTGGAACAGCTACTGAACTTCCTTCTTGTCTACGGAATTGGCATCTCTCGAACTTTGGCGATTCGAACCGAAATTTGACGAACCAACATTTCCGACTCCACATCCGTCTTCCAGCATCAGTGAGCAGTTTTGCAACACGTGTATCTTGGTCAAATCGTAGCCAAAACCCCTCAAACCAGTGCCCATTGTGTAGATAATTTTGTTTAGTTTCATATGGTTTAGGTTTCAAACAGATGCACCCAGTATTCAGAGAGCTAACACAGAAACAAGGGGACTGGGTTAAAACTGGCTCTAATTAAAAACCGAACCTTGTGAACACGATAACTCCTTTTATTCTCAATGAAATCGGATGGTTCTTGGGCCTAAACTGAAGCGCTTCGTGTCTAGTTTCTAAAGAGATAGAAGTGAGCTCAATCGGAGGTATGTACAGTAAATCACGAAGGAAACATCAAAGGGTGAAAAACTATTTTCTGCAGAATTGGTGTTGCACTTGAAACTTCAGCCTAAATTTCGAAGTCTAGTACCTCAAGCTACTGAAACTTCTTGGACAGCAACTCACTTCGAATTTCAACACTGAACTTCCTCTTCCACAGACATGCAATACTCTCAGCAGCTCATAGAGCACTAAGGGAGTCCAAGGCAAGCTAGAAACACCCTTTTCTTCTCAAAATGGTGAAGGAATGCGAAAATGGTGATTTGAAGATGGAGTAGGGTGATGGTGATTCTGTTTGTATCAGTAGATATAGGTGGAAAAACTGAATTGAATGGTGGTGTTGGAAGGGACATGCACTAAGGATCCTGGAATTTCCTTCCCCTCTCCCTCTCTTCCTCCTTCGCACTCTCTCCTCTCTCTCTTGTTCTATTTTCTGGTTCTGTTTCAAATGACTTGTGTTGTTGGGTGTTAGGGGTTCAGCTGATCACTTATGGCTTGGGAATTTACCCTAATACCCTTCAGCTACTTGTTGTACCCCATGAGACTTCTATTAGCTATGTATTCTAACTTAATGCATTTTCAACTTAGAAATTAAACACACTAGTTCTACTAACTAATCAAACACATAATTCACTTTTCAAACACAATATATTTATTTAATTATATTAATGCATAACTTAACCTCTTGCTAATTTCAATAATTGAGATTAGCTAAATGGGGGATGTTACAGAAGGGAAGGTCATGAGCCCTCACCCTAGGCCCTGGAAACGTTATGGAATAGATACTAACAGGGGGTTCATCGAGATTGTGGTTGGTGCACGGTCGAAGTTACGCTACAGTAAGTACACGATTCATCGAGATTGTGGATGTTGCACGGTCGGTGTTTCGATTGGTAAGCTTGTAATGGTAAGGTAACTTACAAGGCTTAAAAATAATTGAATAGCACATTAGATGCCGAGATTGTGGCTGTTGCACGGTCGGTAATGGGCTAAGTATATATATGAGCAAATAGTTTATAAATTAAACTATGTTGCAACGGTTTTATAATTGAACCGAGTGATGTGAGGGGTTACGCTAAAACTCACTAAGATATGTTATCTCACCCTATCATATGTTGTTGTTTTTACAGAGCACGGGAAATAAGGATAGCAGGCGGCATGGTCAGTTGTCATGCTCGAGGAGAAGTTGGAGATTTAGTCTTTCATCCTTGTTTTTGATTCTGATGTTGTTTCTGTATTCGGTCTTGTGACTCGAATTTGATTAATAATGTGTAAGAGTTTCCGCTGTTTCTTGCAACGATGTTTATCAAAGCAGGAATTTTTATACTCTGATGTAAACCAAAATGTATGTTTAGGTATTCCTTTGTATTTATTTGTTTTAGAAATACCAGAGTGTTACAATAATAATAATAATAATAATAATAATAATAATAATAACTAGTCTTATTACTCGTGCTACGCACGGGGCTTTCTTCATTTAGAAAATATCATGATATAACTGAATCAACAAAAGATTAAAGAGTAGCAGGAAACTAAACATAATTAGTGCTAGTAGTTGCAAAGCTAGACAATTCATGTCATACAACCGTAAACAAAAGTGTCATTGCGCTAACAATGTTGGTTTGTGAAATATATAATTTAATAACTGCAAATAAAAATTAAATTATATAACTATAATTTTAACATAATACACATTCATCAAATATAAATATAAAAAAGATTAAAATATAAACACCAATTCAAGTATATTTCTAGTATCTATTGTTGCGAAATGACCAAAATAAACATGACAACACATAGAAAGCGAAACATCTGGGTATCATGCAAAGTTTGATGAAAACCAACAATAAAACAAAAGCCACAAAGTTAAAAAGAAGATGAAAAATGTTCTATTGTAAACGTGGTTAAATTTGGGGTGAATAAAAATTAAATTAAAACTATTGATTAAATAAGGAGATTATAAAGTTAAAAGTGAACATTAACAAAGACTTTGAAATTGAACATCTATAGTTAATAAGAAAAAAGTCTAAAGAAATTTTAGTAACATAAAACCGGATGGTAGAAAAACCGGACTAAAAACCAAAAAAACCGGCATAAAACAACCTAAACCGGGAAAAACCGGCGGTCTTACAGTTTTCACGGTTCCATACAAATCAAGAGTTATATCTCTTGCTCCATCAAGCTTATGGATATAGATATCGTAGGGCTCTAACTAAAGTTCCCAAAAAAAAACTTTCAACAATTAACACTTCAAAAACCCGTATACATAGTTTTTTATATAGTTTTTTTATTATTTAACCTTTTGATTAGTATTTAGTCATATGAAATATATATATATATATATATATATATATATATATATATATGTATATATAATAGTTATTTTATCTTAGTTTATAATTAATTATATATAAAATTTACCACTTAATATATTATATAATTAATTTCTTCATCGATTCACTGATCAGTCCGGCTCAAGCACGATTGAACCATTGAACCTTGAACCCGTGCCTTCTCCGGTTCAATGACTGGTCCGGTTTTCTAAACATGGATAAATATGGCTGAAGTTCCCGTGAGAGTAAATATTGCAACGCGGTACTCGAATAAAAATATAAACACTAATTTAAGTATGCTTATAATACCTGTTTGTGCAAAATGACAAAATAAAAAGAGAACACAAATAGAAAGTAAAACATGTGTATATTATATAATACCCTTGAGATGGCGATGTTCGATCTTGAGATGGCGGTGTTGTACCAGCAAGAATACTCCGACGCTCAAGTCAGTATTTGAGTGAATCAATGTTTAGTTTATGAAATTGCTTACATTTATGAGTATTGAATGTGGTATTTATAGAGTTTGTGTGATGTTTGTCCTGACGATCCTGAGTCGTTAGATCTTGCAGAGGTATTTGAACCGTTGATTGATTGGGCCAGATTTTCTGGATATGGGCTGGTTGGTTATTGGGCCTCGCAGGGGGTGTAAATATTATTAAGACCTTTTACTTATTACCATAATAGTGGCCCCCCAAGTATGGTCGCCTGAGGGGCGATCTTGGCTTGATAAGCTGATGTCACCTTACGCTGTCGATCATAAGATGTACCGAGCTTTCTTTTTTAGGGACTCGAAAAAGGGTCGGCTTAAGTTGGTCGTGGGTTTTGTCGAGCTTGATTCATTTAGTCGATCTTGAGATGCACCGAGCTTTCTTTTGAGCAGAGGGACCAGCGCTTTGGATTCAGTGCCAGACATTAAATGTTTCTGACACGGCGCGTATTACGATGGCGGCTAATGATGGTGACGTTTTGTTTTTTAGCGCCTGACCTTTGGATTTTGATTGGACGTGTTGATTCGACTTCCAGGCCCAATCCATGATTTTTTGGCCCACTATAAATAGGGGTCACCTCCTCTTGTTTTGTTGCTGCATAACCCCTTCTGCTCTGATTACCGGTCTTGAATTGTCGAGCTTTCCTTCGAACAAAGCGGACTAGGTGATAGAAACTCAACAGTAGGTCGACAAAAAGATTGCTTTCAGATCCGATCATCCTATCTGCTTTATTTCGAGGTTAGTCTTTAATTTATTTGTTTTTGCGTTTTGAACCCCTCCTTTTATTTATTCGCTCAGAGTGGGGGTCCTCAGGTCGGGTTCTGACTTGTTCGCGAACCCCTTTTTGCGATTCTTTATCCTGACATCTCGTCCCCCATTTCTGCAGTTTTAGATCTGGCGATGACCAAACAAACCCGTAGGGATATAACCGAATACCGAAACGAGTTTGTGAAGATCATGGCCTTCGGTGGTGAGGTTCCTGAAAATCAAGAGAATCAGACAATGGTCGGTACTCCAGATGAGCAAGATCATCCTCCCTCCGCTCCTACCAGCGAGCAAGCGGAGGATATTGATGTTGAAAGTTTTTCTCCGGTTGACGATGCTAATGAGCCCGATCCAGATGTTGTGGAAGTTATGGAGGAAGACCGTAGGATCGATGTGGTGGCTCTCTCTTCGGGGTCTGATGAGGAGGTTCAACCGGGGGAAAGACAGGGGAGCTCGAATACTATTGAATCGGAGAGCTCCGATTCTGACTTTGGGACGAGCTCAGTGCTCGAAGATGATTCTGATCAGGATGATGCTGATGGCATGGGCCAGCCAAGTACGAGTCGAGCTTCTAATATTTCAGTTGATGGTTATTCCAGTACTGGTCCTCGAGCTCACGATGTATCGGCACGGGAGGTTCGTCCTTATGATTGAGTTTCTGCCAAGGTTCTGGAGATCGAATCATTGTACCGTTCAGGCCATAACCTAGAGTCAGTAGGTCGAAAAATCGCTGGGCGTTTTGAGAGAAATATTTGGAGGGTCGAAGGTATGAAGGATGGAGAGCACGTGGCTTCATGGGCAGGAGATCTTAAATTTACTATGTACCATGTGACGATCAATGACATGAACATCCCGCCTCCCTTTACTTCTCTTGAACAGACCGTTCTGGCGGAGTTGAATGTAGCACCCTCCCAGCTACATCCAAATGCGTGGGCTTTCCTCCGAGCCTTCGAGTTGATGTGTATCCATTTTGAGAGACCGGTGTCGCCCCAACTTTTCTTCCATTTGTTCGAGCTTAATCGGAATAGTGGGGAGGATAAGTCCGGCCGCTAGCATGTTAGTTTTCGCTCGAGGCGAGGCGCAAAGATTTTCAAAGCTTATGCGGACTCACTGAGGGGAAGTTGGGAGCAGCTCTTTTATTGGGTCGAACCGGTTAATGATAAGGCCATTGACTGTGTAGGGAAGTTCGAAGCTGATGGTCGGATTTTGGTGTCCGCCAAGTTCCCTATTGGTTGGAGTCATGGTCATTTCTACCGGTCTACACATTCCTACTCCGTCGGCGAGGATCGATTGAGTGTTGAAGATCGTCTTACGAAGGCGATCTTGATTTTCATTTCCCAGAGGGTTCCGTATTCAAAGCATAAATACCAGGGTATCCCTACGGATCGCTTAGTCCAGGCGGGGCAGCAGGTGCGGGTGCAAAGGGTTTTAGGTAGATCGTCTTTCTGTAGTGGATTTTTGTGTATTTGGTTTTTTGCAAGTTATATAACTCGTATTTTTTCTTGCTTTTCCAGACACGATGGCACCAAAGACGCTCGCGTTTTTGAAGAATTTGGCGATGCAGTCGGCCGATGTTGAGCATGGAGGGGTACCATTCCAAACATCTTCTTAACCTAGACCCGTTGCCGAGGTGGCCATTGTTGCCGAACCGATTACAACTGTTACCCAGAAGGACCTGGTCGGTGCTGAGGCTGAAAGGGGAAAAAGGATCGAGGTTTTGGTTGATTCACCAATTCTGGTCGTAAATGGTATCGATGTTGGGACCTCTGTAAAACAGGGAAGAGCTGGCGCCGATGATGAGTCGGGATCGGTCAAGAAATCAAAGACCGCGAAGAGATCCAAGCATAAATATAAGGCCGTCCCTCTGGACGAGAAGTTTTTGGAACAAAAATTCGAACAGTGGTGGGAGGATCCTGTCGCAGCATCGGCCCAGATCTTCCTGAATCTTGCCGAGGTTCATAAGATCAAAAAAAATAAGTACGGGAAGCGAGCCGAAGGTGGGTTTTTTGTAAATTTTGCCGGTTTCGTTGATTTATTTATGACTTTTCTTTTTGTTTTGATATCTTTCTAGACATGTCCGTAGAGTTGCTGAATGCTGAGAAGACAGGGTGTTTTAAACTTTTGGAGGAATTGTCTACGAGGACCAAGGAGCTAGGTCAAGTTAAGACCGAGCTTCGGCCATTGAATGAGAGCGAAGAGACTCTTACGGCGTTGAAGGAAATTGCTCTGAGTCGTGCCGAGGCTGCCGAGGCTCGCGTGAAGCGGCTTGAAGATCAGCTCAAAGTTCTAGAGGAGTCTGAGGCTGCGGTAAAGAGAGAGGTGACGATCTCGGAAGAACGAATTGCCGAGCTGGAGGATAGCTTGAAGAAAGCCTCGGAAGCGAGGGCGGAAACGAGCACCGACCCTGAAGCCTGTATTGCCAGTCTTCAAGCTGCCTTTCAACGAAGAAAGAAGGATGCGAAGGAGGCTGCTGAAGCGGCGCTTGAGATGTATAAAGAAGGTTTTCAGGGTGCCTTTCTGCTGGTTCTTCTACTTTTTCCTTCCCTTCCACTAGACCCAACAATCATTGATGCCGATCATAAGGTTGATGGGAGGCGCATCGTCAAGGTCGACCCTATGACGGAGGAGAAAACCGTCGTCTTTCCGACCTCAAATGTTTGATGATTTCTAGCATTTTTTGTAGAAGTTCTGGTTATATGCTTATCCGATCAAGTTTTGCATAGACTTAGAACTTCGTGATGTAATTTCGAATTTTGAGGGCGCGGCCGTATCCGAGATGCTTTGTAATCGAAAATATTTTAATCGGTCTTGATTTTGGATCTCATTACGAGCTTTATGAATGCTTTTTTAATTCTGCAAGTCATATGCGTCGTTTTTTAGAGATTGCTTCGCACCTCAGGGACTCGAGGTGTTTTTAGAGATAGTTTCGCACCTGAGGGACTCGAGGTGTTTTTTAGAGATAGTTTCGCACCTGAGGGACTCGAGGTGGTCATAAACGTTGGCCTATAGAGCAGTTTACCAGGACTGGCCCAGATTTAACTCGCTCTATAGGGGTATTGGCAGCTGTAGCCAATGGTCGTTCTGAGGATATTTCGACCCTAGAAGACCCAGTCCCTTTGAAATAGTTTACCAAGACTCGGCTTGGATTTAACTGGTAACAAAGGGTTGCGACCATGGTTGGTCGCTTGGGGAGATCCCAAGATCGAAGTTGTAACTTTGATTCGTAGATTACTGTTTGATGAAATTAAGAATGTGTGGAATGTCGAGAAGTTTACTGATTTATCATTTAAATGAGGAACTCGATTTACAATGATAGGAGCAGCCCTATATGGTGTCATTTTTGGAGTGATTGATACAATTTCTACCCTTAACTGTAATAACTCTTCAGTTTCGTTGCATTCCAAGTCCTTTGAATCTTTTTCCCTTGGAGGGTCTCTAGGTTGAAAGCTCCTTTACCGGTCTTAGATATTACACGGTAAGGTCCTTCCCAATTTGGTTCGAGCTTTCCTTGGGAAGCATTTTTAAGACCAACATCAGCCCTTCAAAGAACCAGATCGCCTAGCTCGAAATCTCTGGGAACGACTTTGGCATTGTACCTGGTTGTTACTCCTTGTTTGACAATTGCTTCTCGGAGTGAGGCTCGACCCAGAATTTCATCGATGAGATTGAGCTCCTCTCTTAAGGCTTGGTTATTTTCGTTTTGAGTTTTGGGGTTTGCCGTTCTCCAGCTGAGTTCGCCAATCTCGACGGGAATGACCGCCTCGCTACTGTAAGAGAGCCGGAACGGCGTCTCTCCTATGGAGCTTTGTTGGGTGGTCCTATATCCCCAGAGGACATAAGGTAGCTCTTCCACCCAGTTTCCTTTTGCGTCGTCTAGACGTCGCCTTAGGCCGTTTAGTATTATTTTATTCGCCGCTTCTACTTGTCCGTTGGGTTTACCTCGGTAGGTCGAGCTTTACTTCTCTTGGGAGTAGTATTTTCGGGAGGGGGAACCCCTTCTTGCTCCAAAGCTTTTTGCTCGGTCTTGGTCCATAAGAAGAAGCATCTCGAAGCAGACTCCAGGTCGGAGTTTAAAGTGATAACTTTATTGCAGAGAGAGTGGAATTTCATTTTTAAGTGCGTGGTGGACGTCACCGCTCCGAGCCTGCCTAAAGTCGGTCTTCCAATGATGACGTTGTAGATGGATTCGTAAGGTAGGATAAGGAACTTGGTTTTGATGGTTCTCATCATTGGCTTAGCTCCGTAGGAAACCATCAATTCCAAATGGCCTAGTGGTTTTGTCCGGGATCCGTTAAATCCGGATAGGGCCGTTCCTCTGTATGGAGTGAGCTCCTCTCTGTCGATCCCCATTCTGTCAAGGAGATTGACAAAGATGATGTCAGATGAGCTCCATTGGTCCACCAAGATTCTTCTCACTTCTTTGTTGGCAATGACTGCCGAGATTATGAGGGGTACGTGCTTGTTGGGTTTCTCATCCATAAGATCTTCATCACCAAAAGATAGTGGAGCTCGGTTTGTCGTGGTTGGTGTAGCTGAGGTTAAGGCCACACTTAACAATTCTTTCCACTTTCGCTTCATTGTTTTCCCGGACTCCTCATGCTCAAAACCTCCTACGATCATCATCATCACTGAGTGACCTTTCGATGTTCTAGTATCATGATCTTCATTGTCGGAATAGACCTTTGGCTTACCCCTTCTGCTGGGCTCCTCGTTCCTCTCGTCTTTAACCTCGCCGGTATTTGCTCCTGACTTTTTCACATAGCCGGACAATTTTCCCCGTTTGATCAAGTCTTCAATGTTGTCTTTTAAAGCATTGCAGTGGTTCGTGTCATGACCATTACTTCTATGATACCTGCAGTATTTGCTGGATCGTTGTCCAGATCGGGGAGGTAGAGGTTTGGGGGTCTTAACGTCTCTGAACTCGACATTCCAATATTCCCCATATAGTTGGGCGTTGGAGACGTTGAGTTCAGTGTATACTTGGTGATGATTCCGAGGTCGGGGATCCCTGTTCCCTTGGTTATCGTTTCCTTGGTTATCTCTTCCGTTGCGAGGTTTTGATGGTCCGGCCTCTGGTGACAGATTTCCGATCTTAGTGCTCTCCTCCTCGTTAGTGAAACATTGGGATAGTTGGAGGAAATCCTGCAAGGTATTAGGTCCCCAAGTGTTGACATGTTTTTTGAAAGGGCTTCCGAGGAGTAGGCCCTGCGCCATGAAAAAAGTGCGGAAAGTGTCGTCTAGTTCTCGAACTTGAAGAGCTTCGTTGTTGAACCTCTCTATGTATTTTCTGAGAGGCTAGTCCTCCTTTTGGACAACGACATAAATACCGCTTTGTTCTTGGGTTTACTTTTGGAATGGGCAAAGTGAACTGAAAAGAGTTTTGCCAATTGGTCCCAAGAGGATATGGTGTTCGCTCTTAAAGCCCGAAGCCATTCCGATGCTACTTTGTCTAGAGTTAATGGGAAGATTCGACATTTCATCTCCATGGGTACGTTCCCGTATTGGATAGTGGTGTCGAATTGATCGAGGTGCCTGTCTGGATCGCCCGTTCCATCATACGTTTCAGACCTCCGAGCGGTTTTTCGAGGTACCTCAGAACTCGGTAGCTATCGATTGTTGCATTGAATGGGCCCTTTCGCTCGGTTAGCAGCGCCTGAGGTCGTGGCTGACGCTGGTGACGGGGATCGGGATAAATGTAGTGTCGAGGTTGTGCCTTCTTAGGGTTATCCTCTCGACTTCTGGAACGTCGTCTTGGTGATGAAGAGGCCAAAAACGAGCGAGGTTGGGGGGAGTTATCCAGTTCATTAAGATCGTCATATTGTCGAGCCGGAGGAGAACGGGAACCATTCCCTCATTGTCGGCGAGGAGGAGAACGATGATATTCCTCAATATCGTCGTATTGTCGAGCCGGAGGAGAACGCGAGCCATTCCCTCATTGACGACAAGGAGGAGAACGATGATAGTGTCTTCTCCTGGGTGGAGATCGATGTCTCCTTCGAACCGGGGTTCTCTTTTCTGGGGGACCCGGTCTGGGTGATTCCTGGTCCGAAACGTCCTGTGCCCGGAGATTTGCTACCTCGTCCTCAAGGTCGGTGAAGCGGTAGCTTCTTTCTTGGTTTACGATCTCCTGTCGAGCCAGCAGCTGGACGAGTTGTTGAACAACATCGGTCAGGGCTGAAAGCAATGGAGGCGGAGGTGGTAAACTATTCCTGTATGAGCTCGTATAGGAACAGGCGAGGTTCGGATTGGGGAATTGTGCCCGAGCTTGGGTGGAATTTGTGAGGTCTTGAACATGACCCTCGGGGGTTTGTTGTGGTTCGAGCTCGGGTATAACCAGTCCTACCCCGGGCCCGACCACAAGACTGGTCTGTCTTGAACGGAGTTTGGGCACAATTTGTGGATCAAGGTAATGGGAGAGGAACTTGAGTACAGATCCTCCCACTGTGGTCGCCAATGTTCTATACCGTACTTCCGACCTTAATGAGTTGTCTGAAATAGTTGGTAGGTGTCGTCCTTGATCAGCGGTGTTCGATCTTGAGATGTCGATGTTCGATCTTGAGATGGCGGTGTTGTACCTGCAAGAATACTCCGGCGCTCAAGTCAGTATTTGAGTGAATCAATGTTTAGTTTATGAAATTGCTTACATTTATGAGTATTGAATGTGGTATTTATAGAGTTTGTATCTGAACCGTTGATTGATTGGGCCAGATTTTCTGGATATGGGCTGGCTGGTTATTGGGCCTCGCAGGGGGTGTAAATATTATTAAGACTTTTTACTTATTACCATAACACAATTGAAAATCAAGTGCGGGACGGTCTAGAATTTAGATATAAGATAAAATAATAATAATAATAATAATAATAATAATAATAATAATAATAATAATAATAATCTATCTACTCTACTATAATAAAAAGAGATGCTAGCAAATTCCCATTTTTGGACATTCTACAAGCTTGCCACATGTCCAAATCTAAGGGTAAAAATGTCAATTTGTCACTACAAGACAAAAATGTCATTTTTACCACTTTTTACTTTTTCTCTTACACACTTTCCCATCATCTCTATTATCTCTTCTAATAATCTAATCTAATATCTATCTAATAAATGACAAATAAGTAATTTTCCCGCTAAATAACAAAAATAAAGCTGACACGCCAGAAAAAAAACGAGATGCAGACAAACTAACGCAAACTGAGCCAATGACGCACTGTCATTTTTCTTCCTTTTGAAAAACATAAAAAAATAATTTTTTAACCTATTTACTATAATAAATTAAAACTACTAAAATCAATAAATTTAACTACTAACAATCCTCAACAAAAACTCAACCATTATCAAAAATTCCAAAATAACTTTTTTTAATAACCTGATAATTTAATTAATATGATTAAATTAATATTAAATGATATATAATTTACTATTTACTATATCTATCTACTCTACTATAATAAAAAGAGATGCTAGCAAATTCCCATTTTTAGACATATCTATTCTACTATAATAAAAGGAGATGCTAGCAAATTCCCATTTTTAGACATTCTACAAGCTTGCCACATGTCCAAATCTAAGGGTGAAAATGTCAAGTTGTCACTACAAGACAAAAATGTCATTTTTATCACTTTTTACTTTTTCTCTTCTATCTATTCTACTATAATAAAAGGAGATGCTAGCAAATTCCCATTTTTAGACATTCTACAAGCTTGCCACATGTCCAAATCTAAGGGTGAAAATGTCAAGTTGTCACTACAAGACAAAAATGTCATTTTTATCACTTTTTACTTTTTCTCTTACACACTTTCTCATCATCTCTCTTCTCCCTCATATCTTTCTTCACTTTCTCTTTTCTAATAATCTAATCTAATATCTATCTAATAAATGACAAATAAGTAATCTACTCTACTATAATAAAAAGAGATGCTAGTCTAATCTAATCTACTATAATAAAAAAAGATGCTAGCAAATTCCCATTTTTGGACATTCTACAAGCTTGCCACATGTCCAAATCTAAGGGTAAAAATGTCAATTTGTCACTACAAGACAAAAATGTCATTTTTATCACTTTTTACTTTTTCTCTTACACACTTCCCATCATCTCTATTCTCTCTCATATCTTTCTTCACTTTCTCTCTTCTAATAACCTAATCTAATATCTATCTAATAAATGACAAATAAGTAATTTTCCCGCTAAATAACAAAAATAAACCTGACACGCCAGAAAAAAAACGAGATGCAGGTAAAATAACGCAAACTGAGCCACTAATGCGCTGTCATTTTTCTTCCTTTTGAAAAACATAAAAAAATAATTTTTTAACCTATTTACTATAATCAATTAAAACTACTAAAATCAATAAATTTAACTACTGACAATCGTCAACAAAAACTCAACCATTATCAAAAATTCCAAAATAACATTTTTTAATAACCTGATAATTTAATTAATATTAAATTATATATAATTTACTATTTACTATATCTATCTACTCTACTATAATAAAAAGAGATGCTAGCAAATTCACATTTTTAGACATTCTACAAGCTTGCCACATGTCCAAATCTAAGGGTAGAAATGTCAAGTTGTCACTACAAGACAAAAATGTCATTTTTATCACTTTTTACTTTTTCTCTTACACACTTTCCCATCATCTCTCTTCTCTCTCATATCTTTCTGCACTTTCTCTCTTCTAATAATCTAATCTAATATCTATCTAATAAATGACAAATAAGTAATTTTCCGCTAAATAACAAAATAAAGCTGACACGCCAGAAAAAAAACGAGATGCAGACAAACTAACGGAAACTGAGCCACTGACGCGCTGTCATTTTTCTTCCTTTTGAAAAACATAAAAAAATAATTTTTTAACCTATTTACTATAATCAATTAAAACTACTAAAATCAATAAATCTTCTACTATAATAAAAAGAGATGCTAGCAAATTTCCATTTTTAAACATTCTACAAGCTTGCCACATGTCCAAATCTAAGGGTAAAAATGTCAATTTGTCACTACAAGACAAAAGTGTCATTTTTATCATTTTTTACTTTTTCTCTTACACACTTTCCCACAATCTCTCTTCTCTCTCATATCTTTCTTCACTTTCTCTCTTCTAATAATCTAATCTAATATCTATCTAATAAATGACAAATAAGTAATCTACTCTACTATAATCTACTCTACTATAATAAAAAGAGATGCTAGCAAATTCCCATTTTTAGACATTCTAGAAGCTTGCCACATGTCCAAATCTAAGGGTAGAAATGTCAAGTTGTCACTACAAGACAAAAATGTCATTTTTATCACTTTTTACTTTTTCTCTTACACACTTTCCCATCACCTCTCTTCTCTCTCATATCTTTCTTCACTTTCTCTCTTCTAATAATCTAATCTAATATCTATCTAATAAATGACAAATAAGTAATTTTCCCGCTAAATAACAAAATAAAGCTGACACGCCAGAAAAAAAACGAGATGCAGACAAACTAACGCAAACTGAGCCACTGACGCGCTGTCATTTTTCTTCCTTTTGAAAAACATAAAAAAATAATTTTTTAACCTATTTACTATAATCAATTAAAACTACTAAAATCAATAAATTTTCTACTATAATAAAAAGAGATGCTAGCAAATTTCCATTTTTAGACATTCTACAAGCTTGCCACATGTCCAAATCTAAGGGTAAAAATGTCAATTTGTCACTACAAGACAAAAGTGTCATTTTTATCATTTTTTACTTTTTCTCTTACACACTTTCCCACAATCTCTCTTCTCTCTCATATCTTTCTTCACTTTCTCTCTTCTAATAATCTAATCTAATATCTATCTAATAAATGACAAATAAGTAATTTTCCCGCTAAATAACAAAAATAAAGCTGACACGCCAGAAAAAAATGAGATGCAGACAAAATAACGCAAACTGAGCCACTGACGCAATGTCATTTTTCTTCCTTTTGAAAAACATAAAAAAATAATTTTTTAACCTATTTACTATAATCAATTAAAACTACTAAAATCAATAAATTTAACTACTAACAATCGTCAACAAAAACTCAACCATTATAAAAAATTCCAAAATAACTTTTTTTAATAACCTAATAATTTAATTAATATGATTAAATTAATATTAAATGATATATAATTTACTATTTACTATATTTATCTACTCTACTATGATAAAAAGAGATGCTAGCAAATTCCCATTTTTAGACATTCTACAAGCTTGCCACATGTCCAAATCTTAGGGTAAAAATGTCAATTTGTCACTACAAGACAAAAATGTCATTTTTATCACTTTTTACTTTTTCTCTTACACATTTTCCCATCATCTCTCTTCTCTCTCATATCTTTCTTCACTTTCTCTCTTCTAATAATCTTATCTATTATCTATCTAATAATCTACTCTACTATAATAAAAAGATATGCTAGCAAAAATTGAGAGTTTGATTTAACTAAACTGAAATTACATAAACCAATCAACTTTGTAAAAAAAATTGAGCAACTAACAAAAATTTCAAAATAACTTTTTAAAAATATTTTAATGATTTAACTAAACTGATTAAATTAATATTAAATGATCTCAACGGGAGCGGCAACAAGAGACTAAGAACGGGAGCGACAATGAGGGAGGCAACACGAGAGGCAACAGGGAGCATCAACGGGAGCGCCAACGAGGTGCATATCTTTTTTTGATATAAATCAGGTATCTCTGCGGGCAAGTGCGAAGACTAACCTTTCGAGTGGGGTAGGACCACATTGGGCGGCAAAACTCTCCCTCAAGAGATTTAACACTGTCACATGTCCAAGGCTGGATTCGAGCCCATGACATTGGTTAAGCTAGAAGACACCTCTACCATCTCATCCAAGTGCTCTTGGTGTAACGAGGGGTGGGGGGAGCGCCAACGAGGGTGCATATCTTATATTAAATCTCATTTACTTTTTCCCTGATTTATACTTCATTATTAAGATTATACCGACTTTTTTTTAACTTTTTTCAACAGAAGTATTTTAATAAATTTGAAATATAGACTTCTATCGAGTTTTCCCTTTTTTTTATTATATTTTGCAATCTATCTACTCTACTCTACTATAATAAAAAGAGATGCTAGCAAATTCTCATTTTTAGACATTCTACAAGCTTGCCACATGTCCAAATCTTAGGGTAAAAATGTCAATTTGTCACTACAAGACAAAAATGTCATTTTTATCACTTTTTACTTTTTCTCTTACACACTTTCCCAACATCTCTCTTCTCTCTCATATATTTCTTCACTTTCTCTCTTCTAATAATCTTATCTATTATCTATCTAATAATCTACTCTACTATAATAAAAAGATATGCTAGCAAAAATTGAGAGTTTGATTTAGCTAAACTGAAATTACATAAACCAATCAACTTTGTAAAAAAAATTGAGCAACTAACAAAAATTTCAAAATAACTTTTTAAAAATATTTTAATGATTTAACTAAACTGATTAAATTAATATTAAATGATCTCAACTGGAGCGGCAACAAGAGACTGAGAACGGGAGCGACAATGAGGGAGGCAACACGGGAGGCAACAGGGAGCGGCAACGAGATCGCCAATGGGTGCATCAACGGGAGCGCCAACGAGGTGCATATCTTTTTTTGATATAAATCAGGTATCTCTGCGCGCAAGTGCAAAGACTAACCTTTCGAGCGGGGTAGGACCACATTGGGCGGCAAAACTCTCCCTCAAGAGATTTAACACTGTCACATGCCCAAGGCTGGATTCGAGCCCATGACCTTGGTTAAGCTAGAAGACACCTCTACCATCTCATCCAAGTGCTCTTGGTGTAACGAGGGGTAAAGGGAACGCCAACGAGGGTGCATATCTTATATTAAATCTCATTTACTTTTTCCCTGATTTATACTTCATTATTAAGATTATACCGACTTTTTTTAAACTTTTTTCAACAGAAGTATTTTAGTAAATTTGAAATATAGACTTCTATCGAGTTTTCCCTTTTTTTATTATATTTTGCAATCTACTCTACTCTACTACAATAAAAAAAGATGCTAGCAAATTCCCATTTTTAAACATTTTACAAGCTTGCCACATGTTCAAATCTTAGGGTAAAAATGTCAATTTGTCACTACAAGACAAAAATGTCATTTTTATCACTTTTTACTTTTTCTCTTACACACTTTTCCATCATCTCTCTTCTCTCTCATATCTTTCTTCACTTTCTCTCTTCTAATAATCTTATCTATTATCTATCTAATAATCTACTCTACTATAATAAAAAGATATGCTATCAAAAATTGAGAGTTTGATTTAACTAAACTGAAATTACATAAACCAATCAACTTTGTAAAAAAAAATTGAGCAACTAACAAAAATTTCAAAATAACTTTTTAAAAATATTTTAATGATTTAACTAAAGTGATTAAATTAATATTAAGTGATCTCAACGGGAGCGGCAACAAGAGACTGAGAACGGGAGCGACAATGAGGGAGGCAACACAAGAGGCAACAGGGAGCGACACCGAGAGAGCGGCAACGGGATCGCCAATGGGAGCATCAACGGGAGCGCCAACGAGGTGCATATCTTTTTTTGATATAAATCAGGTATCTCTGCGCGCAAGTGCAAAGACTAACCTTTCGAGCGAGGTAGGACCACATTGGGCGACAAAACTCTCCCTCAAGAGATTTAACACTGTCACATGCCCAAGGCTGGATTCGAGCCCATGACCTTGGTTAAGCTAGAAGACACCTCTACCATCTCATCCAAGTGCTCTTGGTGTAACGAGGGGTAAAGGGAGCGCCAACAAGGGTGCATATCTTATATTAAATCTCATTTACTTTTTCCCTGATTTATACTTCATTATTAAGATTATACCGACTTTTTTTAAACTTTTTTCAACAGAAGTATTTTAGTAAATTTGAAATATAGACTTCTATCGAGTTTTCCCTTTTTTTATTATATTTTGCAATCTACTCTACTCTACTACAATAAAAAAAGATGCTAGCAAATTCCCATTTTTAAACATTTTACAAGCTTGCCACATGTTCAAATCTTAGGGTAAAAATGTCAATTTGTCACTACAAGACAAAAATGTCATTTTTATCACTTTTTACTTTTTCTCTTACACACTTTTCCATCATCTCTCTTCTCTCTCATATCTTTCTTCACTTTCTCTCTTCTAATAATCTTATCTATTATCTATCTAATAATCTACTCTACTATAATAAAAAGATATGCTATCAAAAATTGAGAGTTTGATTTAACTAAACTGAAATTACATAAACCAATCAACTTTGTAAAAAAAAATTGAGCAACTAACAAAAATTTCAAAATAACTTTTTAAAAATATTTTAATGATTTAACTAAAGTGATTAAATTAATATTAAGTGATCTCAACGGGAGCGGCAACAAGAGACTGAGAACGGGAGCGACAATGAGGGAGGCAACACAAGAGGCAACAGGGAGCGACACCGAGAGAGCGGCAACGGGATCGCCAATGGGAGCATCAACGGGAGCGCCAACGAGGTGCATATCTTTTTTTGATATAAATCAGGTATCTCTGCGCGCAAGTGCAAAGACTAACCTTTCGAGCGGGGTAGGACCACATTGGGCGGCAAAACTCTCCCTCAAGAGATTTAACACTGTCGCATGCCCAATGCTGGATTCGAGCCCATGACCTTGGTTAAGCTAGAAGACACCTCTACCATCTCATCCAAGTGCTCTTGGTGTAACGAGGGGTGGGGGGAGCGCCAACGAGGGTGCATATCTTATATTAAATCTCATTTACTTTTTCCCTGATTTATACTTCATTATTAAGATTATACCGACTTTTTTTAAACTTTTTTCAACAGAAGTATTTTAATAAATTTGAAATATAGACTTCTATCGAGTTTTTACTTTTTTTTTTTGTTATAGGAGTATTTTGCAATTTTCAGTAGTAATAATAATAACAGAGTAATAAAAAGGAAAAAAGAAAATGAATCTGATGATGATGAGTGAATAGAGAAAGTTAGTGCAAACATAGAGCAATGTATAATGTATTGCCCGGTGTGAAGCACGAGAGTCTCCATCTTGCTCCGATTTCGGGGAACCACCAAACCTTTCGATGCCGATACGCCGGCTGTTTCTTCTTTTGTTTTTTGTTTGTTTTTTCTTGTTTTTTTTTTTTTTTATCATTTGCTCATTATTTTACTATATTTTATTTTACTTTCCTACTTCCTCAGTCTTTCACACTCTCCCTTTCATTTTTCCTTTCCTTCTAGTTTTCAGTTTCATTATTACCTCTTCACCTTTTTTCGTCTCTCTCAGCTGACATGTAAACTCACCTTCACAGGTATCGCCGTCGTTTCTACTCCTTCTCCTTTTACTTGTTAATTCATTCGTCATATTTTAGATTTTATTACTTAAATTGGCTTTTTTTTATTTATTTATTTTTTGATTTCTCCCATTCTTGACGTTCTTAACATATGGTTTGATTTGATTTTCAGGGTTTGACTTTGGGTTTAGGTTTTATTACCCTTAAAAGGTGGTCATTGGATTCGATCTCGTTTTTCCCTCATTAATTGGCCATGGAGATCCGTGCAGATTCAGATACCAGTTCCTTTTCAAGGTTTTCCATATGCTCATTAAATTACCTTGCATGTATATATAGAATGAGTATTTAACAGTTAGAAATGCTAGATGTTGATGCTGTAACCGTGATTTGGTTTTCACACAGTTTGTTCGCGGCAGTTTCATATGGAATTGCATCAATGGCAATGGTTTTTATTAATAAAGCTGTTCTCATGCAGTATGCACACTCAATGACTCTCCTCACTTTGCAGGTATTGGCCAATTGCTAAATGTTACTCTCTAATTTCTTTTTTATGTGTTGGCTTTTAAGAAGAATTGTGTTTCTTTTATTTTTCATTGTGATAGTTGATAGTTGAAGATTACATTAGTTTCTTCTTTCTCAATTATATCCCTAACTATTAATTATCATATAAAAAAGAATAATAATTTTATAAAGGAACAAAATTATTAATAAAAACAATCTTAATTTTATAAAGGAACAAAATTATCCCTAATTAATTATTAATAATTTTACAACAAAATTATTACTTTCTTTGGTTTGGGTGAAACAATCTTTAAGACAAATATAAAGGAACAAATTTAGTAATAAAGGAAAACAGAGAACCTTTTCAGGGTTTTATTATTCTGTATCTAATGACTGTTATAACATTTATTGTTTTTTTTATCAAAAAAAAAACAACATTTATTGTTTTTTTCTCTTACAGCAACTGGTAACAACCTTGCTTATACACTTTGGTCGGAGAATGGGGTACACAAGAGCCAGAGGATTGGAAATGGCAACGGCCAAGCAGCTGCTTCCTGTTTCAATTTTCTATAATGCCAATGTTGCATTTGCTTTGGCGAGTTTAAAGGGAGTCAATATCCCAATGTATATTGCAATAAAGAGGCTTACACCGCTTGCTGTACTTGTAGCTGGGATTTTCATGGGAAAAGGGAGACCTACAACTCAGGTAGTGACCTCTTGATGATTTTCTTACTATTATCAAGTTATTGTTTGTGTTTATTCTGACAACGATACACAGCTCATTTAGTAAGACGTTTCGTCTACATTCAAATGGTTCTGAGTTCGACTGTTCGAGTCATATAGGGGGAAGTGCGAACATGAACACTAATGAACACTAATGATCCCCTATAAAAAAGAAAAAAAGTTTGTTTACTCTGTTATGTTACCTTATCAAGCTAGTTTATGAATGAGATCAAAGAGGGCTCCTAGGAAAGTATTTATGGCTAAATTAAAGGGGCAGAAGAACCATTGATAACGTTATTTTATGAATGATATGAAGAGGGTGTGTAAGCCGGTAACAACTCGTTGATTTTCATATGGAAACATTAAATCCCAAATGGACTGTAAAATTGGAGAGGAAAGGAAGAACCTTATACAATAGTGAACTGTATCAAAATGTTCATTTTAACATACATTTGCATGGAGATCATAATTAAATTGAAACGTGTGAGACTAATGCCAAAGTTGTTGCCTTTTGTTTATTATGTCATTTCATTGTGTGCCTACTATGATTATTGTAGTATTTTTTATTTCCTTCTCTTAAGCTTAGAAGAAAGTTTTTGGTGTTAGATTTTCTGTGGGTTGCCTTTTTTTTTATCATTTTCTGGTAAAAGAAAACCGTCATTACGGAATCTCGATGTAAAACACGATTGTATCTAATGCATGGGCTGTAGTTTTGATTTCACTTCCAATTTTACTAAAGTTTACACTCAATAGAACATGTCTACCTTTCTGTCAAATATCAGGTGACTCTGTCAGTCATGTTGACTGCTGCTGGAGTTCTTATAGCAGCCCTTGGAGATTTTTCCTTTGACCTTTTTGGATATAGCATGGCTTTCATTTCTGTTTTTTTCCAGGTAATATGCTGAAATTTCATTTTCCATGTTCCTATAATGGAGTAATGGATTCCGTAATTGTGCACAGTTTTCTCATAGTGTAGCCTACTCACCTATGCAGACCATGTATCTTGTGCTGGTGGAAAAATCTGGTGCTGAGGACGGACTTTCTTCCGTGGAAATCATGTTTTATAACAGCTTTTTGTCCCTTCCATTTTTGATGTTTCTTATCATAGCCACAGGGGAATTCCCAAATTCTTTCTCTGTATTATTTGCAAAGGTCAGAAAAATTCAACCTGTTTCTCAGTATTGAAATTTATTCATGATTATGCTATCACAAAAGAAATTGCTAAAAGCCATGGCAATAGCTTGAGATTATCTTCAACAGTACATGTTAAGTATACTTCGTTCAGTTCATCCTTCTAACTTGTTGGAAAATTCAAGGATTTGGAAAGAATTAAAGTTTGTGAGAGCTTGGATTAGGCTTGAAACAGAAATCATGGTGAATGAAAAAGGGAGATGAGGGTGAAATATGTGATGTATTTTAGAAACATATAGTTAATGAGGTCTGGTGGGAATAACTTTTTGGTTTTGGCATGTTAAGATGGAGCTGTTCCAGTTATAAAATACTTCTCTGTTTATATTACAGTTGATGCTCTATAATTATAAATTAAATTTAGAGATCGGCTGGCAGTTCTTAGTTTTAAACTAAAGCCTGGTGAAGTCTATTTCTCTAGTGAGAATAAATAAAAGATTGTAGAAACTTTGTTGTGATGGTTGACATCCGAAGCCATAGCTCGCAACATATTTTGGAAGACTAAAAAGTTTGCAGTTATTTTAGTGATATGTGGATACAAAAGCTAATGTCTAATGTAAGAGTATGTTTTCCTTTGCAGAGTTATTCTTTTTCATTTTTGGCGATCCTTATTCTTTCATTGGTGATGGGCATTGTTCTCAACTTCACCATGTTCTTGTGCACTATAGTTAATTCAGCTTTAACTACAACTATTGTGGGCGTTCTCAAAGGGGTTGGTTCCACGGTAAGCGAGGAGTGATTCTGTATTTGCCATAGAATTTTCTGTGACAACTCAAAAACTTGAATTTGGAATAGTTATCCTGGCACCAAATATTGATACATAGACACTATCCAAGTATCCATCCATCTTTTCGTTATATTTTAGTTAACTTATTTCAAGTACTACACTGAGCATGTTTCTTGATGTTTCTTCAGACCCTTGGTTTCGTCTTATTGGGAGGTGTTCAAGTCCACGCTTTGAATGTGAGTGGATTGGTTATCAATACAGCTGGTGGTTTGTGGTATTCATATGCCAAGTATCAGCAGAGAAAAAGCAAGGCAGTGAAGTTAGTCCCCGATGTGGAGGCTCGTCGTAAATAGAAGTGGTATTGATGACTTACGGAAATTAACCGTTATGTAATTGTTCTTTTTCCTTAATTTGTTTTACTATGTTGCACAAGTCTCTCACCCTCTGGTAATTTTTCAGTAATTACAGACACATAGTTGGAGCCTCAGAAGTAGTAATATTACACGACATTAAGAATTCAATAGAATAATTGTACTTCTGTTGTGCAAATATACCATAACGAAGTTAAAATTAAATTGACAGCTATATCTCTGGAACAAAAACCTTTCCCGAATTCCCTAACTAGTGCATTCCTCTTGTTTCTGAAATATTAATTAGATACGAAAAAAATGATTGCTTTTTAAATTGAATTATGATCACTAAAACACTTATTCATAATAGTGCGAGCTCGAGTACGCGCACTATACCCATTGTCATCCCTAATAGATCATAGTAAATTATATGCAAGTGAACAACAATCCTATTAAATAAGCTTCTTGTAATGAGTTCTAGTTGAAAAACAGTTTTCTAAATAAGCCTTTTTATTTATTATCATTACTGGCGCAAATTATACTTTTTAGTGTGATAAAGATGGAGAATGAGAATGCAATAGAGAATGGAGAACGGAGAACGCGGCATAAATTGAAAGCTAGAGAGACTTAAAGAACGAGAAGTCGAGCGAAGGCGAAAAACAAAAAGGAACGAGAGCAATTGCAAAGCTAGAGAACGAGAGCAATTGTTAGTGTTGGTGTATAAACTGAATTGTGGTGGTGTAGATAGCAAAAAACAAGGCCCAGAATGTTAAAACAAAACCTGACCCAATTGTATTGTGCAGGTACTGTGCACTAAAACCCAAATATTGCTGACCCGGTCCAATGGAAATGCAGAGAGGGTTATACGTAACCCTAGCCTTTTATTTCACTTCAAATGTAATTTGCTTTCTCTCTCTATTCTTTCGTTCCTCTTTACTTCTCTGCCTTCTCTCTACGAACAACCAAACCCTAATCTGCTTTCTTTGATTCACAGGTGGTTGTGTTTGCTGTGTTCTAACAATAAAGGAGAAGTGAAGGTGAAGAATGGCAGCTGATGTAGTTCCTCTTCTTTTCTATTTTCGTTCCTCTTTCTTTCCTTGGCTTTTCTCTAGATACAACACATTGATTTTTCTGTTTTTTTCTTCTGCAGGTACACAAAGATTGCAGCAATAGAGAGAATGAAGAAGAAGAAGATGATGATGTTCTTGTGGCGATGGTTACAAGATCCAGCTTCACTGTGACAGATGGTGTGAGAAGAAACGAGGCAACACCTATGAAACTAGAAGAGAAAAGCAAGGATGCAAGGAAACTGTAAAAAAACTCAGTTTTTTTCCTATTATTTCTCATTCATATATTTTCTGTTTACATACATGTATTATATTTATAGAACAATTTTGGTTTGTTAATCTGGGTTAGTTATACTAACAACCCAGCTAATCTTCTAAACAGCTTTCCTAACTAACTAGAAACATATTCTGTTTTTGTTTACAAATGGTCATTTTTGACCTAGCCTGTTTAACCCTAATTTTTACACAGTATTAGAGTGAAACAGAATTACAAACATCATAATATCCTTCCTTAATTTTGTTCCTCGAAGGTGACCAATCCCAGGTCCCTTCGCAGCTTCATAAACTGTTCTCCCTTGACTGCCTTAGTGAGTATGTCTGCCTGTTGCTCCTTTGAAGGACAATAGTCTAGTTGTAGCTTCAGCTTGTTCACATGGTCTCTTAGGTAGTGAAAACGAGTCTCTATGTGTTTGCTTTTCCAATGAGAGATGGATTTTTAGCTAGGTTGATTTCCGACTTATTATCAATCAGTAGCCTGATTGGTTGTTTTCCCCTTAGCAGTAGTTCTTCCAATAGAGAATCAAACCAGTTAGCTTGGCAAGCAGCAGTTGAGCCTGCTACATATTCAGCCTCACAACAAGATAATGCTACTACACTCTGTTTCTTGGAGCTCCATGAGATTGGGGCTCCATTAAACTTGAACAAATACCCACTTGTGCTTCTCCTGTCAGCCTTATCCCCACACCAATATGAATCAGAATAGCCTACTAATTATGAACCTCTGTTGCCCTCTCCCTTAGGAAATAGCATGCCATAGTGTAGAGTACATTTGATGTACCTTAGAACTCTCTTTGCAGCAAGCAAATGAGGCTTCAAAGGTTTGTTCATGTGTCTGCTCACTAAACCAGTAGCATAACAGATATCTGGCCTAGTGTGACATAGTACCTTAGTAAGCCAATAATGCCTCTATACATTGTAGGATCAACTTCCTCATGCTCTTCTTCAATGATATGCACACTGCCATCTGCAGGAGTGCTTGCTGGGTTGCAATCCAGCATATTGAACCTCTTTAGGATATCTTTAGCATACTTAGATTGATGTAGTATTAGTCCTTGTTCTGTATAAGCAAGTTCCAGCCCTAGGAAGTAGGATAATCTGCCCAGATCAGTCATCTCAAACTCTGACTGCATCTGTTGCTTGAATTCTGAAATTTCAGCCTTGTTGCTTCCTGTAACACGCAAATCATCAACATATAGGCACACAATAAGCAGATCAGGATCTTTCTTCTGCCTTATATAGAGCCCATATTCAATTGTACACCTTTTAAAGCCAAGGTCTAAGAAAAATTTGTCAATTCTCTTATTCCAAGCTCTAGGTGCTTGCTTCAGCCGATATAGGGCCTTATTCAACTTGTATACCCTGTCCTCCTTGCCCTTGGCTTCAAAAATCAGGTGGCTGGTCCACATAGACTGTTTCTTCTAATGGCCCATTAAGAAAACCAGATTTCACATCTAGGTGAAACAATGGCCAAGCTCTGCTGCAAGCAAGAGCAATCACCAGTCTGATTGTTTCATGACTAGCAACAGGAGAGAAAACTTCTGTGAAATCAAAGCCTTCCCTTTGTTGGAAGCCTTTGGCCACTAACCTGGTCTTGTGCTTCACTATCTTGCCTTCTGGATTGAGTTTCAACTTGAATACCCACTTCACAGCTATAGATTTCTGGTCTTGAGGTAACTTGGTCAGCTTCCAAGTATCATTCTTTTCAATGGACTTTAGTTCCTCTACCATTGCACCCTTCCAAGCCTTGTCATCTAAGGCCTCTTTGACACTAACTGGCTCTACATCAGCCAGCATAGCAAACTGCACTAAATCACCTTCATTGGTGATTTCAGCATCATTATTCACCTCATAGTCATCAAATCTTCTAGGCATATGTCTATCCCTTTGAGGTCTAGGTTCTGCCACCTCCTTCGCTTGTTCTTCTTCACTGTCATCATTATTAGGAGCATTTACAGGTTCTGTCCCCTACTCAATAGGTTCCAGATTCACTGTCACAGAGGATTGAGAGCTGGTTTGGTTTAGTTTTTGCCAATCCCAGCTTTCATCCTCCAAGACAACAACATCTCTATTAATTTCAACCTTATCATTAGTAGGATTATACAACCTATAAGCACGAGTAGGATGATAACCAACTAAGATAAGAGGTTTACTCTTGTCTTCAAGTTTCTTTCTAGTAGCATCAAGAATGTGACCATAGCATAAGGAACCAAACACCCTTAGATGAGATACACTAGGTTTTTTTCCTAGCCAAACTTCCTCAGGCACCTTCCCCTTCAGTTTCTTAGTAGGACATTTATTCAACAAGTAGGTAGCTGTCATCACAGCTTCTCCCCATAGCTTATGAGGCAGCTGCTTCTGTTTTAGCATACTTCTGGCCATATCCAATATGCTTCTGTTTCTCCTTTCTGCCAAGCCATTATGCTGTGGTGTATAAGGAGATGTCACTTCATGAATGATTTCTTCCTTAGAACAGAATTCCTCAAACTCATTTGAGGTATATTCACCTCCACCATCAGTCCTTAGGATCTTAATTGCCTTGCCACTCTGTTTTCCAGCCATTGCCTTGAATCTCTTGAAAACTTTAAGAGCTTCACTCTTGGCCTTGATTAGATACATCCAAAGCATCCTTGAGTACTCATTCACAGAAGTGATGAAGTACTTGTTGCCTCAAACAGATTGTACCTCAAAAGGACCACAAATATCAAAAGGACCTGAAGTACTTAGCTCTTCCTTTTAGGTCTGATTTAAACTTTAGCCTAGGTTGTTTACCAACTAGACATACAGTACAAGTCTTTTCTGGTAAAACATTCTTAAGCATGCCACAAACTAGTTCCCTAGCATTCAATAGAGATAGACTTCTAAAATTTAGATGTCCATACCTTTGATGCCATAAGAAACTTTCTGAATCAACTGCTGTTGCATTGAGGCACTCTGCTTCTGCAATTTCTAGGATGGTTCTGAATGTTCTGTTCTTAGATAGTGGTGAGGACAGGACCAAATTCTCCCTTGTGTCACAGAGCTTCAGCTTGTTGTCCTTGATTGTCACTGAAAAGCCTTTTTCAACTAGCTGTCCAACACTAATGAGATTGCTTCTCATGTTGGGAATGTACCACACATTCTCAATCAATACAGTTCTGCCATCTGCCATTTGAATGAGTATATCACCCATTCCCTCAGCCACCATACTTTTGTTATTAGCACACTTAATGGAGGTTTTCTTGGTTGGATCAAAATTGATCAACCAATCTCTGTTGCCAGTCATGTGATTTGAACACCCAGTGTCCAAATACCATATGTTCACCACTGTCTTGCCATCACCTGTGGTGATCTTGAATGCCACCCATTCTGAATCATCATTAACAGCTGTGAAAGCCACAGGGTCAGAATCTGAATCAGATTCCTGAGCCACATTGGCTTCCTCTTCCTTGTCTTTGTCCTTCTTTGCCTTTGACCAACAGTCACCAGCATAGTGCCCAAATTTCTCACAGTTCCAGCACTGAATCTTCTTCTTATCAGTAGGTTCTTTCTTACCTTTAGAGCTACTAGACCCTCCTCCTTTAGAGGATTCAGAATCTTTGCCCTTTCCCTTGTTAGAGTTCCAATTTCCTTTGCCATTAGACTTCTTCTTGCCTTTAGACCCGTTTGACTTAGAGGATTTAGCTTAGAAGGCTTTCTCCTTCCCTTTATCACCTCCTTCCATCTCATTTAGATGAATTTCCTTGGCCTCTAAGGTGCTTTGAAGTTGTTCAATGGTCACTGCTGCTAAATCCATAGTATCCTCAATAGAATTGACTATATAGCCAAATCTTTGAGTTAAAGAACGTATGATCTTTTCACAAGTTTGCTGATTTGTGAGTTGTTCACCATTCAATCCCATTGCATTAGTGATAACTCTAAGTCTAGCAATGTAATCACAGATCTTCTCTTGATCCTTCATATTAGTGTTCTCATATTGCTTTCTCAAAGCATTCAACTTAACCTTTTTTACTTGAGTATCACCCAAAAAACTGGTTTTCAGAATATCCTAGGCTTCTTTAGAAGTCTTGGCATTTCTGATTTTGTCAAAATTTGGTTCATCACGACCTTGATGAATGAGATACTTACCCTTGCAATCTTTCCTCTTGTTCTCAATGTAGGTGGCTCTTTCAGCCTCTGTAGGTTCTGCAGGCAGCTCTGCAAATCCTTCTGTCACAATTTCAAGGAGGTCTTGGAAGCCTAAAATTGCCTCCATTTGAATACACCATCTGTCATAGCTTTTGCTATCTAGTTTAGGTATGTTTGTGGGTAGACTTCCTGCCATGGTTAAGGACTGAAAACTGTTTCACACACTGTTTCCCTTTAACCCAAGAATCTGTCACTCTGACTAAAACTCACAAAAATCACACACCTCACACACTCTTGTGTTTCCCAGATGTTCTTGATTCCCCAAGAACGTAACTATGCTCTAAGATACCAATTTTTTGGTGTATAAACTGAATTGTGGTGGTGTAGATAGCAAAAAACAAAGCCCGGAATGTTAAAATAAAACCTGACCCAATTGTATTGTGCAGGTACTGTGCACTACAACCCAAATATTGCTGACCCGGTCCAATGGAAACGCAGAGAGGGTTATACGTAACCCTAGCCTTTTATTTCACTTCAGATGTAATTTTTTTTCTCTCTCTATTCTTTCGTTCCTCTTTACTTCTCTGCCTTCTCTCTACGAACAACCAAACCCTAATCTGCTTTCTTTGACTCACAGGTGGTTGTGTTTGCCGTGTTCTAACAATAAAGGAGAAGTGAAGGTGAAGAATGGCAGCTGATGTAGTTCCTCTTCTTTTCTATTTTCGTTCCTCTTTCTTTCCTTGACTTTTCTCTAGATACAACACATTGATTTTTCTGTTTTTTCTTCTGCAGGTACACGAAGATTGCAGCAATAGAGAGAATGAAGATGATGATGATGATGATGATGATGATGATGATGATGATGATGATGCTGATGATGATGATGATGTTCTTGTGGTGATGGCTACAAGATCCAGCTTCACTGTGACAGATGGCGTGAGAAGAAACGAGGCAACACCTATGAAACTAGAAGAGAAAAGCAAGGATGCAAGGAAACTGTAAAAAACTTAGTAGTTTTTTTTCCTATTATTTCTCATTCATATATTTTGAGTACATACATGTATTATATTTATAGAACAATTTTGGTTTGTTAATCTGGGTTAGTTACACTAACAACCCAGCTAATCTTCTAAACAGCTTTCCTAACTAACTAGAAACAGATTCTGTTTTTTGTTTACAAATGGTCATTTTTGACCTAGCCTGTTTAACCCTAATTTTTACACAGTATTAGAGTGAAACAGAATTACAAACAGCATAATAGTTAGTAGGTGTTGGGCTCTTATACAATTCTAAACAGATATTATAGTTATATGGTCAATCATATGTTCTATTTTTTGGGTACTTTTTTTCATCATTTGGTCTTTTTTCCATTGGGCTTTAGTCCCATGAAATTTTAACGAGACCTCTTATAATTATTCAGGTTGGTTAGTACTCCCATTAATAAAAATGTAATGCTTATAAAAAAAAACTTATTTTGGTTTATCTTTATCTTATTTGTTGCTATTTGTTTTTTTTACTTATTTGCATTTATGTCTTTCTACTTTTTCCTTTTTATAACTTGGCAACAAAAATAACAGACGAAACTGTCCCAGGAAGGTAGCTCAGTTGGCGAGCTAAGGGACATGAAGGAGTTGCAAAGTTGCAAGAAGGAGGTCCAGAGTTCAAACCCCGGAAACTAACATTCCCCCACCCCCACTAACATTTGCTTATCAAAAAAAAACTGACGAAACTATTAACTATATCAAGATATACATCGAGTTTTGTAATTACTGTTTACACATTCAGTATTTGTACTTAGTTTCAATTCTCACTTGTATTAGTCAATCATACATTTGTAACTAGCCTTAGGTAAAACTGTTTACAGTTAGTTATCATTTAGTTACAACTCTATTGAATTAGTTGAAACTGTGGTTAGGTCTGTTAGTACCACAGTTAGCTTGTAACCATAGTTAGATTCATTTGGCCAAATACAATAAGACCATCTATTGTAAATCATTTTACCTCAAGTTAATACAATAATTTTCTTTCAATATTCTATTATGGTATCTTGAGCCATTTCTTTCCTTTTCTTTTCCGCTTCACGTTTCCTTTACCCTTTCTCTTTACATTCTTGTTATTCCTCTTGATCAACTCCGATCCCATCACCGATCCTACCGTCACCACTCCACCCAACCCCACCGTCACTGGTATCAAGGAAGTCAATTTCACTCATTCCTTGTCGTTGAAGCTCGACGACAAGAACTTCCTTCTGTGGAGCCAACAAGTCAACGGATTCATCGTCGCTCACAAACTACACTGATTCGTTGCAAATCCTCAAATTCCGGTCCGATTTGCCTCCGATGCAGACCGTATTGCTGAAATCGAAATTGAAGAATACCAGAAATGGATCGTTCAAGATCAGATGTTGTTTACTTGGCTTCTGGCTTCTCTTTCTGATGCTGTTCTTCCCCGCGTTCTTGGATGCAAACATTCTTACGAAGTCTGGGAAAAGGTTCACACACACTTCCAGTCTCTTCTTCGTGCCAAAGTACGCCAACTCCGATCTGAACTTAAGAACACGAAAAGGAATCTCGCTCGATCTTAGAGTATATTTTGCGCATCAAGGCCATCGTCGACTCTCTTAAGGCAATCGGCGACACTGTCTCTGAAAATGAACATATCGACGCTATGCTCAAAGGTCTTCCCCAAGATTACAGTTCCTTTGTGATGATGATCTACAGTAGGCCTGATCCTCCCTCTGTTGACACCATTGAAGGTTTACTCATGGTCTAGGAGGCTCAATTTGATAAATTCAAACAAGAATTGGCAACAGCCGTCGTCTCTGCCAATGTTGCTCAAACCTCTGAAAACCCTAACCTTAATTCCACTCAGGGTGATTTCAATCAGGGTAATGATCAATCCTCCTCTCACGTGGTGGTCGTGGACGTTCTTGGCGTGAGAGAGGACGTGGCCGTGGACGTGGTGGACCTCGCCCTAACTGTCAACTATGTGACCGTACAGGTCATGAAGCTCTTCGATGCTGGTACCGGTTTGATCAATGGTTCCTTGGTATACAAACTCAACCTCTTGTAGCTAATCCTCAACAGGTATCATTCTCTCAACTCACACCTCGCCCTAATCCCCCCCCCCCCCACTGCTAACATGGCCATGAACCACATTTACCAAAACCCTAACCTCTATGCTGCACCTAATGCCTATCCTAACCCTAGCTGGTACCCTGATTCTGGTGCCTCTCACCACATGACACTCCAACCACAAACTGCAACTCAGTCCACGCCATATCAAGGCACTGATCAAGTGATTTTCGGCAATGGCCAAGGTCTCTCTATCTCTTCTATTAGTTCAGCTTCTGTTAGATCCAATTTAGTTCCCAATACTAGTTTAACTCTAAATAACTTACTCTATGTTCCAAAATTAACTAAGAATCTAATTTCTGTTGCTAAATTTGCTTTAGACAACAATGTTTTCTTTGAATTCCACCCCACTAAATGCTTTGTTCAATTCCAGGTATCTAAGAGAGTGCTTCTTGAGGGCTCACTTGGACCTGATGGCCTCTACAAATTCAATGACTTCTGCATTGCTCCACCAGACACAAATACCTCTCCATTCCCTGCTTCTCCTTTTTCTGCCTTTACTAGTTGTGTTGTAGTAGATCCTTTGAATTGTAATACTGTTAATTCATTCAGTAGATGGCACATTAGACTAGGACATGCACATCATGCTGCTGTCAAATCTGTTCTGTCTATGTGTAACATTCCATTTTCTAGTAATAATACATTTGATGTTTGCACTGCTTGTTGTTTGGCTAAGTCTCATAAAATTCATGCCCCTCCCCTACAAACCATATATACTGCTCCATTTGAAGTAATTCATAGTGATCTTTGGGGCCCTTCACCTCACCCTTCCTCATGTGGATACCTCTACTATATAACCTTTGTAGATACATTCACTAAATTCACTTGGATATACTTCCTCAAACACAAATCTGATGCCCTTCTAGCCCTTAAACAATTTTTAGCCCTCATTCAAACCCAATACTCCACTAGAATTAAGCTGTCCAAACTGACTTTGGTGGTGAGTTTAGACCCTTCACTAAATACCTCTCTGATTTAGTCATTTTACATAGACTAACCTGCCCATACACTTCTCACCAAAATGGAACCGTAGAGAGAAAGCATAGGCACATTGTGGAAATGGGACTCAGTCTCCTTGCACACTCTGCCATGCCTATTCTCTACTGGGATCATGCCTTCACCCAAGCTGTTCATCTCATCAATAGATTACCTTCCTTTGCTCTCACTCAATCTATGTCCCCCTACCTTGCCCTTATCAACACTATCTGTTTACAGTTAGTTATCATTTAGTTACAACTCTATTGAATTAGTTGGAACTGTGGTTAGGTCTGTTAGTACCACAGTTAGCTTGTAACCATAGTTAGATTCATTTGGTCAAATACTATAAGACCATCTATTGTAAATCATTTTACCTCAAATTAATACAATGATTTTCTTTCAATATTCTATTAAACTAAATGATTTAAATGCCTATATAATGTAAAGAATTCATCATTTTCAGCTTCATCTGCATGTCATTTTAGAATACCTCACTTCATATTAACTTCGACAATTTGTAACAAAAATTGTAAATACGATTGCATCCAGTTAGAAATACACTGATGTATTAATTTGGTTTTAAACTTATTAGTTTCTAATGTTCAATTAATTCCTAATATTTAAGGCTATATATAGTTAGTTAATCTCACACTTTTATCTAAACAATCATATACATTCATTAGTAGTTTAAAAAAAAAAACATTTCTGCCGGATTCTATATAACAAACTTCATCATCTTTATTTATTGTTTTGAGCATTGTCATGTGACCTCAGTTTTATAGTAAACATGTATTGGTGTTGACTATAGTAAAAAACAAAAAACGATGTCTTTCGTCATTGTTTATAACATGCACTTGGAGAAGATACCGACATTTTAAGGAATGATGAAAGCTACATGCTAGTAAGGAATTCATCGGTAATAATTCCTAATTTTTTGGTAACCATTATACAACACTCCAATGGTCAGTACATACTAACCACAATTTAGTGTATGTGTAGTTAGTATATGCTACTAACCATTATACAACAATCCAATGGTTAGTACATACTAACCACAATTTAGTGTTTGTGTGGTTACCGAATTTTTTTATTGATGAGAAAATGACTATTATGCCCATTTAATAACGATTATTAAAAAATTCCTTCGCACTCTTTCCTAAAAAAAAGTTTAGTGTTATGTAAAAAAAATCATATATTTTTTTGGCTTAATTACAGTTTTGGTCCCCCTATTATGACCAATTTTCGATTTTGGTCCCTGAACTTTTAATTTGACGATTTTGGTCCCCCTATTTTCCCAATTTGAAAAATCAAAGTCCCTCACCCCAATTTTGACTCAGTTTGACTGACTGATCCTACGTGGCAGCCCACGTGGACTGCCACGTAGGCACACCCCCCCCACCCCACCCCCCCCACCCCCCCACCCCACCCCCCCGACCCCTTCTTCTTCCTCGCTCCCCTCCCCGTCGCTCTCGCTCCCCCTCCCCGTCGCTCTCGCTCCCCCTCCCCCCCACCCCACCGTGACCCCTCCCCCACCCCCACTGTTCCTCTCCACCTCCCCCCATCGCATCTCCCCACCCCCCATCGATCTCCACCTCCCTCTCTCTCTCGCTCACCGTGACCCCTCCCCCACCCCCATCGATTTCCCTCTCTCTCTCTCGCTCACCGTCGCTCTCTCTCGCTCACCGTCGCTCTCTCTCTCCTTCGCATCTCACTGATCGCTCTCGCTCGCCGTTCTCCGCTCGCTCTCGCTCGCCGTTCGCCGCTCGCTCTCGCTCGCCGTTCGCTCTCGCTCGCCGTTCGCCGCTCGCTCTCGCTCGCCGTTCGCCGCTCGCTCTCCGTTCTCTCTCTGCGTCTCTCTCTCTCTCTCTCTCTCTCTCTCTCTCTCTCTCTGCGAACTCTGGGGGTGGGGGAGGGGTCACGGTGGGGTGGGGGGAAGAGGGGGAACAGTGGAGGGTGGGGGTGGGGGGTGGGAGGGGGAACAGTGAAGGGGGAGGAGCAACGGGGAGGGGGGTGGGGTTGGGGTGGGGTGGGATGGGGGTGGGGTGGGGTCGGTGGTGGGGGGGGTGGGGTGGGGTGGGGTGGGGGGGAGGGGGGTTCACGAGGAAGAAGAAGGGGTGGGGGTGGGGTGGGGGGGTGGGGGGTGTGCCTACGTGGCAGTCCACGTGGGCTGCCACGTAGGATCAGTCAGTCAAACTGAGTCAAAATTGGGGTGGGGGACTTTGATTTTTCAAATTGGGAAAATAGGGGGACCAAAATCGTCAAATTAAAAGTTCAGAGACCAAAATCGAAAATTGGTCATAATAAGGGGACCAAAACTGTAATTAAGCCTATTTTTTTTTGACAGAAAAAAAATTATATTTGGCATTAGGGTTATTTATTTGCAACGGTAATATCTCCCATCTCCATGAATCTGAAGCCCAGAATCTGATTTGTGCTATAAAATCTCAACAGTTGCCCAAGAATACGATCAAAGTGTGGATCGCGCGGTATCCCTCCAACGAGAGTTGACACAAGGACATAATTTCTCACTTTCGCTATAGAATTTCGAGAAAGCGGGCAAAGATCAATGACTTCGCGGTGCGTTTGATTCCTTCCAGTGGTTTGGGGATGGCTTCCGATGTATAGACCCAATCGTTCTTTCTGCTGCCTTCATGTTTTTACCGCCTCTGGTGGATTCGATTGGAACGAAAGACAGAGAAATTATAAAGAAATCTCAAGAAATCTCATCTTCTTGTTCGGACCTCAATGAGTCGCTCGTTGAGCAGCGTCGCTCGTTGGTGTTTGATCGTAACTTGTCTCCCTTTCTGTTTTCCATCTTTCATATTTTGGTTTTTTTTTGTTAGTGATGATTTCACTGGAATTTTTTCTTCTTGAAGCAAACACACTCTGTCTCCAAAATTGTGTTTCAGCACTAATGTTTTGGGAGTAGTGTTTTCGTTTGCAACATTAACATCTCATTCTTGATCATCCAAGAATTGTATAATCTTGATGAATCTTGATTATTAAATTAAAGCCTAGAAGGCAGATTCGGACCCTAAAAATATGAATGGATGCCTTATTCACTGTCGGAAATCGGGTTACCTTATTCATTGTCGTAAATTGGGTTGCCTTATTCATTGTCGGAAATTTTGCTTTATTCGTTGTTGGAAATCGGGTTGCATTATTCATTGTCGAAAATCGGGTTGCCTTCTTCATTGTCGAAAATGTTGCCTTATTCATTGCCGAAAATCGGGTTGCCTTACTCATTGTTGGAAATCGGGTTGCCTTACTCATTGTCGGAAATCGGGTTGCCTTCTTCATTGTCGAAAATGTTGCCTTATTCATTGTCGAAAATCGGGTTGCCCTATTCATTGTCGGAAATCGGGCTGCCCTATTCATTGTCGGAAATCGGGTTGCCTTACTCATTGTTGGAAATCGGGTTGTCTTACTCATTGTCGGAAATCTGGTTGCCTTACTCATTGTTAGAAATTGGGTTGCCTTACTCATTGTCGGAAATCGGGTTGCCTTCTTCATTGTCGGAAATCGGGTTGCCTTCTTCATTGTCGAAAATGTTGCCTTATTCATTGTCGGAAATCGGGTTGCCTTATTCATCGTCGGAAATCGGGTTGCTATATTTGGAAGTCTTATTCATGTCGGAAAAATTAATAGTAAGATCAATTCTTTAGTAGGAATGTGATTTTGCTATGAGAATTAGCTATTTGGAATTGTGAATTTAGGACGCTATGCACAAAAATACTTGACCCTTGATGCAGTTTTATATAAATCTTTATACATAAGTTGAAGTACAAATCTTGATGACCCTTAATGAAATGAGAACACTATGATGGCATTGTGATGACTTAGGCTGTGGAAATCGATATTTAAGTCCCGGTGACCTTAAATTTATTACCAGATTAACTCTTTACCCAAAATGTGACTTGCCGTGTGAAATTGTTATTGGCATTTTCAAATTTGGATGCTACACGCACAAAATCTTGACCATGCTGCTTTTATATGGATATTTATTTATAGCTTGAAGTACAAATCTTGATGACCCTTTATGCAATCACAACACTGATGGCATTGTGCCTAGATGACCTTCGATGTGAATATTGAAATTTAAGCTTTGATGAAGGTAATTTTGAGCCCCAATCACTCTAAATGCAATTGCAATATAAATTTTTATTCATAATGTAGAGTTAAGATTGTATATTTGAGCCGTAAGGATTCCTTAATGTATGGTGGTCTAAATTTGGGTGTGAGACAGCTCAAATAATCCGGATCCTATGATGATCGAGATTGGTAGTTTGATGGTTGCAGACTAATGTGATTGTATTTGTATGTGTCAATGAGGTTTATGTAAATGGATATTAATATTAATAGATAGTAATCGCATTTAGAGATGTGATGTGAAGCAAAACTACATTCTGTGTGAGATATTTATAAATAATTTTTTCCTCCAAGGATTGTTTCAAGAACTGGAAGTAACAGAGCCTTTTGGTTTCAAGATGTTCATCTTCCAGATTGATTCCAAATACATTTTAAGAGATTCCAGTGCGTATAACTTGAATTATTGATCTGCATGAATCTATTTTATATCGACCCAGGAAATGGTGTGCCATTAAAAGAATGAAGGTCGAGGCTTTGATGAATTTTCATGTTGTGGTATTCAATTTCTTTTATATCGTGGTGGGTGAAAGTATGAAAGAGGCTATTAAAGTTTATAATGAGTTTGAGGTGGGAGGCTATTGGCTTATCTGCATATTTCACTATTAACTAGCCTTCTTCAGCTGGTGATTCATTTAAACTGCTATCCTTGTTATACTAAATATTCTCTTTGGTCACGTATTTAGGATATGGATAGCTTTGTTAGAATTGGGAGCAATGTTGTATTATACAACTTAACTAGAGAAAATTTGTGGCGTTGATATTCAGAGAAGATTTTGCTATGCTGCATTAGTCAAAAGCACACCCTTATATTATAGTTTTCGTTTTAGATTTTTTGAGAATGTCTGGGAGCCTTGCCTGCACAAGATATATACATCCTAAAATAGTGTAGTGATGATTTGTTATTGTTACGTGTCCTAAGCTCTTGAAAGAATTTGAGAAAGATAATATGATGTCTATTATGTTATTTGAGACTTGTTTGTTCATCTAGTTAGCAATATGTAGTTATTTGCTTAGCGGTGGCCAGAGTAATTGTTTGTTGAACTATTTTGTCATTTTGGTAGAATACCATTAGATGTCCTCCTGTTAAGTTGCAGGAAACTATTAGCTAATGACTCACTTAAATAGTTGCTGACTTGTTTTCTGTTTAGTATGCAAATATGGTGGTTGATTACAACCATTGTCCATTTCTAGTGGAGGAACTAGTTTGGTATGAAGGAAGCGGACATAATGATTTAATTCATGTTTATGAGTGTGAATTTTGAAGTCATGTCATTCAAAATTAATTGCAAAGTCGGATGCTGATGTGCAATGGGGGGATGCATCAAATCAGCAAATACAAAGTTGTCTAAGGTGAATAGATTTGTGCATTGTCCACATCTCAAGCTCAAAGGGCCCTGTAAATATTAGAGATGTAATATAAAACCATACATGTATCTTTACCAATCAGCATTGGGAAAATTGATTCATAAGGGGCAGGGCATTCGATCACACAATTTGGTTCCAGGTTCCACGAGTTTGATATTAGAACTTCTTTAGAGGTACTTCTCAATCCTATATATTCTACACGTGTTACCTTCATTTAGACGTTGTCTTTCCCAGTGTTATATCTGCTTCTTATCTGTTTTTTCTTCTAGTTAGTCATCCATGAAGTATTGTTAGGTTCGTCTTTAACTTTTATTAGACTTGAGTTTGCTATGGTTCACTTCGGTTTAATTTTTTAAAATGCATGTCGCATGAACTCTTTATTTGACTTGGAAATGGTTATTAAGTTTGTAACAATTGAATCTGAATTGGAATCAAATTATCCACATGTCAGACGGGAATCAAAATGAGTTTGACAGTGAATAAGATGCTTTGCAATAAGGAAAGATATATGATTCTAACAGTTTCAGTTTCAGTTTACCCATTCTATTCGAACTGAAAATATGAATGAGGATCCTGCAGAATAGTTTGAATACATTTGGTGAAAATAGTTGGTGAAAATGTGATAGAAACAGGAAATTGAATCAGGAAATTGCAGCTCAGTTACAGCAATGTCACACCACTAGAGCCTTTGAATGCTGATTTGGACCCTAGAAAAATGAATGGTTTCTACGGATGCCTTATTCATTGTCTAAAATCGGGTGGCTATGTCTTGATGACTAGACATTTAATAGTGTTCTAGGATATTTATGATCAAGTCGGTTGTTACAAGTATGAAGAAAAGAAAGAATGGCCTCCCGTCTTCTCTGGCCTAGAGTTCTATATATAGTCTTCAAGGCTTCTCGGCGGTTCTCTTTTGAGGCCCGTTCTCAGCGGTTACCCCCCACTCCAGTCATGTGAGTTCCCACGTCTTCGCCTTCCTGTGACACCTGTCCTTGATAACTCCTTGGCAGTTCACTTCTCGTGTGCGCATGAGCTCGGTTAACCTTGCGTTGGGCCGAGCTTTAATACTTTGGCCCAGTCCACAGCCCCCCAAGCTCGAGCTGAGTGAGCTCGGCGAAGAGGTTTGAACTTGTATTGACTTGTTTTGACGATTGAAGTGACCGTTGACTTGGGAAAACGTGTCATGCTTGGGAAAATGTTCCAGCTGACTGAGGTGACGTTCCAGTGCAGACGTTTCACCTACCTGACGCTTGATTGAGCGCGTGCGTTGAAGGTAAGCTTCGGCATGGTTTAAAAAGGCGCGCGGGGGATGTGAGAACTTCGCTGTTTTTCGTCTGCTCTTTTGATTTCTGCTCGCTCTTCTGCCGAGGTTTGTTTGCTGTGAAGTTTCGCCTTCCTTCAGCGTTTCGCTTGCTTGTGTTGAGGTATACTTTTCTATCCTTCTTCTTCCTTTTTCTCTTGTACCTTAGTTAAAATGGTGGAAATTTGGGAAGTTGATGAGAGCGGAAATGAGGTGAGTGAGGTACCTTCAGCGTATCGAGTGATTTTGGATGAATCTCGTCCTCGTTGGGAAAGGATAAAGGAGAAGTGGAGGCGCCTCGAATCATCCATTTCCGAGACCCTCTCAAGTCTCCCTGACTTTAGCTCTTCAGATTCTGGTTTTTCAGATGGTGAGGACGCTGACTTTGCTTCTCCTCTTTTCCCAGGGACCAAGATTCATTTCGAAAACACTGTGGCCCTTTCAGATTTTAGGCGAGAAGAGGTGGGGCTCTTGGCTCTTCCTTCTACTCCTGTGCGTGAAATCAAGGTGCTGATGGCATCAAAACAGAGCATCGAGTCCGTTCCCAACTTTGAAGCGTGGGATTTATTCACCATGTTTACCAAGCCAGAAGATTTAATAGCTTTTCGGCAAAAGAACGCCGTGTCCTCTACTGGAAATGAAGAAGATGTGATTCTGGAGTGCTGTAGGCCCAACGAGCCAGTATGTATGATGCGGCCTAAGGGAGTGGTGGAAGAGAGTACTCATATGTACGCCTGCCTTTTCGAAGACTTGAAGGTGAAAATGCCCTTCACTCGCTTTGAAAACCACGTGCTGCAGCTCCTCAACGTTGCTCCAACGCAGCTTCACCCGAATAGCTGGGGGTTTATACGCGCTTATGAGATAGTATGTGGAGCTTTGGGTATGACTCCGAATGTAGGGGTGTTCTTTCAGTTTTTTCGTACTAAGGGTGAAGGTTTGGGAAAGTGGATATCTTTCCATAGCCATTCTCCTCGCCCCCTTTTTAGTCTATTCACTACTTCATACAAAAATTTTAAGGCGAAGTTCTTCCGAGTTCGAGCTCCTCCTTCCTTTCCCGAGCTCCTCATAAACAAGACAGGAGCGCCGCACTTCCCTTTGTATTGGCAGAGCGAGGTGTTTGGTGTGACTGGAGTCATCTTGGATGACTTAAGTACCGAGCTTCTGGAGGACGCAGCAATGCTGCAAAGGTTGTATACTATGACTTGTAAGGAGGTGATTAGTCTGGAGGGGGATCACAAAGGTCTTCAGGATTTATTGAGTAAGTTTTTCTTCTCGCCTTCTTTTTGATATTTATAACCGCTTCTAATGTTTCCTTTTATTTCGCCGTGCAGTTAGGATGGGTTTGAAGGAGAAGGACATCAAAAATTACATCAAGAAGGCCCAAGAGAGGTTAGCGAAGGAGAAATTGAATGCCCAAAGTCAGGGTGGGACTTCTGCGACGGAGAGCTCGGACAAAGGCTTGGTGAAGATTGCTAAGAATACTGGGCGAACGACTATTGTTGGAATGAGTCTCGGCACTACTCCCATCGCGGCTGTCCCTTTGAAAGCTATCTCTAGAGATTCTTCTGAGGTGTTGAAGGAGGGTAAAGGGGGTGCCGTTGTGAAAGAGACTGAAAAGACTGCTGCTGCGATTCCAACTCCTGCCAAGCGACCTTGTATGCGGGAAGGTTCTCCTTCTAAGAAGAAGTTCAAGAGTTCAGAGGGCGAGATTTCTTGGATGGAGTTTCTGCAGGATTTTGAGGGTCAGGGGGAGATCGCGTCCTTGTGGGACAAGCGTTTCCCTTTGAAGCACTTTGTGAGGGAACATATTACTACTGCAGATGATGGTGATCGCATCCGGAGTTTGGGGGTGGAGCAGGCTTTCTTGGCGATGCAGTCTTATGCGTTGAAATCTGCTGCCCTTGGTCATGTGGTTTGCGACGAGTTCGTCAGACTTAGGGGCCGAGAGCGTCAAGGGCGCAAAGATGTTGAAGCTGCCGAGAAGGCTGTCGCTGCTCATGCCGAGTTAGTGGAGGAAAATGAAGCGTTGAAATCCAAGTTAGCCGAGCAGATAAAGTTGTCTGAGGAAAAAGAAAGGTTCGTGCGTAAGCAGCTCGAGGAGACGGAGGCTCAGTGGGAGGCCAAGATAAAGGAAGTTCGAACTACTCTGAAGGAGCAAGAAGACAAGGTCTCTTCTCATGAGTCTACTATTGCTGGGTTGAGGGCTGAAAATACCGGACTTACGGTGTCTTTGGCTGAGGTGAAATCTCAACTATTGGAGTTGCGTGTTGCCAAGGAGGCCGAGATCGAGGAATTGCACATTGAAAATGCTGTAGCTCTCTTGAAGGGTTTTGAGAAGGCTAAAGGCCAAGCCTTGGCGCTCTACCCCACTTTAGATGTGAGTGGACTTGACCCACTGAAGGAGGTTGTGGACGGCAAATTGGTGCTGCTGCCATCACCTGAGGAAGAGGATGTTGAGATGAAGGGAGTCGATGAAGTTTTTTGATCTACTTTTCTCTTCTCGGTTTTCCTTGTTATTTTGTTGTATGTTACTTTTGTACCATCAGGTTGTGAATGAAGTTTATCTTTTCGCTATTTCTTTCAGTTCTGTTCTAATTTCGCGAAACCGTTTGGTTGTATGAACACTCTATGTATTTGTAAAGTTTATAGAGGCTTCGCCGCGTTTTTGAATATGCTAGTAAATAGTAGCTTGATCGAGTTGTTTTATAAGGACTTCCGTGGGTGGCCCTCGAGTTTACGAGGACTACGAGGAGCAACTATGGAGTAGAACTTGATCCATCTGTTCATTCCAGTAGTTGCTTTTTTCTTACCTTATTTCGGCAAGAGGGAGTATCTCTTTCTCTTAAGAGTTTTAACCCTACATCATCCCAGATTGGTTTAACCTTTATATTTGTTAGGTTATGGATCTCCAACCGTTGTTGTATGGGATTTTGAACAAATCACTTGTCTTGATCTTTGCCGAAGTGTTTTGAAATGACTTCGGTTAGAAATTTTGCAGAGGTGAGTTGTAAATTGCAGAGGTTAACCGAGCTGTATCGATTTGTTCCCAGCAAAGATTTAGTAGTAAAAAAGTGTAAGAAGTTTTGACACCACTTTTTCAACTGGCAAGTCTCGTTAAAAACTCCCGGTGGGAGAAAAGAGTACTTGTCAGGTTTTTATTCGTTGATGCTATAATGTCTGCGCATCTTTCTGAGTACATACATAATCAACTTTTGTCTAGTGTAAAAAACAGGAAATGAATACATGGAAGGAAAAAACAGGGGGTGCCTCATTAAAAACTCCCAGTGGGAGAAAAGAGTGCACACTTATTGTTACTGAAATGACTTGAAAGAGCTTAACTGAACTAGAAGCGGAGATTTGCCGAGTTCCAGCTCCTTGGTATGGGGTGTCCTGTTAGCGTTTCTAATTTGTAGGCTCCGGCACTTAACTTCTCCAGGACCTTATATGGACCTTCCCAGTTAGGTGAAAGTTTTCCTTTTGCATCCGTTCCCGAAACCTTCCTTAGAACGAGGTCGCCTTGCTTCATCTCACGAGGGAGGACCTTAGAATCATATTTCCGAGCTACGCGCTGCTTTACTGCGTATTCTCGTAGATGAGCAGCTTCTCTGATTTCCTCCAGCAGGTCTAGGTTTGCTACCATGTTGATTGTGTTCGTGTCCTCCCTTGTGTTCTCTCGCCTGAAGCTAGGTTCTCCCAACTCTACAGGTATCATAGCATCTGCACCATATGTAAGCTTAAAAGGGGTTTCACCAGTTGAAGAGTGGGGAGTTGTGTGATATGACCAAAGCACTTGGCATAACTGATCTGCCCAGGCCCCTTTGTGTTCATCAAGCTTCTTTTTCAGACCAGATAGTATGACTTTATTTGCTGACTCAGCTTGGCCATTTGCCTGAGGATGCTCTACCGACGTGAACTTGTTCTTGATTCCAAGTCCAGCGCAAAAGTCTGTGACCAGGGAGCTGGCAAATTGTGTACCATTATCTGACACTATTTCTGCTGGCATACCGAATCTGCAGATAATATTCTTCCAATAGAATTTCTTGACCCGAGCTGCCGTGATGGTTGCTACAGGCTCCGCTTCTATCCATTTGGAGAAGTATTCGACAGCAACGAGCAAGAATTTTACCTGTCCGGGTCCCACTGGGAATGGGCCCAAGATGTCAGCCCCCCATTTGTAGAAAGGCCAAGGGGTTGTGATTGATTGCAGCGTTGTTGCAGGGGCATGGTGAAGGTCGGCATGCCGTTGGCATTTATCGTATTTCTTCACAAAATTTACACAGTCCTTGTCCAGCTGGGGCCAGTAATATCCTGCTCTTATGACCTTATTTGACAGTGATCGTCCCCCGATGTGGCTGCCGCATATGCCCTCATGGATCTCTTTCATCACGTATTCGGTTTCAGTGGGTGTCAGACAGCGTTGGAGCGGTGCTGCAAAGCCCCTTCTATATAGCTTGCCTGCGAGGATGACATACTTTGCCGCGTTGCGCCGCATCTTTTTGGCCTCGTTTTCCTCGTGAGGCAGGATGTCGTGCTGCAGAAAGGCTATTATTGGAGTAGTCCAGTTGGTTGACAGTTCTACTGAATGGACCTCTTTTGTTTCAATGCTTGGCAGTGGGAGTGTCTCCTGAATCACAGTGTGATTGTTGCCAGGCTTCTTTGTGCTTGCCAACTTGGATAGGATATCAGCTCGGATGTTCTGCTCTCTGGGGACGTATAGCAATTCGAAGGAGGGGAACTGGCAGAGAGTAGTTTAACTTTCTTGAGGTATTTACCGAGTTGTGGATCCCTTGTTTGAAATTGGCCAGAAAACTGGGAAGTGACGAGTTGGGAGTCGCTGTGTACTTTGAGATGTTGGACTCCGACCTCCTTTGCAAGATTCATTCCTGCGATTAGAGCTTCATATTCTGCTTGATTGTTACTAGCTTTGAAGTCGAATCTTAATGATTGTTCAATGAGGAGGCCCTCAGGACTTTCAAGTGTGATGCCTGCGCCACTTCCCTTTAAGTTTGATGCTCCATCTACCGAGAGGGTCCAGGGAGAAACGCCTGGTTCTAATGATGGTGGTGTCAATTCTACAGCAAAATCTGCTAGGACCTGAGCTTTTATGCCATCTCTTGGGTGAAAGACAACGTCGTATTCAGAAAGTTCGATTGACCAGGCAACCATTCTACCTGCAAGATCTGGCTTACGTAAAACCTGCTTGATAGGATGGTCTGTCTTCACAATTATCTGATGACTTTGGAAGTAAGGTCGAAGTCGACGTGCCGAAGTGATTAAAGCTAGAGCTAACTTCTCTATCTTCTGGTATCGGACCTCGGCCCCTTTGAACACTTTGCTGCAGAAATATATTGGTCTTTGTTGCTTCCCGTCTTCAGATACTAGGACTGAACTCATGGCTCTTTCTGAAATTGCTAAGTAAAGCAACAATGGCGCTCCAACTTTTGGTTTCACCAGGATGGGAGGAGAGGATAAGAACGTTTTAATCGCTTGAAAAGCTTCTTGACATTCAGCTGTCCAGTCGAAACAGCCCTTTTTCTTCAAGGAAGCGAAGAAGTGGAAAGCTTTGTCACCTGCTCATAGTTAATCACAAAAAATGGAGACAGTATGAGAAAAAAGTAGTGAGTCATGTTGCGAATTTGCGTTGTCAATGAGATTTGGTTGAGGGAGTGAAACATTTATAAAGATGTTTTCACCTGCGCAAGATAGGAAGCGTGATAAAGCTGCCAGGCGTCCCGTTAGTTGCTGAACTTCTTTGGGATTTGAGGGGCTTGGCATCTCCAGTATTGCTCTGCACTTGTCAGGATTCGCTTCTATGCCTCTGTTGGTCAACATGAATCCTAGGAATTTTTCCAGCTTGTACTCCGAAGGAGCATTTTGTCGGGTTGAGCCGCATTTCATGTTTTCTGAGGGAATTGAAGGTTTCTTCTAAGTCTGTGACATGACTATGATTTTCCTCGGTCTTGACCACCATGTCGTCGACGTACACCTCTAGATTTCTTCCGATTTGGCCTCGGAACACGCTGTCCATTAGACGCTGGTATGTCGCACCTGCGTTTTTTAGGCCAAATGGCATGACAGTGTAGTGATAGTTGCAGGTGTCAGTCATGAATGCTGTTTTATCGGCATCTTCTGAGTCCATTTTAATCTGATTGTAGCCGGAGTATGCGTCCATGAAGCTTAGAACACGATATCTGGAGGCCCCATCTATCAGTGCATCAATGCTGGGCAGAGGGTAGGGGTCTTTTGGGCAGGCAGCGTTCAGGTCCGTGAAATCCACGCACATACGCCACTTTCCATTAGACTTCTTCACCAGCACCACATTGGAGAGCCAAGTTGGGTATTGAATTTCTGTAATGAAACCGGCTTCAAGTAATTTTTGGGTTTCCTCTGCGACCGCTACTTTGCGCTCAGGTCCGAGCTTCCTCTTTCTTTGTGAGACCGGCTTGGCAGCTGGAACTAATGACAGCTTGTGACAAATGAAGGAGGGGTCAATCCCAGGCATATCTGCTGGGGTCCATGCGAAGAGATCAATATTCTTTCTTAGCAGCTCAACTATTGCTACCTCTTCGTCTACTGGGAGGGCACCTCCAATGTTTGTCGTCTGCTCAGGGTTTGAACCGATCTGAATTTGCTTGAGATCTTTCGTTGGTTTCAATCGGTGATCACTGAAGTCTTCCCTGGGGTCTAAGTCAGCAAAATTAATGTTGTAAGATGTGGCCTTTACCGTCGAGTCTACGGTGTTTTTCTTCTTCGTTTTCAGGCTTTCTAAGTAGCATTTTCGTGCTGCCTCCTGGTCTGCTTTAAGGACTCCAACTCGTCCATCGTCAAGGGGATACTTCATTGTGAGATATCGGGTGGACAAGGCGGCGCCGAGGATATTGAGCGCTGGCCTTCCCATTATAATGTTATAAGACGATTCAGCATCAATCACCAAGTATCTGACCTTGATTGTTTTGGCATTGTGGCCCACGCCAAATGTGGTGCGGAGGGTAATGTATCCTTTTATCTGCACCTGCTCTCCTGAAAAACCAACTAGTGTACCGTGGTAAGGTTGCAAGTGGTCATTAGATAAGTTCATACCTTTGAAAGCTTCCCAGTAGATGATGTCTGCTGAGGATCCGGGGTCAATCAGTACTCGTCTGACATTGTAGTTGAGGACTTGAACTACTATAACCAGGGGATCATCTTCGTGTGGGGAGATTCCTGCGAAGTCCTTGGGAGAGAAGGTGAGATCAGGAATGTTGGATGTCGTGGAACTATCAGATGAACTGCTGATGTGCATGACCTGGCGTACATATCTGCGTCGAGCCGAGCTTGTTTCTCCTCCTCCCGCGAATCCTCCGGAAATGGTGTTGAGAGTGTGTTGCACTGGTGGAACTTCCTCTGCATGCTCTGCCAACGTTACCACTTGAGACTGCAATTTGGGCTTCGGTTGCTCCGGTGTTCTGACACGTGAGTTTCCTGGGTCGTCTTTCACATATTGCTTCAATAAGCCACGTCGGACCAGCTTCTCGATTTCGTTTTTTAGGGCAAAGCAGTTCTCGGTATCATGTCCTCGACCTCGGTGGTATTCGCACCAGCTATCACTGTCTCTGCCTAGGACTCTTCTTGCTGGGTTTAATTCAGGGATTAACCTTGTGTGCAGGACCTCTTTTAAAATCGTCGCACGTCTCTGGTTTAGAGGTGTTAAGGCTCCTCTGACAGGGCTGCTTCGCCGAGGAGGTGGGGATCTTCTCCGAGGTGGCTGCGGAGGATCGCGCCGTTGAGAAACACTTCGGTTATAGTCGTCATATCTGCTGCGACGTTCGTATCCTTTATCGGGCTGCCTTTCGCGCTCATCCCGGTGCCGCTTCTCGGCATTACTTTCTTCTCCTTTCATGTAGGCCTCTGCTCGGGCTAAGATCTCTTGCATATTGGTTGCAGGCCTGTTTGCTAGTGACTCGTTGAACTGTCCTCCACGCAAACCGTTTGTGAACGCGTCTGCAAATTGCCTCTGATCAGGGTGTTCTACGTCCACAGTGATGTCACTGAATCTTCCCAGGTATTCACGGAGAGTTTCGGTTGGGCGTTGCCGGGTGTTAAACAGTGTAGCAGTGGAGGTCTTTTTGTGTCTTCTATCTGAAAAATGTCTGAGGAACTTCTTGGTGAAGTCGGCGTAAGAAACAACGGACTGCCGAGGAAGGCTCATGAACCATCGTAGCGCCGCGTCTTTCATGGTACCGGAGAAAAGTTTACACTTGAGTGTTTCACGCGCTCCAATGATGGCCATCTGGGTGTCAAATGCGGTTAGGTGTTCCTGGGGATCTCGGCGTCCATCATATGGTTCCAAGGGTGGCGGCTTGAAGTTCTGGGGAACTAAGTCGTTCATTATGGCATCTGTGAATGGTTGGGGTTTTTCCAGTTGGACTCTATCGAGCGAGTTAGGGTCTCTTTCTTGCTTCATGTCATCAACTTGCTGTTGTAGGGACTGGTTCTGCTTCCGTAGTTCATCAAGGACTGCGTTGACGCCAACCATGAATGGGTGTTCAGGTATCGCAGCCTGATTTGGTTGAAGAATTGCTTGTTGTTCTTCAGTAACTGTTTGGGCGGTTGCAGCGCTGGCTGCTTGAGTAATTGGTACTTGATTTGTCTCCGGTGTGGCGGGATTCGGTGTATGTGGTTCGGCTTGCGAAGCTTGAGCTCTGCGAGGGGGGGATAGCGGCGGTTGACGCCGGCGTCCGCGACGGGTAGTTACCATGGCTGGGAAAAATGAAGGTGTGGCCGGGATTAGATTTACCGGGCCCCACGGTGGGCGCCAAATGTTCTAGGATATTTATGATCAAGTCGGTTGTTACAAGTATGAAGAAAAGAAAGAATGGCCTCCCGTCTTCTCTGGCCTAGAGTTCTATATATAGTCTTCAAGGCTTCTCGGCGGTTCTCTTTTGAGGCCCGTTCTCAGCGGTTACCCCCCACTCCAGTCATGTGAGTTCCCACGTCTTCGCCTTCCTGTGACACCTGTCCTTGATAACTCCTTGGCAGTTCACTTCTCGTGTGCGCATGAGCTCGGTTAACCTTGCGTTGGGCCGAGTTTTAATACTTTGGCCCAGTCCAAATAGCAAGATCAATTCTTTACCCAAAATGTGATTTGTTGTGTGAATATGTTATTGGTGTTGTGACATTGAGATGGTATGCACAAAAATTCATGACCCAAGATGTAGCTTTTATGCAAATCTTGGTGACCCTTAATGCACTAATAACAACACGATTATGGTATTGTGCCTAGATGGCTTTGGTTGTGATAGTTGAGATTAAAGTCCCAACAATAAATTTATCAACAAGAATGACTATGATATTTTATCACACGTTGTTTATATCTAAGTTGAGATTAAGTTGTAAATGAGATTAACAGTGTCAGAATATTATTTAAAATGTATCAGAATCTTTTCTAAAAAAAAATAGTATTTCACATATTACTTCAATTTTGTACGTAATTTCTTATCACGGTCATGTGATGATTCTTTAATAGGTTGAGAAGGCTTTTGGCCTAGGAAACCAATAAGCTATGGCTGAAAAAATGATACTGCAAGTGAGCTTTGAAACTAGATATATTGTGCTTCAAATTGCAGATCTTGTAACTTTTCTTGCTTTACCTTACTGTTCTAATATGTAGTACACTGTTGGAGACATGAGCAAGTTCCATGATAAAAAAATAAGGTACCAACCAATATATGAAACTGGCAAGTGCAGTGTTGCATGCAGGACCATGGATTAACCTCAAACAGGATATACTAATTTACCAGCATACTACCGACCTATGAATTTTTTAGGCTCTGCTTATGGTGCTGGCAAGTATGTCCCTGATAGTCAAGTTACTCTCGTGATTGCTGGCGATGGTATGAATTTGAAGGTGGGGATGAATTTAGCATTTTGTTTTCTTTGAAAGACATTTTCACTGAAGTCCTGACTCCTATCTAGTTGGCTTTCAATTTATCAACATCCTCATAACATCTTCACTAGCGTTCGTGAAGGATGCTGAGAAGTGGGATGGTTGTATTTAGAATGCCGGTACGGCTTTTTATTATCCTTTGTTGCTTTCATTTTTTTTGGAGGAGGGTTTGGGGCCTTTGTGCAATCTCGTATGTTTACTCTAAATTAGTTGTCACTGTTATTTATCTTTTTTTTTTAAATGTGAAGAACCAATTTAGATGCGGCTTTAAAGTCATTTGATAACCATATCTGTACCCTTGATCATAATCCAAGATCCAAGATCCTTGATCATAATCCAACTTCCTTCCAAACCAGGAGCTAGTTGAGGAGACATATTGCAAAAGATATATTAGCAATTCCTATTTCTACGGTAGCTTCTGAATCAGCATTCAGCACTAGTGGAAATATCTTAAGCCCGCATCGTAGCCGACTTCATTGGACAACCTTAGAGGCTTTGATGTGTGCTAGAAGTTGGTTATGGAGTATCGAAAACAATGGTATGGTTTTAAATTGTTTTTACATATGTCTGCATGTATTGAATTTTACTGTTGTATTGGACTTCATTGGACAACCTTAAAGCTTCACAATAGAGTAATTTGATGATTTACTGTTGTATTGAATTTCATATTTATAGGTGGTATGAGTTCTCAGTTGAATGAGTATGCCATTTTACTCAATGAAATAGACCCCGACGATGAAGGTGAAATTTGCTATCATTTATTTATCACCACTTTCCAATTTTATCAACTTTAGTGTTTATATTTAACATGTATTTTTTATTTTGTAGGTGAAATATTGACTAGTTGTGTCACTTCCCACTTTGAAGAGTGAAGACGTCAAAAGCATTTAGCGAAGACAACATTGATGTGGCACATTTGATAGTCTATATAGTAGAAACTTTCAAGTTAATGTGGCATCTCTGACACTTCTGAAATTTTGATACTAGTCTTGATTTAGTATTTTTGATGTATTCTTTAGTGAAGTTATTGACCACGTCTTGCGTCTTTATTGTTTTAGGATTTTACCCCAGATACTGGGAGATATGATGTAATATGGATTCAATGGTGCATTGATGATGATTTTATTGCTATACGTTGACATTTTGGATAATTGATATTTTGGTTATATGTTGTAGTATTGCATTGATTTTATGTTGTGTTAAATTTCAGGTTTGGGGTGGGTTTGGGTGTGGGATAAGTTTTGGGTTTGGGGCGGGTTCGGGTTTGGGGGCGGGTTCGGGTTTGGGGTGGGTTTGGGTGTGGGGTAAATTTTAAAAAATGAATTCTACTGCGGGGACGAGGTTGGGACGGGGATCCCCGAACCCATTGGGTACGGGGATGGGGATCAATTCTTCATCCCCGTTGGGTTTGGGACGGGGAACGGGGATGAATATGGGAATCGGGGATGGGGATGGGGAATGTTAAACCTGTCCCCGCCCCGCCCCATTGCCATGCCTACATGCTACCTTTTAAAAAACACGGAGGAGGAACAACGAAGCAATAAGTCAAACACCGAGAGAACCAGAGGATTGAGAACAACACGTACGAAGATTTTGGAAGCAACTATGGAAGATGTCTGTGGTGATACCTTTAGTGTGTGTTTGGATTAGGAGAGAAAGAATGAAGAGAGAAAGAGGTGAGAAATAGAGTACATTAGGGCGTTGTTTGGTTTAAGGGTTTAGAGAAGAGAGATATATGTCTCTTGGTTTGGTTGAAAAGAAAGAGAGAAGAGAAAATGAATGCTACTTTTGAAAGGACAAAAAGGTATTTGATTTAAAATTTTAATTTAATTAACTTAATATTTATTTTAATTATTTAATTAAATTAGCTAAATATTTATTTTAATTAGTTAAATAATTATTTAATTTAAACATTTATTTTAGTTATTTAATTTAAATTTATAAAGTGTTACATCTTTTTTTAGTTATTAAACATTTATTTTAGTTATTTAATTTAAACATTTATTAAATATTTATTTTAGTTATTTAATTTAAATTTATAAAGTGTTACATTTTTTTTGAACGAATAAAGTGTTACATCTTATTAATTATAATAATGGTAAAGAATTAAGTTGATAAGTGAGGATAGAATAATAAAACTATAATTTAAGAGCCTTTTCTTCTTATTTTCTCTCCACAATTGGAGAGTATACAAAAACCACTAAACTAATCATCTCTCTCTCTCTCTCTCTCTCTCTCTCTCTTTTATTTCTCCCCTTAACCAAACATCTCAAAATCACTCTTTCTTATCTTACTCTTTCTCTCTCCCTATTTCACCTCAACCAAACACACCCTTAAGGAGGCCCTCACTAATGCTTTTGGTGCTGAGAGTGAAGAAGAAGAAGAATGTTGGGGAGATTGTATGGATGAGTATCTAATGGAGAATAAGTGGTACAAAGATGATTATGATGGATCCAACGTGACTCCAAAACCCTACTCGCCTGGTGTCATACCCTAATTTTGTCTGATCAATCAAAAATCCAAAAAGTTTTTATTTTCATTGTGTCACATATCATTTTAAACGCGCGTGTCTTTGGCACTCTCGTGCAACGATTGTTTTGATGCTCGCTTTATTTTATTTCGTTATTGTTATTATTAGTCTATTGTTATTGGTGCAAAAAGTAAGTGAAGAAACTGAATAGCCAAAGGTTTTTTTTTTTATATATAATCGAGTTTTTTTTACAAATAAACCAAAAGAAAGCAAACAACAAAAAAATTAATGCAAAATTTCAAAAAAAAAGAAGAAAAGGGGGCGAAGCAGCTGCTGCTGGCTGCCCTAGCTAGGGTTTCTCCTTGGATGCTGTCATTCCTCCATTGCCACCTATTGTCCTTTGCCCATTCAAATAGCTGTCATTTGTCCTTCCTCAATTGTTGTTCTTTTTGTGCCCTAAATTTGCCCTTATTGCTGTCCTTTTTGATTACTCAGCACCTCATCAATCCACCTATAAATATCAAACACTAACACAGTCACGGGGGGATACACAGAAATATTCACAGAGAGACAGTGAAGGAAATACAAAAAAAAAAGGCACACAATCACAAAGATACAGAAATATACACACACAAAAAACGCACGCACACATAGATACACAGAAAACACACAGAGCTGGCATAAAAATTCTAGAACAAAATTAGGGTTTCACATTGAAACCTTAATAACCAGGATTCTGAAAAAGGGAAGGCAGGGAACAGAAGCACAAAAAAGAACACCCTCACCTCACCCTCGACTCTCTCTCAATCACTATCCCTCACAACCACAAATCCTTCCACTTCCCATCACCCCAACATCTTTTATGCAGAAAACATGTCAAAACAGAATCATATGGGCTCTATAAAATGCATTTTTTGTCTCAAACATTTAGGTTAGAACCGATCTAGCCTAGAACCAAAGTCAGATCATCTGTTTAGTTTTAGGAAGTTGTTCTTTTTAGGGTAAGCAGAAGGGAGGGGAATCATAAGGCCAAACAGTGAAGAAAAAATATTCGAGAGAAGAAGAAAGGGCGTAGAGAGGAAGAAACAAAAAATAACTTACTCATTGAACTCCGGCCACCGTGGACGGTGGTCAGAGGCCGTAAACCACCACTGAACGCCATCAACACATTATCGCCGTCGCCTATATCCTCTTTCCGTCGCGATTTTCGTGGCCGTCGTTGTTGAAGCCGAGCCGTTTTCATCAACGACGCAACAACATCGCCGTCACAGTCGTCCCCCTCGAACCAGCCATCGGCGTAGCCACCAAGACGTTGTCATCGCCGGCCGTGGGGTAGCTGGTCTGCACCACCACCACCGTCCCACAACGAAGGCTTCCTCTCTGTGAGCTCTCTCTCCCTTGCTCGCTTTCCCTTTTTTTTCGTTTCCCTGCTCTCTTTCGTCTTCCCTCCCGAAGGCTATCTCTCTCTGTGAGACTTGGCTAGCGGTAGAGGTGTCAATTTGGCCCCAAGCCCAGCCCCATTGGCCCCCTAATTTAGCCCCAAATATTTCAGCCCCCTATTAATGGGGCTTTTTTTAGCCCCAACCCACATTTTCAATTTTTTAGTGGGTTGGGGCCAGGGCTTTGTGGGTTGGCCCCCAATTTTTTTTGATCATTCTTTTTCTACTACTTACACCTCTCTTTCATTCTTTTACCCCATTCCTCTTCTCCATCACTCTCACCACCACCTCATTCTCTCTCTCACCACAACCATCACCACCATCACCATCTCCCACTCACCACCACCACCACCACCTCCATATGTTTGCCGAAAGTGTCTCCAGATCTCCAATTATTCAACCACTGGTATCAGTCTGAAAATAATAATTTAAATCAATAAATTTATGTCAAACTATTTGTATCCTCATACTACAAAAACCAAATATTACTAAAGCAGTAACTGGATATAGTAATTTAAATAATAATTTAAATCAATAATATATTAAACTATTCATATCCTCATACTACAAAAACCAAATACAGTATTACTTTCGGAGAAGAAACAGTAGCCGGAGAGTTTCCAGCTTCTTTTTTTTGGCCTTGGATTTTTTTGATGGCATATCTGCTGCCTGCAGGAAAAGTCGAAATTTCTAAACTATTAATGAATAACATCAAATTTTAAATAACTGTAGTAATATGATATAGTAATTGTTAGCAATCACACAACATTCCCTAAATATATGGCAGAAGAGAACAATGCATACAACCAATCTGATTAAGAAGACGATTAGAAGAAAGCCAAGAAGTGAAACAAAGAACACTAGGGAGACAGTGTGTATCTCTCTTGCAGGTGATGTTATACAGTGCCATGAGTGCGGTTACCGTATCCTTTATAAGAAGCGCACTCGTCGCATTGTGCAGTACGAGTCACGTTGAAGAAAATTGATGCAGCATTGGCAAGTAATTTCTGTGAAAAATCATTTAAATGTACTAAAATTGCTCGAGCTCCTTTCGACCTTGTGCTTGGTTCTGTTGTTTACAGAACTGATGAACTCATTTAGTACTGTGATGGTATTGTGTGCACAACCCTGCGGTGGACAGTACTGATTGATTACTCTGCGGTTGCATTTTGGTGGTATTGTGTAAAACAAGAACTTTTCAAGTATGTGAATATAATATGACTTCATGGTAGTAGTCTGCAATTTAGCATCAAAAAAATTATATATATATATATATATATATATATATATATATATATATATATATATATATATATATATATATATAGTTTCTGAATTTGAAAAAAAACTGAAAAACTGAAATTTATTTTTTTTGTTAAAAAGTATTTTTATAATTATCCAATGGATTTAAAAAAATATATTTGATGGATCACAACCATCCACAAAATTAAACACAAAATTAAGGGCCTTGGGGCTGGCCCTGGCCCACAGGGGCTTGGGGCCATGTGGGCTTATGAAATGTGGGCTTTTTGGCCCATGGGCCTTTTGGCCCTAGGGCCACGTGGGGCTGGGGCTGGGCTGGCCCATATGGGCCAAATTGACAGCTCTAGCTAGCGGCGCTGAAGGGAGAAGGAGAGTGAAGTAGGGTTTTGTTCACTCAACTTTTACCCATTTATACCACGTTTTCATTTTATTTAATTTTTTTAAAAAAAACACCAGATTACTAATCACATCCCACGTTTTAAGTTACGCACCCCCCCACGTAAGCCTTTTTCAAACGCGGGCCAATTCACAAAAAAAATGAACTGGGCTCTACTGTTTACACTCCCGTTCTTACTGAATACAGCGCCCCCTGAAAAGCCCAGGTTTCGTTGGCTGATGAATACAGAATATGAACTGGGCTGCTGCTAAACGCACCCCCCTTTTTAATGATATAACCCCTGTTTATAAGTATACCCCTCTGTTTATTAATACACCCCCCTTGAGTGAGTTAATGGATCTGAAACAGAAACTGGGCTTTTACTATTTACACCCTGTCGTTTAAATATCAACGCCCCCTCCCTTCTATTTTATTTTCATCTTAAATGTTTATTAGTCTAGCTTACAATGGCACCCCTCCTTTCCTTGTCATAACCCCCTCACTAAAAGCCCATATTCGCAATCTAGGCCTTAGACACAGATTGGGTTCGCTAATTACACCCCAAATATTTTCAAATACAGTCTCTGTTGCTCTTCACACCCCCTTTCTCAAAACAACACCCCCTGTTGTTAATTGCACCTACCCTTTTTTGTCATAACCCATTGCATTTTTTTTACCCCGTAATGCTTTCAAATCATTTTTCCTTCTTTTTTCCTTTTTATTTCCTTTCAAACAATCAAACTCACATAAAAAACGGTTCGTTACTAATAGTCACTCTGAGCTCAACTTGTTTGACCGTTAGTAACAACTATATTTTTCAAATGAGCTATGAGTGATGACCACTCTGAGTTTTACTTGTTTGGTCATTACGAATACCTCTCCCAATTTCAAAAATAATTAATAAAAATATAGTTGCACCTTCACACCCCCTCTGTTGCTCTTCACACCCCCTTTCTCAAAACAACACCCCCTGTTGTTAATTGCACCTACCCTTTTTTATCATAACCCATTGCATTTTTTTTACCCCGTAATGCTTTCAAATCATTTTTCCTTCTTTTTTCCTTTTTATTTCCTTTCAAACAATCAAACTCACATAAAAAACGGTTCGTTACTAATAGTCACTCTGAGCTCAACTTGTTTGACCGTTAGTAACAACTATATTTTTCAAATGAGCTATGAGTGATGACCACTCTGAGTTTTACTTGTTTGGTCATTACGAATACCTCTCCCAATTTCAAAAATAATTAATAAAAAATACCAAACACACAAATATTTTCTACCCAAGAACTACGTAGCTTTGATTTCTCCATCGCACCTGGGGATACGTAGAAGCAGGGGCACACTCCTCTGTCAAGCATGAAAAACTAAAATTTTTATTAAGTCTTCTTTCTCAATTTTGCAAATAATAAAGATGGTAGATTAGAGTGTTTCTTTTAATTAACTTTTTTTTCTACACATTAAATTAAATGGTAACCTTTCTTTTGAAAGGATGTTGTGGGGTGCTAATACCTTCCCCACACATAATCGACCCCCGAACCCAAAATAAAGGTTTTTTCAATGTTTTCCTATTTAATAAATATTGAGGGCGGCTTCATTTTCAAAATGTCGAAGAATCCCTCCTTCGAATTTTTCGGTCGCTACACCTGGGCTGGAGATTCATGTGTCAAATGAGGAACTGAACTTATGGTGTAAGCCATGGAAGAATACTCTTATAGCGATGGTCTTGGGGAAACAGGTGAACTTCAAGATGCTAGAGATTAAGCTTCAAAGGAGTTGAGGTAAGGTAAGACTGGTTCGACGAAGATCACAAATTTAGCAGACGATTTTTATTTAGTAAGACTCACTTTGGTTGAGGAGTACAGGGTTGCGTTATTTGAAGGTGCTTGGAAGGTTGGCGATCACTATCTTATCATTTGAATGTTGGAAATTACCATTTGCTTAACAATCCGTTGACTATCTTAAAGTTCCATCGGAAAGTTAAATTTTAGTTGTATTCTTAGTAAGAAAGGGAAAATATAAAATAGTTATAAATTTAACAAATTTGCATGATTAATTATAGATAATCTTTTCACAAGGATGTTGTATGATGTTGATACACGTTCGATGCATAATTGACCCACGAGCACAAAATCTGATTTTGAAGATTATTTTCTTTTTATAAAGGTTTTTCGAATGTATTCTCTAAACAAATAAATTTAGTGGCGATTCCATTATCTTTGAACAAATTCTGGATTGTTTGGTCACAACACACTGTTATCAAGTAACTAAAAAACTATCACTTTAATTTAATCACCTACCAATATATTTGTTAATTTATAAAAATGTAATAATTTCTATAAAAATACTATTTTTTGACTGGATATAAATGTCACTTTATGTTGTTTTTTATTTATGTATTAATAGAATTAATTTAACTACTTATAATTTAATAACATGGCAATTAAACGCAGGAGGATCTTGCATGGTCCTGCTCATGCACCACACACCTAATGTTGAGAATTGATTGCAATTAGAGATACGGATAATAGTTCATTGGGCCAAACCCAGTAAGTCATGTCTCCTTTATAGTCCAATGTTATTGACATCTTTATTAAATACTGGCAAAGTAGGCCATATATATATATATATATATATATATATATATATATATATATATATATATATATATATATATATATATATATTTATAATAAAACACAGTTAATAATGAAATGCAAGGAGAGTGGGACATCTCCCGTGATGCCAAGGAGGCCATGACCAGAGAAGGGCAGAGTTCAAAGGAGTGAGCAGAAGAATAGCAATGAATGAACACATGACATTGATTCAAGAAAAGAAAACATGACATTACATTACATGTGATTAAGGTTCAGCACTTCACCCATGCTATATATCTTTCTACTTTCTTTTTCGTGTGCTGTCTGTGGTTCTCTTGAGATCCAAAGCTGGCTATATATGTTATGTCTCTAACAGATTTTATTATTTATATTTTAATATAATTAATAAAATGGATCCTTTCATTCTCCAAGTGATATATATATATATATATATATATATATATATATATATATATATATATATATATATATATGTTAACATAAATTTTGGACACACAAAAAAGGTCCAAAATGTGAAACTTAACTCAGATGAATTGAAAACCGCCACCTCTTTCACTAGGATATATAAACAACCAACACTGTTAGCCCTGTGGTTTAATCTACTCTGGGACACTGGGGTCAACCTGGCGATGGTCTGAACCAAAAAAAATATAAAGTATATAAACAAGGAGAAATGCATAAAAATGTAGAACTACTTATATTTTAGGGAAAAAAAATATTATTTTGATCTTTTTTAAAAAAAAGGAGTAATAAGACGTGGAGGAAAGGGAATTCAGCTGCTGATTTCATGGCTAAGCATGGTGCTAACAAAAATAAGACGTGGACGGTGTTTAAACACCGTCCTCAAGTCTCGAAGTTTATTATATCGTAACTGATCGATGCCTCGAGAGTTCTAGTTACTCGTTTGTAGTTTTTGTTTCCTATTCGTTCTTTTCCCTTTTTCTTTCTTTTGTATACCAAAATAAATACTCAAATGGATTGCTTACATTTTACTCACACCCCGAACCAAAGAGCCTTAATTAAAAGCAACACTGGTTTATAGTCCAAAAACTCCACACACTAGTCCACAAAGATCTCAAGTAGGTAGCTCAGTTGGCGAGCTAAGGGATATCGAAGGAGTGCACCAAAAGAGTGCAAGAATGAGGTCCTGGGTTCAAACCCCAGAAACTAACATTCCCCCACCCCCACTAACATTGCTTATAAAAAAAAACACTAGTCCACAAAGTAACATATTTCCTTTAATAGTTTTCTTTGTTGCCACCAAATTTTTCTACCTAATTTTGTTTTTTCTTTTCCCTTGCAGTGAAGAAGAAGAAATAAATCTGAATAAAAAACGATTACAGGCTTTTCTTTTTTCCTTTACCTCTTCCTCTTTACTTAAAATAAGAATCATATCCACGTCATACTCCATTTACTTGTTGAGGGGGAAAATAAATTAATTTCCAAGTGGTTTTGAATCACTAACTACCTATGAATTTAATTCTACTCACAATCAAATTAACTATAATAATCCTAAGATTTCTCTTCAGCTATCAAATTAACTATGTTTCTCACACGCACGCACACCTTGATTTGAAATCCATGCCAGCTCGGATAGTGTCTGTCAAGATTTTAGGTTGTCGGGGTCAATCTAGTAGTGTCACATGCGATACAAGAACACGAGGGCAGATCTGCAAAATGTTTTTCACTATTCATTAATAATTCAATCTATTTATTGATTTATCCATTTACTATTCATTAATAATTCATTGAAGAAATGTAACTTATCTATGATCCATTTAATAAAAATCACCTGATTAATCAATTAACAGTTTTTATGGATGAATATCCAATTTATGCATAAATTTTTTATTAAAAATAATATTTTTTTAAAAATAAATCATAAAACATTTTATACCTTTTTTCCAAACCATTTTCCCCAAAATACAATTTCCCCCTCAAGACAAGGTTTTTTTTAAAAAAAATAAAAAAAGCAAACTTTTTTTGGATAAAAAGTAGTTATTAGAATAATAAAACATCCCAAGGAACTTTATTTATTATTTAATAAGAATAAAAAAATTAGGAAAATAGTTGCTGATATGTGGTTGAATATATTTATTTTGGAAGGATAGATAAACTGATCATTTTACCATCCTACTTTATTAGGAATAGGGGTAAGTACTAATTACACATTGCCTTTCTGAAGTATATTATTAAGTACAACAACCAAGAGTAGATAAAAATGAAAGATGCGATCACGTCTATAATGTGAATATGACAAGATAGCATGATAAATAGGGTAAGTATATAGCTGATTCTGTATTATTTTATTGATTACTATCTAGTTACTTTTTTTACTTGCCACGAATCCTTTAATTTTATCAACATAATATCTCTTATTATCGTTTTTTTTGCCATAATATCTCTTATTATCTTACCATGTGATATAGTTTTTATCAACTTAGACAAAATGTCACACTATTAAATAGATACACCTGTGTTTGAACTCCGGAGCTAATGTCCTCGTGTGTTTGAGGTGGAAACTAATTATGTTAAGTGTTGTTTAAGATTATGGGTGAATTTTAAGAAAATGATTGTTTTATGCTATTTTTAAGATAAAGTCTAGGGATTTATAAACAAAAAAAGATAAAATGATCTCTTTTGACTAAAATGTCGTTAGTGTAGTAGGAATGGGTATTTTTTTTTTATCAAAAGTGTAGTAGGAATGGGTATAGATTGTCTATCTCTCTCGTATGTCATTTTTTTCTCTCATATTTTCTCTTCATATTTTTTCTACATTTCTTTCATCTTTTATGCCTAAAATCACTTAAAGGTAGCCACACCAAATAGTCGAACCCAAAACTTTAGGATGGAATATAAATCCAGTTACCATTCAGACCAACTATTATTGGTAATGACATCTTACTTATAATATCTTTTATATAATTGGTAATGACATGTTACTTATAATATCTTTTATATAATTCATATTTTATTTTCTAATAACTCTTTTATTCCTTGGAAACAAGTTTTTGTAAGCGTATTTTGGAGAATGCATTTTGTGTTTTAATTATGTTAATTTTTTTTAATGAATATTGCTAATTTGGATGTGATATAAATTTATCTAATAATAGATAAATCCGTTTTTGAAAAATAACAAAAACGGATTTATGTATGGTGGGGTTAAATCCGTTTTGGTTATTTTACAAAACAGATTTATCTATTTGTTAGATAAATCCGTTTTGAAAAAAATTCAAAACGGATTTAGGAATCAAGACCACAGCCATTAAATCCGAAAAAAATCAGGAATCAAGACTCCCCAATAAACGACTTCTATCGGGATAGCGGGGCTTAAAATCCCAAATTCCATCGTTTACTATTTTTTATTAATTTTTTTAGTTTTTCATAATCTCCAAAAAATCTAAAAAACTTTGCATAACCTTATTTTCGTTTTATTAGATTTTTAGTGGTGTTTTTATAATTTTTAGATCAATGTTGACTCTTTAACGTATTTTTAGTAGTGTTTTTATAACCTTTTTTAAAAAATTTAAATAAAAAACTGTTACTTTTAATACACAAAAAGGATTTACCTATTCATTAGAAAAATCTGTTTTGAATAATTTCAAAACGGATTTATCTAATAAATAGATAAATCCGCTTTGTAAAATAGCCAAAACGGATTTATGTAGTTCTTAGGTAAATCTGTTAAGTGGTTTTACTGAGGGGTATTTTTGGATTATCCAATTGTGTGGGGGTATAGATGCATGTCGTGGGGGTAAAAAAAAACCCTTGAGCTATTCGAACACCTACGAAGGTACATTTACCTCACCCCAAGTAGTGAGGATTTAAACCCAGAACCTCTCGAATACAAATTTTGTCATGTCTCATTAGACTAACCCGACTTCTGTCTAATCACTCAAATATAAGTTTGTCCGTAAGATTTAGTTTAACTAAACATTTTTCGTGGTTACCTGAAATTTTCACTCACACATATAAGTTTATAGGTATTACCACTCCATTAAGCCAAAAAAAACTCAAACATGGGTTTTCTTTTCTGACATTTGTTCTGCAAATTTTCTGGATTTTAAAACAACAAATTAATTTCTGGAAGGTAAAAATATCAAGAAGTTAACTTTTGAAAAGTAAAATAAAATAAAAAATATATTAACTTTCGGATGAAGATATTTGAAAGAAAAATCTTTAAATTTGGATTGACACCCTACAAATCTTAGCGATCTTGTATAGACTCTAATATCATATTATCTTAGAATTTGAGTTGGATTTAACTCAACCCAACAAAATTCTTTTTCAGGCATATCACATCTCATACGTGACTCTTAAAAAAAATACAAACTAACTTGAAAGATGTATTAGCAAAAACAGAGTTGCAAATTGGAGCCGGACTAGTACCCGAGTTCGATCCCCAGTGATAAAAAAAATTGGAGCCAGACTTTACTTACCTCACAACCAAACTTCGGATATTCAAAGCCCATTTCCCCTAGATATCGAGAGGGTCAAAGACCCTAAGAACAAAAAAAAAAAGAACAGAGTTGCGAATAGGAACGCTTAACCGCTTCAGTCAGCTTTTTATATGCTCCTATTGACCGACATTATTAATAATGTCATCGTTATTGTTGTAGTTGTTGTATAACTAAAATGTTTTAAATGAAGATTATTGCAAATTTGCAATGATAGGTAAGCTCATAAATCACATTGTAGTTGGAATCTCAATTACTTATAGCAAGTGGGTAGAGTAGACCCACAATAATCTTTTTGTAATTTAGTACTAACACGGATATCTTAAATAAATTCCATTAAACTGACAAAATATAAAGTTACACATTTTTAAATATATTTAGATCCTACAATTATCATATGCTTTAGATCCATACTTTCAATTATAAAAAAAAAATTAAATTATTATCTAATCTTCCATTCCAGTCAACCATTAATTTCAACACTGTTTCCTTCAGGTGTATGTATTATTTCCTTCCTATCCATTGTTCATTTTGATTAACCTATGAAGTATGAATCATACTGTAAATCTTTTTTCAAAGATAGATAGATACCTTCCCTCATAATGTGGCTTTTCCAATGTTAGGTGTCTTCTCGAGTCACCATACAAAAAGACCCTCACTCTCTCTCATTCAATTCACGTTCTTTGCTTTTGTAAGCTGCATTTTTTGTTAAAATGCTTTGCTGAGCCTTCAAGAGTGTCATGTTTGTGTGTGTGTTTTTTCACTTTTCTTACAGAAGCTTTCAGATCCAAGTGTGTCTTTACTCTTTTGTCTTTAGTACCATGATGTCTTGTATTCGAAAAAATTCATGAAGTTTGTCTGAGTCATTATTACTTGTTTGTTTTGTTGTGTTGTGTTCTTTCTGTGTGTGAATCTCTATCTAAGAATGGTTCCAAGATTGGATTTTTCACAGAAAGGAACACCAGTAGTAGTGAAAATGGAGAACCCAAGTTTCTCAGTTGTAGAGATTAATGGTGCAGATGAAGCATTTAGGCCAGTTGAGAAAAGCCGTGGAAAGAATGCCAAACAAGTCACATGGGTTTTGCTTCTCAAAGCTCATCATGCTGTTGGTTGTGTAACTTGGCTTGTTACACTTCTATGGGATTTACTTGGAACAATTAAGAAAAGGTTGATTCATAGACAAGGAGTGTCTTTGGAAAATGACAAATTAGGAAAAGGGAAATTATTGTTTAGAATCATTAGTGTTTTTCTAGTGACTTCTCTGGCAATTTTAGCCTTTGAGGTTGTTGCTTACTTACAAGGTTGGCATTTTGGGATTGGGAGTGCAACAAGTTTACATATTCCTCGTACTTCTGATTTTGAAGGGTTGTTTCATATGGTTTATGTTGCTTGGTTGAGGTTTCGTGTTGAGTATATTGCTCCACTAATACAAGCACTTTCTAAGTTTTGTGTTGTTTTGTTTCTTATTCAATCTGTGGACCGTTTGCTTCTTTGTTTGGGTTGCTTTTGGATTAAATATAAGAAGGTTAAGCCAATGATTGTTGGAGATCCTTTCAAGATTGTTGAGGTTGAAGGATCTACTTGCAATTATCCCATGGTTTTGGTTCAAATTCCAATGTGCAACGAGAAAGAGGTACGAATCAATCACACCAATCTAGTATAATACTACGCAATTTTAGGTTCATCGAATAACTGATATATCTGGTTTATACACCGACATTATGCAGGTGTATGAGCAGTCTATTTCTGCCGTATGCCAATTTGATTGGCCGAGGGATCGTTTACTGATTCAAGTACTTGATGATTCTGATGATGAGAGCATACAGTGGCTAATTATGGATGAGGTCTCTAAGTGGAGCCAAAAAGGAATCAACATAATCTATCGACATCGCGTAAACAGGACTGGATATAAAGCTGGAAATCTTAATTCTGCAATGAGTTCTGACTATGTGAAAGACTATGAATTTGTTGCAATTTTTGATGCAGACTTTCAACCAAATCCTGATTTTCTTAAACAAACTGTACCACATTTTAAGGTTAAGTCAGGATCATGGTCATACATATTTAGAAAAGACTATTGGAAAATGTTTAACATATTCTAAGATTATTGTACATGTTTTTTTTATTACAGGACAATCCTGAACTAGGTTTGGTTCAGGCTAGATGGTCTTTTGTGAACAAGGATGAGAATTTGTTGACTCGTCTCCAAAACATAAATCTATGCTTCCATTTTGAAGTAGAACAGCAAGTCAATGGAGTGTTTCTCAGTTTTTTCGGTTTCAATGGAACTGCCGGTGTTTGGCGAATCAAAGCGTTAGAAGAGTCCGGCGGCTGGCTGGAGAGGACAACTGTAGAAGATATGGACATTGCGGTCCGAGCTCATCTTAATGGTTGGAAATTTATCTTCTTAAATGATGTAAAGGTGATTATACCTCCTTTCTTTTTCAATGCATGATGTACCAGTAAGTAGAGTAATAATACTCTCATATATGCATGATATGTAATAGTAGAGTAATACTCTCTTGAATTCCTCAAATTTTGAATTATTTTCAGGTCCTTTGTGAAGTTCCTGAGTCATATGAAGCATATAGGAAGCAGCAACATAGGTGGCATTCAGGGCCTATGCAACTATTTAGATTATGTCTTCCAGCAATTTTGAAATCCAAGGTATATCTGATATACTCATCTTGAAGTAACAAGTAGAATTAACAATGAAGGGTCCGTTTGGATAAGCTTATTTGGGCTTATCTACTGGCATCAGCACTTGTGAAACTGTTTGGTAGAGCTTATGGAATCAGCTTATGACATGTTTCTAAGCTGTTTTGAGCTAATTTCCATAGGCTCCACAAGATAGCTTACAAAAACAGCTTAGAGCTTATAGAAAAATAGTTTTAACATTATTTTATCCTTTATTATATAAAAAGCTTGTGCTTAAGCACTTATATGATAAACACTTAATTACGTTGTTTATCCAAACAAGCCTTAAAAGCATTGCAAGTATTAGAGAGTTTTAAATTTTCTTTTTATTAACTTCTGCAGGTATCAGCATGGAAGAAAGCAAACTTAATACTACTATTTTTTCTACTAAGGAAACTAATCCTTCCCTTTTACTCCTTCACCTTATTTTGCATAATTCTTCCACTAACAATGTTTGTACCAGAAGCAGAACTTCCATTATGGGTGATTTGCTATGTGCCTGTATTTATGTCACTCCTTAACATTCTTCCTACACCTAAATCTTTTCCTTTTATAGTTCCTTACCTTCTGTTTGAAAACACAATGTCGGTCACCAAATTCAATGCAATGGTATCTGGACTTTTTCAATTAGGAAGCTCTTATGAATGGATTGTGACAAAGAAAGCTGGTAGGTCATCAGAATCTGATTTACTGGCTGTTGCAGAAAGGGAAAACAAGTCAATAGAACAACAAAAAATTCATAGAAGAGCTTCTGATAGTGAACTTATTGAGGCACATCAATTAAAAAAGGAACACAAAGTAGTAGCAGAAGCAGGAGCTGTTAAGAAAGCTAATAAGATATACAAAAAAGAATTGACTTTGGCATTTTTACTTCTAACAGCTTCTGTTAGGAGTCTGTTATCTGCACAAGGAGTTCATTTCTACTTTCTTCTTTTCCAAGGAGTGACTTTTCTCTTAGTGGGACTTGATTTGATTGGAGAGCAAATGAGCTAGTTAATTTCATTCTTTGTAAGACCGATACTTTCGGTTGAGGACGTGTCCAGTATCCAACACCGACACTTCAAGTACTTGCATTTTTCAAATTCCAAGTGGTGTCTACGTGTCTGTGTTGGTGCTTCATAGGTTGCATTGCAGTCCAACAACAAAATGAACAATGAAGTAAAGTTAAATATTATTTTTTTTATCTTTCTGAAATTCCTATAGTACAGGTCTAGCAAGTATAATTGATTGCAAGTACTAAAAACAAGGTTCATCTGTCATTCAACTCTATCCATTTTTCATTCACACAATTCTTGTACTATTACAGATGTTGAATTCTTGTTATCTGTTAAAGGTAGCTGTATAAATTTTTCAGTTTTCTTCATCATGTTCTTTTGTTGTATAAACAATATTTTTTATTCCTTCAATTCTGTTTCACCCTTTTGTTTCTTCTCTTTTTTTTTTATTACTAGGGAATTGTAATTGCTTGAATATGAGTTTAGTAGATAGAATGGTTGTCGGCAGGAAAAATAGTAGAGAAAATCTCAAGTGGCTTGATCATATAGTACTGATGTGACCCATCTCATAGATTCAAGTCCTAAAATCTGATTTTCCAGTTAGTAGATTTTCATCAGTGGTCCAATGTACTTTATTGGTATTGAATTTATTGATGTCACAGCTTACCAATCGCTAATATGTTTAAGAAAGGACTTGGCCCATTTCTTTGGACGAATATGTCGGTCATCATAATTTAAATTTTGCATTCACAATAGTACAAGTATTTTACCAATCACTCAGACCTACATAAATAGTAGTTCACCAATCACAACTGTGTAACACTTTAATCTGAATATAAATTGAAAAAGAAAACATTCGAATAAGTAAAATAAAAAAATATATTTCAAGACAGGAACAAATAGGATAATATACTAATACTAGCAATAGAGAAGTTACAGGGTAATATACAAGTGGCATGTCAAGAAATTCTAATATACAAGAGAAATACTTTTGTGAAGGAGATTTACAAGTTGAAAATACAAACAAAAGCAACTTGTGGCAATGCTGTATATTTGTTACTTAACATTGCAGAATTGAGCTTAATCATCATCAGGTTCTACTGAGAAATCTGGCTCTTCAGGCTTTTGCAACTTAGGCATCTCTACATCCTTAATCTTCTGAACTCCTTTCCTTGTATTTGCAGCAAATCTTGAAGCCAATATAGTGACACCTAGGTTCTGTTTTACCTGTGCAGTGTTTGAAGTCACAACATTTTGATCCCTTACTTGTTCATCATTGAAGGATTTGTAGTATTCCCTCAAGCTAAGGCTATTTGCTAAGACTCTTTTCTTGTAGCGGCGCCAAGCAGTTTGAATGAAACAAGCAGCCCATGTTCTCCAATGGTAAGAGTAGAAACGAAATGTATGCTGCAACTGCTTGCTGTGAAGACGTCGAAACTGATTAGCAACAAATTTAAGATCTTCTGCTCTGAGTGCAAAGGCTTCTACTTCCACAAGGGATTTAACCGTTCTTGTGGAAGAAGGTAAGTTTAGTGTGGATTTTGGAAGCAATGCCCAAGCAAGTAGCTCTTCTCCACAGAAATCACCAGGCCTCAAAGTAATTGAGTTGAAGAAACCAGTTCTGCCTCCGTTTGTAGTTGAGCTTTCAAGCCTCCCTCGGATTATGAAAAGCATCTCGGTAACTGGATCGCCTTCTCTCACAATGTATGTGCCATGTGTACTCAAGGATGATACCAATCGCTCACATATTGCATCAAGTAGCTGAGCATCCATTTGTGAGAAAAAGGGAACCTGTAATTGTTAGATATTTAATTAGTTATTAGTTAACTATAAGTGAAAAAGGTTAACTGAGTGATTACAGTAAGTCTATTTATAGACATTCACAAACTAGTAACTGTAACCAACTACTCCCTCCGGACTCATATACAAGCAACAAACAACTTTTTAGATTCATTGAAAAAGTGATGTATATGGACTATATAGTCCATATACATCACTTTTTCAATGAATCTAAAAAGTTGTTTGTTGCTTGTATATGAGTCCGGAGTAGTATATCTCTAATAGCCCTCTGCAAACTAGAAGGTGGCTTGAGATAAACAATACAATAGGCCTACTTGTAGGCATTCACAGACTAGTAACTAACTATATAGTAATTGGTGGAGGAACTTACACGTCGAACAAGGTCCAAACAAAGATGGCGTTGGATATCTCTACGCAGGTCTGTAGGGAGGCCTCTTAGGATTGTTTCTTCATCAACACCTCTAGTTGCAAGCCATTTGTACTGAACAAATTTTCGGACGCGCTCTTGGAGGTATTCTGGGAGCTGGCGATGTCTCATCCACTCTTCAGTGTCGCGTTGTTTGAGCCTCCACTCTTCAAGCCTCACAGTAATTGATTGCAAATAGGTCTGCATTGAATTCACCATGCTTATATAACAGTTCAAAATGTTGCTGGTTAATCAGGTGAATAACTTATTTGATGATGATATTATATTATTATTATTATTAATACTTGTCTGAGATATCAGAATTTGTACTGAAAGATATCAGAATTTAATTCACAAATGTCATAGTTTGGTAAAACATAAAACCAATACTAAAACTTGAAAGCAATATAACTTCTTGCAAATACTAATTACCTGCATGTTACCAATTAAGTGGGAGAATAGAACAAGACCTAAGATAGCTATCAGTATTGCAAATGCAGTTTCCCAAACAAACGTGCTTGTAGTTAAACCCTGACCATAGGAGCTGATAAAACATAACAGGGCACGTGATTGTCAGCTAAATTTTATGCCAGATATTTATCTTTATAGCCAGCCATAGTTTAGTTTATTTTAGAAACACTTTCAGCCAAAGCAAACTTAATGAAAAAATAAAGAATCATTTAGAATCAAACCTCAAGTTCTGCAAGCCCCACCACAGACAATAAAGGTATTTCTCGGTAAATGCTGAGGAGAGAACATTATTTTCCACTGCGATTCCGAAAATTCCATAGTTGAAACTGGTGCTATTCTTGGGATTGCAGTTACTAAACACAGAAGTGGTATTCATCCACTTCACGCGATCATCATTGTTCAAAGTACTACAATCTAAATACTTAAGAACACATTTCACAGGAAGGCTTTCATTTTTGCATTCAGATTTCCAACATGTAGCATGCCTTTCAATTGATAGCAAGTACCATGATGCCCCTAAGACCTACAAAAATAGGAATTGTATTGTAATAATGTAAAATATCTAAAAATATGAAAGGAAGTTTGTTTGAAGAAAACTGAACATACATGACTAGCTAACATGTAAAGCAAAAGATTATAAGCAGCTCCAGCCCAAGCCGTTTTTGTGACTACACCAGTGGCTTTAATTATCTGAGAACTTAATGGGAACATCAAATACAATCTGGGAACATATTGCAGCAGAACAATCATTACAAGTGCATTGTTGGTATGATCATCATGGGAACTTCTAATTGCTGGCATAATAAACCAAATCACAATCTGTCATCAAAGAAAAGCCAACAATGTCATTTAACATTTCTTAGGAACAGAATATAAAGACAGAAAACATCACTCACGGTAAATGTTATCATAAACTTAAGTTACATAACACTAACATTCTATTGAAACCTTAAACAGAACAAAAATAATTATCTCATCATTAAAACCTTAAACAGAACAAAAGACTGCTAGTTTTCAATTTCATATACATTAAACACACAAAATCTGTATATTCAAGCAGATGTGGTACCTGTGGAAGAGGCAGTGTAGCTATAAGATCTAGAAAGAACTCTGATCTCAAATACCGCCTCGCGATCAAACTTGGATCCATAACAAGCTCACCTCTCCCAAAAACCCTTGAACTTGGTGACACATAGGCTGTCCTGAACTTTATAATCATGTTCAGCAGATAAAAAACATCGGCAAATGTTCGAAAACATGTGACAACAATCCCTAAATTCAAATCAGTAGCCATGCATGATGAATTCTCATCATTTTCTAAAGCTACTACTGAGGGGAGGTAGAAAAACAATGGATCAACAAAGAGTGCTAATATGCAAGAACATAGGAAAGCTCTTTTCCACTCCAGAAAGATATCACTGCCAGGATCAAGAATTCTCTTCTTACATGTCTCATTCTTTTCTGGAAAAACCTTAAACTTTCCAAAAGTGGGAAATCTTATATTCATTCTGCTCTTATCACCATTGCTAATTTTGTCTTCTTTATTAAGTGTTGTCTGAATCTTGTACACTGACATTGGCTTTTCCCAAGTAGATTCAAGAATCTGCTTTCCATCATTGGAGAACCTGTGAGATTATTAAAATCACTAACCAAATCAGTGCAAAGAAAAAAAAAAGAATCTGAACATCTATATAGGAAATATTTTGTAATAATGTAAGAGAGTTTGTTACCTGACTAGCTTCTCTTTTTTTTGCTCCATTTTCTTAACAAGAAGTAAGAGATATTGTTGAGTTGAGATGTTCTTACTCTCACACAGATACTACTATTAACGAATAATGCAGAATGGAGAAAAGAAAATTCTATTGGATCTACTGTTCCCTTTGAAGTTTGAACATTACTTCTATGTCAGAAACTTCTAGTTAAGCCAAAATAAGCTTTTGAAGAAAGGGGATAGAGTGGTGTAATTGGGGGAGAGAAAAGCTTTGAATTAAGGCTCAAAATGTGGCTTTTGAGGATTCCAATAACATGGGGTTGACTTCCTTCAAAATAACCAACAAAACGGCCTCCCACTAACACAGCTCAGATAGTACGAAGTCAGCTATAATATAATGAACATTGGAGACACAAAGTGTATCAGCAACGTGGCAACCATCATTAATTGTGTTCATTTGTATACATAGTTGTTATTATCAAGACAAAACAGAATTAAGCTTGACTTATGAACAAGTGTATCTTGGGGCATAAATATTTGCCAAATAGTGTGGAGAGAGCTTAAAAAATGACCGATGAAATGAAGCAACCATTTTATAATTAAGAAATTTATGCGTAATTAATGGGATTTTTGAGTTAACATATTTATGAACACTAATTAAATAAAGATATCGAGAATTTCTCTTCCTGATTAAAACATTTAGGAAGTACTATAATAAAATAATCTTATGCAGTTGAACTCACAGTGTAGCAGGTCCAAAATAATAGAATCTCTTCCACTCATCTATTTATGAGCCTCAATCAAGGGAAGGAATTTGAGCAATGTGCTAGCTAATTAATTAATTAATTAATTAATTAATTAATTAATTAGACACCTAGGACAGAAGACGTGCAAGGAATAAATATGGAACACAAATACTATTTTGAAGATGTCACACTCTTACTAGATTAAAAAAAACAAAACTTCAATAGAACAAAATATATAAGTAACTTCATACCCAAGACTTGCTCGGTTTGTTTAGTAGCTTTGTTGCTGCTAACTCTATTAAACTATTTTTTAACTCTATACCATGTTCCTCTTGATTTCACTCTGTTAGGCTATTCACAATTTTACATGTAGGGAAAAAGTGTGAACATGTATTCTCACTTTAGTGGATGCTAAAACACTGAAAACAAACAAACAAACACGAAAGTAAATTGCAAATAAAGACAAAATTAAATTAAAAATAGTTCTAAGTTTCAATTTGAGATTTTTTTTAGTTTGTAGAGGAGGTGACTCTATAGTCCTAAAAGTAACCATTCTACCACATAGCCTGCTCTTACATCATTATACATAACAAGAGCTTCTTCCATTATCTTAGCTTTTGACATAATATTCGGTTCTTTCTCTTCCAATTTTTTCATAGACTTCAGCTACTTGTTGGGGATCATACCCAGCTGATGCCAATAGTAGACGCCCAATGTATTCAGATTCCACATCAAGCCTAAAAATTGTAAACAAATTGGGTTGAGTTACAAAAATATGTAACAAAAAAATGCATGATATTTACGAGCAATATTGCATCACAAAAGGCTTATATATAATTACCAGAACTTTGCATTCAAACATAAAGATTTACTTTAGGTCAAAAATCATGAAGCTTAAAGGAAGTACATGCAGTAGTATTAAGTAACAGACATAAGAAGACATTACATTAATTTATGAACAATTTAAAAATTATTGAAAAGACGATTAAAAGGAAATGTTAAAACCAAACCATCCATGATCCATACTAAAATTAAATTTCACAAGTTTAATAAACTAACTATTCATAAAGTAGCAAGTTATAAACAGCAAAAGTCAAATTAAATTTCAGATGTAAGGTAAATATATATATATATATATATATATATATACTCAAGGTACAATAGTCAAATTGAGGGAAAGTTATTGTTCCATTGTGTATAAATACAGGCATATAACAATTCATTTGGAAGGCTAGAGCAGCAGAATTGCTAAATGACTAATATTTCAATTTGTTATGCACATGAAACAAAGCAAGCAACAACCTATGCTATTAACTTCATATTCTATTTAATTCCAAACTATTTAGGGGAGCCAAAACGTACTCATTTTTTTAACCTCATTTGTTACTTTTATCTTACCCTTAATCAATGATATGCACATTTGTAACTTGTTACCTATCAAGAGAAAAAAAAATAAAACAACATCAAAACAAATGAACTCATTATTGTTTTAACTTTTTGAATGTTTTTCCATATATATACCCTCAAAAAAAATTGTGAGACATTTAATACACTTACTAAACATTTTAAATGATAGTAAGAAAGTAATCTAAACAATAAATACACCTTAAAAATTCTAATTTTTTTTTTATAAATGGAATCAAAAGATTCTTTAAAAATTCTTTTATAATGAAGAGTGGAGGGAAGACGAATGATACCGTTTGTTGAAAGGTAGTCGTCGGATAAGGGATATTATTCTTAGGCCAATATGTATTAGATATATATATTAGCGAAATTTTCACCAAGATAATTACTTAAAATCACAATCCCCATCTCCTTTGTCAACTTTTCGCCTTCGTGCCGGGCCACAACATGTGCAACCTAATTAGCAAGAAGATAATCATTAAACCGATAACCAATAGGTAAAATTAGCAATAGGTCTCTTAGACGGATTAATTTGAGTAGGTTTCACTCATCATTTAATTAAGATTAGATAATCTGTATTTTAACCGCACAAATCACATTTTAAATAAAACTTGAAATCGATGCGATTCAAATTAGAGATGACAAAATGGGTTAACTGAATATGACAATATACCTAATCGAAAATCGTGAAAAAAAAAAATCCCTGCTGTGAAATAATAGCTGCTATCTCAATATCACTTCCGTCAAATAGATGAACCAAATCCTGAGATACAACAATCTGTTGTATCTTCCCATCAGAGACAGAGTAGCAAAATGGTATATTAGGAAGTTGAGGATCATTCACAACCAAAACCTCCCAATCCATTCCATCCAAATGCGATGTGGAAGCCGGTGGTGGCTTTCGTAATATGCTCATCAGAATCCGCTCCACTATACTATCATAAGACGACGTCGCATTTCCCATTCTCCTCAAATCTCTTTGCAATACATCCATGATATTGTTAAAGATCATTTTAACGCCGATAACATCAGGGTGTGTTGGAGACAGTAACATCCTTTCATTTTCCATCAACTTTTCTTTCAACCATTTGAAGTGAATCTCACGTTTCGTTATTTCAATGTCTCTTGGGTATAGAATCCTTCGCGTTCGGTTAGTCTACGGAACGGTTTTGAATGATTTGGCGAAGTACCATTGTAGAACGCCCTTTATGTTTAATGGTTCATCGTCAGGAGGAGGAGGAGGAGGAGGAGGAGGAGGAGGAGGGAAGTCTGAAAGCGAAGTTGCAAAGACCATGGATATGAAGAGGGAGGTTTCTAGCTCTGTACCACAGCATGTTGGAAGAAAGAGAAATGCGAACGAAGCTGAATGCAGCGATGTGAAGAAGATTAAGAGAAAACCAAACCCTAGAACAAGTAACAGTAGCAATGTGAAGATTAAAAGAGTTGGAATATTGAATTAGGAAGATAGAAGAGAAATGTGAACCTGAATGAAGCGAATAGGTGAAGATTGATTGAGAGAAAACCCTAGCAATAGCAGTAGCACTCTGTGATTCTAGTAATGTAGCAGTTAAGCAGTAGCAGTAGCAAGCAAGCACACAAAGCGCGAGGGTGAAGTGTAGACGGAGTCTGAAATATAGAATGAGTGTGTCTCTGCGTTTCGTGTGTGAGCGTTCTCTTATGGACGCGGGGTGACGAAAAATGAATGAAAAAGCATAAATTTGAGATTGAGTGGATGGACCACTATACCCCTTCAAAGATAAACATACACGTCATAAAATAAGAAATGGCGCCTTTGTGTTTTAGCCTTGTACTAACTAACTAATCATATTTTTTACCCTTCAAGTCATTTAATAATTTATGTGCTTAGAAGATTTTTAGAGTAAAGGCCCAAATTGGTCCTTGACAAATTTTTCGTGGGACGAATTCGTCCCTCACAATTTTTTCGGGACACATTGGTCCCTGACAATTCCAAAACGAGACACGTTAGTCCCTCCATCCATTTTGACGTTATCAGCACAGTAAACGTGTCCTACGTGGCACGTTAAGTGCCACGTGTCACGTTAACTGCCACGTTTATTTTGGGACAAATAAGTCTCTGACTTTACAAATTTGAAAATGGGACAAATCAGTCCCTGACTTTTTTGAAAAGGGGACAAATCACCCCTCCCCCTCCGTTCCACCAATTGTTCCTCTTCCTCCCCCCTCCCCCCTCCGTTCCACTGTTCACCCCTCCCCCACCGTGAACCCCTCCCCCCAGATCTGGAACTCATCTCTCTCTCCTCACTCACGTTAAATCTGGAACTCATCCCTCTCTCTCTCTCCTCCTCTCCATCTCCTTTTCCTTCTCACTCTCGCAGATCGCACTCCCCCTCTCACCACCGCCTCTCGTAGATCTCGCTCTCCCCTCTCACCACCGTAAGCCATCACTTACCAAACCCTCAACGTAGGAACGAAAGGGATAGAAGAGAGGAGGGAGAGCGACGAGAGAGAGAACAGCGAGATGCAAAGAGAGAGAGAGGGAGGAGGATCGGTGAGGGGAGAACGAACCAGAGATGGAGGGGAGAGGGGAGAGGGGAGAGCGAACCAGAGAGGGGGATGTGAGAGAGAGAGCTGTGAGAGAGGAGGATCGGTGAGGGGGAGGGGTGGAACCTTTGTTGATTGGGGATTTGGAGGTTTGGAGGTAGAAGACGATGAATAGTAACAGAGGACTGATTCGTCTCTTTTTTAAATTGTCAGGGACCGATTCGTCCGTTTTTTAAATCTAACGTGACACGTGGCACTTAACGTGCCACGTAGGACACGTTTACTGTGCTGGTAACGTCAAAATGGATGGAGGGACTAACGTGTCCTGTTTTGGAATTGTCAGGACCAATGTGTCCCAAAAAAATTGTGAGAAACGAATTCGTCCCACGAAAAATTTGTCAATGATCAATTTGGGCATTTACTCAGATTTTTACTTGCTGCGCTATCTACTTTTTACAACACGGTACCGTCGTGTTATATTTAGTAAGAATTAACTTAATTTGTGCTTGAACAAGTATTAATGGGATCATACGGTGGTATTTGAACTTTTTCATTATTACCATTTCATGGGTTTCTGTACATTTAGTTGGTGTATACTAAATGATTTTATTCATATAACCATTTTCTTTACTAAATGGAAATATACAAATTTGGAGTTAATAGCCAATTTGATCCTTTAAATTTTAGAATAGTTCAATTTAGTCTCTAACATTAACAAAATTTCTAATTAGTTCCTGACATTTTCAAAAGTGACTTTGACAACTTATTGTCAGTTTAGTCCATGATATTTGGTAAAGTTGGGGACATGATTGATATTAAGTTGTAAAAGCTAGAGACCAAACAAACATCGAGAATTTGAGATACTAAATTAAATCACTTTTGAAATGTGGGGACTAACTAGGAATTTTGTGAATATCAGAAACTAAACTAAACTATTATAAAATTTAAGGGACAATTGGTAATTAACTCCACAAATTTGTCTTTACTAGATGGGTTTTGTAACATATAAAAACATGACCCAGCAAAAAATGTAGTACAGAATTGGCAGTTTTGTGGGCTTCATATCAGCATAGCAGCAACTGTCACTTTTGCCTAATAAATGCGATTGAAACAGGAGGTGTTTCTCCACATTGACTTATATTTACTTTTTGCAATTATATTGTAAAAGAAAAAAAAATTTACGGGACTGTTTTGTTTTATATGAACAGAGAGCATTTCCTTTTTTGTGCAAACTAAAATAAAGCATTATGACAGCATAATGCAAGAAGGATAACTTTCAGAAAAATAAAGTAAAATAGATGAACAGTGAATATTAAACTATAATAATTAGTGGTCAAAATTGGTTTACAATAGATTCAGGGTATCTGATCACACCACATATACTTAGTTGAAAGGAATCAAAACTCCAGTTGCACATAAATGTGTGTGTGTGTATATATATATATATATATAATCCATGTTTCTCAGTAAATTTAAGAATGTACATTTCACCTAGTTTAGTTAAAATCTGTCTGCCTATTTATAGTGCTATACACTATATAACACTAATACATACTGTGATGAATATGCATACCTTTTATTTTTAAAGAGCAATTTGTGACTATTAGCATATTGGTCAATTAACTTCACCTAGAATTGAAGAGAGGAGCTGATAATTAACAGATTAGCAGAAAGATAGTTCATCTACCTAAACTTCAACAGATTAGCATATTGTTAACATCAACAAAAACATTTATTATAGTTCCCAAATTGCATAGTTTGTAGGTTGGGACACCACCTAGCTAGCTGAAGTTAGCATTTTGGGCCTTTAGAAGTTCCCAAAATTTTAAATACAGACAATACATATAGTTGATAGTTCTTGTCTTCATCTTATATCTTCCATGATCATGCTTTCTTCATTACTTTTGCAGAATTTTCTTGTTTTTTGTGGAGTTCCATGCTACCTGACTTTGAGATTCAACTGGCTGAAGCAGTGATAAGTTCCTCTTTGCCGGCTGGGGTAATTGGGTTAGACAGATAATGGTCATGTTCTGCGGTGGCTGATAAAGATTGCTGAGAAATGCAATTTTATAGTAGTCTGAGCCTAAGATTTGTATAAATTACTTAAAGTCTATGTTATGTGTTGCAAGCTTTGCTAGCTGACATATTGCTTCTCAAGAAGGCTACCACAGAATGCCAAATCAAATTTCTCCTCAGGGTGATCACCAATGAAGTTAAATACCGCATCTGCATTTAAGAAATCTTCATCTGCTGTATGACTGCAGTTGGGATAAAAAAATACATTGAGAAAGTAAAGATGGCTGTCGATGCGAACAATTTCTCAACATACATTTAAAGAAAAAACAGGAGCCATAAAAAGTTTATTATGATCAGTTAACCTCATATGAAAGAGTTATTGTATTAAATTATATTGCTGCATATTGCATGTAATTAATCAACAAAATATAAATGTATATCAAAGATAATAAAGCTTTAATACTGCAAAACACTAAGATTGTATATCATTTATAGTCCATAAAAGATGCTAACAAAATTTTCAGACAGATCAACAAGTAGCACTGATTTCGTGGCAACCAATATCTGAACTTTCAACAAGATAACAATGAATTTGGAGTAATTAATGTTTAATAATTTTAACCCTTAACGCAATTTGATGTGAAACTCAATGGCTAGGGTGGTCCAAGTCCAACCCAACCAGTGGTTTACAATGGACGAACAATTATATTAGGCGCCGCCGCCGTAAGTAAAAGGCGCTCGGAGTCCTCCATATCCTCACCATCCTTAATGGTGACATGATGGATGTTGAATCAATAAAAAAGCAAGGAAAAAAAAAGATATATACATAAATTGCAGTTGATAAATTGTGATTGATAAAAGGCTATTGAATCCTTGACAAGCTCCATGTGGCATGAAGCTTCCAGTGCTCCAGTAAAGCTAGAACAGAAGCCACTGGCACTGAAGGTGACAGCAAAATAAAGATAAACAGTTCATAGTATAGTTAGGAGAACAAGAGCAGAAAAAATTGTAAGCAGCTCCAGCTCAAGCTGTTTTTTGTGACTACACCAGTGGCTTTAATTATTTGAGAACTTAATGGAAACATTAAATATAATCTTGTAATATATTGAAGCAGAACAATCATTACAAGTGCATTGTTGGTATGATCATCATGGGAGCTTCTAATTGCTGGCATAATAAACCAAATCACAATCTGCCATCAAGGAAAAGCCAACAATGTCATATAACATTTCTTAGGAACAAAATATAGAGACGGAAAACATCAATCACTTGATAATTGGTATCATAAACTTAAGTTACATGACACTGACATTCTTTTAAATCTTAAAGCAGAACAAAAATAATTATCTAATTATTTAATTTACTCAAATTATGATCTAATGAATCATCAGATGTTACCCCAAAAAGGAGATTAAAAGTGAGAAATATTAAAACTTCCACCCTTCTGCACCACTTTGAAGTTGGCAGCTATGAAGCACTGACACGGACACGGATACCGGACACGACACAGACACACACACGTAGATAGCGGTTTTAATTTGAAAAATCGAAGTAATTGAAGTGTGCTGTAGGTGTCCGACACCAGACACGTCTTCAATCTGAAGTGTCGATACTACAGAGGTTGTCACTAAACACTAACAAAACACAGCTAATTTTCAATTTCATATGCATCAAACACATACAAATCTGTATATTCGAGCAAATTCGGTACCTGTGGAAGAGGCAGTGTAGCTATAAGATCAAGAAAGAACTCAGATCTCAAATACCGCCTTTGAAATCAAACTTGGATCCATTACAAGCTCACCCTTCCCAAAAACCCTTGAACTTGGTGATATATAGGCTGTCCTGAATTTTATGATCATGTTCTGCAGATAGAAAACATCAGCAAATGTCCGAAACATGTGACGGCAATTCCTAAATTCCAATCAGTAGCCATGCATGATGAATTCACATCATTTTCTATTGCTACTACTGATGGGAAGTGGAAAAACAATGGATCAACAAATAGTGCTAGTATCAAGAAAATAAGAAAGCTCTTCTATCTAACTAACATTATTCTCTTCTTAGATGACTCATCATGCTTTTCTGGGAAAACCTTAAACTTTCCAAAAGTGGGAAATCTAATATTCATTCTGCTCATATCACCACTGCTAATTTTGTCTTCTTTTTTAACTGCTGTCTGAATCTTATACACTGACAATGGCTTTTCCCAGGCAGCTTCAAAATTCTGCTTTCCATCATTGGAGAACTTGTGACTTTATTAAAATCAGTAACCAAATCAGTGCATAGAAAGGAAAAAAAAAGAATCTAAATATCTATATAGGAAATATTTTGTAATAATGTAATATATATATATATATATATATATATATATGTGGTAGAGAGTTTCTTACCTGACTAGATTCTCTTTTTTTTTAGCTCCATTTTCTTAACAAGAAGTAAGAGCTATATATTGTTTACATGCTCAAACTCTCACACAGATATTACTACTGAGGAATAATGCATAATGGAGAAGAGAAAATTCTATTGAGTCTACTATTCCCTTTGAACACTACTTATCTTGAAGAAAAGGGATAAAGTGGTGTAACAGGGGGGAGAGAAAAGCTTAAAATTAAGGCTCAAAATGTGGCTTTTAAAGGATTCCAATAACATAGGTTTGACTTCCTTCAAAATAACCCACAAATCGGCCTCCCAATACTAACACAGCTCAGATAGTACTAAGTCAGCTATTATAATATGGTAGTAATGCACATTGGAGATACAAAGTGTATCAGCAACGTGGCAACCATCATTAAGTGAGTTTATTTATATACATAGTTAGCTGTTATGAACACAAAACAGAATTAAGAGTGGTTAGACTTAAGCTGCATTTGAATTGACTTATGAACAGTGTTTATCTTGGGGCATAGTGGAGATAGCTTAGCTTATGAAATCCAGACAAAGCTCATGAGGCATCTATCTGTACATGAAGATTCATAACTTCGAATTTCTATATATATTAAGGTTTTATTTTGAACAAATGAAAAACGTCTTTCTTTATTTATTTTTTCAATGAAGTTTGATGGTTTCTTCTCAAGAAAAGAAATTGAAGCAGGCTACTAAAAGACCGTGTAAGGTTGTGGCCTCCACAAGACAAGAGGCATACGTTAACCGAAATAAAATGAAGCAACCATTAAGACTGTAATCTCACTTTAGTAGATGCTAAAACACTAAAACAAACACGAAAGTAAATTGCAAATGAAGACAAAATATAATTAAAAAACCTCAGTTCTAAGTTTCAATTTGAGATACATTTTTTTAGTTTGAAGAGGAGGTGACTCTATAGTCCTAAAAGTAACCCTTCTACAGTTCTACCCCATGGCCTTCCTTACATCATTACTATTCTCAATCTTTTGTAGACTTCAACTACTTGTTGGGAATCATAGCCAGCTGACGCCAATATTTGAAGCCCAATGTATTCAGCGTCCTTGTTAAGCCTAAAAATGGTAAACAAACTGGATTGAGTTACAAAAATATGTAACAAAACGAATGCATGATATTTACAAGCAATATTGCATCACAAAAGGCTTATATATAATTACGAACGTAAAGATTTACTTAAGATCAAAAATCTTGAACCTTAAAGGAATTACATGCAGTATTAAGTAATAGACCTAAGAAGACATTACATTAATTTATGAACAATTTTAGAATTATTGAAAAGGTGATTAATCCATCTATGATCCATACTAAAATTAAATTTCACAAGTTTACATAAACTAACCATTTATAGAGTAGCAAGTTATAAACAACACAAGTCATATTAAATTTCACATATAAGATAAATATATATACTCAAGGTACAACGGTCAAATTGAGGAAAAGTTATTGGTTCCATAGGGTCTAAAAATACAGGCATATTTCAATTTGTTATCCACATGAAACAAAGCAATCAAAAACCTATGTTGTCCCTCACTATTGGTTGTTTTGGCAATTTCAGCGACATGGGGATGTCGGCTCCCGGGTTCGAACTCGGGTGTAACCAGTGGTAGTACTAGTATGTGTGTGAAGTGTTTATTTGTCATTTCATCTAGTAGACAAAAAAAATCAACAACCTATGCTATTAACTTCATATTCTGTTTAATTCCACACCGTTTAGAGGAACCAAAACGTATTCATTTTATTAACTTCATTTGTTTTTTTTATCTACCTTTAATTGATGAATATGCACATTTGTAACTTGTGACTATCTAACAAACATTATTTTTATTTCTCCCACCAATTCCAATTATAAGAGAAAAAAAATAAAACAACATCAAACCAATGAACTTTTTCCATATATACCCTCACAAAACACTGAGACATTAAATACACTTACTAAACATGTTAAATGACAGTAAGAAAGTAATCTAAACAATAAATACACTTTAAAGTTATAACTTTTTCTTATAAATGGAATCAAAAGATTCTTTAAATTTTTTTATAATTAACACTAGAGGTAGTACGAATGAATCATACCGTGGGTTGAAAGGTAGTTGTAGGATAAAAGATATTATTCTTTGGCCAATATGCTTTGTGAAATTTTCACCAAAAATATCATTTAAAAAAGTAATCCAAATCTCCTTTGTCGCCTTTTCGCTTTTGAGTCGGGCCACAATACGTGCAACCTAATTAACAAGAAGGCCAACATAAACCGATATCCAACAGGTAAAATTAGCTAGTTAGAAGTCGTAAACATGAGGTCTCTTAAAGAGATTTGGGTAAGTTTCACTCATCATCTAATTAAGATTAGATATCAGTATTTTAACCGCACAAATGTGTCTAACAACATAAGAGAATATGACTGCAACCTAATCCAATTCAGCGTAAAAAAAACAATAAGTTAGAACAAAGAGAGTGAGTGATGCATACCTGGTGTCCAAATATAGTTGCTATCTCAATATCAACTAATCGATTAACCAAATATTGATTAACAGCAATCTTCCCCTCAGTGTAGAAGCAATGGATAAATGGTATATCAGGAATATCAGGATCATTCACAACGAAAACATCCCAATCCAATCCATCCAAATGGGATGTCGTAGCCGGTGGGGTCTTTCGTAACAAGGTCATCAAAATTCTCTCTGCTATACTATTATAAGAAGAGGTGGCATTTTCCATTTTAATCAAGTCTCTTTGCAATGCATCAATGATATTGTTGAGGATCACTTTAACCCTAACAAAGTCAGGGTGTGTTGGAGGCAATAACCACTCTTCATTTTCCTGATACCTTTTTATGAAACCATTGAAGTCAGCCTCACCGAGCCTTTTTTCAATGTGTCTTGGGTATAGAATCCTACGGGTTCGGTTTGTGTATGGAATGGTTTCGAATGATTTGGCAAAGTACCATTGTAGAGCACCCTTTATGCCTCTTGGTGTATCATCATTAGGATTACTAGTAGGAGAAGGAGGAGGGGGGTGCACACAGTAAAATCTTTTGCTGTTTACTAATCTCTGAGAACTTGAAGAAAATGGAGAGAAGATACTACTAGAGTTAGCTCCTTTTGAACACAAAAAAGTAGAAGTTGGTAGAAAAATTGAATCTTGGGAGGGAAGTTTGAAAGCAATGTTGCAAAGGGCATGGAGAGGAAGGTTTCTGGTTTTGTTGTACCACATCATCATGTTGGAAAGGTGTAGAGCCTGATTAACAATATTAACATACACACACACGCAAGTCATTATTTCATTTCAGCAAAGAGACAAAAACCTAACAGCCACAATACAACACAAATTCGGGAATGGGAACGAAAAGGAAACGTTTTGTTTATCAATAAAGTAAAGAAAATAAAATCAAGATGAAGAAAACACCATGTTGAAACTTGGAATGAAGGAACGTTCAGGTTTGAATTTGAAATTTGATTCCAAAGTTGAAATGAGTTAGAATCAATATTGAATTAGTAGGATAGAACTTAGAAGAGAAATGGTAACCTTAATGAAGCGATGAGGAGGTGAAGATTGATTGAGAGAAAAGTAAAACCCTAGCAGCAGTACCAGTAGCCAGCAAGCACACAATCTCGCCGCGCCGTGAGAGTGAGAGTGAAGTATAGAGCAGAGCCTGAAATGTTTGCCTGACGTTCTGTTATGGACCATTCATGAAAATAAGAGTAATTTTCTTTTATTGATTTTTGTTTATTATTTTCTTTACTGGGGTCTATGATGTTACTTTATTTTGAAAACAAAAATAATATTTACATTCAGTTTCCAAATTATCAATATTCAGATAATCGTACCAATCATTGAATCGACAAAGACACCAATTTAAGGTTTAATGGCTCAAATGGAGATCAACCGGACCGAACATTGATCTGCTGTACTCATAATATTTAACATGCAAAATTAAAAAACTACCTAAATAAAATATGACTTAATATTTAAGTTCAACAAAATAACATTCATTTCAAACTACAATTAGAAACTAAAGTTTGACAAAAAAAAAAAGAAGAATATCGATCATCATAAAAATCATTGAGGTTTTATCACTTGATGTTCATATTTATTTGGAATAGCATCTTCGTTAGTCGGATCACCACCAAATATTAGTCCAATCAGCAATTTGATCACCTAGTTGAATGACAAAGAAGTAGAAAAAGTAAAGCTTTCACTTCAAAGTAATCAACAAATGACACAAATTAAATATATATTTAAAAACAATAATCTTCATTGTCTTTTGATCGTTGCAAGAGTAGTTGCATTCTCATTCTCACTATAAATAAGATTATCAAATTCACCAATATTAAGCTCAAGAGGTCCTTCTTCCTCAGCTACCCAAAAATCAACATTATCTATAGACTCAATCTCAATTAGATCATAAGATGTCTTCTTGTAGTGGAACCTGAAATAAAGCAACACAATATAAATTGTGAATCAATTGTGCTATAAAAGGTAAAACATATGATTTATGTTATGGAAAAATCTCTATACCTATTCTTGAGGCGCAAGTTATAAATAACATAAACAAGATCATCTAGTTCTCCTCTAGGCGCAGTTCTTTGAACATTGCTAATTTTTTTTTTACAAGAATTACGGTTCTATTGAGAACCTTCTTGGAGATCAAGATTAATTGCCTAACATGGAAAGTGAATTTGACGTTCATTAATATAATGCAGATGGCTGGAATTGGAGTAAACTCCATACCCAAAACATGCGAGACTTGGGAGAAATTGAAGCTTAAATTAGTAAATGATAATCGTTTCAGATAATTAAGAAATTTGAATTAACCAGTCCAAGATATTTTAAATTACCCAATGGAGTATATATTTATTTTTCAAATATAAATAATAATAAAAATAATAATTTCCTTTAAAGCTGTTCTTGTATAGAATTTACTGATGAACTCAGATTGTTACAACGGAGGCCGGATCGCTTTTTGGCTATGCCGGCGTGCCTGGTTTACATGTGTTTTGTGTATCAGAATCTCCCCTTATTTGTCCTCTAAGCCCTCTATATATAGAGTTTGAGTCACCCATGGCGGTTACAAAGGGTGGTTCCTTTCTCTTCTCTTCGGATGGGCTTAGTCGGGCCTCCTATTGTACTGGGCCGAGGTCTTCATGTAAAGTTGGAAGATGGTCCGACTTGCGATGTGCCGAGCCCAAAAGTCCATGACGGTCCACAGCCCCCCAAGCGCGAGCTCTGTAAGGGTGAAGCGCTTAGAGTTCTTGATTGTTGTCGAGTTCTTTTGGAGTATTTGCCGAACTTTATTTGACATTGCATCTTGAAGTGAACCTGCAATCATATGAGAAGAAGAGCAGTAGTCCATCCGACTTAACCAGTGGACATGTACATAAAAAATGGGTGAATAAATATAAATAAATAAAAAATGGGTGAATAAATTACCCTCTAACCGAATGTCATTGTTATCATTGCGGTTATGGGAGGTCCTTGGCCGAGTTGATGACGAACTCGACGGTTTTCATGAATCCATAAGAAACTAGATGCTCATACTATAATTAATTAAATACTGGTAAGGAGAGATAAAACCTGGTGTTAGCTTGTTCGGTTATTCTTGATATGGTCTCAAGTATATAATTTGTTTCCGAGTTCCTTTGTAACTCGATTGTTTCAGCTCCCTCTGGTGTGCGCGAGCTCTACTCAGTTGGTTCACCAGTAGCTTGTTGCACGCTTTTTCGTGGATTCGCGACCTTTAATTGGGTGAGTGCCGACTAGGTATTTCCTGTTGTGCACCCCTCTATGTGTGAGGTTACCATGCCCGAAGTGTCCAAAGAACTTCACCTTATGTGTTCGGTAGATGTTGTGGTTGAGCTCCCCAGCTCGGCTTTATTGGCTATAGGTCGGCTTTAGGCTTCTTAATCTTTTGTAGTTGTTGCCGATCTGGTGGTTTTTCTTTTTGCATTTAAAAAATGGTTGCATGGGTGGCTCTTGAGGGATGAGGTCAATAAGGTATTCTTTATGCTCGTTCGACGAGTTGTGGTACGAGCCCCCCGAGGCACGATTTTATTATCATCAATGGCCCTTAAATGGATGCACTATGTTTGTGTTTAACTCGGTTTCATTTATCTCATGAAAGATGACCTTGTGTGGATCTCTTCATCCCAAGGGGACTTGACCTCGGTGGTGGTTTGCGATCATTGGTACAGTGGCAGTGTTGCCTTTTGGAAGGTTTGGTGCATGGATCACCTCATGTAGGATTGACTCTTGGCTTACCTTGTGGAGTTTTGGCTCCTAGCTCACCTCATGGAGGTTTGGCTATTGGCTCACCTCCCGATGGTTTGTCTTGTTTTTTATAATGGTTGCCGACCTGGTGACTTTCCTTTTTGTTTAGGTTTGGTTTGTCCCAGGGGAATTTGACTTCGGGATAGTGTGTTACTCAACTTGAGACGAGGAGGTGAATCTCAATGAGATTTGATCTTTAATAGTCTTTTACTCGACATGGGCCGAGAAGGGGCATCTCTTTGAGATTTGACCTTTAGTAAATTGCTTGATTTTTCCTTGTCAAGTCATTGCATTTGCTTCCTTGCCAAGTCATTGCATTTGCTCAGGTCTTGGATCTCAAACCTTTATTTGCTCAGGTTTTGGACCCCAAACCTTTATATGAATAATTAACCTCCCTCAAACACGGGAGCATTAAGCTATGTGTGATTTAAAGGGATCTGTTTGTAAGCAATTTTCATTGAGTGCATTTCAATTTTAATGCACAGTGAGCCCCCCAAGCGTGGCATAGTAGGGGTACACTTGGTCTTACATGCTTTGACCGAGTTGTTTTTGAGGTGTACACTTGCTTGGGCAAGTATTTCATTTTATCCCCCCAGTCGGTGACCAGCTTAGTTTAGGAATAACCGGATTTCCGACTTATGATTTAGGGGAGGAACCATGGGCTTAATGCTTGTTTGACGGTTTTATCCAACGGTTGATTTTTAATTACTTTAGAAATAGTAAGTTACAATCTACTGCCTCCATTTGTCCCTACGCTGGTTTGACCTTTTATGATGATGAGGCCGAGATTTCCAGTTTAAAATGAATTGGAGGAGATAATCGATGGGTGAACTGTCCCTAACCGAGGCGAGCTTGGTCTACCTTGGCCGAGGTTTGGTGTCCATTGATTCTGTTTTATTTGCTTTTGAAATTGTAAATGGGAGTATCCCTTTAATAGAGGCGTTTTAACCCTTGAAGCACTGCGTTTTGCTTTTTAGTTGCAGTATGCGTGCAGAAAGGAATTTTGGCCGAGTTTATTAAGACTCGGAAGTTTAATTTTACCTTGAGTTTATTAAGACTCAGAGGGGGTAACTGTGGGGTGAAACAAAAGAATTTTGGCCGAGTGTCTGTGTTATCACTGCGGCTCAATAGTAGAAGAATTTTGGCCGAGTTTATAAAGACTCCGGCGAGTTTCTTGAATTTACCAGTAGTTAGAGTGAATCATTTAAGTTTATAAGGACTTCAGTGAGTAAACCTCGAGTTTACAAGGACTTCGAGGGGGTAACCATGGAGTAGAACCGGATCCATTTGTTCATTCCAATAGTTCCCTTTTTCTTACCTTATCTCGGCAAGAGGGAGTATCTCTTTCTCTTAAGAGTTTTAACCCGACGTCATCCCAAATTGGTTTGACCTTTATTTTGTTAGGCCGTGGATCTCCAATCATTGTCGTATGGGATTTTGAACAAATCACTTGTCTTAACCTTTGCCGAGGTGTTTCGAAATGACCTCGACTAAAGACTTTGCAGAGGTGAGTTGTAAATTGTTCTATTTCTTACTTTAGATGTAGTAAGAGGGAGTATCTCTTTTTGCTAAGAGTTTTAACCCATGAATGATTTCCACTTGCTTCATAGATTGCAAGTGGGAGTATTCCTTAAAAGGAAAATATTAACCCTTGTCTCGTGGAGAATTTATATTACGCAATTGAGGATATAAGACAACCGAGTTGGTGTAAAATTTTAAATTGCTTCATATGACTGACATAGTAACGGCTAATGCTACGGTTATGTCGATTCAAAGCAATACCATCGGTTACAAAATTAGCATTGTGATTAACGTTTGTGTTTTCAGTATAATCAATAAAATAGTTTCTTTGAACGAATACAAACTATCCATGTATTAACGTCCAAAAAATACAAGGCTCAGGGTAGCAAGATGCTATAAAATAATTTTTCCTTTTCAAAAAATCAATATTGGGCATATATATTCCAAAGAATCATTGAAAGTAAAATGCTGAAGTTGATGACAACTTAGCGATTTTGAAGAAGTTTTTCTAGGAGGGAAAAAGTATAGTGGTTGAAAGATACATAATAGCTCGAATCAAGCGGTGTTATAAGTAGTTTGAAAGTCCCATATTTTTCCTGACGTTGGATACGAAGAACAGGATCATAATTATAGGTACAATCATCATAAGTGAAAACCTTTTTTAGGAGAATAACATAATCAAGAACAACAGATAATAATAATGATAACATGCTTATCTTGAAGGTGATAATTGTCATGTTAACTTAATAATTAATTTGGGAAAAACTAAATAAATTCAGAACCTGATTTGAGTATGCCAAAATCAGTGTACATATTTGTCCGAAGTTGATGTGATGAAGACGTGCCTTCTCTGGTAAAAGGTTGACTGCATGCTGTATGGTTCTGCCACCGGTTAGTTGAACTAGGGATGTCTTTTTATTTTCTTTGTCAGAAAGGCCGAGCTAATCTGACTCAAAGCTAAGGGCGCTCGTCCATTCAGAAAGCGTAGAGGGCTTGGAGTCATGAATGATTGTCAAGTAATCAAACATGAAATTATGTGTTAGTACAATCGGCAGATATAAATTAATCAAGATTAAATACTTAACTCATCATAATATACCCAGATTAAATCTAGAACGAAACTTATATAAATAAAAATGGTTGAAGTAATGAGATCATTGGTGTAACAGTGATGCAGGACATCGCATAACTCCGAGCATCGAACATCGCATACATGATATATTCACCGACTCAGAACTGCAGTTATCAAATATGAAATAAAGTGTAGGAACAATCACTAAATATGAAATACTGACATCAAGGTGAAATACTAAAAAGTGATGACTTTCATTATTATATACGAAATCATTCTGTACGGCAGATGCACTACAATGACTTGACGATTTTTATAAAATAATAAAGAGAGCAATTATTTTTCAAGAACAAAATTTTATAAAAAGCTGCGTCATGAACAAACTGAACGCTGGGAGAGCGGTTATTTTTCAAGAACAAAATCAGGTTTAATAAAAAGCTGCGTCATGAACAAACTGAACGCTGGCTGATAAACCGCCAAGGCCATTGCATTTAGCATTCTGGCAAAAATGGCAGGTTCTATTTTGTAACAATTAAAAACGGATGATATAATAATCATGACAACAATGATAATCACGATAGTAATAACAATTTAGAACTTATCTGGAGGCTCACGTTCGACAGCGAATTTCCTTTGGTGAACAGGAATTTTGTCGAATTTCTGCAATTTTTTGATGTTTGTAATATTTAAAATTCCTCTGAAAGTCTTTTGGTTCTCGGACGGTTATCACCTTGAAATTCCTTTACACGGTTACTGGCTGAACGAATATCACTTTCCATGATGAAAAAGCATTATGCTTGAAATCTTGTAACCGAATCTCCCCTATACCGCTTCTTCAAGTTCATTATTGTCTTGAACCTTTGGTAAAAATGCTCTGACAATGTATTCGTAGTAGGCGTTAACGAAATTGGTTAACAAATTGGTGATGAACAAAGTTTCTGAATTGGATTTCGAAGATGCGAGGAAAAAGGTGTGGCCTGGGAATTGTTTTACCGAGGCCCCACGGTGGGCGCCAATGTTCTTGTATAGAATTTACTGATGAACTCAGATTGTTACAACGGAGGCCGGATCGCTTTTTGGCTATGCCGGCGTGCCTGGTTTACATGTGTTTTGTGTATCAGAATCTCCCCTTATTTGTCCTCTAAGCCCTCTATATATAGAGTTTGAGTCACCCATGGCGGTTACAAAGGGTGGTTCCTTTCTCTTCTCTTCGGATGGGCTTAGTCGGGCCTCCTATTGTACTGGGCCGAGGTCTTCATGTAAAGTTGAAAGATGGTCCGACTTGCGATGTGCCGAGCCCAAAAGTCCATGACGGTCCAAAAGCCAATACAAACAAGAATTTCCTTTAACGCCAACTCAGCTTTGGGGATGGAGTGTGGCGTTCAGTTTTGGGTTGAGACTGGAAACATAAATATTAAGACACTTTAAGAAGTATTAATGGGATATCATATAGTGGTAGTATTTGAACTTTTTCATTACCATTTCGTGGGTTCCTGTACATTTAGTTGGTGTATAGTAAATAAATGGTTTTTAAATTATATTCATTCACAGGTCTTACATATGTATGGCAAGACACAAATTTGTGTTTACTAGCAAGAAAAGTTCAGAATTGGCAGTTTTATAGGCTTCATTCATATCAGCAATAGCAGCAAAGCAAACTCTACTTCACATGTGCTCTCAGTTTGCTTTTCTTCAAATGTCTCTTATGCCTTTACATGCAATAATAAAAGATTCTTTATGTGTTGTTTTATATGAACAGAGAGCATTTCCTTATTTGTGCAAACTTAAATAAAGCATTATTATGACAGCTTAGTGCAAGAACCAAAACTTTCGGAAAAATAGATGAACACTATTAAACTATAATAATTAGTGGTCAAAATTGGTCCACCATAGATTCAGGTAGGACTGGACAGAGTATCACGACCCGCCCGAAATCCGCATTATCCGCAAAGCAAAATTGAAAATGGGCGGATTCGGTCGATCCGGCGGGTAAACGGGTAAAGCCAGTCAGGTAGACACGGATATAGATGGGCGGGCTCGGTTCTTGAAATTGAAACCAGCGGTGCCCGTACACGCCCGCACACTACACACTATTGGTCAACTCAAGTAGCCGCCTGCACACTGCGCAACACTGCACACTACCCTCTGTCTCATTATTACTGAAGTGTTAGGCAGCTGCACACCGTAAAATAATTATTAATTTAGCTAAACTTACAATCAGAAGGGAGAGAGAGGAACGAACAACTACCCCAAGCAGTACATTTTGCTTGTGCAAGTTACTAACCATGGGTTACACCCAAGTTACTTTTAAGATGTACAGTAGTATTACTTTATACTTTATTATTCATTATGTGAGAAGGGAGTCATTACACAAGTAAATTTTAAAATGTATTTCTCTCTCATGTGGTTCAGTGAAGTTTCATCTTCTCTAGCCTCTCTACCCCCAAACCTGCCCCTACCCGCCGGAACCGTTGAACCCGCCGAACCGAAACTGCAAAATCCGAAACTAAACTTGGGCGGATTTGGGCCTCTATTTGTGAACCGTGGTTTTGGCCGGATGGGGATTTTGGGCCCGAAACCGCCCAAAACCGCCCGATGTCCAAGCCTAGATTCAAGGTAACTGATCACATATACTTAGTCGAAAGGAATCAAAATTTATAGTGTTATACACTATAACACTAATACATGTTGTGATGAATATGCATACTTTTTATTTTTAAGAGCAATTTGTGACTATTAGCATATTGATGAATTAACTTCACCTAGAATTGAAGAGAGAAGCTGATAATTAACAGATTAGCAAAAGTTCAACAGATTAGCATATTGTTAACATCAACAAACACATATATTATAGTTCCCAAATTGCAGAGTTTGTAGGTTGGGACACCTAGCTAGCTGAAGTTAGCATTTTGGGCCTTTAGAAGTTCCCAAAATTTTAAATACAGACAATACACGTAGTACAAAAACTGATAATACACATAGTTGATAGTTCTTGTCTTCATCTTATATTGTTGAAGAACATGGCATCCATGAAAGATAAGAGAGAAAAGATCAAAGTAGTATTATATTCATGAAAATGAAAGTGATACAAAATGATAAAGGTTAAAAATAAAATGATTACATGAAGCCTATTTATAGGCATTCACTAACTACTAAACAAACTATAACAATCTCACTTAACTATTTTACCAACTAAAAAACTCACTTATAACAAAATAACAATCTCACTTAACTACCTAACCAACTACTAACCAACTAACTATATATCTAATAATCCCCCGCAAGCTAGAAGTTATTCACAACACTTCTAGCTTGGCATGATCAATACAAAAGTACATCAAAACAAAAGAAAATTACAATGAAAGGTGTTGAAATACATCCGCAAAAAGAAACAATCTCCTTCTTCTACCATATCCATAGGACTAAGTGAATGAGAATAACCTAAAGTTTTGAACTGTCAATGATGAACAAGGTGAATACCAGATCCCTAACTATTAGAAGCATAGAATCCAAGGTGCATGAACTCTTTAAATCTCCGAGAAAGGTCAATGAGTGAAGCAAGAATAGGAGTTGGTGGTCTAGAATAACCATTTTCATGTCATCTCTGTATTGATTAATATCACCAAGGATCATAACTTGTGTCAAATTCAACTTGCTTTAAACCTTTCTTACTAATGGAACATGAGACAAGTTGCCCGTCAGAATACAAGACAAATGGCAACCTCAATGAAAGGCAAAATTCCAACTGATTGCTTTCATAATTTCTGGAAAACAATGTAATTGAATATAGGAACCTTTCAGAGACAATCATCAAGGACAAATTTTGTTTATTTCTTCGAGGCATTTCAGCAAACTGCTTGAATGCTGTTTGGTGAAGGAAAAAAATGCATAACAATAGATCAGAGATAACAAATCCTCCAACACAAATGGAAAAAGCCAAACGAACATCAAAAAATAAAATCGCAAAATGAAATTACAATTCGAAATCAAGAATGGCGAATGATTTGTGTCTAAAGAGAAATCGAATCACCATAGCAAAACCTGAAGCGATGGTGATGACAGAAGCAGTGCTGGCCAGAATGAAAGGTCGCAAGAAAAGAGAGAAGATCAAAAACGAAATCGAAACTCGATCCAAAATGAAATCGGAACTCTGCTTCAGATCACAATCATCGGAAACCAAAATGAAAGGAGGACAATGAAGCGGAATCGCAAAATTGAACTGCAAGAATCGCAAACGAAAATGACGATTGGCAATACAAGAATGACAAACAATTTGTGTCAAATGAAAGCAAGTTGCAGAAACAAACACTCAAATAAGTGAGAGGAAGGAGAAAACGCGATTTTGATTGAACGCTGTGAACACCCAATCTTTACCGGCACTTTCTTCTTTTTTTTCGTGAAAATTCCAAAAATATCGCTTTTATGCATTTGGAGGTTTTAATCGTTGACACGTGTTATTTGATGCTCGTTAGCGGTTTTGTATCATTATTGTTATTATTAGTAAAACTCTTTTCATTAACAAAAGCATTAATGAATCAAAAATAAAAAAATAGTGCAATTTATTTTATTTATGTTCATTATAAAAAATATATATACAACAATAAGATTATGAAATAAAAAATAAAAAAGGCAAAAAAAGAGGCTTGGGCTGTACGCAGACAGCAACCTCATCAATAATAAAAATACTTCATATTAACAAAACAGATGAGTAGCAGTAACAATGACAAGAGGAAAATGACAAAGCAGCTGCAATGACCAGAAGAATGAGCCAAATTAGTGCAGCAGTAGGCTAGACTTCAAAGCTTCAAATAGGGGAGAATATCTGGCCTATAGAACCTGTCCATTTCTTTTTTACACACAAAGAAAGATTAGGCAGCACTTTATAGTCAAACAAGGCCTAACTCGTGAAGGCAGCAGAGGTCTTAAGGGAGTTTGCTTTTGCAGGGAAATCTTTAAGCATCAAAACATGAAAGTTTAGAAAAAATACAAAATCAGAGTTTCAGAAAAATTGACTTCACAGTGCATTAATCTATACAAGTCCTTTTATAAATTAAGCTTCAAACATAGAAGGCAAGGGAGGGAGACACACACTGATGGCAACCGCGGAGCCGTCGATGACTATTTCAGGAGTCATGAAGGTGGGAGTGATGGAGACCCCACGATCGGGGATGGAAGACCGATCGATAAGTCGGGAAGATGCCACAACCGGCTATGGAGGTTCCGGTTGATAAGTCGAGATGAGCACCACGGTAAACCGATAAGCTCAGATAATGGCTCACGACGAACTAAAGAGACACGTCTCTAAATTTTTACTCAAAATTCAACTTGTTTATTTCATCAAATGAATTACAATTTATAGAAAACCTTAGGCCCAATTGACCCAAAAGAACACCAGGCCCAATTGACTCAATAAAACCCTAGAAATTAAAATATACTAATAAATATCAAATCCTAATTTTAATGAAAATAACTAATTGGCATTAAAGCCATTGATTCAAATCCTAAATTAAAGAAGACAATTAAATGACATTAAAGCCTTAGATATAATCCTAAAATAAAATACTAAAAATGGAAATAAATTGCAATAATTTATTCTTCATGATATTGTACTAATTTACTCTTCATGAGATTTTCCTTCAACTTCTACGTGTAGAACTTAGTTGCATGAGTTGATAGGAATTCCTTCAGCCAATGATAATGCAAGATGGCTACTTGGATTCAAAATGGTATAAGCCATTAAAGTCTTGTACTCAATGAAATAGTGGTATCTTTATAAGTTTATTTCCACATGCTTAGTGAATTTAGGATCACATCATTCTCCCTTTCTTCAAGAAGGTTTGTCCTCAAATCTAAATCCGCAAAATAAATTAATGGGTTATTGAAAAAAATTCTCTCTTTTTGAAATTTGGATATTTCATCCACCTTTCTCTTAAAATCATTATTTTTCTCAACAATGCTCCCATTATTTTCCATTGCCTCGTATTTTCTCTAAATATTCTTCTTCTCCTCCACCACTTCTTTACCATTGCTTTCCTTTTTCTTTTCAGAAGCGCACTCCAACTCCTCTTGTGCTTTACGGAGATGCTCACATAATATTTCAGAAATATCAACCATCATTCTTTCTATTTTCTCCTCTATTCTTTTCTCTCTCAGTTTTTTCTTTTCTCTAATGGCTAACTTTTCTACTCTTTTTGCCTCTTTTATTAGTCCATTTTCATAAAGGTATTCCGCATACGCAGGATCCATCACAAAATCTCTAACGTATATTTCATAATCCCTTTGTCTTTCCTCCATCATGAACCACACAAAAAAAAACTTCCAAACAAACAACAAAAAACGATAATAAAAAGAGTGCTTTTTTTTGCTTTTTTTCTGCTCCTTTTTTTTCTCTTTTCTTCTTTCTTCTTCTTCTCTTCTTTTTTCCTTTTTTTTTTGAATTTTCGAATTTTCTTTAACTTTATTTCAAAATAAGATGAACAAAATTTAGAGACTAAAATTGAAAAGGATAGATAACACCTTGGTAGAACCTAAGCTTTGATACCAGATGATGGCAACCGCGGAGCCGTCGGTGACTATTTCAGGAGTCATGAAGGTGGGAGTGATGGAGACACCACGATCGGGGATGGAAGACCGATCGATAAGTCGGGAAGACACCACAACCAGCTATGGAGGTTCTGGTTGATAAGTCGAGATGAGCGCCACGGTAAACCGATAAGCTCAGATAATGGCTCACGAAGAACCAAAGAGACACGTCTCTAAATTTTTACTCAAAATTCAACTTGTTTATTTCATCAAACGAATTACAATTTATAGAGAACCTTAGACCCAATTGACCCAAAAGAACATCAGGCCCAATTGACTCAATAAAACCCTAGAAATTAAAATATACTAATAAATATCAAATCCTAATTTTAATGAAAATAACTAATTGGCATTAAAGCCATTGATTCAAATCCTAAATTAAAGAAGACAATTAAATGACATTAAAGCCTTAGATATAATCCTAAAATAAAATACTAAAAATGGAAATAAATTGCACTAATTTATTCTTCATGATATTGTACTAATTTACTCTTCATGAGATTTTCCTTCAACTTCTACGTGTAGAACTTAGTTGCATGAGTTGATAGGAATTCCTTCAGTCAATGATAATGCAAGATGGCTACTTGGATTCAAAATGGTATAAGTCATTAAAGTCTTGTACTCAATGAAATAGTGGTATCTTTATAAGTTTCTTTCCACGTGCTTAGTGAACTTAGGATCACATCACAACACTGAAACAAGGGTCAAAAATCTCTCTTGGAGCTTAATAGAATTTTTTGAGTTGCAAGCAGTAGCACAAAGCAATAGTAACAACAACAGATAGATTTTTGCACAACAACCAGTTTTTTTTCTTCCTCACTGTCTCAGTATTTCTTTTTGATGTGGTTAGTATAAAAGAAAATTTTGTTTTTTTGCTTTAGTATAAAAAAGAGGCATTAGAGTTTGTTCAAAATTCAACAAAATAGAAAAAAAATTATTAGAGGAGAAAGGAATCAAACAGAAAGCAAAGGGGAGGGTTTGGAAACAAAACACATGACACTAAAAAGAAAAAAATGAGACTAACCGAAATAAAAGGGAAAAGAGAAAAAGATAGAGTTACCTCCGGCCACCGTACGGTGGCCGTTCCTGTCCCTGCATCGCCGCCTCCTATACGGAACCAGTCACCACCGTAGCCCCACCATAGCCTCGCCGTGCGCCACCACCCTATCCTCTTCGCGAAACGGGCCCGGATCCGAACCATCCCCCTCCAACCCCACCACCTTCGCACCACCCCAACGACCACCTACAACGCCCCGCCGCCGTACTCCTACAAACGGCCACCCACCCCAAAACGACAGTACCACCCCAAAACACCACCGCGATCGGCCACCAAATCAACCACTCGCGGCCATCCACCTCAAAACTGTCCACCACCACCTTTCGTTTTCTCTCTCCTCGCCCCCAACCACCTTCGCACCACCCCAACGACCACCTACAACGCGCCGTCGCCGTACTCCTACAAACGGACACTCACCCCAAAACGACAGTACCACCCAAAACACCACCACGGTCGGCCACCAAATCAACCACTCACGGCCATCCACCTCAAAACCGTCCACCACCACCTTTCGTTTTCTCTCTCCACGCCCCCAACCACCACACCATACCCCACCGTCAACAAAACCGTCAACAACCTTCCCCAATCGGCGCAAGGTGTGGAGGAGATGAGAGAATAGGGAGGAAGAGAACAAAGCCATGGTCAAAGGAGAGAGAGCAAGACGGCGCAAGGAGAGGGAGAGAGAGAAAAATTAGGGTTAAACGATTTGGGGGGTGGTGTGCGCCGTTTGAGAGGAGAGAAATCAGATTTGGCTATTTGGGGGGTGTGGGCGCCGTTGAGAAGAAAGAGGAGAATTAGGGTTGCTATTTTTAGGGTTTGGCTTTTATAGTGGGGAACCCCAGGGGCATTTTCGTCCTTTCATCTTTTATTTATTCAGATTTCTATTTACACCCCTTGCACTTACTTCGCACGCCCCCCTGAATCCCACGTTTTTTTTACTTTGGAGAAACGGACCGGCCCACTGAAAATGAGAATGGGCTACTGCCTGCACCCTAGTTTTAATAATACAACCCCCCGTGGTTAACTGCACCCCCATTTTACTGTTTCACCCCCTTTTTCATTTTTTTGTTTCTCTTTATTATTTTCACAAAATAAATTTTCTTTTTACAAAAAAAACCTATAAAAATCATAAAAATGGGTTTGGCTGAGATGTACATCTTGTCGATCCCGGTTTAAGAGACTTTAGCCGTACGGCTTTGATCTTAAACCCCTTCAAAAATTAAAATCAATTAACACAAAATATTTTTTTTCAGAAAGAACTACGTGGCCTTTGATTCTCCGCTTCAGAGATACGTAGGAGCGGGGCTTCCCCGTCAAGCTAAATTAATTTCTTTTCAATAAATAATCAATTTTTTTTCTTTAACACCTATTTTTAAAAAAAAAACTAAAACTGAGCTTGATTGAGATGTACATCTTGTCAACCTCGCAATCCTGGTTTAAGACGCCTGAGTTGCACAGCTTGGTGATCTTAAACCCCTTTCAAAAAAATAAAATCAACCAACCAACAAACTTTTTCAGGAAGAACTACGTGACTCTTGAGTTCCTCATTGCACCCGAGGATACGTAGGAGCGGGGCTTCCCCGTCAAGTCAAAATTAAATTTTCTTAAATCGGTCCATTTTTTATTTATTTCTAAATAATTCCTTTTTACTTAATCTTGGGGTAAACAAATAATTCGTAATTTATTATTACTTGCACAATCGGATTTAGGGTAACTGTCTTAGGACATATGTACTAGGGGTGCAGTGGGATTAATTTTCCGCCCTTCCGTATGCATAATCGACTCCCGAACTCAAACTGGTATACGCAGACCAAGAACTTCTAGTTAGGTTTTTCTCAATTTTTCCTATTAAATAAATTGGGTGGCGGCTCCTAAAATAATCGATTTTTGGGCCGTCTACGTCGGGATCACGGTCACGACAGATGGAGACTCTGCTGGGGAAAGTGAGAGTCAAGCCTATTTAGTTTGTTTGTGCAAAGTGATTATAAGGTACGCTTTGTTTACCACTCTTAATTTATTATTTTTTCTTTGTATATATTTCATTTTGTATTTATTTTATATTCTGCTTGATATAAACCCTAGGCTAGAGAACACTTGATATTATTGTCTGGTTGTATTTTCTGGGTTAATATGCAGGTTCAATTTGGGTTTTTATTTTTAGGATTTGAGGTTTGTATGCTCCCTTCACACACTACACATACACTGTGAGCATACACTGAGAGTTGGGCTTACACCGGAGCCTAAAAAACACCTAAGTTAGAACGAGGCTGTGTAGTGGTAGTCATTTAGGATGTACATCCTGGTGTCTACCATGAATTCCTCATCTAGAGTATGACTCCTCTCTGCGGGTATCCACATCTCGGACGTACGTCCTGGTGTGTTTAACCTTCTAGAAGAGTACTTGACTCTAGAGACCTGGAACCTCCATAGGTTATAACAGCCAACCCTTGTGAGTGTTCACCGTAGAAGAAGCATTAGATCTATAAGGTCCAAAAACCAATTGTATGGGCAACCTGTCATAGGCCACAAAGGGAGCTATTTTATCTTATATCCTTATTTTTGGTTGTACATCCTTTTTCTTTCTCTCGTGCGGTTTTATTCTCCTCTGGCAAAAAAAATCAATAAAAATCATATCGCATTTCATGCATAAAAAATAAATAAATAAATAAATCATGTCGCTTTTGTTGTATAAAAAATGGTGTACTTCATCTTGCGTTATGCCGCATGTCATTGAAAAGCATAAATTTGCTTGCGTTTTCCTTTGCACGAGCTTTCAGGAAAAATTATTTTTCTGCATGTGGTGCGCATTTTCATTGCATCGCCATTCTTCATAAATTCCTCCATATTTCATTTTTTTTCTTTGCTTGTATATAAAAATTCATGCATGTTATGCATCCTTTCATTAGTGAATAAAACAAAATACATTTGTCAATCCTCATAGCATTTCCTTGCAGAAGAGAAAAAAAGAAAAAATCGCATTACATTTCATCCATAACGTATCATGTCGCATACTAAGAAAAAGTGTTTGCATATAGAGAGGCATTTTATGTAAAAAAAAATATAGTCTTTTCTTATTGAGCATTAGATCGAGTGTCTTTGAAAAGTATAATTTCCTGCACATTTAATATTTTTTCATGGAATAAATTCTAGGAAAAAAATATTTTTGCATTCTCATAGGAAAATAAAAAAAATCACATTGTTATTCATCATTCATCATAGTCTATTCTCTTTCAAAGTTGCATGGGTTTTGACAGTCGCTTCTTAGGATAAATACTTGCACTGATAACAAAAATACATGCACTTTCATAGCATAACATCATAAAATTTCCCATATTTTGTTTTTTTTCTTTGCATATACATAAAAAATTGTTCTTGCATGTTGTATGTATTTTCATGAGTAAATAAAACAAATCACATTGTCAATCACCAAGCTGCATGGCATGTTTCCTTCAAATAAATACAAATTAGGAAGTTGTATTGCATTTCATGCATAAAAACAATTCAAAAAATGTATGAAAATAAAAATTTCTCCCTATTTCATTGTCGCATGTTGTCCATATCTTATGAGTAAGTGCATCAAAATGTATTGTCATTTGTCAATCCTCATAGCATATTTCCTTAAAAAAAAAGTAAAAAAAACTAGGAGAATTGCATTACATTGCATTTCATGCATAAAAGATCATGTTTCATTCTAAAAAATAATCTTTGCATATATTCACATGAATAAAAAAAAACTTGCATGGTATCTCTTACAGAAAACGCATTGAATGTGGCATCGTAGGATAAGCATCTGCATGATATCTCTAAGTTCATGCACTTTCATAGCATAACATCATAAGAATTCTCCATATTTCATTTTTCTTTGTCTATACATAAAAAAATTTGTTGCATGGTGTACATACTTAAACGCGTAAATAGAATCACATTGCATTTCTTACATAAAAACAATAAAAAAAATCACAAAACAAATGCATATTGCATCTTAGGACGTATGTTTGCATACATAAAATATATCCATGCACTCCATAGCATCCTTTTCATTTGTCATAATCTTTCTTGAAATAAAGAATTTTAAAAGTCATTGAGTGTCCATCCGCATTTTTTTCAAGAGAAAGTTGAATTTTGTGTGCTAGCTTCAAGGTGGATACCAATCAAGCATTGACTCATGGAATCAGATCATTCTTTTGAGACTTGTTGGAAAGAGGCGTAAGGAAGTGTACTGAGTGGGAGGATTTCACGGGGCATTCAAAAAGGGAAGGGAGACATAAGGTTGGGAATTAGTTCTCGAACTAAAAGCTCAAAGCAAAAAAAATATGATTGTCATTAGCGCTTTGCAATCAGCAATCATGTTGTGTAAAGTCAAGTTGGCTTCGTTGAAGCTTTATACTAATGAATTTGCATGGACTTAAAAGCTCTTTCCCATTCTTTACACCCCATTATCCCTTAAGATTTGGTCCCCAATCCATTGATTGCCTCATGCGATAATTCTCGAAGCTCTTTTGTGTGCGTCATTCGAGGACGAGCTGGTGAATGGATGTCGGTTTTTGAAAGGTCCAATTCCCCAAAAAAAAGTAAAAGAAAAAGAGAGCAAAGGAATTTTTTAAGAGAATAATGTTAGCCATGCGCTAATGTTGTTTCAAAATTAATGTTTGAAAGTAAGAAATCACGATTTGAAATGAAGAGTGGCCATTTTTCTCTATCCCGAAAACGAACCCTTGCGGTAATTTCCTTTCATTAAACCCTGGACAAGGATCAACCCTGCGGTGAAATTTAGTGCATTTAGATTTCCAAAGGTACAATGAGATAAAAGGAAAAATGAAGCCCGCGAGACTGAAAACTTGTATAGGTAGTCTTGGCAAAAGTTAGGGCATAAAAGAAAATGAGAGTCATAAATGAAGAACGGGTGAAGGATGTCATACCCCAATTTTGTCCATCCAAAAATAATAACGATTTTCTTCTTTGTCGCTGTATATCTTATTTCATAAAAGTTGAAAAATACAAATTCATTTTCAAGTTATACTTTACTTCCCATTTAGTTAGTAAATATATTTAACAGTATAAAAGAGAAAGTAAAAGAAAAAAACAAGAAAAGAGAAAAGGAGAGGCGATTTAGTAAAAAAGGGGGCGTAAGTGACTTTTTTTTTATGTTTATTGGTGTTTCAGCGAATTGGGCTCACTGCCAGAGGCCCATGCGAATTGGCCTGACCCGGATTGCCTTATTTCCCTCACTCACTCACTAAACCTAATTGCCTCCATCAAACCCTAACTTCCCATCATCAGCCGTACCATCCTTTCACCTCCTCTCTCCCACGCCTCTTTCCAAAGCACCACTCCCATCATTCCCATCAAACCCTAGCCGTACAACCCTCCTCTCTCCTCTTCCTTCCACGCCTCCTTTCTCTTCTTTCCATGCCTCCTTTCATCTCCTCTCTCCCACGCCTCCTTCCAAAACGTCACTCCTATCATTCCCATCAAACCCTAGCCATCAATCCTCCTCTCTTCTCTTTCGTCCACTCCCTCTTCTCTTCCTTCTACGCTTCCTTTCTCTCCTCTCTCACGAAACCTCCATACTTGGTGCTTCTTTCTCTCCTCTCCCACGAAATCGCCATTTTTGGCATCACCACACAAGGAGGCCGTTGGTCCCTCAAAAGCTCACGGGTTCATTCAAGGAAACATGTTTTCCATCTCGTTTTCTTTAAGGCTAGCACGCAAACGGATCTGTGCACAAGGCTTGGTGAAAAACCGAAAGACAAAGCGCATCACTACAAGATCAAGTTTTAGTATAAATAGGGGTACGGTTTTGAAGAAGAGGACGTTTTTTTTAGAGGGAAGAGGGGAGAGGTCGAAATCTTGAAAGATCCAGGAGCAAGAGGAAGCAAAAACGGATCTGGAGAAATTTCAGTGAGAGAGAGATTTTTCGTTTTTTTTTTCCATAAAATTTTCATTAGTTTTTCTTTTTTTGTATTCTGTTGTTGTTGGTGAAATCTGGAAACGTGCCTCACTGTACAAGCCTCACATTTGGTAATAATTTTATTTCCTCTCCATTTTACTGTAAATGATGTTGTAAGATTTATTTGTTGTTTGCTATGATATTATGCAGCCCAGTTTTAGTGTCCTTATTATGATGTTATAAGATTTATTTGTTGCTTGCTCATATCCTCATGTCTCTTGGTAGTGATCATATAATGTCCCCTAAAAAAAAAGAGGCTGATTATGTTTAATCTGTTTATCCCTCCACAAGTGCATAAGGGCTCTAATTTTTGTTTATCAAATCCAAATAATTCCTTTTCTGTTTTTTAAAGAAAAAAAATGATGACAAAAGAACCCCAAAAACAAAAAAAAACATTTCCTAGTAGTTAATAAAAAAGGGTAGTCAAGACATTTCTTTTATTATTATTAAGAAAACAAGTAAACTGATTTTTATGTTTTATTCTTTTATTTATTTATTCATTTATTTGTTATTTTATTTTTTTTTTTAACCAAAAGTTATCTCAACCAAAAAATGATAACAAAAGAATAAAAAAAAAGAACAAAAAAAAAAACATTCCCTTAGTAAAAAAGAGGCAGATGAGACATTTTTTTTAGTAAATAAGTAAACTGCTCCTCGCACCCCCCAGACTCAAACATAAGGCCCTTTTCTCACTTAAGCCCAGTTTCGCTAACTGGGCCCTCCTATGCGAACTGGGCTTCCCTTTTTTTCTCACACCCCTAATTTTGATAACTTAACCCCTTTGAAAGAGCCCAGCATTTACGCAGCCCATTGGAACAACTTCCTGATTTCTGCACCCCCTATTTTTAAAATGCAACCCTCCTCACTGTTTACACCCCATTTTTGATAATACAGCCCCCTGTAACTTGCACCCCATTTTACTATTGCACCTCCCCGTTTCCCTTTTTTCTTAAATTTTGTTCCTTTCACTTAAGTAAATTTATTTATCTATTTTTTTTTCTTTCTCTTCACAAACCTTTTTTTTCCAAATAATAGATTTTCTTTTCCCCAAACAAGAATCAACCCAATTGCGAAAACTCTTCAAAATCAAACTTTGTTAGTAATTCTGCGAAGCCTTTGCTTGCATGATTATTAGCAATGGAGTGCTAATGGTGATCACTTGGAGCCCTTCCCCCATTGATCATCATGAAAGCTCAACTTTCATAATTCAACAAGATAAAGAATAAAAAACTCTTCCTCTCCAAAATCATTTTCAACCCATCGCCGCTAGTGGTTAATCAGAACCTTTGTTCGTCTAGCCATTGGTGGCGATGACGTTTTCCTTCAAAGAACAACAAGCGATGATCACTCATAACCTTTGTTAGTTTGATCATTCGGGCCAATCAATCTCTTTCGAAAAACCCTTTCAAAAGAACAAATAAAAACGAGTCGCTACTAATAGTCAATCAGAACCTTCGTTCGTCTGACTGGCGGTAGTGACTCTCATTTTCCAGAGTACTTAGCGGTGATTACCCATAACCTTGGTTAGTTTAATCATTCACTAAATGCTCGTCCTATTTCGAAAACTCACTAAAAAGATAAAAGACAAAAACCTTTTTCAGGACAAAAAAGAACTACGTAGCTTTGAGTTCTCCATCGCACCGGGAGATACGTAGGAGCGGGCCATGTCTCGTCAAGCGTTTTTTTCTAAAAACCCCTTTTTCCCCCTTTTTCATAATAAATAAGGGTTTTCATTAAGAATTTTTCAATAAGAAGTAGAGAGGCAAAATTAAGTATTTTCAAGTCATCACACTAAAACCACACATTTAATTAAAGGTTCCCTCTCAGTAGAGAGGACGTGTGGGGTGCTAACACCTTCCCTGCGCGTAACCGACCCCCGAACCCTATTCTCTAGTTTCGCAAGACCAATCGCTTTCCAAAAAGGTTTTCCTAATATTTTCCTTAATAAATATTGGTGGCGGCTTCATTGTCTTAGGAAAAGTTGTGAACGAGGAAGGTTCTCCCTCGGGGACTTTTTCGGGCGCAACAGCTGGCGACTCCACTGGGGAACACTAAAAAGAAAAACAATTTTTTTAAAGTGGGTCAAGCCTAATTAATTAAGTGTGTTGGTTTGTGTGAGTGATTTGAATATCTCGTTTTGCCTCCATGCTTTTTTTCTTTTTCATACTTTCATGTTGCATTCCTGTGCATCCTTCTTCTCTTTCTATGCTTGCTTTTGTTTAAAGTAATAGATGGTTGCTCCATTGCTTATATGCTTAGTTTGTTTGATATTGAACCCTAGAGTAGACAACATGCTATTGTCTGGACTGTTCTGAATTTTCATTTGCAGGTGGGGTAGTTTTTAAGGAAATGCCCTTCGCACACACACACTTGTCCCTTGAAATTATATGATTGGAGAAAGAGACCATAACCCAGGTCTGTTAGGGTACCTTAGGATGAGTGGATTCGAGTAGTGAGAGCCCATCAGGACCTTTGTCCGTTTGGCTACTCGCGAAAGTTTCAATCAGAGTTGTGCTCTTTCATGATGCTTCGTATCTAGCAGTTTGCTGCATTTACGGGGATTTTCACGAGAGGGACTGTGGCTCTGATGACCTTTGTGAGGGTGTGAATAGAGCTACATGAGAAGATTACCCCTAAAGTGCCTTAGATCATAGGTTCTACCCCTTTTTTAGGCCACAAGGGCTTTCCAAATTGTGTGCTGCATCGTTGCCTTCAGTTCAATCAATTTTTCCTTCAGAATTTTCGAAAATCAAAAAAGATATGCTTTTCCTTTTCAATAAATGCCTATATGAGATGGCATGTAGTGTGAAAATTTTCGAATTACCACTCATCACCGTGTGTTAGGAAAGAAGAAGGTTGCTTGCTCTTTCCATGTTCTCTACACCTGGTTCCTTAACCATGTTGTCACTCATAAGACGAAAGCCGCGGACTTAGTAGAATATTCCCTGTGTTGTGACGTAGAAGCCAGAAGTGCACAAGAATGGGTGCACACTTTAGAGAATCTCAGTGCTCTCAAAGTCTGTTGGTTCAATCATCCGTGTTGGAAAGATAGGCCATCAATACTGTTCCGTTGCGGCAATTTCCAGAATGTACCCTTAATGGGAACCCAAGGCTGCATCAATTACAACCCCTCTCTCACCATCAGACAGCTTGGGTATCCTATGAAGAATGCACCCACTGAAGACATGTTGGCCCCAATCTTTCTCGATAAAGAAGATCCAAAGAACCAAGGCTTGCTTCAGAAAATTTCAAAGGCTTGGGAAGGTGTAGTTTACAAGGATAAAGCGGAGATCATAAAGAAAACGAGTGATGTTACTTTCTACCAATGGCTTCGCCAAAGAATTCAAAATGTTAGCCCGCCTCGTCAGAATTCATCGTCAGTTGAGAAAGAAGTCACAGAGCTTCACGTTCCAAGTCTCAAAAAACTAAGTGAGGTCAAATCTGCTTTGTTCAAGGTAGAAGAAGAAAAGAAAGCCTTACGAGATGAGTTGGGGAAAGTAATTTCTGAGAAGAGAAAGTTAGAGAACGAAAACGAACGCAAGGCCGAAGCCCTTAAAGAAAGCAGCAAGAAGCTTAAGAAAGAAGAGGAAAGTAATCAAAAAATGAAGGAATATCTAAAAGGTGCCAAAGATGAGTTGAAAAGATTAAATGCCAAGGTGGGTGAGGCCATGGTTAGAGCAAACGAATGGAGAACATTGTTCAAGAAGTCTGCGCAAAGTGAGAGAGCTACAAAGGAATCACTAGAAGAATTCAAGAAAAAGTCTCAGTCTGTGACGTGCGAGCTTGAAAGTCAAATAGAGTGCATCAGGCAAGATAGAGATGCAATTGTGAACATCCTTAGAGAGTATCAACAGGCTTTAAAGGTGGAGCAAGAGAATTCAGATGAGCTAAGGCGGAATCTGAGTCACATCAGTGATGCTTACCGACAGGTAAGAGAGGAGAGTCAGTACTGGGAATACCGTCTTCTCGAGCTAATGGGTAGGATTGAAAAGCAAGAGGTCATAGTTGAGATGAGGGCGGAAATTCAGCAGTGGAAGAACAAGTTCTCCAAATTGGCATGGTTGGCTAACCAGGCGGTGAGGGATGTTCCCAAGAGGTTGAGAAAGGCAGAAGCTGAGATGCTGCCTTACAACACTCCGGTGCGAGTATATGAATTCGTGGAGTACTGCAGATCTCTGACTGAGGAACTCATGGAAAGGGCAAGAGAAGCTGCTGCAGCTAGCAAAAAGGAGAAGAACCGAGAGAAGATGAAGGCAATAGGTTTTTAGATTTAAATTCTCTTTTTAGAATGTTCACTAGGAGATTGTAATTTTTCTTTTCTTAATGGATGTTGTGTTTTTCTTTTCAAAGCGTTGTATTGCACATTTAAGGATATTGTATCTTGTTCTTGGAATGATGCTTGAATGAAGTACGTTTATCTCACTTGTTGATCCCAGCCGCGTTATGTCCTTGAAAATATTCGAACATACACCTATGACAAGAGCAAGTTGCACTGTGATTCCCGGCAATAAACAACAAATAACATAAAAAGAATAAATAAAAATGAAAAAAATCATGTGCATTGCATTCATTAATTTGCTCCTTTGCTTATAAAAATGTTTTCAACTCAAACAGAAGATAAGGCAAGCTGGTGCGACCACATCCGTATTGGACACGTTCAAAGGACAGAGGAATGGCAATTCTGAATGACCCCGATCAACCTCAACCAGAGAATCAGAATCCTCCAGCTTCAGGCTCAGAGAATGAAAATGGAACAGGCCAAGGCCCCGAGGTACAGAATCAGAACCATTCAGCTCCAGGTAGCTCCAGTCAAGGTGATCCTGAGTTGAGAGATGAAATGAATGCCATGAAGGCACAAATGAACGAGATGATGAGACTCCTGTTGTCCTTGAAAAATGGAAATGACTTTCAAGCTGCTCAGTGGCCTCCTTATGGCCTTCCTTTGGGTTATAGTCCCCCAAGTCAAGGGGCTAACCCAGGAGCTGGTCCCGGGGCAATAGACGAGAATGTACGGCCAACGTCTGTCGGGTCAGAAGGAATGGCTGGTGAACCCCAGGTTCAGATCCCGCAGTCAATATATTGTTATACCTCAGCCTACTCCTCAGAACCTCACTCCACAGCCAGCTGCCTTTCCACAGACTCAAGGCTTCGTATCCGGAAACTCTGTTTACCCTCAGGCTCAGCACTCAATGCCTCCACCTCCTTATGGTGTAAGTCATTCCCCTCAAGTCTATTCCGCTGAGCACCAACAGACCAAAGAGCAGTTCCAGATGTTAGAAGAAAGACTAAGAATGATTGAAGGCTTTGGCTCCAGGGCTAGGGAGGCCAGAGACCTATGCCTTATTCCTGATGTGGTGTGCCGCCAAAATTCAAGGTCCCCGATTTTGACAAGTATAGAGGGGCGACCTGCCCGAAGAGTCACTTGACAATGTATTGTAGGAAGATGTCTACCTACTCCCGTGATGACAAATTGCTAATCCATTGCTTCCAAGATAGCCTTGCCGGGGCATCCCTTAATTGGTATATGAAGTTAGAGCCATCCCAAGTCCGCTGCTGGAAGGATTTAGCAGATGCGTTCCTCAAGCAATATCAATACAATACGGACATGGCGCCAGACCGATCACAGCTGCAGAATATGAGCAAGAAGGAAAATGAATCATTCAAGGAGTACGCCCAGCGATGGAGGGCTTTGGCAGCACAAGTCACACCTCCTCTTTTAGACAAAGAATTGGTTTCTATGTTCATGGAAACCTTACCACCGCTGTATTATGATCGTCTGATCAGTAGTGCATCATCCAATTTTTCAGATGTGGTGATTGTGGGAGAGAGATTGGAGAACGGATTGAGAAGTGGAAAGATTGCACAGGGGTCCACAAGTAGCACAAGTTCCCAAAAGAAGCCATTCTCCGGCTTTCCTAGAAAGAAAGAGGGGGAAACCAATGCCATCACTATCAGCCCACCATACCAGCCACCCAACATCCCAGTCCCCGCTCCCACACAAACGGTCCATCCATTCCGAAACAACAACCAAAGCAACCACCAAAGGACCTATCAAAACAGAACAACCTTTGACCCAATTCCCATGTCATACACAGACCTATTCAACTACCTCATCACCAATAAGCTCATCAACACAAGACCCATGAAACCTGTTCAACCACCTTACTTCAGAGGATACAACCCCAATAGTACCTGTGCTTTCCACGAAGGGGCAGTTGGGCATGTTGTGGAGGATTGCAAAGCCTTCAAGATAGTGGTGCAGGACTTGATAGACAAAAAAGGCATAACTTTCAAGCAGGAGGATCCAAATATCACGACTAACCCGCTGCCTGGTCATGGGAAGCATGCCACTAATGCAATCATGGATATGAAAGAGCAGTCCCTAATCAGATCAGTAGAAGGTATTCGGACTCCTCTAGAAGTCATTCATGCAGAATTGTGCAAATGCGGGATTATTAGGATGGGTTGTGTTCAGAAAGGAATTTGTGCTAATGTCAGCTGTGTAGGAGCATGTGAAGCATTCAAGGTGGTGTTACAGGATCTGATGGACCGCCACATCATCCAGGTGGGAATACAAGGGAGAGAGGGGGATGTTCTGACCCTCCAATCAGAAGGGGGCAGAGATGTGCAGAGACCTATCGAGGTGCTATACAGTCGGAATTCGGCTGTGGAAAGATCAAAGACTATTGTGATCACAGTTCCAGCTCCTAGCCAGAAGAACACTGATGTCCCATGGAGCTACAGTGTGCCAATTCCAGCTCCGAGATCTCAAGCTGCTCTTGACGTCACCAATATTGCAGGAAGTAGTGGGGTAACTAGAAGTGGGCGTGTGTATGTTCCCCAAGCTCAGGAAGAGGATCCTTCTAAGGCAACAGAAGAGAGAATCTGAAAAGGAAAGAATGTAGAGCCGGAGCCTGTGATAAGTAGGAAGGTGTCAGACCCAGAGGTTGCTGAATTCCTGAAGATAATGCGGCAGAGCGACTACAAAGTGGTGGACCAGCTACACCACACCCCAGCCAAAATTTCCATCATGTCCCTATTACTAAACTCCGAAGCCCACCGTGACGCCCTGGTTAAAGTACTAAATGAGGCCCATGTCGCCCAAGATATTACTGTTAATCAATTGGATGGTATAGTGGGGAACATCGTTGCATCTAATTACATTACTTTCACTGATGATGAACTCACCCCAGAGGGGAAGGGGCACAATAAGGCGTTGCATATCTCAGTGAAGTGCGGTGAATACACACTCTCCAGGGTTCTCATTGACAATGGATCCTCATTGAATGTTATGCCCAGATCAACGATGAACAAGTTAGAGGTAGATTGTTCCTACATGAAGCCCAGCTCAACCCTGGTCAGAGCCTTTGATGGGTCTAAGAAAGAAGTCATAGGGGAAATGGAGTTCCCAATGCAAATAGGGCCTGAGGTGTTCTGTGTGACTTTTCAAATTATGGATATTGAGTCCTCGTACAACTGTCTCTTGGGGAGACCTTGGATCCATGCAGCAGGCGCTGTCCCTTCAACACTTCACCAAAAACTCAAGTTTATAGTCGACGATAAGCTTGTAGTTGTCTGTGGGGAGGAAGAGTTCACAATCAGCAAACCTGTCCCCTCTCATTATATTGAAGCTGCAGAGGAATCCCTCGAATCCGCCTTTCAATCCCTAGAAATTGCGAACGCTGTGTTCGTAAGTGAAGACTCCCCAGTACCGGTACCCAAGTGGTCCAATGCTGATATTATGGTAGCGAAGGTTATGCTGAAGAGTGGCTATCAGATTGGGAAGGGGCTAGGAAGATCTGAGCAAGGAATTCTGTCACCCGTGCATCTGCGAGAATACAAGGACAGACGGGGGTAGGTTATTGGCCCACTCCAGCTGATAAGAGAAGAATGGCTGAGGAAAAGCGTGAGAAGAGATTGGCTAGGCTTCAGGGGAGAGAACCCCGATTGATGATGGTCCACATAGATGACCTCAAGCGGAATTTCAGGAGTGCTGGCATGCTGAACCCTGATCAGATAGCTGTCATCGAGGAAGAGTTAGCTGAAGAAGGCGTGGATCGAGGCCTGGTTCGTCGCAGTGTTGCAGGAGAAGAAATTGGCAACTGGAAGATCGTTGATTTCCCTGTTGTTTTCATTTCAAAGTAATGATCCTTGTAATGCAAGTCCTTTGGCTCTGCCCAAGGCCTTAGGACCTTTTCATAAGGGCACGCATGTTTTTTATCATCTATCAATGAAATGTAGTTTTGAATTCTCAAATGAATAAAAATAGCTTTTTGCGTCTTCATTTTGTGTCTCTATTTTTGCTTGTTCATTGCTTTTCTATTCCCGCAAATGCAGATCTAAAATGAATACCTCTGAAAATAATGATGCCAACGGTTCATATGTTAATTTTGATTACCCCGTTAATCAAGCCGAGGAGGATGCTGAGGATGACTGGGAAACGCCTCCGGAATTGATGAGAATGGTTGAGCAAGAAGAAAAGGTTATTCAGCCACATGGGGAAACTACTGAGATCATCAATTTAGGTACAGAGGGCGAAAAGAAAGAAGTCAAGGTTGGCACTTCAATGAAAAAGAGTGAGCATGAGAAGTTGGTTCAACTCCTGCGTGACTACATTGATGTCTTTGCATGGTCGTATGAAGATATGCCCGAGTTAGATACTGATATAGTGGTGCACAAGCTGCCAGTCAAGCCTGGGTGCCCTCCGGTTAAACAGAAGCTAAGGAGGATGAAGCCTGAGATGTCTTTAAAGATCAGAGACGAAGTGAAGAAACAATTTGACGCTGGTTTCCTAGCCGTAGCCAAGTATCCACAGTGGGTGGCTAACATTGTGCCAGTGCCCAAAAAGGATGGAAAAGTTAGAATGTGTGTCGATTACAGAGATCTGAATCGTGCCAGTCCCAATGACGATTTTCCCTTGCCTCATATTGATGTCCTAGTTGACAGCACAGCACAGCACTCCCTTTTCTCCTTCATGGACGGGTATTCGGGGTATAATCAGATTAAAATGGCTCCTGAGGATATGGAGAAGACTACTTTCACGACTCTCTGGGGCACGTTCTGCTATCAGGTCATGCCGTTTGGGTTGAAGAATGCCGGCGCTACTTACCAAAGAGTTATGGTCACGTTGTTCCACGATATGATGCACAAAGAGATTGAGGTGTACGTGGACGATATGATCGCAAAGTCCAGAACAGATGAAGAGCACGTTGTTAATTTGCGGAAGCTCTTTGAACGGTTGAGAAAGTTCAAGCTCAAGTTAAATCCGGCTAAATGCACCTTTGGGGTGAGATCAGGAAAACTATTGGGTTTCATTGTCCCGGCAAATATAACCTTTAGAACATGTCCCTATGCGCATGCATAACTCTTACATTTCATGTCATAGTATGCATACATTTCATGTCATAGTGTGCATACATTTCATGTCATAACATGCATACAATTCATGTCAAACCATGCATCCCACTCCATTACAAGAAGCATGTGTTTTCCCAGTCTCTTTGTGAATAAAGTAATAATAATAATAAAAAATAAAGTCATTCAAAGCAAGGCATGCAATGCATTTAATTTCCCTTCCATGCTACGGTTTAAAATCTCAAAAGGTTTCCAAAAGCATAATTGATAAGACAAGTTAGAAGGGTTAATAGGGCCGTTGAAGGAAAAAGGGTAAATTGGTAGAAGATCGAGAGTTCGGCGCAATGGTTCAAGTTCTAAAGATTGACCTTTTATAGAAGAACATTCATTGCATTTTACTGACAGCTCTGACATTGCATTTTCTCATCATCAAAATTATTTTTGTGCTATCGGTCACACCCTGGCACTACATGCTATCGGTTACGCCATGGCATCGCATTTTTAGTTGTGTTATCGGTTACGCCCTGGCACTGCATGCTATCGGTTACGTCCTGGCATCGCATTTGCTATCGGTTACGCACTGGCACTGCATGCTATTGGTTACGCCCTGGCATCGCATTTTTAGTTGTGCTATCGGTTACGCCCTGGCACTGCATGCTATCGATTACGCCCTGACATCGCATTTTTAGTTGTGCTATCGGTTACGCCCTGGCACTGCATGCTATCGGTTACGCCCTGGCATCGCATTTTTAGTTTTGTGCTATCGGTTACGCCCTGGCACTGCATGCTATCGGTTATGCCCTGGCATCGCAATTTAAGTTTTGTGCTATCGGTCACGCCCTGGCACTGCATGCTATCGGTTACGCCCTGGCATCGCACTTTAAGTATTGTGCTATCGGTTACGTCCGGGCATCCCATTTTTGTTTTGGTGCTATCGGTCTCGCCCAGGCATTCTCTACTATTTGCATGCTATCGATTCTGCTCTGGCATTGGTTCTGCCCCGACATTTCACTCTTCTTTATTTTCACACCCGCATTCACATATGTCACCGGTGAAAATTGAGGTTCATATCTGTACTTATTTCTTACTTTGATAATACAATAAAACTTTGTTTTCTGTATTATATCGTAAGAGAATAAGCACAGAGGGGCAACTGTGAACACCCAATTTTTACCGGCACTTTCTTCTTTTTTTTCGTGAAAATTCCAAAAATATCGCTTTTTATGCATTTTGAGGTTTTAATCGTTGACACGTGTTATTTGGTGCTCATTAGCGGTTTTGTATCATTATTGTTATTATTAGTAAAAAAGTCTTTTCATTAACAAAAGCATTAATGAATCAAAAATCAAAAAATAAAAAAATAGTGCAATTTATTTTATTTATGTTCATCATAAAAAATATATATACAACAATAAGATTATGAAATAAAAAATAAAAAAAGGCAAAAAAAAAGAGGTTAGGGCTGTACGCAGACAGCAACCTCATCAATAATAAATTACTTAAAGTATATGTTATGTGTTGCAAGATTTGCTAGCTGACATATTGCTTCTCAAGAAGGCTACCACAGAATGCCAAATTAAATCTCTCCTCAGGGTGATCACCAATGAAGTTAAATACCGCATCTGCATTTAAGAAATCTTCATCTGCTGTATGGCTGCAGTTGGGATAAAAAAATACATTGAGAAAGTAAAGATGGCTGTCGATGCTAACAATTTCTCAACATACATTTAAAGAAAAAACAGGAGCCATAAAAAGTTTATTATGATCAGTTAACCTCATTTGAAAGAGTTATTGTATTAAATTATATTGCTGCATATTGCATGTAATTAATCAACAAAATATAAATGTATATCAAAGATAATAAAGCTTTAATACTGCAAAACACTAAGATTGTATATCATTTATAGTCCATAAAAGATGCTAACAAAATTTTCAGACAGATCAACAATTATTTAGAACTGATTTGGTGGCAAGCAATATCTGAACTTTCAACAAGATAACAATGAATTTGGAGGGAGGGGAGTAATTAATGCTTAATAGTTTTAACCCTTAACGCAATTTGATGTGAAACTTATGCAATGGCTAGGGTGGTCCAACACAGTGGCTTTAATTAGTTAGGAGAACAAGAGCAGAAAAGATTGTAAGCAGCTCCAGCTCAAGCTGTTTTTATGACTACACCAGTGGCTTTAATTATCTGAGAACTTAATGGAAACATCAAATACTATCTGGGAACATATTGAAGCAGAACAATCAATACTATCTAATATTCATTCTGCTCTTATCACTACTGCTTATTTTGTCTTTATTAAGTGTGGTCTGAATTTTGTACACCGACAATGGCTTTTCCCAAGCAGCTTCAAAATTCTGTTTTCCATCATTGGAGAACCTGTGAGTTTATTAAATCAGTGCACAGACAAAAAAAGAATCTGAATATCTATATAGGAATTGTTTTGCAATAATGTAAAATATATATATATATGGTAGACAGGTAGAGAGTTTTTTACCTGACTAGCTTCTCATTTTTTAGCTCCATTTTCTTAATAAGAAGAGCTATATAGTTGAGACTTGAGATGCTCACACAGATACTACTATTCCCTTTGAACATTACTTACTTGAAGAAAATATTTGAACTAAGGCTCAAAATGTGGCTTTTAAGGATTCCAATAACATGGGTTTGACTTCCTTCAAATTAACCGACAAAACGGCCTTTTTCGCCTTTTTACAATGAAGTTTGATGGTTGCTTTTCAAGAAAAGAAATTGAAGCGGGCTACTAAAATACTACCGTGCAAGATTGTGTGGCCTCCACAAGACATGAGGCATAGGTTGACCGATAAAATGAAGCAACCATTTTTGATAATTAAGAAATTTATGCGCAAGTAATGGGATTTTTTAACTAACATTTATGAACACTGATTAAATTAACATATCGAGAATTTCTCTCCCTGATTAAAAACATTTAGGAAGTGATGAAATAATCATATGCAGTTGAACTTGCAGCTTAAAGGGTCCAAAATAATAGAATCTCTTTCACTGCTATATATGAACCTCAATCATGTAGAGAAAAAGTGTGAACAATTAAGACTGTAATCTCACTTTAGTAGATGCTAAAACACTAAAACAAACACGAAAGTAAATTGCAAATGAAGACAAAATATAATTAAAAAGATCCCAGTTCTAAGTTTCAATTTGAGATACATTTTTTTAGTATGAAGAGGTGACGACTCTATAGTCCTAAAAGTAACCCTTCTACCCCATGGCCTTCTCTTACATCTTTATTATTCTCAATCTTTCGTAGACTTCAACTACTCGAGTCCAAATATAGTTGCTATCTCAATATCATCTAATCGATTAACCAAATATTGATTAACAACAATCTTCCCCTCAGAGTAGGAGCAATGGATAAATGGTATATCAGGAATATCAGGATCATTCACAACGAAAACATCCCAATCCAATCCATCCAAATGCGATGTCGTAGCTGGTGGGGTGTTTCCTGATAAGCTCATCAAAACTCGCTCTGCTATACTATTGTAAGACGAGGTGGCATTTCCCATTTTGTTCAAATCACTTTGCAATGCATCAATGATATTGTTAAGGACCATTTTAACCCTAACAACATCTGGGTGTGTTGGAGACAATAACCACCCTTCATTTTCCTGATACCTTTCTATGAAATCATTGAAGTCAGCCTGACCGAGCCTTTTTTCAATGTGTCTTGGGTATAGAATCCTACGGGTTCGGTTTGTGTACGGAACGGTTTCAAATGATGTGGCGAAGTACCATTGTAGAGCACCCTTTATGCCTCTTGGTTGGTGTATCGTAAGTAGGATTACTAGTAGGAGGAGGAGGAGGGGGGTGCACACAGTAAAATCTTGTGGTGTTGCAAAGATGATCTCCTTTTGTACGGGAAACAGTAAAAGTTGGTAGAAAAGCTAAGTTGCAAAGGCCATGGAGAGCGAGGTTTCTGGTTCTGTTGTGCAACATCATCATCATCATCATCATCATGTTCAAAAGGTGTAAAGCCTGATTAACAATATTAATATAAACACAGGCGAGTCATTATTTCATTTCAGCAGAGACAAAAACCCAACAGCCACAAAACAACACAAATTTGGGAATGGGAAAGAAAAGGAAACGTTTTTTTAATTAAAAAAGTAAAGAAAATATAATCAAGATGAAGAAAACAGCATGTTGGAACTTGGAATGAAGGAACGTTTAGGTTTGAATTTCAAATTTCCAATCAAAAGTTGAAATGAGTTGGAATCAATATTGAATTAGTAGGATAAAACTTAGAAGAGAAATGCTAACCTTAATGATGTTGAGATTTAATCAAAACCTATCTTATGTAAAACATGGCTATTAAAATTTATAGCCGTTGGTAGTTATTACAAACCTGAGGTAGTTTTAAAAAAAATAACAAACTAACTACTTCTAGTTTATGAATAACAAACTAACTTGGTTGTTCCTAACAACCAAGTTTAAGTGCCTAACAGCTATTATGTGCCCAGAAAAAGCATTATAAATACATACATGTACAGGTTACTAAATATACAGTTAATAAAAATTTCTCTTTACAGTTTTCAAAAGTCTCCAAGCTGCCAAGTTTCTGTTTCTGCTATTCTATACCATTTGCTCCAATCTCATCTCCTTTGTGTATTTCTTGATTGTGGTGGTAAACCAAGTGGAGTTGTACCTCGCACAATAAGAAAGAAAGAAGGTTAGATACTATTCTCAGTGACTGAAATAGAAGAAAGGAAGGATAAGGGTTAAGAGAGCTGTTTCGTTACCTGTGAGGTTCTGAAGAAACTCTGGTGAAGCATTCTTGAGTGAGTTTCAAGTTTGGAAGCTCATTGTGTTACATACAAGAAAAGGAACAGTATCAGATTATTAGGGTTTCTAATAAGAAAAAGGATTCAAAGGGAAAATCACTGAGACTGTGATTTTACCTTTGTTTTTTTTTTATCTTGTTGAACCTTGATCTGAACCTGTACCTGAAAAATCAAAGAGCAGAAATTAGGGTTTCTGCAAATCTGAGTTCAATCAACAAAGAAATAAGGGAAAAAGTAAAGAGAAGAGTGATTCTACCTTAAGCGAAGGTGAATCACAAGCTTGATCGAAGAAATCAAGCAGATCTGGGCAAACTAGGGTTTGCTGTTCATCGCGAAGTGAGAAGAGGAGATTGTGGTCTCAGCGTTTTGATTCAGAGCAAAACCAAAGAGGGTTTTGTTTCATCATCACCAGAGATCATCATCGACCAGAAATCAAGCTGAACCGCAGCTTCAATCACCGGTGGTGAGAGCTACGGTGCAGTAAAACTTCGTGTGAGAGAAGAGAGAAGAAGAGAACGGAGAAACAAGAAAGAGAGTTAGGGTTCTTGATTTTCTGAGAGTGAGTGAGTAAAGAGTAAAATTCAGTGTATCTCCATCATTGGGCCGGGCCGCAATAAGCTGGGCCTATTGCTAAGTGAACCCCCCCTCAGTTGCTTATACACCCTGCAAGCAAAATAACAAATAATAAGTGAAAAATCAACAAATGAAGCGATGAGGAGGTGAAGATTGATTGAGAGAAAAGTAAAACCCTAGCAGCAGTACCAGTAGCCACTAGCCAGCAAGCACACAATCACAAAGAGTGAATGAGTGAGGGTGGAAGTGTGGAGCAGAGAGCCTGAAATGCGTGTCTGCGTTGCGTGACGTTCTGTTATGGACGCGGGTGACAGAAAATGAAAAAGCATCAATTTGAGTGGATGGACCATTACACCCCTTGAAAGCTATACACGTCATCAAAATAAGAAATCGTGCCTCTGTCTTTGTCTTTTAGCCTTCACTATACTAATTATGTCTTTTAGCCTTCAACAAGTCCTAACCAATGTGCCTAGAACATTTTTACTTGCTACTCTTTATTACCATTCATGAAAATAAGAGTAATTTTCTTTTATTGATTTTTATTTATTATTTTCTTTATTGTTGTCTATGATGTCACTTTATTTTGAAAACAAAAATAATATTTACAGCCAGCTTCCTAATTATCAATATTCAAAGAATCATATTAGTCATTGAACCGGCAAAAGCACTGATTTAAGGTTTAATGGCTCAAACGGGGATCAATTGGACCGGACATTTGTTGGATCTTGATACAGAAAGATGAGTTGCAGAGAAGGAAAACTAAGTTTGTCGAAAGAGAGAGAGAGCTTGTCGAAGAGAGAAAAGACTTGTCGAAAGGGAGAGAGAGTTGTCGAAGAGAGAGTAAATTCTACAAGAAAGTGAATTGGATTGTACATATACAAGTGAAGAGCTAACTAACTAACTAACTAGCTAACTAACTAACTAACTAGCTAACTAACTAACTAGTGTGTGCCACATAGGCATTGATTATTCAAAGCAATGAAAATTACAATGTATTCAATACACCCACCTAATTGAAATTGCTTAAAAACTTCATTCCAAGCATTATTCTTAATTCTTTAAATTTGCCTCTGCTCAATGACTTGGTTAGAACATCTGCAATTTGCAAATCTGTCTTGCAGTGGATCAGTTACAATTTCCTTTTATTCACTTGATCACGAAGAAAGTGATACTTAGTTTCTATATGCTTGGATCTTCTGTGGGCTACTGGATTCTTGGCTAGATCAATAGCAGATCTATTGTCTATGAACAACTTCATTTCTTCTGATTTATGGTGTCGAATTTCATCAAGCAGCATGCTCAACCATGAGGCTTGACAAGCTGCAAATGAGGCAGCAATGTACTCTGCCTCACATGAGGATAGAGCAACCACATTTTGCTTCTTTGAGCACCATGAGATTGATGCCTTTCCACACAAAAACACATAGCCACCAGTACTTTTCGTGTCCGCGGTCTTGTGTTCCCTTTATGTATCTAAGTATCCCCTTCACAGTAATTAGATGAGAGGTTCTTGGATTTTCCATGAATCTACTGATTAATTCTACTGCATACATGATGTATGGTCGGGTATTACACAGATACCTTAATGATCGAACCATCTATTTGTAGAGGGTGCTGTCAATTTCATTCTCACTCTCATTCTTCTCAAGCTTAGTTCCTACATCTATTTGTGTAGTAACTGGTTTGCAATCAGCCATATCAAACCTTGCTAAAATATCTGCTGCATATTTCTTCTGATGCAGGAAGATGCCTCTGTCAGTGTGCACAAATTCCATGCCAAGAAAGTATTGTTGCGTTAAAAAACACACTTAGAGCAAGTGTACTCTTTCGCAGAAGTAGTATAAAAGATTATCGTATCCACAGGGATTAATTAACAAGTACCAAACTAATCAAGATTGTCTATTGTTTAGACGAACTAATAATTGAGTTGTAATGAAAACAAATAAAACGAAATAAATAACAATAATTAAAATGCTAGATTTAATAAATTGAGAGAGGTCTAGGGTCACGGTTTCACTTGCAAGCTTCGATTCCCCTATATCTAATTCCTACTTGAATTCTTTTATTTTATTTAATTATCAATCTCTTTACTAAAGCTATTAATTCGTTTGGTCATTCGCGATTAATATTCTTTTTCCTAAATTAACCCTTGTTTGGTCATGCAAGAATTTAAATTCAAGAAAAACATAAAGAGCAAAAAGGTTGAATGATTGGGAGACTAAATTAAGGTTTGGTCATGCAATAATTATAGCCCCAATTATCCTATAGGTCCACCAACTAATTGCAATACGGTCGCTGATCAACTAATTGATTATGAACATGCATAGGGTAGCTAATCCTAATTATGTGATAAAAATAATAGGACAATATTAATTGAAATAAAAACCGGAATTAAGATATGAAATTAGAACATAAAAAGGTCTCTAAACATGCAAGATCCACCTAAGACCCTAGAAGAGGATCTAGCTATCCAAAGTCATAAAGAACAATAAAATAGAAATTAGAGTCATGAATTACAGAGATAAAAATAACCCAGAAATTAGAGAAATTATTATTCTGAGTCTCCAGTCTCCTTTTTCTGCTCCAAATCTCTCTCACGGTGTCAAGAACGGTACCCAAAAACTCTTTTTCTCCTCTCCTGTGCGTTGCCGTCACTATCGCTTCTTTCTTTGCGAATGTGTGGCTCTGTGTGTGTTGTGCGGCCCTGTGTTTCTAAATAATACCCCTTTTATAGATAGCTTGTGGGTATTATTAGGTTGTGTGCTTGCCAAGTTTTTCCAACTCACTCACCTCACTTTCTCTCTGTTGCCTTGTTTGCCTTCAATTTAATTTGGATTCATATCTTCTAATTGATTCTTTTTTATTATCCAACTTGTAATTCAATGCTCACTTGTAGACTAGGTCACATGCTTGCTTTTTCCTCTTTCTTCAATTCTCGGCAAACACTAATGGCCAACAATTGGGTTTTTCTCTTTTTAATTCTATTTGGGCTCCATGTCTTTTCTTCATAAGTGTCCAGCCCACATACATATATATAATATTTATAATATTATATACATATATGTCAAATATATATATATATATATATATATTATTTTAATGTTTATCTTTTCTTCTTTTCTGCAAAAATAGAGCAAATTAAGTTAGTAATTTATATAATAGATAATAATTACTCTAAAAGTGACCAAAAAATATCTCTAAAAATGCACTAAATTGGAGTTTATCAACTCCCCCACACTTAACTTTTGCTTGTCCTCAAGCAAATTTCCTGGCTCAGTAAAATTTTCAAATAAATAATAGAGACAGCCAAATGAGGGATCCAAAATTAGGAGCACGCTGAAAGACAATAGATAATATAGCACATATAAAGTGTCAAAAGGTTGCCCAATTAGAGGCTCATGTCCCTGAAGAATACATTTCTGTGAACAGACGCACTCGCTCACAATCTCTCTAAGTGTTTAGAGAATAGAGAAATATACACTCAAGTTTCCACAAAATGCACATTACCATAAGCTTGTAATTTGACCAAATCTCCACTAAATAGTTCACATGCATGCAAAAGATGGGGTGTTATGGGTTGTAATGGAGCCAGGGTGAATTCATGCAGGGTAGGAAATAAGAAGGAAGGGATAATCAAAGGGCTAAAAAAAAGAAATAAATAGTAACCTTTGAAACCAAATATGGAGCTTCTATCTATTTTACAAATTTTGTCTAAACTCCAAATTAATTTCACTTCCATTCTTCACTCTTCTTTTTCCTATTGAGTCGACTCTTTTTTATTTGCTTTTTGCTCTTGAGTAGACTCTTTTTTAATATGCCCTTTGGCTCTTTCATTCTTTTGATGTGCATTTTCTTCCTTGTTGCTTTCCTTTTTTTTCAAATTTTCTTCCTATTTGTTTTTTCATTTTTTTTTGGAGGAAAAGGTAAGTACATGAAAACTCATATTTTGTTTTCTTTGTAGGAGAATATTCTTGTAAGCACATGATTCACTTTTTTTTTATCTTGACAAGATAGACAACTAAAGTATAGGACAAAATTTCAGTCCTAACAATATAGACAACTAAAAATATAGGACGAAATTGTAATTTTCAATAGTTGCTCCACATTTAATTCCAAATGGTTACCACAAACAAAAAAAGAAAAATTATATCTGGGTACCAAAGAAAAAACTATAACAATTAAGCTCAAATGGGGCAACTAAGGGATAAATTCAACAAACAACTCTGAGGCCAGAAAAATACCTAAATTCCCTAAATGTTTTTACATGATGCAAATCAATTTTCGCCTTAAAATGGTCAAAAGACAAATTCTAGAATGTAGCAAATTGGGAAACACACTCAAAGAAAGAAAAGGGGTAAAAATTTATGATTTAGTATCAATCCCCTTATGAAGGCTCGGATTTCACATTTAGAAGCTAGTTCACAAAAAGTACTCAAGAGGGACAAATGCTAATTATCAGCTTCCTAAGGACATCCTCACAGTTACAATTAAGCACAAGTCTGTCAAGTAAATTAATTATGGGATCCCCTAAAGGCAAAATCTCTATTTTTTTTTCAACTTGAAGCATAAGTCATTCAAAACAAGCCAGAAAAATTTCTATCAACATGTTTAGTGGGTAAGTGCATTAATTGAGATCAAGTGACAAGATATAATATCCTCCCCCACACTAGCATGAAGCATGGTCCTCAATGCAAAATATCAAATTGGCACAAAAATAAATAAATGAGGGAGAGTAAGAGTGACTTCCCTGAGAGAGCTTTCAGTCTGAGCTTATTCCTAAAAACAAAATGAAACAAATTAAAAGTAAAAATAACTGAAAATAAAACACAGGTTGCCTCCTGCGAAGCGCTTGTTTAACGTCGTGAGCCTGACTATAGTTGGTGCTTAATCAAGGGGCTCTCCGAGAGCAAATTTAACATCTAATGCTGTACACCTTCTTAGCTTTCTAACCATGTGGTTCACATTGTTTTTTCTTTTTCCACGTGATGGATGAACTTCCAAGGATAGTGAAATTTTTATTTTAGGCTAAAGTGCTCCCGGGGTCCCTTATCTTTATTTAAAGTAACGATTTGGTCCTTTATCTTTTTTTTGTCCCAAATCAGTCCTTCATCACTGCAAAATAATTTTTTTTTTCAAAAAGCCCTGCATCTCAAAATCACTGAAAATGTTAGTTTCAACCGCATCATAAACACAAGGAGAAGTTAAAGAAGAGAAAATTTCATTGGGATTTAAAGCTTTAATCACCTCCTCTTCTTTACCACTCATTAAGGTTACCTTTCCTCTATGAACCTCAATTACAGCTACACCGATGGTTATAATAATTTACCCAAAATTTGGGACTATCTCATTTTTCTCCAAATCAATAACCGTGGGATTTTTCTCACTATCCTCACAATTGCTCCCTTTAGTAGAATCTTTTGTTTCAATAGGACTCCCTTCAATAGGAGCTACTATTTTGATTTGACTCCTTTCAGTACGAGTCTCCTCATCTTTCTTGAGTGCTTCTTCCTCCAGATTATATTCCATAGGGACACCTTCATCTCTCGAAGGAATACTTTCTTTGTATTGCTCAGCTTCTTCATTTTGGGCAGACTTAGTTTGTGAAGGAGTTTCTTGGGCTTCTTGAGATAACAAAGCAATGAGACTTGAGATTTGACCCTCCAAGCTTTCAAATTTTTCATTTGTCTGCTGCATAAACCTTGTCAACACATCATTGGCACAAGGAGGAGGGGTTGAGATTGTCTCTTTAGGGACCCAAGTCAGAAACTCTAAACTCTTTTGCACGATTGTCTTGTTCAAGTCACTAATGTATTCATCTAGAGTTGCCCTCCGTTTTGGGTCCTTGTGTCTTTCCCACCAATTTTCAATGGGGGTGGCTCATAGTCATCCCAATAGTCTGAATAAGGCTCATAAGGAGGAGGAGGAATTGGGCCTTGACATTGAGGTGGTATATACCAAGTCGACGTCTCTAAATTCTTTTGTTCCCTTGCTTCTCTAATGTAATCTCCAAGAGTTTTAACCATGATTTAGACTTTTCTCTGCAAAACAAGGTGAACTGCAACGGTCTCTTGGGAAAGTATTAGCAATTTTTTTTTGTATATTTTTTTCCAATAAGATAAAAAAACAACAAAATTAAAACTAAAGAAAAAAAAATGTCTAAAGCAATAAAAATATTTTTTCGTTTAATATTGCAAATTAATCCTCGACAACGGCGCCAAAAACTTGTTGCGTTAAAAAACACACTTAGAGCAAGTGTACTCTTTCGCAGAAGTAGTATAAAAGATTATCGTATCCACAGGAATTAATTAACAAGTACCAAACTAATCAAGATTGTCTATTGTTTAGACGAACTAAAAATTGAGTTGTAATGAAAACAAATAAAACGAAATAAATAACAATAATTAAAATACTAGATTTAATAAATTGAGAGAGGTCTAGGGTCACGGTTTCACTTGCAAGCTTCGATTCCCCTATATCTAATTCCTACTTGAATTCCTTTATTTTATTTAATTACCAATCCCTTTACTAAAGCTATTAATACGTTTGGTCATTCGCGATTAATATTCTTTTTCCTAAATTAACCCTTGTTTGGTCATGCAAGAATTAAAATTCAAGAAAAGCATAAAGAGCAAAAAGGCTGAATGATTGGAAGACTAAATTAAAGTTTGGTCATGCAATAATTATAGCCCCAATTATCCTATAGGTCCACCAACTAATTGCAGTACGGTCGCTGATCAACTAATTGATTATGAACATGCATCGGGTAGCTAATCCTTATTATGTGCTAAAAACAATAGGACAATATTAATTGAAATAAAACTGGAATTCAAATAATAAACTATAACATAAAGGTCTCTAAACTGGCAAGATCCACCTAAGACCCTAGAAGAGGATCTAGCTATCCAAAGTCATAAAGAACAATAAAATAGAAATTACAGTCATGAGATAAAAATAACCCAGAAATTAGAGAAATTATTATTCTGAGTCTCCAGTCTCCTTTTTCTGCTCCAAAGCTCTCTCACGGTGTCAAGAACGGTACCCAAAAACTCTTTTTCTCCTCTCCTTGAGTTGCCGTGGCTGACGGGGTTGTGGTCCATCAGGAAAAAACCGTTGGAAATAAGCTATTTTTTGGTAGTGTTTATTTTAATAATTTAGTCCAAAACAAAAGTCTATTTTAATTTTAATAAAACTAAAATCATGTTTTTAATTCAATCAATTGCTCTCTTTCAATATCTCCTAGTAACCACGAAGAACAATTTGTTGGATAAGTGTTTAGAAACTTTGAATACACTTTCCTTCAATATATCTTGCTTATTTTAAATTTAATTTCAATATATTCTTAAAGAGAGTAATATAATATTCCTCTCATATGCAATTTTAACTGGATTTCATTCACAGGTTTTTAACAAAACAAATGGTTTTTTAAATTATATTCATTCACAGGTTGTACATATATATGGCAAGACATAAATTTGACTTTGCTAAATGGATTTTTTAACATATAAAAACATAACCAGCATGAAAAGCACATAATTGGCATTTTTGTAGGCTTCATAGCAGCAAAGCAAGTTTGCTTTTCTTCAAATATCTCTTCTGCTTGTACATGCAATAATAAATGCGATTGAAACAAGAGGTGTTTCCCCACATTGACTTATATTTACCTCTTGCAATTGTTGTATTGTAAAAGAAAAGATTTTTTTGTGGGACAGTTTTGTTTTATATGAACAGAGGGCATTTCCTTATTTGTGCAAACTTAAATAAAGCATTATTATGACAGCATTCCCTTATTTGCACACACACACACACACACACACACACATATATATATATATATATATATATATATATATATATTTGATGGTAAGAAAAATGGGAGGTAAGAAAAATGGTGGTAAGTGATGGAATACATTCCATTGGGTTCTATTCTATTCAATTTTTTAAAATCCAAACAATGGAACTTAATCTCATTCCATCCTATACCACCAATCCAAACATACCCTTAATCCTTAGTGACAATCATGATTAGAAAATAACTATGGACAGTCATTTATTAGGAATATATGTGATAGTAGGATGTGTAATCATGAATGTGATTATGTTGTTTTGTATTGTGGACAGAGAAATAGAATACTTTGTTGAAGACTTTGGTTACTAAGGCGTCAAGTGTATAGTTGTATCCTGTGTTATTAGTGTTCAATGAGATAATAAGATAGACTATTCAAAAACTATTTTTGGTGCTCTTTCAATGATCTATATACTCGTAACAAATTCAAATGTATAGGAAAGACCCATAAGCCAAGTAGGCAGTACCAGAAGACACCTCAACATAGAAGATAATATATATATATATATAGCAAGATCAATACCACATTTTAACAAATTAGTAATAGTAACAACTACCTTAAAAAGACTAGTTTACCTGTAACAAGAAAGAACACAAGCCACTATATCAAGAAAGTAACTAAACCGATTAGAGTAGAAGTTCAAGGGCATTGGCCAACCAAACAGATGCATACTTCAGTTGAAAACACTACACAAGATTAACAAATAATCAGTATCTTCTGAACAATGCCAATCACCAACAACACTAGATTAACAAATGGTCAGTATCTTTCAAACAATCTCAATCACCGAAACTTGAAAATCAACTCCCGCTTCGCCGTCGATCCCTTAAAGCATCTCTGCACATTGTTAACATCATCATATGTCAGCACAAACGCATGGGAAGGAACAACTATAAACACTTGGTGCAGAATTAAAACTCAAACTCAGGGCACAATTTGGCGTGAGGGTTTCATACTAAAAAATAGCAAACAAGGAGCTACTATGGTCATCAAACTTATTCGTCATTTTTCTGTGCTCATAACTCTATAACATGCTCCTCTTGATTTCACTCTGTTAGGCTATTTACAATTTTACATGTAGGAAAAAATGTGAACAATTAAGAGTGTATTGTCACTCTAGTGGATGCTAAAACACTGAAAACAAACAAGAAAGTAAATTGCAAATAAAGACAAAATTAAATTTAAAAAATCTGAGTTCTAAGTTTCATTTTGAGATAATTTCTTTTAGTTTGTAGAAGTAGTGACTCTATAGTCCTAAAAGTAATCATTCTACCCCATGTCATGCTCTTACATCATTATATATAACAAAAGCTTCTTACATAATCTTAGACTTCGTAGGCTTTGTCCCATTTTCTGCCTATTTTTTTCCCAACTTCTTCGTAGGCTTCAGCTACTTGCTGGGGATCATAGCCAGCTGATTCCAATAGTAGAAGCCCAATGTATTCAGCTTCAGCGTCAAGCCTAATAATTGTAAACAAATTGAGTTTGAGTTACAAAAATATGTACCAAAAAAATCATGATATTTACAAGCAATAATGTATCCCAAAAGGCTTATATATAAGATAAATATATATATATATATATATATATATATACATCAGTCAAATTGAGGAAAAGATATTGGTTCCATTGGGTCTAAATACAGGCAGATAACAGTTATTTGGAAGGCTAGAGCACCAGAATTGCTACATGACTAATATTTCATTTTGTTATGCACAATTGAACATGAAATAAGGCAAGCAACAACACTGTTTAGGGGAACCCAAATGTACTTATTTTTTAATTTTTAATCTCATTACCCTTAATTAATGAATATGCAGATTTGTAACTTGTGACTTATCAAGAGAAATAAAATAACTCCAAAACCAATGAACTCAATAGTCAATATTGTTTTAACTTTTTGAATTTGAATGTTCTTCTATATATATACCCTCACGAAGCATTGTGAGACATTCAATACACTTACTAAACATTTTAAATGATAGTAAGAAATCTAAACAATAAATGGAATCAAAAGATTCAACAAACGAATTATACCGTTTGTTGAAAGGTAGTCGTCGGATAAGGGATACTATTCTTACACCAATATGCTTAGTGAAATTTTCACCAAGAATATTACATAAAAAACCAATCCAGATCTCCTTTGTCAACCTTTCGCCTTTGTGTCGGGCCACATTACGTGCAACCTAATTAACAAGAAGACAAACATAAACTGATAATCCGCACCGCGCAAAAAAAATGTAAGAACAAAGAGAGTGATACATACCACCTGTGAAAGAATAACTGCTAGCTCAATATCCTTTCCAACAAATAGATTAACCAAACCATGAGCTACAACAATATATTGTGTCTTCCCATCACAGACAGAGTAGCGAAATCTTGTCCATGTATTAGGATTAGGAGCATCAGGATCATAATTCACAACCAAAACCTCCCAATCCAATCCATCCAAATGCGATGTGGAAGCTGGTGGTGTCTTTCGTGATAGGGTCATCAAAATTCGCTCTGCTATACTATTATAAGACGATGTGGCATTCCCCATTTTCTTCAAATCTTTTTGCAGTCCATCAATAATTTTGTTGAAGACCATTTTAACCCTAACAAAATCAGGGTGTGTTGGAGACAATAGCATATCTTCGTTTTCCATCAACCTTTGTTTTAACCTATTGGATATAAACTCATCTGCCTGTATTTCAGTGTCTATTGAGTATGAGTATAGAACCCTACGGGTTCTGTTTGTGTATGGAACTGTTTGGAATGATTTGGCGAAGTACCACTCTAGAGCACCCTTTATGGAACTGTCTTCATCGTCATCGTCATCGTGGGTAGGAGTAGAAGGAGAAGGAGAGGGGTGCACACCGTAAAATCTTTTGCTGTTTACTAGTGTCTGAGAAATTGAAGAAAATGGAGTGAAGATACTACTAAAGTTAGCTCCTTTTGAACATAAAATAGTAGAAGTTGGAAGAAAAATTGAATCTTGGGAGGGAAGTCTGAAAGCCATGTTGCAAAGGCGATGGAGAGGGAGGTTTCTGGCTCTGTACAACGTCATCATGTTCGAAAGGTGTAGAGCCTGATTAACAAAAACCTAACAGCCACAAGACAACACACAAATTCGGGAATGGGGAAGAAAACAAAACATTTGAATATCAATACATAGTTTAAATGAGATGGAATATTGAATTAGTAGGATAGAAGAGAAATGCGATTGAAAACCTGAAGGCAGCGATGTGAAGATTAAGAGAGAAAACCCTAGCAATAGCAGTAGCACTGTGATTCTTTCTTTCTTTCTTTCTAGTCTGCAAAGGCTGAAATCCGGTTGTGCATTGTAGAAGAGTAGAGTGAGTGCTCTGCAATCCAAACTCAAAAGGCTAGTGCGGCTTCTCTTCTTTTTTCTTTTTCTTTTTCTTTTTTCCGAGAAAATGAGGGGGAAAAGGGGTGGAATTTGGGAGTGAAAAATAAGGCTTAAATAGTTATTACCTCATGCAAATAATCTCATTACCCAGTTATTCTCCTGCAAATAAAAAAGGTTTAAAAAACACCTTGTAAAATGTAACGTTATCCAGTTACCCCCTGCTGTTAACTTTTCTGTTAAAAAAATGTAAAATGTAACTTTATCCAGTTACCCCCTGACGTCAGTGCCACGTGTCACCATATTATTGGGTCTCTATGACACGTGGCACTGACATCCCACGTCAGCATCTATGACACCAATGCCACGTGGCACTGACATGTGTCACATCAGCAACCAATGGATGACTGCCACGTGGCACACACTTGGCAAGTGGAGGTAAATGCTTACTTAAAAATTAAAGATTTTGGTGTCCAATGGGGACGTGACCCCAAAGTGGCACACACACCTTCAAACCACTGAGCCACATTAGTTCTTGCGATTATTGACTCACTTACAAATATATCATACATAAACGAAAACGAAAAAATCTGGAAATCAAATCGAAAATCAACAAGAATCAAATCGATTCATCATTCATCATCTTCAAAAACGAAAAAATCTGGAAATCAGATCTGGATCCAACAAATAATCATCATATTCTTCGTTCTTCAGATTCGAATTGGGAACAAAACGAAAATCGAATTGGGAAAAAACGAAAATCGAAGATCGAATTGGAAAAAACGAATTGGAAGATGTGTTTTAATGGAAAAAAACGTTTTGATTTAACGAATTGGAAAAAATGTTTTGATTTCGTTTTAACGAATTGATTTCGTTTTAATGGAAGATGCGTTTTGATTTAACCAGATCTGACTTAACGAAGAAGATTAGTCAGGATCCAGATCTGGTTTTTATGTAATATATATTGGTAGTTGTGTTTAAAAACACAAATCATGTTGTCGCCTAGTTGTAATTGGACTCCCCAACCACCACTAGGACACGAGTTCAACACCCATCTCCCTACAAAACATTTATTTTTTAGTAACAATGGTGCCTCCACTTGCCAAGTGTGTGCCACGTGGCAGCCATCCATTGGTTGCTGACGTGGCACATGTCAGTGCCACGTGGCAGTGGTGACATAGATGCTGACGTGGCATGTCAGTGCCACGTATCACAGAGTCCCAATAATATGGTGACACGTGGCACTGACGTCAGGGGGTAACTGGATAAAGTTAGATTTTACATGTTTTTAACAGAAAAGTTAACAGCAGGGAGTAACTGGATAACGTTATATTTTAGAAGGTGTTTTTTAAACCTTTTTTTTTGCAGGGGTAACTCGATAATGAAGATATTTGCATGGGCTAATAACTATTTAAGCCGAAAAATAATAGAAAGGTCGAAGAATCAAGAGAGAGAGAGAGAGAGAGAGAGAGAGAGAGAGAGAGAGAGAGAGAGAGAGAGAGAGAGAGAGAGAGAGAGAGAGAGAGAGAGAGAGAGAGAGAGAGAGAGAGAGAGAGAGAGAGAGAGAGAGAGAGAGAGAGAGAGAGAGAGAGAGAGAGAGAGAGAGAGAGAGAGAGAGAGAGAGAGAGAGAGAGAGAGAGAATAGAGTGTGGGATTTGATCAAATCAGAAGGCTAACCGTGAAAACGAAAAATAAGGAAAAAGAAAAAGATTGGGTTAACGTTCAAAATTCAAATCCAGTCTTGTGCCCCTGACGTATATACTACAGTACTCCCAATTATTTATGCCACAAATTACGAATTTACTCAATTTAGGATTCTGAATTTTGGATAAGACCCAATGAGTAACACCATTTTTTTTTATGAAATGAGTAACACTAGTTTATGTTTTTTTTTTGTCAAAAAACTTTGTGTTGAGTTTAAGGCTTAATTAATTTTTTAATCTCTGCAAATATAGAGATTTTTTATTTCAAGTAGGTAGCTTAGTTGGTGAGGTAAGGAATATCGAATGCGCGCATCAAAGGAGTGCAAGAAGGAGGTCCCGGTTCAAACCCGAGAAACTAACATTTCCGGGTGCTTCTAGGGTGAGGGAGCAAATCAAATCCCTCACCGGTGAACCACTAAAATTGATCGTAGGATATTGTTTAAAATGCTATGAGTGGTTAAGATTAAATCAAAAAGTATTAAATCTCAATCGTTGATGAATTTTTATACTATATCCTACGGTCATATATAATGGTTCGCCGGTGAGGGATTTGATTTGCTCCCTCACCCTATAAGCACCTAACATTTCCCCATCCCCACTAACATTGCTTATAAAAAAAGGCTTAAATATATGTTCAGCCCCTACAAATATAGCCAAAATCAAGTTAAGCCCCTGTAAAAAAAATTAAAATGACCCTTGTAAATATTTGTGGGTGAGGGAGAGAGATGAGTTCAATCCAGCTCAGCAATTTAAATTAAAAGAAAATGAAAATAATGATGTATCCAAGCCAACATATAACTCTGTTAGCCACATCAGCAGATGGCTAACAAAGAGTTAACAGAATAGCATATTTAAAACAAAAATATTTTGCAGGAACTTATTCTAAAAAAAATTGCGGGGAGTTATTTAAAAAACATCTATTGTAGGGACGAAAACCATATTTAAACCTTTAAATCTCAATAGTTTTTTTGCGTAGATATACTAAAAATGCTCTCATGTAACAAAATATTTGTATTGAAGTCGACTTTGGTGCGCTTGATATGCATTTAAAAAATATAAGTTTTTATTAAAAACTTATATTAACGAATAAATTTTATTAAAATAATAATCAATATAATTTTAAATATTATTGTAATTACATCTTAATTATACAAAACCTTCCTAGATTTATAAAAATTAATGCATAAATGTCAATGAATGAGCAAATTAACTTTGGCTTAAATACCATTTTAGTCCCTGCAATTACACCGAATATCCAGTTTAGTCCCTGTAAAAATATTTCTTTTAAAATAGTCCCTGCAAATATTTTTTTTATCTGTTTTGGTCTCTGCTATGATTTTTATACTGATTTTTATACTGATTTGGTCCCTGCAAATATTTTTTTTATCTGTTTTGGTCCCTGCCACATACGCTAAAATATGCCAAATCAGTATAAAAATCATAGCATGCTCTATAGTCCTAAAAGTAATCATTATACCCCATGGCATGCTCTTACATCATTATATATAATGAGAGCTTCTTCCATTATCTTAGATTTTGATCCATTCTCTGCCCGTTCTTTTTCCCATTTTTTTGTACGCTTCAGCTACTTGTTGGGAAAAAGAACGGTAGCTGAAGCTCACCAATCTCATTAATCACATCAAAAAGCTTCAGCTACTTTTTCTCATGCGCATCAAAAAGCTCACCAAACTCATTAATCACAATTCCATGTACGTATAAATTCTATCTTGTTTTCTAGATGGAATGTCATATACAAAAAATATGATCCACATTAAAAATGTCATATACACAAATATAAACTATATAACTATTAAGCCTTCACATTTTTTTGACAAACATTAATCCTTCAGAAGAAGAATATCTTATACACAAATATAAATTATATATCTACTATGTAATCTTTCACAAAGAAATATGTCCGGAACAATATAGATGCATGGTCCAACTCTGAGTTTCCTCACGCTTTGCCAACAGGATGTGCTTCAATGTTAGTGTCTGCAACAACAATGATCACAATCTATGAGTTTCATCATACATAATGGCACACAAGCATCAAAATGAGAAAAAGCAGAACAAACATGCCATTGCAGTTGCTACTGCAACAGCAGCTGCAACTGATGCTACTGTGATAAAAACATGGCACAAAATATTCATACTCTCCAAAACCTCATCATTAATCACAAATTCACAATCATTCCCGAACTATCACAAAATGCCGAATCAGAATCCTTTAACAGACATCAAAAGGTCGTAGAACTCATAAGTCATAACCACAATACTAACATAAGATTGTTTGTTTCCTACTCTCACAAAGTACTCCTATTGTCATGAAGTACCAAAATATTGAAGTTAGAGCAAAATGATTTATATTTTCTTCAGCTTCATCTAACTCAACTCAACAGCTCAAATAAATTTTTTTGTCATTAGAGTTACTACAATTGAGACTGCTATACAACATGTGAACAAACAAAAGCTGCCAAATCAGATGCAAATTTTCTTAGTACTGCCAAATTACAAAAGGACCTGTAACACGATTTTACACACACATCAAATAGTTTTGTCTTACTAGCCAGAGTATGGAAGCATATATGTTGTAAAAGGAAGGAACCAAAAATTTTAAGCATATAAGCTGCGTATGGAAAATTGGGGCCACAGTTTTGGTTGTGCAACAGAACAGAAACAATATCCTTAGCAGCACCACTACCTAATGACAAGGCTCTAATCATCATGATTTCCAAGGATCCAATATAAGTTACAAGATAAATAAGCAATTCTCTGAGTTTTGCACTCCTTGTAAAATTTTATATAAAATAGATTTTGAACCAGGAGAAACTTACTATAAGTTCCTAAAAAAGTGTAGTAGAAACAGTTGAGGACTTGAGGCATAGCACTACAAAGAATGTTCAAAAAGGGATATTTAATAAATAAAAAAAGTGTTTTCAAAATAGTGACATTGTATTTCCAAATAGGACATAAGTTGTATGGAAGAAATAAGACTGAAATTTAACATCTTCTATAACACTGCTTAATACGCAAAGCAAAACAATCTTATATTGACTTTTAATCAAACAGGTAGCGTGCAATTATATTTATGGTATCAACTCTTAGCCAAACTATGCATTCTAGGCTTACATTCTCAACACCATTTAACATAGTAGAAGCAGCACCAAGAGTGAAGCAATAAATAACAGAAACATAGTGTAAACAGAGAAAAGCGGTTCAAAAGCAAAATTGATAAAGCTGCAAAAATCATCACAAACTAACCTCTGTTTTGAAACATAGTCAAGATTGAAACGAAAGCCACGAGGTTCTCTGAGCTACCGCATGAGAAGACGAACCCTGAAACTGCGAAATGAGAAAGAGAAGAGAGCTCCGACGAAAGACGAGAGCTACTCCAAACACTCGTACTAGTGCGAAACTGGAAAGTTATGGTTGGTAGAGAGAGACGAAGAGCATGAATGAGAAAGATGTTGGGTTTCTGCCATGGATGATAATGGAGGGATCCCGAGGAAAGAGTGTGAGATTCGAAATGAGAGAGGAATTAAAATTCTCTCAAATTAGGTGTTGTTTCAATTCCCTCATTTTTACCCTCTACAAAATTCTTCTTAAAATTCCAGCATTTCTAAAATTCTATTCATTTTTTACCCAAACAAGATATTTTGGATCAATGTATTCTAATTTCCTTAAAAAATTACATTACCCTCTAAAAATACCCTACCCAAACACACTCTTAAGCTCTGTTCTATGTTGGCCGCTCTAGCCACCTTTAATGAAGCACACACCAGCTTGATCATTACCGTGCAACCACTCTAGCCACCTTTAATTAAATACACACTATCATTTATTTACTACTAAAGCTAGACAAAAGGTACAACAAAAGTATTATTTACACTCTCCAATGAGCTCATATAGATGTTCTTCAATCTTAACAACCAGATGTTCTTCAATCTTCAATTTATTTTTATTTATTATTTTCTTTAGTGGGGTCTAGTCTAGAGGTATTCCCAGTGCGGTTTGGTTCGTTTTTTAGCCTAAAAATCGTCTGAACCACAGGGTTAAAGTACATGCATTTTGGATTGTTTCGGTTGGTTCGATTTTTTTCAAGACAAAAACTATTTAAAATAGAGTTAAAATTATATAACTTAATTCTAAATCTAAATATTACTATTTGTTTTATCTTAACAAAATAAATTCTATTATAATCACCTAAGGTCCATAAGGCCCGTAAAGCCAAATGATTACCACTAGCATGGCTGGAATTGGCGTAAACTCCATACACAAGACATTCAAGACTTGGGAGAAATGGAAGCTTGAATCAGTAGATAATAATCACTTCAAATAATTAAGCAATTTGAAAGTAACCAGTCCGAGATATTTCAGAATACCTGATAGTGTATATTTTTTTCTCAAATACAAATAATAATAATTTCCTTTAACGCCAACTCAGCTCTAGGGATGGTGTGTGGAGTTTAGCTCTGGGTTGAGACTTGAGACTGAAAACATAAATATTAAGACGTTTGGTGAACTAGAATGGTTACAATTCAATTAAGTTCCTATTTGTTAATTACTATTTCACATAACATGAACCGGGGAATCCCTCAAGACTCGGTCTTTCCAATTTAGAGACATATTGTACATGTAGCTAAATTAAGTAGTATCGCACAAAGCACCTAAGAAAGTATCTGGAGTGAAATTTATTAAATAAAAACCTAATTGAGTCATATTTTGGTGGTTAGAAATAATAATCATCAGGTAAAAGAACCTAAATCAGATGCTGAATATACTTTTGTATATTTTTAGTAACAAACTAAACGCGTGAGTACCCTTTTCAATAAATATCACGTAACTGCTTAATGGTAGTTACAATTATAAAATAATTAGCGGCAAAGTTACTTAATGTGCAAAAAATGTGGTTAAGCACCCCAAACTTACTAACTGGACCACACCAGAATAAAAACCCAGAACCATAATTCAGAACCAGTTAATTGAACCTCATTTATCCTCAAACTTGATATCATCCAACACCAGCAGAAATTTCTTCCCCTCAAAGCTCTCCTTCAACTTCTTACTCAGTTCATGGAAATCATTGGCAGGAACAAACTCATCAGTCGCCAGCATATTAAGATTTAAGGCTGACTTTGTAAGGAACCCAAGCTCTAATTTCAAAAGACTCCGTGACCTTGTGGTTGAAGTAGATAACATCAGTAAAAGCAGTCATACCTGCCCCAGCTTTATCCCTCGTGTTAATTAATCACCTTGATGTGCTACCTTTTTGATAATAGGATTTCCAGCATAGACTTCTCTTCTTCATCTCTTCCATAGAAATAACCTTTGGGGTAATTGCCATAGAAATAGTTATCCAAAACAACAGAACATGGAAACAAACCATGCAAGGATTCCTTCTAAGTATCACGTTCAGTGAGGCCAAATGCATCCTTCAGTTTCAAAAGATCTTCTAAGCTATCCATTATGTCACGGATTTGAGCCTTCAAGTTTGTGTTTGGCTTGTTTGATTTAGAGAAAACTCCAAAGTAGTTTAAGGATTTGGTGTTTGCGGTGGTAATCTGCCACTGCCACTGACACAGAAGCTCCTCCAAATTATTGGATAGATGATACTGCTATCTTGTTTACTTCTTTTGTAGGTATATTGTAAAATTGATCCATACAAAATTTATGCAATTATGCCAAAAACTAGTTCGAGCAAAAACCAGTTTTAAGTGGTTCGAACAAATGAAACCGGTTTCAAACCGGTTTGGAACAGAACCTAATCCGATTTGAGGGAAAACTAGTTTTTTTACGAAAACGGTTTTGCAAATTGAACCGGACTACATATATGGTTCAGTTTGGTGCGGTTCCTGCACCGTGCACACTCCTAGTTAAGTGTATAGTACTATAGTTGTATCCTGTGATTATGATATTAGTGTTCAATTAGATAAGATAACTATCAAACTATTTTTGGTGCTCTTTCAATGATCTATATACTCTTATCAAATGTATAGGAAAGACCCATAAGCCAAGTAGGCAGTACCAGAAGACACATCAACATAGAAGAAAACACTATACAAGATTAACAAATGCTTAGTATCTTCTGAACAATCAATCACCAACACAAGATTAACAAATGGTCATTATCTTTCGAAAAATCTCAATCACCGAATCGTGAAAATCAACTCCTGCTTCGCCATCGATCCCGTAAACCATTTCTGCACATTATCAACATCATCATATATCAGCACAAACGCATGGGAACAACTAAGAAGACTTACTGCAGAATTTATACTTAGAAACTCAGCACAATTTGGCGTGAGGATTTCAAACTAAAAAATTCAAACAAGCGAACAAGGAGCTGCTATGATCACCAAACTTATTTGTCATTTCTCTGTGCTGCTGATAACAGACTTGTAAAGACAAAATGACATTAAAGTTAAAGCAAACTCAAATTTTGCAAAAAAGGTACAAAAGGTGGCAAGGCAAAATTGCCAGAGCATGAATCTCCCCTTGTAACTTCAAAACATTTCAACACAAATTAGGCTTGAAAAATGTACTAGTAACATTTTGGAGTAAAGCTCTAGCGAAATGTCTTATGAACACCTCTATTAAACACAAAAAAATAAAATAACTATTACAAAAATTGGTTTACTAACATCATTACATATAACATGATAAAAAAAATCATTTCAAGCATCCATCAATATTTAAAAGAAAAGTCATGTTTAAAACAGGCCACTATTGAGTGATACTAAGATAAATTCAGGCAGAAAGATGGAACCTAACCCGTTAGCATGTTTAACATCCTCACGCCCACGGTAAGGAGGTGACCTGCTATAGCCGCGCCGACGAGGTGATATGCTACGCCGCCTAGGAGACCGCCCACGAGGACTGTAACATACATGAGGTTCATATCAATTAAAGGGGTGAAAATTAAACGCTTTTAAACATGTTTTGAACAAATATTACCACCAAATCATGAAAAAAGCAAGTTACTTGCCTAACAAGTTATGCACAATCATAACAAATATAACAGAAACAAAGTATTTATCTTCCTCGTATTACAACCAACTACATAATTGCTAGTATCAAAAGAAAGCAATCCCACCTTCGCCCAGAACTTGGGCTCCTGCGATATCGAGGTGGGGTGCGGCTCCGACTTCTTCGAGAACCACCACGATTGCGACACTTGCGAGCATAATGACCACATTCACCACATCTGTAACAATTCAAATCAAAACCGCCCCCACCAGACCAACCACGGCCGCCACCCCCACCAGACCGACCATGGCCGCCACCTCCACCTCTGCCTCTAGCTCTGCTTCCATCTCCACCTTCTGATTCGTGAGAAAGCTCTACTCTCCAACCATTTTTACCTGCTCCATGGAAGAAAAATGAAAAAGCACAGTAAATAGAATGAGAAATAATTAAGCACCCCAAGTAGCTCACCATTGAGTAGTGTGGAAGGAAATATGGAACAATATTTTACGATTTAACCAGAGAAGCATTCCTAGCAAAACGATCATGTTGATGAATTGACATATACCAACACATATGGTCGAACCAGTATACATCAAAATCAATATATTTTATTTTATACTAAAATAAAAAACAAAACTACATCGGCATAAAATGAAAGCATTACATAAAATAAATAATGGCATTGTTATACATGTCAAGAATGCTTTTCAACATACCATCTAATTCACGAACAGCATCTAGCACTCCTCTGCAGTCTTCAAAGTCAATAAAAGCAAAGCCAGGAGGCTTCCTTGCAACCCACAGACTACACAAATAAAATTTGTCTAGTTAAATGATACCGTAACAGGAAGATTCCAGAAATATAAATTCAAAATATCTATAAACTGTTCAATTACGAAGGAAATTCTAAAAGAGGAGACAAGACTAAAGTTTAATTGAGAAATATGATACTGCTTGTCAACTTAATTCACTGTAACGCATAGATGCTAACTTCAAATCTGGAAAGAGAGTTGAGCAAACTAGTTTTTGTGCGTTTGATGTTTGGGGCCACATTCAAAACAAAAATGTTCAATTGGAGAGAATTTATAAATAGGAATTAATTTAGGGGATGAGATTGTAAACTATGATAAACCTGTTGATATTGGCTATCACATTTGCCTCGTTTTTTTGGAAATAGTAAATATAAAAAATAGAAAATTGTGAAGTGGCGCTTGGCTTACTCCCGAATAAGTCCAAAAGCACGGAATTCATCTTCAAGCTCCATCTCAGTAACTCGAGAATCCAGATTACCAATATACACACGAGGCATTGTTTCGTTTCAGCAGAGAGCCAAGAACCTAACAGCCACAAACAACGCAAATTTGGAAATGTGAAAGAAAAGAAAACGGTTTTTTATCAAGAAAGTAAAGAAAAGAAAATCGAGGTGAAAGAAACTGTACATCATGTTGGAATGAAAGAACAGGTTTGAATTTCAAATTTCAAATGAGTTGGAATGGAGGATGGAAGAGAAATGCGAACCTGAAGCGATGTGGTGAAGATTGATTGAGAGCAAAACCCTAGCAATAGCAGAAGCACTGTGTTTCTTTCTTTCTTTCTTTCTTTCTTTCTAATCTACTACGCAGTCGTATTGCCAACTTCTAGTAGCAGTAGCGAGCGAGCAAGCACACCAATCTTTGAACTCGCCTCGCCGCGCCTTCGACTTCATAATATCAAACACAAACGAAAAAATGGGGTTCTCCGTTACAACAAAAATATTATTTTCCAATAATATAAATTAAAAATTATTTTTTTATTATAATTTCTTTGGAGTACATTTTAAGGTGTATAATTGATTTATGTTTGCCAACGGCTGTGAAAATTTGTCTCACACTTTTGTTTCGGCAATTTTAGCGACATGGAGTGTTGGCTCCTGGGTTCAAATTCAGGTGTGACCAAAGATAGTGTGTATGATGTTTATTTGTTATTTTAACTAAGTAAATAAAGAAAACAACCATGAAAATTTCTTTTGGAAACATCTCTCATTTCCACATTTGTTAAAATTAGATTATTAACAATATCCTATTAATTGACTTGGGTCTTTTTCCTTTTGGAGTACTCTTTTTTCTCTTTGGGTTTTTTTTCGAAAGGGCTTTGAGGCTTTAACGAGACCCCTTGTAATTGTTCTGGTTAGAGTAGCTTTTGTACTCCTGTTAATAAAATTTTGCTTATAAAAAAAGTTATTAATTGAAGATTTTGTCACTTAAAAGCTCTTTGAGCCACCTTAGTTAATTATCGCATTCGATAGGTATCCCAATTTACCTCTAAGTTTTGAAGCTTATTATATGATAAGTTAGAATCTAGATTCATTTTTAGTTTCGCTTATCATTCTTAAAAGGGTGGTCAAATGAAATGAACTAAACAAATCCTAAAAGATATGTTAGAAGCTTGTATACCAGAGGATGGTAGGTTTTAGAATATGCAACCTCCATTAGTTGAGTTCCATGTAACAAATACTTGCCATCTGAGTATGGCGTTGAATCCTTATGAGTCTCTCTACGGATGAAAATGTAGAATTCATCGGAGTGGTGCAACAGAAACAATGTCTATGGTCACCGACAAGGAAAACCTAGATTCACCTAACCTTCGTAGAAAGATTCTAAAGAAACCATTGTAAGATAAAGGCTATTCCTCTATTAGAAAAATGTTTGTTTAAAGGTTAGTTAACCTATTAGTTAACCTAATTTTAGAAAGTCTTGATAATCCTAATGGAATACCACCAAAAAAATTAGATTAGCAAAAACTCTTAATTGAATTCCACAATCTTTTTTAGGGTGCATCTAATATGGACCCCTCAAAAATCGTCTACTGATGGACATTTACTATTTATAGTAAATTTTAATAAAATATCATTTTTATTTTCCATTTTTCATCATTATAGAATTCATTTTTGCTAAAAATAGTAAATGTCCACCGATGGACCTTTTTTGAGAGGTCCATATTAGATGCACCCTCTTTTTTAACCCAAAAAAATACCTTTAAAATGCTCTAAAATTATAATTTGTCACAAAAATATAGGTTTAGATATATGTTTAGTTCTTGTGGTTATTCCAATTTATTTAGTCACTGAACAATGTGTAGATGTCAAATAATTTTAAGTAGTTCTAGAAAAGCACAAATTGATACCCCCACTAACTCCACCATCCAACCACTCAAGCCCTTCTCAACTGCTATTACACAAAGCACCTAGGAAATTATCTAGTGTGAAAATTAATTAAAAAGCCTAATCAAGTACACATATTGGAGGTTGAATATACTTTTGCATATTTTTAGTAACAAATTAAACACGTGACTACCCTTTTCGAGGAAATAATTAGCGACAGAATTACTTAATGGCAATCATGATTAGAAATGCACAATTCTTTATTATGAATATGAGTATGTGATAGTAGGATGTGTAATCATGTATGTGAATCATGTGATTATGTTGTTTTGTATTGCGGACAGACAATACTTTATCGAAGACTTTATCGAAGACTTTGGTCACTGAGACTTTGGTCACTGAAGTATATAGTTGTATCCTTTGTTATTAGTGTTCAATGAGATAAGATAACTATTCAAATTATTTTTGGTGCTCTTTCAATTATCTATACACTCGTATTAACAAATGATCAGTATCTTCTAAACAATCCCAATCAGCAACACTAGATTAACAAATGGTCATTATCTTTCGAACAATCCCAATCACTAAATCTTGAAAATCAACTCCCACTTCGCTGTCGATCCCTTACACCATTTCTGCACATTATTAACATCATCATATTGTTGGTTTTTAATCAAAAACCCAAACCATTTCCTTTAATTACAAAAATTTATACAGCTAAAGTTTAGTTATACTAAACTAGCCGTTGTGGGGTCTGGATTGTCCTCAAAGTCCTTTAACAAAGCTATGTACAGTTTTTACAGTAATAAAATTACATATTTCTTTTACCCTAGTGTACTACTCTCTTCTTCTTTGAGCTGTTCAGCATCCTTTGTTTTTCTGAGAGTCTTGTGAGCAAAATATTCAACAAGTGGTTGAATAAACCTCGCATCAAGAAGAAAATCAAAGTGTTAGCATTTCTGTGACTGAAATACGAAAGAGAAAAAGATAAATACTAAGAAAGGTTAAGAGAAGAGGTTACCTGTGATCTCAGAGGAATTCCACAAGTGAGTAGCTGTTGGCCTTCCTCAAAGGTGTGAAGAACCAGAAACAGTCAAGGAAAAACAAAAAACCAGTTAGGGTTTTTTGTGAAGCAAATCAACAATAAAAATAGCAAACAGAAAACTAGTAACGTGGTTACCTTCGTGTTGGTGTCCGATTCAAAACCCTGGCATCGTAGAACCCTGAAACACAAAAACAGTGTTTTAGGGTTTGCTGATTTGCGAAGAATCAACAACAAAACGAAGGGGCTTTTGGGTTATTCAGTTACCTGGGTACGTATGCTTGATGATTAAAGCAGTTGGAAGCTTAAATCATCAAGATCAGGTGTGATCTGAAGAAAACCTAGCAGAGGTTTGCGAAGAAGAAGAAGAGAACCAGAGAAGAGAGAGAAAGAAAAGAAGAAATGGGACGAACCTAGCAGTTGTAGATGAATTCTCAAGGAAGATGTGGATCTACCTAATTAAGACTAAGGATGAAGCCATGTCCAAATTCAAAGAATTCAAAACAATGGCAGAAAAGCAGAGTGGACAGAACCTAAAGATACTGAGATCTGATGGAGGAGGTGAATATACCTCAAGAGAATTTGAGGCATATTGCACAACTCAAGGTATTGTTCATGAGGTAACTTCTCCCTATACCCCACAACACAATGGGGTAGCAGAAAAGAGAAACAGAACTATCTAGGGACAAAGTACCTGAGGAGGTGTGGACTGGGGAGAAGCCTAGTGTAAGTCACCTAAGGGTCTTTGGGTCTCTATGCTATGCACATATACCTAATGCTAAAAGGAAGAAATTGGAAGATATAAGTAGGTATTTGGTGCCTATAAGCTGTTTGATCCTACAAATAGCAAGTTAGAAATATCTAGGGATGTTACTATACTTGAAGATAGCAAGTGGGATTGGGATAAGAATGAGCCAGCTAGCTCAGATTGTCCTAACTTCCTAGAAGAGGGTACAACAGATGTACCAGAAGGTTTTCACCATGAGAGTGATGGTGAAAGTGACTTAGAAGACCCTGTTTTGCCTGAGGCAGCACCTGTACAGCCTGAAAGTGAACCAGATTCACCAGAATTAGTTCACAATCAACCTGTACAGAATGCCCTGCCTAGACAGGCAAGACTAAGACAACCTCCTAGGAGAATGGCAGATTATGATTTAGCACGTGATAATGAAATAGACGATGAATGTGACATCATCCACTTTGCAATGATGGCTGACTCAGAACCTCTAGACTATCTAGAGGCTCTAAACAAAAAAAAAATGGAAGCAAGCTATGTTGGAAGAGCTGCACTCCATTAAGAAAAATAAGACTTGGACTATAACTACTTTACCTAAAGGCAATAAGGCCATTAGTGTAAAGTGGGTGTTTAAAGTAAAGTTGGATCCTAATGGCAAGGTGGTTAAGTATAAAGCCAGGCTTGTAGCAAGAGGTTTTCAACAAAATGAGGGAATTGATTACACTGAAGTGTTTTCCCCCTGTGGCTAGGCATGAAACTATACGGTTAGTTACTGCCCTGGCTTGCAGCAGGGATTTGGGAACTGTTTCACATGGATGTGAAATCAGCTTTCCTAAATGGTCCTTTAGAGGAAACTGTGTATATAGCACAGCCTCCTGGGTTCATTAAAAAAGGCAAGGAGACTTATATGTTTCATCTACTTAAAGCTCTCTATGGGCTGAAACAAGCACCCAGGGCCTGGAATAAAAGAATAGACTCGTTCTTTATTGAAAATGGGTTTACCAGATGCACTACTGAGTATGGTGTGTATATCAAAGGTGATATACAAACCTATCTCCTAATTGTGTGTCTCTATGTGGATGATTTACTATTAACTGGCAATTGTGCAAAACAGATTGAAAATTTCAAACTGAGTATGAAAAATGAGTTTGAAATGACAAATTTGGGAAGACTAACCTATTTTTTGGGGTTGGAATTCCTAAGGGTTCAAGAAGGAATCATACTTCATCAGTTGAAGTATGTTAAAGAGATTCTGGCCAGGTTTGACTTACTAAACTGTAACTCAGCAACTAATCCTGCTGAGGGAAATTTAAGTAAGAAAGAAGACAACGAAGGGGTTGATGTTGACCCTACTCACTACAGGTAAGTAATTGGTTCTTTAAGATACCTATGTCACAGTAGGCCTGACATATTGTTTGCTACAGGGATGGCAAGCAGATTTATGAACTGTCCTAAGCAGGTTCACTTGAATGCTGCTAAAAGGATACTTAGGTATATTAAATGAACTTTAAATTTTGATGTGTTTTTTCCTAACAACTCTTGTGCAGGTAAAAATATCCTACAAGGCTACTGTGATTCAGACTGGTGTGGGGATAAAGTTGATAGGATGAGCACTTCTGGCAACATTTTTCTGTTTCAGGGAGCATCTATATCCTGGAGCTCCAAGAAACAGGCCAAAGTGGCCTTATCATCATGTGAGGCAAAATATGTTTCTGCCTGTAATGCTGCAACACAAGCACCATGGCTTGAGACACTAATGAAACAGCTAAGGATTGACTTGACTGAGGTTCCTAAACTCTATATGGACAACAAGTCAGCTATAAATCTAGCTCAAAATCCTATATCTCATGGGAGGACAAAACACATTGAGACTAGATTTCATTATCTAAGAGACCAGGTGTCTAAGGGAAATCTAGTAGTGGACTACTGCTCTACAAAGGACCAAGTAAGAGACATCTTCACTAAAGCTCTGAAGGGGGATGTCTTTACTAACCTAAGAAGGCAACTGGGTGTTACTGCTTTCTAAATCTAGAAGCAGTAACTTAACAGCTACTATCTGAGGGCTTGTCTCAGATCATTTTATGTTTTGTGACTAGAACAGGGGTTTGCCCTGTTATATAGAAGTTGCCTATCTAGGTTTGGGTCTGTGATTAAGGGAGGATGTTGGTTTTTAATCAAAAACCCAAACCATTTCCTTTAATTACAAAAATTTAAACAGCTAAAGTTTAGTTTTACTAAACTAGCCGTTGGGGGGTCCGGATTGTCCTCAAAGTCCTTTAACAAACATCTAAAGGTTTGTTCTGTTAGTTAAGTTTGTTAGTAGCAAGTTGGTTGCTTCTAACAAACTAAAACTAACCTAACAAACCTATCTAGCCGTTACAATTCATGTATATATACATCAAAGCTATATACAGTTTAATACAGTTTTTACACTAATAAAATTACATCTTTCTTTTACCCTAGTGTACTACTCTCTTCTTCTTTGTGCTGTTCAGCATCCTTTGTTTTTCTGAGAGTCTTGTGAGCAAAATATTCAACAAGTGGTTGAATAAACCTCGCACCAAGAAGAAAATCAAAGTGTTAGCATTTCTGTGACTGAAATACGAAAGAGAAAAAGATAAATACTAAGAAAGGTTAAGAGAAGAGGTTACCTGTGATCTCAGAGAGGAGTTCCACAAGTGAGTAGCTGTTGGTGTTCCTCAAAGGTGTGAAGAACCAGAAACAGTCAAGGAAAAACAAAAAACCAGTTAGGGTTTTTTGTGAAGCAAATCAACAATAAAAATAGCAAACAGAAAACTAGTAACGTGGTTATCTTCGTGTTGGTGTCCGGTTCAAAACCCTGGCATCGTAGAACCTGAAACACAAAAACAGTGTTTTAGGGTTTGCTAATTTGCGAAGAATCAACAACAAACGAATGGGCTTTTGAGTTATTCAGTTACCTGGGTACGTATGCTTGATGATTAAAGCAGTTGGAAGCTTAAATCATCAAGATCTAGTGTGATCTGAAGAAAACCTAGCAGAGGTTTGCGAAGAAGAAGAAGAGAACCAGAGAAGAGACGAAGAAGAGAAGAGAGAGAAAGAAAAGAAGAAATGGGACGAACCGGTTCAGGAAGGATTTTATAGTACCTTCAAGTTGGATCAACCCGTATCCACTCTCCAACCCGCGTGTTTGAACAGTAACGCTCCACTGGGTTCCGTGTTAACCCGTTTTCATTGGTTTGGGTTCAATCAATTGGATTGGGCCACAATTCTGGGCTAAGGACTCTAATTCTTGCATACCCAGAATTGTTTCTTGCATCCCTGCATCAAACAAAAGTAAAAATTGGTCAAATTGGTTATATGATCATCAAATTCAATACATATATGTCAGAGCATAAACGCATGGGAACAACTAAAAACATTTACTGCAGAATTAAAACTCAAAACCAAAACACAATTTGGCGTGAGGGCTTTCATACTAAAAGATTCAAACAAGCGAACAAGGGAACTACTATGGTCATCAAACTCGTTTGTCATTCCTCTGTACTGATAACAGACTTGTAAAGACAAAATGCCATAAAAATTAAAGCAAACTCATATTTTGAAAATGGTACAAAGGGTGGCAAGGCAACATTGCCAGAGCATGAATCTCTCCTTGTAACTTCAAAACATTTCAATACGAATTAGACCTGAGAAATGTAACATTTGCTCAAGCGAAATGTCTTGTTAAACACAAAAAATTACAATAGCAATTACAAAAACAGGTTCACTGACATCATTATATATAACATAATAAAAAATTTATTTCAAGCATCCATCAATATTTAAAAGGAAACTCATGTTTAAAACATGCCACCAAGATAAACCCAGGCAGAGAGATGGAACCATACCCGTTAGCATGTTTAACATCCTTACGCCCACGGAGAGGAGGTGACCTGTTATAGCTGCGCCGACGAGGTGATATGCTGCGCCGCCTAGGAGACCGCCCACGAGAACTGTAACATGTCGTTCATATCAATTAAAGGGGTCAAAATTAAACACTTTTTAAGCATGTTTTGAACAGATATTACCACCAAATCATGAAAAAAGCAAATTACTCGCCTAACAAGTTATGCCCAATCATAACAAATATAACGGAAACAATGTATTTATCTTCCTCATATTACAACCAACTACATAATTGCTACTATCAAAAGAAAGCAACCCCACCTTCGCCCATCACTTGGGCTCCTGGGATATCGATGTGGGGTGCTGCTCCGACTTCCTCCAGAATCACCACAATTGTGACACTCGCGAGCATAATCAAAACCATCCCCACCAGACCGACCACGGCCGCCACCCCCACCAGACCGACCATGACCGTCACCTCCACCTCTGCTTCTCCTGGAGAAAGCTCTACTCTCCAATCATATTTACCTGCTCCATGGAAGAAAAATGAAAAAGCACAGTAAATAGAATGAGAAATAATTAAGCACCCCAAGTAGCTCACCATTAGTGTGGAAGGAAATATGGAACAATATTTTACAATTTCAACAGCGAAGCATTCCTAGCAAAAAAATCATGTTGATGAATTGACAAAGATACCAACACATATGGTCGAACCAGTATACATCAAAATCAATATATTTTATACTAAAAAAACCTAAGATTTGCGAAAAAAGTACAAGTCACAATATATATAAACAGTATAAGCTAATGTTTTTAAAACTGTACTGACTTGATAATCAGAAAATATTTTAAAATTTGTATATAGTAGATTAATACGCTAATAAAATTATGTGCATATAGAATGAGAATTTATCCAAAAACCTATTCATGTTCAAACTAGTTCATTTTTGAAAAAACATATTTTACTGTATCAAATTTAAGGAAAGAACATGTACACTAAAATACGGACAAGGAAAGCAGTGGTTTACAACACTGCTGCAGCCCAATGCTGAATTCGAATTCAGGACATTGGTTAAGCCGGAAAAGACCCCAACCATCTCATCCAAGTGCTCTTGGTTACAACTGCGTATATAATAATAATTCATATTTAAACTAGTTTATTTTTGAAAATGTATAATTTACTGTATCAAATTTAAGGAAAGAACAAACAGGTACAATAAAATACAGACAAGGAAACAGTGATTTAAGGTTCCACATATGAGAAAAGAAGACTGCAATAACAACAACAACAACAACAAAACCCCTTCAAGTTCAACACATCCACCGAAAATAGGGTAAAAACAAAACTGCATTGTCATAAAATAAATAATGACATTGTAATACATGTCAAGAATGCTTCTCAACATACCATTTAATTCACGAATAGCATCTAGCGCTTCTCTGCGGTTATCAAAGTCAATAAAAGCATAACCAGGAGGCTTCCATGCAACCCACAAACTACACAAATAAAATTTGTGTAGTTAAATTATTTTCTAATCTAATCTAAAGAAGTGGGAATCATAAATGATACCGTAACAGGAAGATTCCAGAAATATAATTCAAACTTTCCATAAGCTGTTTATCTACTAATCAAATTCTAAAATCCAATTGAGAAATACGATACTGCTTGTCGACTTAATGCATAGATGCTAACTTCAAATCTGGAAAGATAGTTGAGCAAACTAGGTCTTGGGCGTTTGATGTTTGGGGCCACCTTCAAAACAAAAATGTTCAATTGGGGATAATTTAAAAATAAGAATAAATTTAGGGGATGAAATTGTAAACTATGATAAACCTGTTGATATTGCCTTTACTTACCTCCGAATAACTCCAAAAGCACGGAATTCACCTTCAAGCTGCCTCCCAGTAACTCGAGAATCCAGATTACCAATAAACACGCGAGGCATCGTTTCGTTTCAGCAGAGCCAAAAACCTAACAGTCACAAAACAACACAAATTGGGGAATGGGAAAGAAAAGAAAACGTTCTTTTATCAAGAAAGTAAAGAAAATAAAATTGAGGTGAAGAAAACACCATGTTGGAATGAAAGAACAGGTTTGAATTTCAATCTAAAGTTTAAATTAAAAGAGTTGGAATATTGAATTAGGAGGATAGGAGAGAAATGCGAAACTGAAGGGTGAAGCGATGTGGTGAAGATTGATTGAGAGAAACCCCTAGCAATAGCAGTAGCACTGTGTTTCTTTCTTTCTTTCTAGTCAGTTACGCAGTAGCGAGCGCGCGCAAACTTCACTTTTGGGACAAATGGGTCCTTGGGTTTCTTCAACAATAAATCTCTCGTTTCTTAAACTAAAAACCATTCCCACCATAATCTTGTTTCATATGATTTTTTAGTTGTTCAAACTACTGGATGTTTCTCTTGGAATAAATGGAGAATATGGATTATATTTGCCATGGGTTATCTTTGTAGAAATGAAGTATTCCCACATTGCATTTAATTTTGAAGGAAATGCTCAAATGTAACGGCCTCAACCTCCAAAGAGCTTCAATCTTTATAGACTATGTTTAAATGTAACAAAAGATGGAAGGAAATGCTGATTACACACCAATTTTAAATAGACACAGATTACGGATTCACACACAAATACACACTAATTAACTTTACATAGAAACAACATAATTTTCATTACAATAACATAAGCAAATCATGCATAACCAGAGATTTAAGGTTTAAGAAAACAGAGATTTAAAGTTGAAGCAACCCGGGGACCAATTTGTCCCAAAACGCTCAGGTACAGATTTGTCCCTTTTTTGAAATTTTTTGAATTTGTAATGTCAGGGACCTATTTGGCCCAAATTAATGTTTGAGGTTGCATTTCACGTGAAACTGTGGCACTTAACGTGCCACGTAGAAGACGTTAGTTGACCTATTAATGGTTGAAGAGACGGAGACTAATGTGTCCCGTTTTGAAATAGTCAGGGACTAATGTGTCCCGAAAAAATTGTCAGGGACCAATTTGTCCTGCGAGGAAATTGTTAAAGACCAATTTGGGTCTTTACTCTTCTTTTTTTTCCTTCCTTTTTTTGTATTTAAATGTTTTTTATTTTTAAAATAAAATAATATTACTTTAAGGTTTTCTAAAAATAATTAACCTGAGCCATGGTTCAATTGTTTAACTCGGTTGGATCATGATTGAACCGGATGAGTAATAATAAAATAAAAATAAAAAAATATTAAATTTTAGAGAAAAAGAAAGTTAAAAAATCAAAAAATTAATGCGTTTCGGCTACTCAGGCCAAGTGGCAGTTCAAATGGGGTAGAACCAATCGTAGAACTGTGTGGTTCCCGGTTGAACCGTTCAGTTCTTACAACACTTCTTCAAATATGCTAACTTCGCTTCTTAGTAACTAATTTTGTGGAAAAAATTTGTGACAAAATGTGTTAAGTGTGATGTTTTTTTTTCAAAAATAAACGCCTAGTTAAGTGTGATGTTTTTATTTTTGACAAAATGTGTTAAGTGTGATGTTTTTATTTTTGAAAAAAAAAAACATCACACTTAACACATTTTGATGTATTTAAGGTCAAAAAAAAATTGATTGCTTAAAATCGCGAAGTTCGTTCCGCAAAAACCAGTTTGGTAAAAAAAAGTTTCGTGATAAAATACACAAAGTGAGACACTAAACAGTGTATTTTGGGTATGTACTTTAGGGTCCACAAAAATTTTTAGATGTTCAAATACGCGAAATTCGTTCTTCAATAATCGATTTGGTAGCACATCAAAAACATTTTTTCTAATTTAACAAATAAAAAAACTATTTAGAATCCATGTGGCTGTCCATAAAGGAAATTAGTTAGCCTTGTTCATTGGATTCCACAATCCTTCTTTTTTTTCTTGATAAGGGGATTCCATAATCCTTCGAAGAACGTCGTAACAAGAAAAAGAAAGAAAGAGAGGGTAATGACACTTTTACCTTTAAATTAGATATGTATCTTATTAATAAAATATTTAAAATAATAATTTCATAAAAGAATTGTTTGTATAAGTAGATATTAAAACCCTAGTAAAATATCAGTGTGTCTCGTTTAATTAATAGTTTAATTATAGAATAGAAAAATTATGTGAAGCATAGATCGAAACAAACGCCTAGTTGATTTGATTTGATTTATCTTCAGTAGGAGTGTCAAATAGATCCATTTGTCTACTGGATATCCGGTCCGTCCATAGCAAAATCCATCCAATCCATCCGTTACAAACAAAAAAATAATAATGGATTGGATTGGATCCATCCACTTGATTTGTGGATGGTTGTGATCCATCCATTAATTTTTTTAAATCCGATGGATTATCAATAAGTAGAAAATCAAAATCCAATGAATAATTATTTTTTTGACTAAAATCAATTGGATAATTATAAAAAATACATTTTTACAAAAAACTATTTCCAAAAACAATTTTCAGTTTTTTTTAAAAGGACTTTTCAATTTTAAAATTTTTTTCCAATTTTTTTTTAAAATTCAGAAAAAAAAAATATATTATATATTTTTTGACAATATAATATATATATATATTAATATATATATATATATATATATATATATATATATATATATATAATATATTAATATATATATATATATATATTAATATATAGCACCACCATGACTGGCGGCTGGCCGCCGGAGAGCCGCCGTGACCGCCGCCGTACACCACCGCCGGTCGCCGGAGCACCACCGCGTGGACCATCGTGGGTCGTCGGAGCTCCGCCACCGGTCGCCGTGTCGGTCGCCGGAGCTCCGCCGCCGGCCGCCGGAGCTCCGCCGCCGGCCACCGCTTCCACCACCTCATATATAAATATATATTTATATTATATGTAATATATATTTATATATTTATATTATATATAATATATATTTATATTTTACCAATATTATATATAAATATATATTTTTAAATATACTTTTTTTTTGTCAAAAAAATGTATAAATTTTTTTTGCTGCAACATTAAAAAATATATTTTTTTTCATAAAAAGATTTTTTTATTAAAAGATTTTTTTATTTTTTAAAGGTATTAGTGGATGGATTGGATATCCATCCATAAAAAAGTTGTTAATGGATGACTTGGATGGATTTTTTTTGTCCATGGATGAATTGGATTGGATTTGTTTGATACAATCCTAATGGATATAAATTTTTTAATGGATTTCTCCAATCCATCCCTTATAATCCATATCCATATCCATTCAATCCATCCATTTTGACACCCTAATCTTCGGTAATCTATTTTTAAATTTAATTTGTCTAGGCATGTATATATTTTAGAAAAAATGTTATCTACCTCATTCCTTTCGTCACTCATGGGCTAAGCAAGCATGGGATGACCCGGGCACCAAACATGGTTCATTAATTATTGATTAAATTACTCTATCCAAAGAGATTAGGTTGGTTTGCAATCGCAGTTAGCAAATATATGAGTGCAAGAACCACCAGTCCACCACTGCTCACTCCTCCTCACATTGACATTGACCCAATTTTCTTTGATCATAATCATTTTTCATCCTAATATTTCTAATTATTTTGTTATAAAATTCCCACATTTTGGAATATCTGTCTGCCAATAACGCAAAGTCCACCTAAATCAAACTGCATTATACAAATAAAAAAACTGCATTATATAAATAAAAAAACTAAATTAAACTGCCATATTTATAGACTTGTAGGCTATAGTATTCTCTTTCTAGGTAGGTCCTCGTTGTTTAGTTAAATCAGACACCTAATAATATGCCTATTAGAGTCTTCGCGCTGCAGTTTGGTTCGGTTTTAAGACAAAAAGTGAACCGAACTACAAGGTAAAACTACATGCGGTTTGGTTTGGTTCGGTTGGCTTCCTAAAATAAAACCGAACCAAACCAAACCAAATTAATGCGGTTTGGATTGATTCGGTTGGTTCGGTTTTTTCAAGACAAAACATAATTTAAAACGAAGTTAAAATTAATTAACAAAAAAAATGGCTAACATAAATCTTTAAGAAAAAATCTACTTAAATATATGTAGTATATAAATTACACTCTTTTAACTCTTTTAAGATAGCTACGACAATGTTTAAAAGAATTTGAATTAAATATTTTATTGTAATTTTTAAATATAGCATAACAATATGGATTGTTTGTATGTGAGTCAAAGAATTAATTGGATTTGGGCTAGTAAGTGAGTGAGAGTTGGCTTTTAGTGGCATTTGAGCTAGTAAGTTAGTAAGGAAGGTTGTAAGTCAATAAGTCTTAGTGTTACTTGCGGTTTGGTTTGGTTTGTTTCGGTTTCTGTAATCAAAACCGCGAACCGAACCAAACCGCGCGGTGCAATGAAAAAAAGAACCGAACAAAACCAATAAGAAGCGGTTTTTTGCGGTTTTCGGTTTGGTTTGGTTCGGTTTTGAACACCCCTAGGCCTATCTCTTTATCTATTTCTCTCATCTCCCCACACACACACACACACACACATATATATATATATATATATATACACACACACACACACTGGATTTTATATTTTGTACCCCCGATTATACTCTATACCCCCCCCCCCCAAATATGCCAAATAGACAAAAATACCCCTTGGAACACTTTAATAACGAAATCTTTCCTCATTTACACTTATTTCTGAAAAAAGTAAGTTTTTCACCTTAAACTTTCCGGAAACAGGGGTATTTCCGGAAGGCAATTGTTTAAAACTTTTCGGAAACATCCCATAGAAGGTAAATGCGGAAGGAAAAAATTTTGGATTTCCGGACACACCTCAATTTGTTTCCGAAAAGTTTTTCACCTTTAATTTGTTTTTTATTTTTTGCTTTTCAGTGGCAAGACATGCAGGACGATTAGAGCGAGACGAGTCTTTCGGAGCAGCATTAGGAGATGCATATCAGACTCCTCCTGCTCCTAGCACCGGGACGAGGATTCGGCTGGTCACCAGGCGGGCGCTGGTCACGCTTCTGAGCGTTAGAGGCGTGTCCGTGAGCACGAGCAGCTGCAGGAGGCTGAGCCTGCTCAGCAGTATCATGAGCCTGAGCCTTAGCGAATATCGTTAATTATCGTAATAATTTTAATTTTTTAATAAAAAAAGGTTTTTGAAAAAAGTTCTGGAAATACAGGCATTTCCGGAAAACATTTTTTTAAACTTTCCAAAAACACCTCAAAACAGGGTATTTCCGAAGCGTTTTTTTAAACTTTTCAGAAACACCTCGAAACGGGATATTTCCGGAAGTCAAAATGGCTTCCGGAAATACCCCGTTTCGAGGTGTTTCCAGAAAGTTTAAAAAAATGCTTTCCGGAAATGCCTCTATTTCCAAAAAAAATTTAAAAAAAACATTTTTTTATTAAAAATTTGGCGTATTTTAGGGATTTACATTAAAATTGGGGTATAGGATAGAAGAAGGGGGTATGAAATATAAACCCATATATATTATATCCATTAAAAGATAGGTCATTTAATATTGGAATACTTGATTCTCAACTTGTGTGGAGAGACATAAACAACTGTAATTTCATACTAAATTCATGTACCGTACATTGTTAATTTTTTTTTCCAGGTATTAATTTATCACTACAAACCTTAGCGCCTTGAAAAATGTTTATTTCATCTTTGCATGTTAGTTCAATAAAATAAAATCAT